>CM037932.1:9451379-10051379 GCA_021346845.1 Apeltes quadracus | reverse complement strand
AGGCATATTATGAAAGTATTCTTGGTTTTATTATTTAATACATACATGTCTCAGCAAGATGATGTTCAAAGACCATCAACAAGCACAGATGTCTGCCATCTTGGGTGGGATGTAGGGTATTTAAATTAGGGTATTTACAGGTCAACTAGTTTCAATTCTATTTTTTGACTTTGTCTTGTATTTTGTTACATTTTCTGACACCAGTATTTTGGAATATATTTTTATTTATTTATTTATTTGATGGGTATTTATTATCTAAATAAATTTGTGTGTATTTTTGCCCTTATAAACATCAAGGACACGACTCTCAATGTTATTCTCCGTATTTCACCTCATATGACAGCGCAGCCACGTCAAAGCGAAGCGCTCCCTTTTGGCTGCTCTCGGCACCTGTATTTGTATCGGCAGCACCGTTGTTTTGGCTGTTTGTAGTCATTTGGTGTCGGGTCGAAAACCTGCTTCAAGGTTTGTAATCTTGACATCAATGTCTAATTGGTTGAAGTGTCCCACAGGCGTAACATTTATTGTAACAGTCGTCGCTGTATTTGTATACCAACTTGTTTCTTCACCGGTCAGTCAGCAGAGGTTAAAGGGTGTGACAGTACTGCGGTCCGGGGTTGACGTTAATCGGTGTAACGTTAGCTAGCCGCTAACAATAAAGCCAGCCCCCCAGATCTAAAGTAAACCATAAAGTGTGGTTTAGACCGCAGCAAATCAATTGTCTCTGATCCGAAGCTAAAATATGGCTTCAATAACTAAGTACGTTACATGTTGTACAAGCAGCATCGCTGTGCTAGCTCTGTAGCCTGTGGTTATAAAGGAGGCTAGCAGCGCCTCGCAGGACGGATGGAGGCGAACGTTGGTCGCTTCATATGATACTAGTGCGATTAGTAAAATAAAACTCTATATCAAAGTAGAACACGCTTGTTGTTTGAACGAGTATACTTCAACCGAACAACAGCTGTATACAAGTGAATTAAGAGACTGACAGGATAACCCGATGCTAAGCTAACTGAGTGCTAACAGTTGTACCAACGGTAGGGTGGGGCTCTCCGGGGTCGAGCTGACAATGACCGGTCAGTCCGGCTGTTGCTTTAATCGAATTTGATTCAGCTGGAAGTATTTGTGTCAAAGGAGCACAAGTTTAACTCACTTAACTGCAGAGAGGACGGAAATCCCCGGTGGACGGTACTTTTGACAGCTAGCATTAGCTCAGGTCGGTCAGCTATTTAGCTTTGCTGTGCAAGGTGGTGCTGAAGCTGAGAGCATCAGCAGCGAGCAGATATCTGACCTTTATTACGATTTTAAAGACTTCATTTGTCAGTTGACAGTGCTTCTAAAAAGAGGCTACTCCACCACTAGGACGCCCTTAATGCTTGGTTATTGTGTTATATTCTTGACCTAAAATGCAATATTTTCCTATATGTTCTAAATGGAACATCAAGGCAAAGAAAATGTGTTGTTTGAACAGAGCTGAGGTATCATGTCGGAAAAAAGTGAGCTGAAAGCGGAGCTTGAAAGGAAGAAACAACGTCTGGCACAAATCAGAGAGGAGAAGAAAAGGAAGGAGGAGGAGCGGAAGAAACAAGCGGTATGTGTAACATGTTGTAAATGCTTTTTGTAATCTTTGATATTGAATGAAAAAGGAATGTAGATAGAGCGTCTTAGCCATTGCTCAGTGAGCATCGCAAAATTAGCTGAAATTCTACCACCTAATTTTGTTTGAGTTCCGGTAGTCCAGATGGCCCCTTGAATCATAGATGGCAACTATATATTTGCATCTGAATCAAGTGCAGTTTAGAGATTAAGCGAAAAGATGGTTATGTTGACAGACGTACACAACAGGTAACGAGCCCTCTTATAAAGACCCAGGGTCCTTTTGAGAACGTTAGCATGTAGATATTTCACTAAGTAGCATTGTTTATTTTATAACAACGTCTGGTTCAGATTTGGGAACAAAATTAAAAAAAATCTTTTAAAATCTTTTTTAAAAGATCTTACAAGTTGAGAGAAAAGTTCTCTTTCATGATAGTTTCTCCAAGGATTTTAGATTTCTGCTGTTCATACTTGTCTGTGATTTGTGTTCCCAGTATGTTTTACATTGATGATCTGAGATGTCAAAATAAAGCCTAATGTAGACAGGGTTAATTTCTTTGGTGAAAACCTAGACTTTCATTCATTCATAGGCATCAGATTAAGTCCATCTTTTCTGTGGCTTCTTTTTCAAAAACTCTATGTTGTTGTCTGAGATCAGAGCAATGGATCATGGATATTTAGATATTTAATGCATGAACGAGGTGTTGCTCTGTTTTCAGGCAGACCTATTGAAAGAAGCTGCACATCACCAAGATGATTCTGACCTGGAGAAAAAAAGACGTGAGGCTGAAGCTATTCTACAGAGTATGGGCATAACCTCAGAGGCCCCCGTTGGTAAGTTTTACACGAACACTAGTGTGATACCTACTTTCAAATTATGTAACCATTGTCGAAAATGACAAAACACATTTTTAGCACTGGTTATACAGTTCAGTGGGACTTTTAGGGCACTTACACTTTATCATCAGCAGGTGGCAGAAGAGATCCACGAGAAAGTCATAATTCTCAGGAGGCTGACTAACTACCAAACACAAATGGAAAAAAAACACATTGAAGACAAAGTGTAATTGTGTTAGTGGAACTTCTATTCAAATATGTGCAGATCCTAATTTAACTTGCAACATAAAATCTACCGTGGGATTAACATCACTCAGTCTAGGTTCTTTTTGAGCTTTGTTGTGACTGTCTTCCCACTCTAACAGATTAAATATTGTCTGTCTCACTATGTAGTCCCTCCTCCCATCTCTCCAACGACCAAATCAGCGGGCACACCAAGTGATGCAGGGAGCCAAGACTCTGATGGTGCCGTGGGACCCAGGTACGCACACACACACACACACACACTCCCACACACTCCTCAGCAACAGACACAACAAGCACATCGAAAATCCTTCTGGAAAGTCCCGTACCATTGCCCTGAATAATGTCAAGTTTATACTAACGGAGAGCATGTTTATGTAATCTGTGTGGAATTGAATTAGGAACGATCCTAAATTAACAATAAAACAGCAGGCTGTTGTGATGCCTCGGGGACTTTTTAACCTCTAATTATACCCCCTTCCCTGGGCTGAAATTCAAGCTCCCCCAGTGTCCCATCAGGCCCAGGGAGCTGTTCCCCCTACGTGTTGACTCATTTCCCTCGCCAGCATTGCCATTTCCTACACACATGGAGGTCATGTTTTCTCCCTGAGGGTTCTCTCTCTCTCTCTCACTGTGTCTTTGTCAGTGCAACACTCTCAGCCTTTGGTGTGACACAGTTCAGGCCGTATAAGCCCCGCAGGCAGCGCATTACACCCTGTGGCATCTCCCTCTGAGAGGCGGTGTGTTCGTGCATTTTAAGCAGACACGCACTTCCATGTCTTGAGTGTGCAGGCAGATCTGAGAAAAACACACGAGAAGGATCCGGTTTCGAGTTGTTTTTAATAAGACGGAAATGTACGAGATTTGTGACCTAGGATCCGATCAGCATGTTTTCAGTGCCATGATGCTAATATTATTTCCTCTCCTCATTTGTGCCCGCTTCGTCTCACTAATGCTGCCTTGTTGCTGTGACACTAACCAGGACTCTGCACTGGGACTCTGACCCGTCCACTCTTCAACTTCACTCTGATTCTGAGCCGCGGTACTGGACACTCTCTTCTCTCCTTTTCTGGTCATTTCCCCTTCTCTTAATCTACGGCATGACTACTTTGTCTCCCAAAGTCATTATTTGGTCAATGCAGTCCAGAAAAACCTTAATGTCGTGCACTCATGGATGGTCTTTTAATTCGTTTGATCGGAAGTCTTTTCCATCCCACAAAGCGCTGTTTAACTTACTTACTGAAAATTCTTACAAAACCAGATGAGGATGATAGCAGAATGTCTATTTTGTGTGTTCTTTTTAACTATGTAAAATTTTTCCTGGTGACGTTGACCTGTGCAAAGTTTGAGTTGTTCTGTGCTTTTAGGCGTGGAACTCCAAAGCTTGGAATGGCCAAAGTCACACAAGTGGACTTCCCTCCCCGTGAGACCGTGTCCTACACAAAAGAAACCCAGACACCTGTCGTGACTCAGCAAAAAGAAGGTGATGGTCAGATATTATTACATGAGAAATGGACAAAACATGAATTGAATATGTGGATGCAGTGAGAATGTTGCGCTCAAATGAGCTGTGTCACGTCTTTGCTCACAAAAGTGCCGGAAGTGAATAACAATGCGACGGGGATTTTATTTGAGATGAACGATTAAATTCAGTCTAGCCGTTCATCTCACAACCCACCGCACTTTGGTATAACTAATGAGCAGGATGAGACCACCAGTAACAGGATGGAGAAATGCGATTTAGGGGAAAGATATGAAGCGCTGCACATATTACTGCCTCTGAAGCATGTAGATGTGCATGTAATTGCAGCACTAAAGCTTTCATGCCGTCCGCAAGAAGGGAATATTTGTGCTGCTACCAACACCACATGTTGAACACATGCTCCATTAAATATGCAAGTCTTGTGGGCATGCTGCGTGTCCGTGCTTGATTTATGTAACGACAGATGGCGAATAATGTGCACGACTGAAATCCTCATTAGCTTTTCTTGTTTGTTTTTTAAGAAGCATCCAAACCGTTCGACAAAAACTCCTAACTACACCTCTGGCAACGTGGCTGACTTTTTATCCATTTGTTCAATCTATCCGCATCAGCTGATGCGTCTTTTTAAGCGTCGCCGAGACCCGGTTGAGTTTTTAAACCGCGTACAGATCATTGATTGTGTGCAGTAACTCGGGAGGTGGCGAGCGGGATGGAATTGTGTGATTTCGTGGAAAACACTGAGCAGAGCCATTGAAGGATGAAGGAGCATCGCTCTCTTCCTCATTGCTCTTTACTCTGAACTCTACTGAGCATTGTGAGACTGTGTTAAACAATGATGGTTTCTGCCAGCTGTTCAACACAGGGCCCCCTTTTCCCCCTCTCTGCCACTATGTAATCATTTCATCAACTCCCTCGCTTCCCTGTCTTCTCCCTTCACCGAACAGGCACATAACAAAACACACTCAGTGACATTGTGCATTTTCACACCATCACTTCTGGCACTCTGTGAGACGGCATCCCCTTCACAGCCCGCTCCCCATGGTGCATTTCTGATGCGCGGGGTGGCGTCAGGCATGTTCTCTGATTGAGCAATTTATCGTGTTGTCAAAAGGAGGCGATGGCGGCGCACTCTCAAGGTCAGCAGGGCGGCGGCATTAGAGGGAGCGGCCGCCGTGCCCGGTCCGCTGCGGGCCCAGGGTCCCCCACAGTGTGTGTGTGTGTGTGTGTGTGTGTGTGTGTGTGTGTGTGTGTGTGTGGGGCATCACGGAGAATGTTTCAGATTTAGTGTCACCTGCCCTGTTGACACGAAGGGAGGGGATAAAAAAGAATCACTGAGCAGTCAAGGAGAATCCGCATCAGCGGGCTACGTGATTTGTTTGTCATTAACGTGGAAATGTCCTCGCACATCTCTGTAATTGTAATTTCTATTTCATGGTTTGGGACCATGGGAAAGCATAGACATTTTTTTTCACAAACAATTTTTTTCAAATTGGTGAATGTGTGCCGGTGTGCGGTGGTGCTCTCAGAATGCACCAGTAAGTAATGCGCAGCATCAGCGTGCATTCTTCAACAATAGGCTGTAATTATGGAATAAGATATTGTTTGAGGTTGGCAGGGTCGGGATTAGCAGTATGCAGAGCAGTTTACTACATCTTATATGTAATTGAATGTGATTGTTCTAATCACTCTAAATCAAGAGGTAGGTCAAAACTTTTTATCGCAAAAGCCCTTGATGGCCTTTTTGTTTCAAGTGTCACTTGTAATCATGGTCAGCTTTTATGCACTCGATTAAAACCGTTAAATATCTATTGTATCCCTCTGTCATGCTGTAGCTGATCATTTAAATGGGACGTGTAGTACCTAGTATAAGTATCCGCACCGTTCCAACCTGCTTTTTGCATGATATGAGTTTGTATTTGATCCGTGGTTGACACTTCTCCCCAGGAGGAGAGCGCTGGTTTTCTCGTCAGAGATGTGTGACCGTGTCCCAGAAGTTGAAAACAATACTCTCCTGTTTCACAGACGACTAAGTCTTGAACGGTGTTATCAGATTGACAGCGGTCTGTTTTTCTCTGCCTTGCAGCCATTGCTGAATGCGCTGCAGTGCTACACACGAGCACAAAGGTTGATGGTTTGCCCCCAGTGAGAAGAGGGTTGATCTCTGAAATGCATTTTGGAAACTGTGGTTGGAGTTGCTTATTTCTGGGAACAAGAAGTGTGGGTATGTATGTATTTGCGTGTGTGGTGTAGTTTTTTTCTGCGGGTGTCTGCACGTGCTGAAGTCCGACCCTTTAATTTGCCATGTAGAAAGTGGAAAACACCTGCGGAGGGACCAGTTTCCTTTGCATTAATATGTTGTCCATTGACTAGGTCCCTCCCCAGCCCCCTGCACCCCACTCAGTCCATCCCTACGGCTCCTCATCCCCCTCCCCCTCAGGAAAAAAAAGCTTTTATTTCTTAAGTGGTACAAAAGCCATAATTGAGGCTGCTTTGAGAGAAGGTGTCAGTGTATGGGACATCGGTGATCCGGGTGAATTCTGTTAAATGCAACCACCCCCCCCACCCACCCCTCACCCATCCCTCAGCCTTCCTCCACAACCCATCAGCCCCACTACCCCCCCACCGTCCCCCGTCCCCCTCCCAGTGGGGTCACCAGGATCACTAGCTTTTCTCCAAATGGCCATTTTGTCTGGCAGGTGCATTATACCCTTTATTTTCAGATTGTCTATCGGCTGCTAATGCCGGGCAGGTTGATTGCTCTGGCTGCCGCGTCGGGGAAAAGGGCTGACGAGCGCGGCCGGGACTAAGCTGAAAGGCGGTGATTACTGTTTTCCTCTAAGCCTGATTGAGGCCCTCGAAAGGAACGATTTTAACCTTCTCCTGTTGGTTGCCGGCTGTGGCCCGCACGTGGAAATGGCTCGTGTCATCAACCCGGTTCGGGAAACTCATCAGGATACCCGATGGCCTTCTTCCCCGAACCCCCCGTCTGAGGGAAAAAAAAGGGGATGAATCACTTTAAAGACAAAGTGACAGATGACATTATCATTTAGATTATCTCCGTAGGAAGGAGATTCTGGCACGCGGTGCTGTCGCCTTAGATTAACCATCAGGCTTGCATCCACATAAATGCTGCTAGGAACCAGACGAGTGTTTCCTGTCTCCTCATGAATCTGTTTTGTCCTGCTTTTGCTATTCTTTTTTTTTTTTTTACATTGAAAGCGCAGGCTTGCGTACTGTCTCCACGAGATGTGTCTTTTTTTTTTTTTTTTTTTTGAAAAAGTGCGTTCATCTCCTTTTTGCGGTAGAACCGGTGTGCAGTCGGCCAGCTGGTCCGCCCCGTATTTTGCTGCGCATTCTCTGAGGTTGAATAGGAGTCGCAGGACCTCCTGCCAGGACGGTAATTGCACAGGGCTTGCTGTTCAGGGAGAAGCTTGTCTCGGGGCGGCCAGGCGGAAAACCTCTGTGCCATCCCCATGCCACCTCTGAAGAGCACGAGACAATCCCCCGGCATCGCCATCTGCCTTTGCACCACGTCGTCATCTGGTCAGGCCAATGGGACGGCGCCGCGGGGGCAGCTGCTGCGCACCCTCTGCCCCGCTGCCCCGTGGCCTGGAAGGGGGCAACCCGCCACTGGGGACACAGAGGAAACGGCTACACTGACAGCTAGACGTCCCATTCAATGGCCCGAGTCTCATTAACAGTTGGAAAAGACAGGGGTCCCTATGACAACAAGACACCCGCTGCGCCGTGTCCCTTCAGCACAAATTACAAACTTCCCTTGCTTTTAGAGGAGCAGGTCCCTTTTTTGAAAGGCGACATTGTGCTGACAAACCAAACAAATGTAAGGCAGAGATACAAAATCAGTCCCTTGCTGTCCCCATAATCACTGGGTGGAGCGTTTATTGAAAAAAGGAAATAATGGAGGTGAAAGACGCGGTTTGTAGTTTAAGCAAACAAAAGGAAATCATTTGATTTTAGAATTTCCTATATGAATATATCCTATATTAATAATATCCTATATATTTCCTATAGGAATATGTTGTTTCAGAGACACGGCGTGTGCAACCAAACTGTGTTCCCCATTGTTTAACATTTAACATGGACTTTCTGATCCACAGAAGAAGAAGAAGAAGAGGAAGAAAGTGCTCCACCTCAACCGGCATTGGAGACTCAGACTGAGAAACCGGACCAAAAAGTGGAGGACGAAGGTACCAAACTACCACCGATGATGCATACTCGCAATACTTCCCTTCTTCTGTTTTTTGAGAATAGTTTGTAGCAGCGTGCAGATGTGCATCACACAGGCAATGAGCCGCAGGGATCCGTTTGCGTTTGTTTCTTCGCAGCGCCCCCCCACGAGCTGACGGAGGAGGAGAAACTCCAGATCCTGCACTCCGAGGACTTTGTGAACTTCTTGGACCACAGCACCCGCATCGTCGAGCGGGCCCTGTCGGAGCACGTGGACCTCTTCTTCGACTACAGCGGGCGCGACCTGGAGGAGAAGGAGGGGTAGCGATGAAAGCGGAAAAGAAGACGCGTAATTGGTATTGAAGGGGTGTTTGTATTGATTTTGTGGCGCTTTGTTTTCCCCAGTGAAATCCAGGCCGGAACAAAGCTCTCTCTCAACAGGCAGTTCTTGGATGAGCGCTGGTCCAAGCATCGCGTCGTCACCTGCCTGGACTGGTCCCCCCAGGTTTTTATCTTCTACTAATTGAACATACTTCTCAGAGCGGCATTTGAAAGTTGTTTGCAATTATCAAAGTATCAATCCCTAAAATTGAATCCGTCGTGTTAAAATAAGTTGCTATGTGGATCAGCGTTGCTAATTGGCTGTTGAAACGAGACGTAATGCTTTATGATTACAAGTTTGACAGCAGTTACTTTTCGCCACAAGTCCCCCGGGAAAAGTAAGTAATGTCCCACACATTGTCACTCAGAGGCCGTAATGATTTGTTTCCTTTGGTGTCTGAGGTCATTTAATGCACGATTGTGCAATGACTTTTGACAGTGATTGAACACCAACGCTTTGTTCACAGTGTTTACCGTCTCAGAGCAACATGCAGACTTTTGGCGTTTGATTCACAAACGGTAAACCGTGAGATCAGCACAGGTTAATGTTCTGTTTCTGTAGTTGTTCTCCGATATTCTCTGCTGTTTATAAGCTGCTTCGGTGGGTTTTAGCTTTAGATTTGTTTTAGTCTGAGCGCTGTTCTTCTGAACGCCTTTTTAAAACAGTAGATTTTGGTTAATTAATGAAAGGAACTCAAAATGCTAGTTCTTCAGGGTAAAAGAGGGGTAGTTAAAAGGGCCATAAATCTTGAGCAAAGATTACTCAGAAGTACCACACAGGGAAGGCGAGTCTTCCACATGGAGCCAAGCCTGGGGGGCACGTCTGCCTCCCCCGTCCCCGACATTCATCTGGGCTCTTTTCCTTTTTTCCTCTCTGTCGCCAGTATCCTGAACTTCTACTCGCCTCCTACAACAACAACGAGGAGGCTCCTCACGAGCCAGACGGCGTGGCCTTGGTGTGGAACATGAAGTACAAGAAGGCCACGCCGGAGTACGTCTTCCACTGTCAGGTAGCCAAAGCCAAAGTCTCTCTGCTTCTCTCTCCCCGCCCCCCCCTGCCCAACCAGCCCCTTTCTGCTCCCCCCACCGTACTGGCACCCACCTCCACCACATGTATCCGTAAACACATGTGCGTAAGGCAGGAGAAGACCTGCGGTGCGGGATTTTGATAGAATCCGAGCGCTGCAGCAGGATTGTGTGTGTGTTGTGTGTGTGTGTGTGTGTGTGTGTGTGTGTGGTGGAGGGGAGTGGGGGGGAGGGGGCTGGTTGTCATGTGCATCCAAACAAGGGCCCTGTGTTCAGACGAGCTCGCAGGGTGAGCAGCGCCGCTCCGCCCGGCCTTATTATAATGCCTGCCCCCGAGGCTCCTCCACCGAGACAAGTTGAGTAGAACCACATGCTGCTGCAGCCAGAGCGGATGTCGATGCAGGGGAACCGCTCCGACGGATGAAAACCTCATTCACACTTCTGTTCCGTTTTCTCCACGCTCCATAGTCGAACCGACGCGTCGCAAAAAGTCCCCATTAGACTTTTTTGTGTGTGTGTGTGTGTGTGTGTGTGTGTGTGGGCCACCTTAAAAACCAACTCCTGTAATATGATACACGATTAAGTCATCTTCTTGATGACCAGCCTTGAGGTTTGTTTTGTATGGAACGGTTTCATAACTTTGGAAGGAAAACAGGTTCTAGTTTTTGCCAACTTTCTTGTAGAATTGCTAATGTTTCCATTCAATGCCGTTGCTAAATGATTAGAAACGCTTGTATTATCTAAGTTGTTTACATCTGCATTGTTCAGCTCAGCTGCTGGTTTATTAGGTTCAAAGTAGACCGGTGGCTTGGACAAAATAATAAAAACACCTCCCGCTACAACACACTACATTTCTACAGCACCACAAACAACCTCCATAAGGATCTTAGTTGAACCGCCGCCTCTCTGGGCCTCGACGCGTTCTCTCTTTTCGTATTTCGTGAGTCGGTATCTCTCGATACCCGACGCCAGCTAGTCTGAGGCTAAAGATGTACTTCACTCCAATCGTTGCCCATCCCTCTTCTCTGCTCCTGCCTCTCTCCCACAGTCCGCTGTCATGTCGGCCGCGTTTGCCAAGTTTCACCCCAACGTGGTGGTGGGGGGCACGTACTCGGGGCAGATTGTGCTGTGGGACAACAGGAGCAACAAGAGGACCCCGGTGCAGAGGACTCCCCTGTCAGCGGCAGCACACACGGTACGTCGAAACTAACCAGCACTGCGGGGGGCTCCGTCTTTATGCCGATGCAGCAGAAGAGTAAAACGTCTCCGTCGGTGTCTTCGCAGCACCCGGTGTACTGCGTCAATGTGGTCGGCACCCAGAACGCCCACAACCTCATCAGCATCTCCACGGACGGCAAGATCTGCTCCTGGAGTCTGGACATGCTCTCCCAGCCACAGGTAATGTATACGGTGTGAATGTGTGCGTGGGTTCTTCTTTTAGGGGGGTGCTCTGAGAAATGGTTCTGAATACAAATCAACAATTCAGGGTTAAAGATTTGGCCCCAAAATGTAATTGAGCTGATCACATTTTAAAGCTCTGAGCTGTTGAGGTTTTCGCTAATGTGTATTTCTGTCTCTTCAGTCACACATCTCACCCCCTTCAGGCTACATGTTTTGGGCCAAACTCCTTAGTTGTAGCAGTTTTCACTTGCAAGGAAATTGACTTTGCAAGCTGTGTCATTTTCCTCTGTGCTCAGTTAACAGGCAGGCTGAGCAGGCAGCTTGTTAAAGACGTTTCCCCCCCCTTCTTCTGTTGCTTCTCCTCCACAGGACAGCATGGAGCTGGTGTTCAAGCAGTCCAAAGCTGTAGCCGTCACCTCCATGTCCTTCCCTCTCGGAGACGTCAACAACTTCGTGGTGGGCAGCGAGGACGGCTCGGTCTACATGTCGTGTCGTCATGGAAGGTGCGTTTGCGAGCCAACCCGCCGTCCGCGCCGCTCCTCCCGGACGCCACCGGGGGGAAACTGAGCGCGGCTTGTTGGGGCGCCGTCTCGCAGCGAGTGTCAGATAAATAAAGCCCACTCGCTCCCCCCCCGCCCCCCCCACCTCCCCTCCGTGCCACGCAAAGCCAACAATTGATCTCCTGCTGTTTGAGGTTTCACTCCTGGCCAGTTGTCCTGTTTTTCTTTTCCGCTTGTCAGTTGTGTTTGTAAAGGCTGCTCAACATAAACAGGGCACACATGCAGGGGAAACAAATCGTTTTTTTTCCTCTTTTCTCCTCTCCTCCGTCTGTTTCTCTGGATGAGAGAGTTTGTTTACGCTCGCCTTTTCCCGGGGAGAATTAAAACTGCAGTTCATCCCACCATGTTCTCATTTAAGACACCGGGGCTTCTCCCGCCGCGGTTGGTCCCTGGTAGAGGAGCAGAGAAATGTGGCTTAGATCACAGCGCGCGAGCCCCACAGCAAACGTCCTGCAGTATTCCCAGAGGCCACACAGAGGGGATCGCTGCGAGGTTTCGCAGAGCAGCATCACCTCCGTAATTGGCGGAATAATTATGATACTGTCATTGCAGTTAATAATGCATAAGCATCACTCATGCTGAGTGTTTACCTCTCTGCGTTAATTATCAGATCCTCAGTTGGGAAACAGCTCTGCAACATGTGGCGGAGGGCCTGCAGGCAGGTTTGCCGTCCTGCTGGTGATCATGTGATATAAGTAAATTGTTTCCTTAAATACGTGCTTCTCGTGCGCCTCTTGCTCTGCCAAATATATCACCCAAATAATTTAAGAATCCCAGTTTTGGCTGTTTGGATTTTATTTGTTGGTTCCCTTTATGCAACGTACAGAGATGTATCTTCAGAAGTGGTCACAGCTGAACGTCGCTACTCAACATGGGAAAATGTTCCTGCTCCCTTTAATCGGTGAGTACGTTGGCACTTGCGCTTAACTTCTTCTTCTTCTTCTGTGTTCTCCACAGCAAAGCAGGCATCAGTGAGATGTTTGAGGGCCACCAAGGGCCCATCACAGGGATCAACTGCCACACGGCTCCGGGGCCTCTGGACTTCTCCCACCTGTTTGTCACCTCCTCCTTCGACTGGACCGTCAAGCTGTGGAGCACCAAGGTGAGACCAGATCTGCAACAACCAGATCAGTGTGTCGGAAAGGTTTCCTCCCTCTGTGTGATTTGGGTTCCTTTCCGTCATTTTTAACTGTGCAGTTCAAGTTGAGAATGTGCTTATTCCATGCTGTTTGGAATGTTTAGACTAAATAACACTTTTTTAACTTTTTTTTTTTAAATTTAACAAATAAAGTAATGTTAAGAGCCACTGCATGCTTATGTGAGGTTGATGCCTGCAGCCCCGCTATGGATCACAGCCAATGCTAACGTGCACATTATGTTTACCACTACAGTTGCCAATGCAAATTGCATTTGACACAAACCGCAGCTGATACAAAAGATTTGACCTCATGGTGGCACTAGATTAAAGGTTAAAACCATCCAGCGTGGAACACAAAAGTCTCATTCTGAGATTCACAAATACAGATATCGTGGTTTAATAATGAAATAATACTACTATTTTGTTATTAGTTACAAAGGTCCTCAAAGGAATGGAAATACAATTATAGTCAATCAGAGTCAGAATTCTGTATAACTGAAGCTTGTTAGAAATGAAATGAAAAACATCTGCTTCAAACTGAACTAATCTTCTATTATCATTAACATTGTATATATACTGTACCTTTTGTAACATGAAAACATAACCTTTATATTAGATTTCGTAGTATATTTGTAGTAGTGTATTTGATCATCTCATAGTATATTTGCCCTCAAATATGTTTCCAGATCAACAAGCCTCTCTACTCCTTTGAAGATAACTCTGATTACGTGTACGACGTCATGTGGTCTCCGACTCACCCCGCTCTGTTTGCGTGCGTGGACGGAGTGGGTCATCTGGACCTGTGGAACCTCAACAACGACACCGAGGTATTCCAGTCCCACTACGGAAAGCACATCCATTAAGCCCCCCCTCCAAAGCACAGGCGGTCACATGACTCAATCAAATTGAGGCGGTCGCTCTCCATGTTTCCACCCTTCCGATCTGAATTTTACCGCGTTGCTGCTGTTTTAGGTCCCTACCGCCAGCGTCACCGTGGCCGGTAACCCGGCTCTCAACAGGGTCCGGTGGGCTCACTCGGGCAGAGAGGTCGCCGTGGGAGACTCTGATGGGCGGGTCCTCGTCTATGATGTTGGAGAGGTGAGCAGGCGTTGACGCTCACAGTCCTCTGTCCATGTCGTTGCAGACGTGATTCAGCCTGATCTCTATTGTCCCTCCTATAGCAAACTGCGGTTCCCCGAAACGACGAGTGGACCCGTTTTGTTCGCACGCTGGCAGAGATCAACGAGAACAGGGACGATGCAGAGGAGCTGGCAGCTCAGCGCCTGGCTGCCTGATCCACTCGCCACGGAGGCGAGGTTTAAGGGACCAGTGGCTCGCTGGGGGAAGGAAGAGACGACCGCGGGGGATCCCGGTCTGATTGTAAAGAAGTATGGACCTTTTTTTGATTTATTAGAGAAACGTTTCTTTCTAGTTAGCCGGAGCGTCAGCAGTCTTCCTTGGATTAACTCGAGCGACGGGGCCGTCGACCTCAGACACTAACACAACGCCACACCCACAGAACACAAACCAGTTGGCCTTTTTTCAACAGATGCCTTAACCTTTTAATTTTGATTTGCAAAATGTTGTCTTTCATTTTGGGGCATGTTAGCATGGGCTTTAATTTTGAGTTCCTGAATCCAAATAAGTAAAAGTAGAGTAATCATGTCGTTAAAGGCTTCTTATGACTGTAGAACCATGTTGTATCGGTTTCTTTTGACCCGATAATCCGAATATTCACTTGTTTGTAAAATACTGAAGTCTAAAAAGCGGATGTCTTTCTACTTTCCATATCAATCTACACTGTACCAGTTTTCACCTAATCAGTGCGGCTGGAGGGGAAATATCCTAAATGCCTAAGAATATGATCATGTATGCTGTAACTGCTCTGTCATGTATGTCAACAGGATCTGAACAGAGATTGTCTGTTTCCTGAAGAATCTCGAAGCTGGTGTCAAAAATGAGAATTTACTTTTCACACAGTAGAAACACACAGATTGAATGATTTATTTCAATAAAATACGATAAATACATTTAAATTATATTTTGAGTTTCTGGTCATGATTTCAAAATAAACACTTTTGAAAACATCTGTACATTCTTGTGTCTCTTACTTTAACTTGACACATGCACACCAAAGCTATTTCATACCAGGAAGTGCAGTTACAATCCTTTGCCATGCCATAATGTCCATCTGTGGAGGAGTACAATATGTACAATAAAGCTGTGCAAGCTATGCAAAGAAAATGCAATAAATCCACACTCATGCTGCATTCAGAGTAAGCCAACTACTCCCAATAAAACCATCATGGAGGAAACATGAAGACCGGAGGAGCATCTCGCTGGACTGAGTGGCGGCTTTAGCGAAGCCCGTGGCTCCATTTTGGTCTCCACCGGTTTGGTTGTCGCCTCTCCAGAAGGTTTGAACTTGGGCAGGTTCAGACCAAACTTTCTCTCCCACGCCGGCGAAGGTTGCGGCGGCCAGATGGTAGCCGCCCACGTGGTCCGGAGTCACAGAGGGAAAGGTCCTCGACCCTCAGGTTTGGAAGGGGGCTCCGAGCCGGCGGGACGACTGAGGGAGAGAGCTGGGTCAGCCCGATTCTTGATTCTTAACCGGTGTTCGGTATGTACTCGTGCACAAGTACTCACTGTCCTCCGAAGTCCACGTACAACCATCTCTGCAACAGTTCATAGGTCACCAGGGTCACACCGAACTGCGGCGACGATCTGAGGACGCGAGCTAATGGAAGGATGCAATTGAAAATTACAATGTGGGATTTAATATTTTTGCGGTTCTAGACAATTACGGTGGCCGTAAAGAAGATTGTGTATGTGTGTTAATGTGTGCATTTACCTGCCGCGCCCTTCCAAAATGCCCGGAAACCTTCCTCCTTGAGGATCTTCCTGAAGCAGTCGAGGACTCCGCTGTACGTCGTCTGGCCTGCCCGGGCCGCCACCTGCAGCCTGGTCTTGATGACATCAGCGGGGGTCACCAGCGAAGCCGCCGGCACACCTTGGGAGATGTTTCACAACAGACACGATGAGGCGCTCTGACTATGCACAGACTGGCTGGCGTCCTGCTGCAGCATGAATGACGCAGGGCTGAGAAACGGGTTCTTTGTATGGTGATAAAACGAAAGCATGTATGAGCACCGCGTACATTCAGCAGGGCGTTGTTGTATTCAACGGATGGGAGGAAAACGTTGCACATCTGCGAATTAATCTCGGATGTCCAAAGACGCTGAGCTTCGCAGATGTTCTTTTTTTTTTTTTTTATACCTGCAATGGCTCCAGCAGTGAGCAGCTGTAACGCCCCGAGCCTTCCGTCCTCGTCTGCCAATTTCTCCTTAGTGTGGGCATAAACAGGAAAGTAGATGGCGGAGAAGGGGATGTCACGCAGGAAGCACGCTTTGGCTCCCTAACAGGAAGAAAAAGATACATCTTGGGGATTAAGTGGTCTGGGTGGGGGGGTCGTCTTATTCTACATACAGGGGGCTTTGGTGAGATGACGGAGCCAAAGAGCCCCCCAGGTAGAGCTGCAGCACGAGGCCTCCAGAGAGAGAGATCAATCACACAGACACACACACAGACCCTTGCTATGGACTCGGTGTGCTCGGTCCTGACAAGAGGAGGTAGGTTTTTCTTCTTTTTTTTTCCCCCTCAGAAGCCACACAATGTCTGCTCCTCGTTAAAATATGGAGTATGAGCACATGATTAGTAAAACCACAAGGAGCTGGAGAAGCAGCAGTAGCGAAGCATAATCCCTCACTAATTCGCTGTTGGTTGTTGGCCACAGTTTGTATGTTCAAATGCTGTTTTAGAGAATTGCAAAAGGGATGTTTGATCATGAAATGTGTGATCCTGACCTCCATTATGTCTGCATACACACACAAATGTTTGTTTAAATGCAGTAGTATTTCATCTGTGCATCATTACAGGAAAAATCATTACACAATTGCGGAATGTAAAGTAAATTTACTTTTAAGTAGTGAATTTTATATGTTTATCCTTATATGTTATTCAATAGTGCTAAAGTGTTATGTTTTATTTAACTTCATTTACTGCATTTGACAGCTACAATGATGTTATTTCACAGATTAGGATTCGTCACACCAAACAAATTATTTTCTTAAAAAGAGAAGCATTCAATAATGTAGCTAAAAGTAACTTGTCTTTAGACTACAACGTTCAAAATGATTTTTAAATGAATCATTACTAATAATGTAATAAAACCATTTAGAATAACATACCAGTACCTTCACTTTTGATACTTTGAAACGCAAAAAAAAGTTGGAAAATGTCAAAAAACCTTTGGTTTAACTTAACCTTTGATGCGCATTTTCGAACCTCTAATTATTGGTAGAATAATGTCTGAAAATGGCTTCCGTTGTGACCACAAACACCGAAGTGAACAGCAGCTAAACTCCCCACGTCTTCCGTATTGTCTCTCAGGAACATAAGTCCTTTCACTGCCCTTGTACGACACTTAACAGAGGTTGACGCTGCAGACGCTGACCCACCTTGTAGAGGCCAAAGAAGCCCAGCTCCCTCACAACACTCAGGGCTCTGACCCTGGGCCCTGTGGTGATCTCGCCGGCCACCTGCAGACGGATCTTAACTATCTCCAGAGGATTGGTGAAGATCACCTGGGAAGCTCCAGCCTGCAGGACGCAACGGGACAAAGAGACAGTAGTTCGCATTCAAACGTGCTGGGGCTTTTTTTTTAGGATCGCATCGGCTTGCACGTCTGAGGGGTGAACTTTGGGTGAAATGTAATGATGTGTAAGCACTTCTTCCCAGTAGGAGTTTTCTAATTATCTCAGCAAACTTTTGCACACAAGGCACATTTGGCCCTGATCTGATTTCCTATCGTAAGAGAGTGGCCTTGACAGGGGGGAGGAAAGAGCAGGGCATTGATAGAGGAACAACCGGGGTCAGAGCGGAGCCGGCGCAGGGCGAGGAGAAGCCCCGCTCGTGGTCGGGAGGCTCTGACCCTGGCACAGGCCCTCTGCCCTCCTCGCCTCCCCTGAGGCACCTCCTGTGTGCAGGCTGGCCTCGCCCCGCACACTTCCCCAATTCAGACGTATTCCCAGGGGAGAGAGCACTGAATCACCCGGGCGGCTCGGAGTCCAGGCCAGCGGAGCCCCGAAGGCGTGACACCCTCTGACTCGGGCACATTTATCACACTCCCCAAATCTAATCAGCCCCGGGATGGCTGCCGGTGACATTCAGGGCAGGGGTCTTATCTGTAAACATCCGAGCTAAGCTCTAAAAAAAGCTCCGGCACATTTAGTCATTTTCAAAGGGGGGGGGTGGATATCCGCTGCTTAGAAGATTGATGCGTTGGTCTCATCTCTTTTATCTTCTCCACTTCTCGTCTCTGATAGAAGCGATAATCTCAGAAGCCCTCACAGTAACTAGACCTTTTCAAAATAAAACAGGGATGTTGTCCAATTAATGTACACAAATGGGCCTCATGGCCATTATGTGTGTGTGTGTGTGTGTGTGTGTATATATATATATATATATATATATATATATATATATATATATATATATATAATTGACATGTAGTCCATGGATTTGATGTGTCCCGGGCAGTAACATTGTGGATTCTTTTTGTCCAGCACTGTGACCATGTGACCACACCTCCAGGTATGCACTGCGTTGTCAAACTCAATCACACTGAGCTAAAGCCAGCTTCATCCAGGAACCTCCAGGGCCTCTTCCTACAATTACACCCTGACAGGGGTCGCGACCCCGCGGACCCCCACTCCTCTGTGAGCAACCTGCGGGCTCTGCTGCAAGGCCGGCCTGTTCCACTCACCGGAGGAGTTACATCTTTAATCTAGTAATCTACGTAAGATACTATTACATTTCCATGTGGCCAAGATTTAAAAATACCAATTTCAGATCATTAAGGGATAAAGGTTAACTTCTGTATTCATGTAGGACACCGAACAGATATCAGGCAGGGTCATTGAATGATAAACTCTTACACAAACTGGATGAAGAATTCCACGATTACTAGTGGATTTTTTTGACATTTTTGGCTACGATGCAAGACTGAAGCCAGAAGCCATATC
Source organism: Apeltes quadracus (assembly GCA_021346845.1). Taxonomy (NCBI): domain Eukaryota; kingdom Metazoa; phylum Chordata; class Actinopteri; order Perciformes; family Gasterosteidae; genus Apeltes; species Apeltes quadracus. Next base: position 10,032,443 of record CM037932.1, on the reverse strand, counting down.
ATCAATATGAACATACAACATCTCTCAATGAAAAATGTAAGAATTACTTTAGTTGTAGCATTGAAATAAACAATACTTAGGGATATTAATAACTTAAAATCGTGCATATTTCGTCCGTCTTTTAGGAGTTCCTTAACCTTTGAGTTGAACTGCAGACTGAATTTTCAAAAAACGTCACTAATGTAAAGCTTACACATCCTCCAGCCAGAATCTCTGCAGGCAGAGCGACGGTATTTTCTTCCGTGGTGAACTTGTCCCTGATAAAATCATTCATCTGAGAATAAAAGGAGAGAGAAGAAGACATCAACAATGTAAAAAGGCAGATGAAACATAATCCCAGTCCCGGCAGCGCGGCATTAACGTGGACTCGTGGACGCAGTCACATCTTGATTGCAAAGAGTTCGCGTTTTTCATTCCCAGCGCGTCGTCTGAAGCGACTTCTCGAACACTCTGAGCCACGCGGGGGGACGACTTGCCGTGAGTTTGATAGCTTTCTCCGGGGCGACGCCGATGAGCTGCGGCAGCAGACCTGCAAAATATTATTCATAGACACCATTAGAATACCTGACCGAGCGACAGACAAAGCCTCGCTCCAAATGGATGCAGGTTTTTTTTGGTTTTCTTTTTGTTTTCTTTTTTTCTTTGTCGAATGGATACGTCCACTGACAGCTAGAACAATGCAAGCTGCAGGGTTTTCTTGTCCGTAAAACAAACCCATAAATATTTACAGATGTGGCTGATACAGCTGATGAGCGTACGACACAAAGGACCCATTGACGGTGAACAAAAGTCCCCAAAAATATGACACTGCTGGCGCGCATCGGGATCAGGCCTTGTTGAGGCCTGATCCCGATGCTGGCCGGGAACAGAGAGAGCTGTGTGGTCACGGACGGGATCGGGAGGGGGGGGGCGGGTGCGACGGCGGCGATAACCGCCGCACTGTTTCACCGTCTGTCCTTCGTCGAGCCAGATGAACTTCTGAAGGAGCTGCTGAGTGACTGCTGCTGGTATGCGGCCAGAAAACAGCCGAGCGTGTCTCAATCGCCCTCTCATCATGCGCAAGCGGGGCAGGAAGGAAAGGCAGAGGGAAGCGGATCAGAGCAGACCGACCACGGGCCGCAGCGGTGGAGGTAGCAGTAGGTGGCAGTCTTGACTTCCTTCATGTGAGCGGCCCCGGGGTAGAAGTGTTGCATATCACAGGCCATCAGCACTATTATCCCACAAACCGGGGGCAGATCAGACACGGCTACTACATGCTACCCTGCCGGCCGCTCTCCTCGGGGAGCTCTCCCAGGTATCGAGATAATGAAAACGCGACCCCTGGGTGTTGCTTCATTCACTTACTGCAACAGGGAGGGCAAAGGTTTCTGGTGTCAATTAGCAAAGCATGCTGCTGATATTAGCACGCCGACGAACCCCAACCCTTTCCCATCAGACGGTTTGTTTTTTGCACGAGAGCCACATGTCGGCATCGCACGCGGATTTCCTTTTTTTTTTTTTTTTTTTTTACGCGCGATAAAAAACCTGCAAAGGATTACCTCTGTAAAATCCGAAGAGGCCCTCGTAACGGAACACTTTCTTTGCACAGTCGAAGCTGTTCTTGTACATCAGTTCTCCCACGAAGGAGCCGGTGGAGCGTTGGTTCTGCATGCGCGTCTTCACCAGGTCGATGGGGTACACGGCTGTGGCTCCGGTCGCTGTGAAGAACACACAATCGTCACCGGTTAAAGATTGTTGTTTTGTTTTTTCTCCGAGAAACAAATTATGCTACTAGAAATGCATCACCGCGTAAGGTAAATATAAGAGTTTACAAAGGCTCATTGTATTTTCCAGGGTTTAAACTCCTTGCTTTGTATGCAACTTATTTCATACACGACAAAGAAAAGCAACACATTCTTGCATTGGAGAGTTTAGTATCTGGCCTTCCTGCTCAAATGAGGACTGGAATCAAGTAACCTTATGAATTAATAAAGGCCTTTTCTGTTCATTTTAGTATTTCTTACACAATTTCGGGGAAGTGACGCTTGATGGTCACTGAGAAATATTAATAAGTGTCTGTGTATAAACCATAAACACACTGCGCAGAGTAGGAAGTCTGGTATTTGCGGTGGCAGCGAGAGGCCCTAAACTCCGCTGCTCTCAGCTTTACTTGCCTTGTCTTGTCTGACATCAAAGGCTGCAGTAATGACTCTTCCTAAAAAACATGCAAACAGCTCAGTCAGCACAAAGGGACCGCGAGAAACAGCTCATTACCGGCAGCCTTATGACATACGTCTCTTTTTGACCCTGCCTGAATTGATCACTGGCGAATGAGGACAGCGTGTTTGGGCAGAGCACGCACACACACACACACACACACACACACACACACACACAAACGGGGTCAGAGAGTGTGTCCCTATCTGAGGTGCAGTTATGTCAGACTTCCCTTGTATCGGTGCCTTCCAATGTAATTACATGGAGAATTCCAGAGAGTGCAGTTACGGAAGATTTGTCTCATTCCTAAAAAAAGCTCCGGCTCCCAACGACAGCCTGGAGCCACTGGAGGCGGCGCGGCAGCACAATGCCGGAGCCTCACATCACAAACCCCTCTCCCATGCAGCACAATGAGCGGCCCCGGGGCCCCGGCGCGCCAGTCTGTCCGGCTTAGGTTACCCCCGCAGGGCGGGCCGGGGGCTCCGCCGCAGACATGTCACTCACCTCCAGCGATTGAGCCCAGGGCGAACCGGTAGGCCGACTCCGCAGCCTGGAGCCAGGCTGGCCGAGACGCTTCGCGAGGTCGCTGCGCGGGAGAAAAAGACACCGGCGGTCAAATGAATCTGGAGAAAGACGGGTCGGGGATCGGAGCACGAAGCATGAATCGGCTCGCTATTAAACCGCAGCGAACCGGATACATCTGAGGAGAGAAATTGCAATGGAGTACTCAACAGCGGAGGAAGACGATGGAATGCGGACATTTCATATACGGTCTAATTCTTCATCCGCTAGTATTAAATGTCACAGAAAGACCAGGTCTGATACAGTAAATGACTGTTTGAACCTCCACACATGGCACATGTGTGGAAGGCTGAAAGCTAAGCTCTTATTTTTACAACAAAGCACAATTTCTCTCTTATCTACTTGATCTCTGATTGGTTTTTGATGTTGAAAGCGGAGCCCCTTTGTTTTTTCTGTAGTGCGGGGCGACAGATTAGCCCCACAAGCCTTTTCCATGTACAGATAAGTATCTACATGAATATTACACAGTTTGAGTGAGACCCTGTTAAAGTGTGTGTGTCTGTGTGTGTGTGTGTGTGTGTCTGTGTGTGTGTGCGTGTGTGCAGCACGGCAGGTTGAGGCAGTGAATAACTTCTCCCAGACCAGATGTGATGTGAGTCGAGCAGATCAGGCTTTTCCTCGTCCCAGATGCTTCCACCACGGGTTGCATGCTAACAAGATCGAGGTCTTGATCAAAGGGTTTAAACAATTAGCCTACTTCCACTGAAGGGCAGGCCTGAGAATTGCGGCTTCCCCCCCAGAGGAATCACATTCCAGACCTCTGAGGTCCCGGGAGCGCGAGTGGCCTGAAAGCTCTGACCACAGCCTGATACAGAGCAGTGTTACCCGGTGCAGGCAGGAACTACTTTGTCCCCCCCCCCAAATCCACCTTGACTCCCATTCCTCTCCTGCCATTAGCAGACTCCTCTAAAGGCTGCTAAAGCTCCTCAAGCTCCACGCTGGTAATAGCCTCTTATTAGCTTCTCAGATGTGTGATTGCAGCTCATGTGTATGTGCGGCTGTACTGAATAAAAGGTGGGAAGAGCCTTTCATGAGGAGGTGCTACGCAACAATCCATTCCTCTTCTATAACTATAATTGGTGTACTTTTATCTGGGAGTTAAAGTAATGCACTTCACAAGGGAAGAAAAAACACGGGCACTCTGCTAATTCAGCGGGTGAGCGTTCTCCCTTTTTAGCTCCTTCCTAAGAAGGAAGCAGAGTAAGAAGGGTGAAAGGCTTTGATAAAGGCAGGAGGATGTGAGGCGGTTTCAGAGGAGTCAATCAGGCTACCTGTCTCTGGGTCTCTGCGAGGTGGTACGGCACGGCTTCTTCCTCCAGCGGGGCTATCCTCTCAATGTCTGCATGGTTTAGCCACCTGAACACATATCATCGATTGATTGATTCCTTTTATTGTCATTCTAAGAGAATACGCCGACATTTATGTTGCACAGAGTACCAACGGAGCTCAAGCAACAGGTCAACAAATATATATATCAATACATTTGTACACTCACACTATCAGCTGTAAAAACTATCTGTAAAACATAATAATAGGCTTAAAATGTATTGCACAGTCCCAGTTGACTGGTTGAATTCATGGTACTATTTAGTGTAGTGATGGCTTTTGGGTAAAAACTGTTCAACAGTGTAGTGCTGCGTGTTTTCAGTGGTCTATATCGTCTTCCACTGAGAATAGTCTTTCAGTGTGTTTGTTATTTTCTGACGGCAGCGGGAGGTTGTAGATGTCTTCCAAAGATGGTAGTTGTGTGTTGGTTATTTCCTGGGCAGCTTTGATTACCCTCTGCAGAGCCTTTTTTGTCAGCTACAGAGCTGCTGCTGTAGATCAGGACACTCGATAGAAAGATATTAGCAGACGTTGTGATAAATTGACCTTCCTGAGGACTCTCGGGAAGTACAGTCGCTGCTGTGCCTTCTTAATCAAACAGCGGGTATTATGTTTTCATGTGAGGTCCTCTGAGATGTGTGCGCCCAGGAACTTAAATGTTGACACCCTCTCCACAACCCCCCCCCCCCCGTTTATCACCAACCGATACGCCTCTTTCTTCCTCCCAAAATCAACAATGAGCTCTTTTGTTTTTTTCTGGTATTCAGAGCCAGATTATTTCCTGCACACCAGTCTGTTACCTCTGGACCTCCTCCCTGCAAGCCGCCTCGTCTCCCCCTGCTGATCAGACCAACCGCTGTCGTGTCATCAGCTAATTTGATGACGACATTGGTGTTGTGGGTCGGTGTGCAGTCATGGGTGTATAGAGAGCACGAGAAGCCTGGTGGAGCGCCTGTGCTGAGGGACAGGGACGACTGCAGTCTGTTTGTTAAAAGGTCCCTCATCACAGGCTGACGATGTGATCAAGGCCTAAGTTGGTCATCTTGTGGAACAGTTTGCTTGGGAGGATGGTATTAAAAGCAGAACTGTAATCCACAAATAACAGCCTGGCGTATGTGCCGGGTAGTTTTCAGATTTGTGATTCAGCTCTCCAGCTAAGATGGAGCTGTTGTTGGTTGGTGTGTTGTTGTTGTTGTTGTTGTTGTTGTTGTTGGCCTGTTTTGTGATGTGCCGTATCCCTTGCCTTGCACGTCAGGGGATCTGAGTTTTCAAAACGCCCCTGGCAACATTCTAGTGTTGTGAGTCACCGGACCTGAAAGCCATATCACGAGCCTCAAGCAGGACTCCAACATGTTTGTTCATCCAGGGCTTGTTGTTTGGAAAGATACAGATTTGTTTTGTGGTGGTAACAATATCCATACAATTTTTTTTAATATAAATCAGTGCATTCAAAGCAATCCTGCAGTGGCTCAGATGCAGCCTCAGGCCACACTCGGATCACTTTGACAGCTGCTTTGACAGTACTGATAAGCAATCTGTATGCCGGAGTTAAAAAAACATGATTAGAATTTCTTAGATGGGGGAGAGGCAATGCTTCAAAACCATGCTTAATGTTGCTGTACACATGGTCTAGAGTACTTTTTCCTCTTGTGGGACACTGGACATGCTGGGAAAGTTTAGGGAGAACAGTGTGCAAACAGGGGAGGGATGGAGTCAGGCCTGGAAAAAGCAGAGAGTCCTGCATCTCCTGCGAGCAGTGAGAGATGCAAGACTTTCCATAGCCCTTTTACTGGCATATAACTTGTTACAGCAACCATAATTTAAGCTGAGTAAAACAACGGGCAAACAAAGCCCTACGGCACAACAAGAAAATGAATGTGTGACTAAATGTTTGAGAGGCAAACATTCCCCCGTAAATCAGCCACTGAATGAGCAAAAACGTTATCTTTACGACCAATAAACGTACCTGCAACACATTTATTCCATTTAAGGTGATAGAATAAAATACAAAAACAAGGTTTTGTATAAATGATTTGAATATGAGGAAGCGCAGTGCCTATTAGGCTGATTTCATGGAAGAAAGTGGAAAAGATATCATAAATTCAAAGTGTGCGTTGATTTTGCTTCATTTTTAATACCTCTTAATGTATGCATCTTTATCTATGTTTAAAGACTTCACAAATATATGAAAAATGCCACATGTCCAAGCAATGTGTTAAAAACACTGTGTCACTATTTACACACACAAATACAGCAGCCTTACCCAGAGTGAGAGTGAAGACCAACAAGCTGGTAAAGGATGTCGATCTCCAGCGGAGTGATTTGACCACACTTGTTTGCAGCATGAACAAACTCCTCTACAATGCGACAAAGACAAGAGGAAGTGAAGGGACGCACACAGGAAGTCAGACGGACGGCGAGTTAGCCACGCCAGGTTTCTCCCAAAACCGCCTGCTATCAAATAGCATTTGCAAATACTGTTCCTTACTGTCGGGTTATTCGGCAGAGTGAGGTCGGACTGCCGGAGAGTACGAAACAATAAGACCACCTACACAGACGTTTTTTTTAGGGGGTTGAGCATGCTTTGACTAATGTAGCTGTTTGCTGCTGGACACGACAATGGAAGAAATATTTGAAACCATTATCTCACTTCTTTGTGTGTGAGCATGCGTTCTCTCAGCAGCACCTCGGGTCACTCTCTCTTTCACACGTGTTACACATTCAGTTCTTTCCCGCTGCGACGCTCCATTACCATCAGGTGGTCTTTCTAATGGCACCAGTTACAGGAGGGAAACGTTAGTTATCCACTTCCCTACTATTCCTAACCGATGGTTACAAGACAGCTTCTCTGATCTCACGGAGTGAAATGATGCGCTTTGCCGTGGCTGACAGGTGACGCGTGAAAGTCGCGTTACATTCAATCGGAGACGTCTGGTAGTACAAATAACAATTATTTGCAAATGCTATTTGGCCAAACGTTTTTCTGGAAGAGGAAAACCACGGGGAGAAAGTAGAGGAACAACAGGCTGCATCTACATTAAAAATGTTGATTTACCTTTGTAATTTAGTGCTACAGTAAATGTTTCCTGTGTGCTCTTTCACACCATTCTGTCAAGAAAGTCAAGACATCATCGCACAGCGACACTTCATATCACACCAGACACATGACTCATTTCAGTGACGCAGGACACGTGCGAGCCGCACCTTTGGTGACCAGCGTGTCTTTGTGCGTGCCGGCCAGGGTGCCGTATATCGTGCGGATCAACTCCATGTTGTCGAGGAGCGCGTTGAAGGCGTTGAAGTAGGAGAAGCTTACCACGTGGGAGGTGCTGCCTCCTGCAGCCTGGAGAAAGATACCGTCTGCTAGTGAGAACACGACATTGACACGTGACTGTTTAAGTTACTATGACGTACCTGAATGCAAACAGTTGTTAATTCAAACAGTTATAGAGCCATTTATCTTTCATTCATTTGGAGTTGTGTACACAAGACAGCTAAACAACACAAGTTCTGGTTGCAGCTGCTTTAAATGTATCCCAACTGTTCTTAAACCTACGGAAACGAGGTTCTCTTCTACAAACGAAGTCAGCATGTGTTGTCTGATGGTGGCCATGATGTCGCTGAAGTCCAAGGCAGTGATGGTGCCGCTTTTGTTGTTGTCCTTTTGTGCGAACGCCTGGCGGGCATGTTCCAACTGCAGCTCCTGCAGCAACACACAGACACACAAAAAGAAGGGGGGGGAGAGGGGGGGTCAAAGCTGACAAAGAACGTGGTCCCGTGACGAGGAGCATCACATCGCATGGGAACAGAGAAGTGCAACTTCTGAGAGTGAGAGCGTAATAATATCAGAGGTGGACACAAGCGAAGGTCCTCGGATTGTCGGACAGCGGCTTTTGCAATCACCACCGTCTCTCTGGAGACTAATGGAAACCATGTCCCGGGAAGTCTGATCCTCAAGTCGGGCCTTGCGGTTCGGGAGGCGGCCGGCAGGTGTGTTCGCACGCAGGAGGATGATTCAATGTGACAACAACGCAATCAGACGGGGGTTTCAGGGGCGCGCGGATCCGGAGACCGAGTCCAAGTTCAGAGCTAATTTTTATACAACCAGAGGATCACAGAACGTCTCTGCAATAATCAATGTTACTTCATTTTACACCGTGGCTCTTACAGTTTAATCTGTGGATTGTGGCTGGAGATTATAGCTCACAATGTTTGCTAATTATATCGCAGAAAACTCATGATTATACTTTGTTGTGTCGCAAACAGAAAACTTTAAAATCTGCCAAAGTCTGCAACAACCACAAGGTGGAAGCCAAGACTCTGATACAAATAAAAGAAATACAAATCGACACACTTTCTAAATAGACTGTTTGTTATTTTCAGTAGAGGTATAAAGTAAAACCAGAAATGAAATTTGCTTGGACATGACAATAATAATGACTGATGTCATTTAAATCCTGCGCACAGAAGAGTCTTTGGTGCGGCGGAGGGAAGCCACAGTCAAGTTTGATAAACCACAAAGCGCTGTGAGAGATCCCACGCTGCAGCGCGGCCCGCCCTAACCCTCGGACCACCCGGCTGACGCCTGTGGTCTCCGCCGCCTCCGCCGCCTCCGCCGGAGACCACAGGCGTCGTCTCCAAAACCACGTTCCTCTCTGACGGAACTGCTCCTGCCGCTGGTTCGGCAGCACACGGGGTCTCAGGGAGATACAGGCAAAGGAATGACGACGCAAAAATAACAAGCGTAAAGGTCTTGATGGCAAACTGGGATACCGCAAACCACCAACGCAGCTGAAGTCAAGATGCAACTTCGCACCACAAGTCCATCATCATCTTGAGATGCTGTATATACATGTAGGTTACGTTATGTCATTTCCATTTGTACCAGACAAAAATGAGGCAATGAGGGCTACCTGAGGAAAGAGGGTTCTCTTGATTTCTTTTATGTGTATAGACACGCACTTTCTAAGATGTTGGAAAAGAACAGTGGATGTACCATTCATGTCGCATTTACATACAAAAATGTTTGTCTGGGGCTCCTCCGATGAGCTGCTCTGTCAATGAATTCGGAGCTTGATTTACAAGCAAATAAAAACAAACAAATACTTTCATCCGGTGGTTTGTTTCACCTTATCTCACTTGGTCGGATGCGTCCAAAGTCAAATATTTACCTGTAGAAACTGGGTGAACTCTGAGTAACTGAGATTCTTCTTCCGTTCGTGGCCGAAGTGCAGCCTGATGAACTCACAGTCCCAGTTGAAGGGAATGTGCTGATGCACTGTGGTCTGGCTGAAGATGTCACGCACATTCTCTGAAAAAAGCGAGACACGAGTCAGAGACAGCGAGAGCCGAAGGGGAAAAGCATCTCGCATACTCATTACATTGGTAGAGAACCTCATTGAAGCGGAGGAAAGACTCCATTTGGACTGCTAAGCTGAATAGGCTGCTTGACAGGATCCCTCCTTTTACATTCTGAGGGTTTTGAGTCCATCCAGGAAATTGGCTGCATAAGAACCGGCCCCAATTTCAGGCGCCTTCGTGGAAGCCCATTGCACAGACAGAGTGTAGCAGCAGCTTCTTTGTAAGACTCTCTTGCTTTATGACACGGTGAATCCATTTATCTGCTTGTCAGACGGAGCTGGTTATAATGGGATGTTCCCGAAGTTCGCCTGCTATCTGGCAGTGCGTTGAGACTCGCTGCAACCATATGTAATGCATAGAAAAATAAATGGCTGTTGCTACGTCCGTCGGCGACGCGTGTCTCGGTAAGAAAAGCACTCGCAACGCATGACATTCAGCAGTATTCATCACTATTTTCTATTGCTCATTCATTTAAACTACAACAAAAAATACCATAAATACTTTTCATTACATGTTGTAAACAGAAATATTTGTTACATTATGGAGATAGAATTAGACGAGGTGTACATAACAAGTTGCTTAGTTATATGTAGTTAAGCATGACAAGCCCTATTTACTATATGCTATGTACATACCAAATGAGATGTCTCCTGTGCCAGTCTTGTCAAACAACTGAAAGGCAACTATGAAGAGGGCATCCGGGGCACATAGAACTGATTCAAAGGCCAGAAACTCCTGGAAAGAGATCAGTCTGTTTGGATAAGACAGAAAGAGTGATATCTGAACCGAGTATCTTTTTACAAAATTTCCCCGTAAAAAAATCACTGGAAAAAAACCCCAAACAAAACATTTACAGTGATTAAAATGAGGACATACAAAGATAATGAAAATATTTTGTTTTTTAGGAATAAAATAAATTCAACGGTCACTGTACAAAGAACTACCAAGGACCAAAACAATTTATTACAGCTGACACTGGGAGATTAAAGTGTGAGGAAACCTACAGCTTGAAAATTCGAAATACAGACACGATGTGTTAAACTATCTCTGAATCAACAGAGGACTTACACAGCAACGTCACTTCCCTTACTCACCCGTCTTTAGTGGTGTCAGCCACTCCAGCTATCAGCTCCACCGTTTGGGGATTGTGCTCCGGCTGCACATGTAGACCCAGGTAACTCTGCACAAAGTCTCCTGGGGTCATGTAACGCTCTCCATCCTCCACCGCACTGGCATACTGCAGACCAGACGGGGAAAGAGCGGTGAACAACGTGGATGTCTCATATTTGGCTTTAGGTTAGAAATCGACGGGGTAGAAGCTCCATTGTGTGCATGTAGAGGGAAAAGTGCATGTTTCACTGCAGGCCTCTTGATTGGTATCTCTTTTCTTTGTGACTTTTAAGGTGTTTGCGTATTGTTTTAATAGCACATGAGGGTTTAAGTTTACTTCCAATACACAGTATTCAAAATGTATACAATGATGTAGTCCGGCGCACCCCATCATAAGAAAAATGCATGGAAAAGTATCTGTCGCTTTCCGATCATCGTGATCATTTGACTTAATGGAGATGCATCACCCAGGACTCAATACAACCGTATCCATCCCATTGGCAGATGGAAATTAACGCAAAAACTGACCCCGTTGTGGGTCAGTTGGCAATTCTATCTTCCTTTTCCCTGCATGTCTGTTTGTGCTGTCTGTCTCCACCCACGAGAGGCGTGGCCTCCCGTTCCGGCCAGCTGACCCACATTCCAGTGATTGATTGCAGATCACCAGTATTTAAACCAGGACTGCTCACCTCTCCAGCAGCAGATTGTACGCTCCTTTACGCGGTAACTGGGCTGCGTGCTAAAGGCGCAAACTATTGAATTGCGCCTATTATTTAACTCTGTTTCCTCTGTGCAGATCCCGCCGTTTGGACTTCCCTGGACCCGACCCCTTTCCAGAAACCCCGGCCTCCATTGTTTTTCTCTCTTTAGTTTCTTTGGACGATCATTAAATACTCCATTCTCCGAGTTGGAAGACTATAACAGACGCACAACATAACATTTAGATGGAGCATGTCTGAGGTGATCAGGTGAGAGGGGAACATATATAACCTGGCTTTAACCTTTATTTAGTCACAAACTTACTCCTTCTCATTTTCCAGGGTAGAATTTGCTTTGCTGCACAGGAGCGTTTGAGGCATCAGCATCTCCCACGGTCTGGTTTGAGCAAGTCTTCCTCTTTAGGTTTCTCCACCCAAATGATGTCTAAACGGTTTGGTGGTTGAACTTGGACCTTTGAATCATAAGCCCACTTCTCTAAACTTTAGGCCACAACTAACAAAAAGGTACAAAAACAATCAATCAAATCTTCTATCACGCAATATACTACACATTGTGATGTACTACATTTCCCTAGAAATGTATTAATTAACTTGTTTATGAAAATTAACAATAATCACATTAATGCAGAGGTCCTGTCAGTCTAATAATAACAAAAATCATGGATGTTTCTACAGAGGCTTCACTTCCTGTCTTAAAGTGATAATATCTTATAAACCGTGCAGAAACACGGCACAGGTTTTCATAACGACCAAACAAAATCCATCAAAGGAAAACACCCAATGACCGTAACTGAATCGGTAGCGATTGACTTTCTAAGCGTTGCTCTGTTGCACTTGAGTGAAGCAGCAACACGCAACGCCCTCACAGAGCTGTGCATAACATGAGACCCCATGCAGGCGTCAAGACGTACGGTCATTTATAGAGCCTGGTTTGGGTTTCAAGTCGGAGCAGAGATAGCGCTGGGAACACAAGTGCCACATGAGCTGGCGGCAGAAAGGCCACGCTCATGGGTCTGAGCCAACCTCAGAGAGAGGGAGCATGAGATAAACAGAGGAGGAGTGTGGGAGGAGTCCTTTAAGCCAAGTGTTTCCACGGTTACAATTCAATGCACTCCGCTGAATTAAGTGAAAATATTAATTCCAAGCAATTTATTGCCAGATTACTCCATCACATGATTGTGTATCCATTTACCCTCACAGTAGGCCTCAAGTAGTTCTTAATCAAATTATACAGGCAGTCAGAATAAGCTTCCAGCAATTAACTCTTCCACCTGAATATGCATTACAAATTAAGCAGCCCTCTTGTTGTGGAGTCAAGAGGATCATAGGGCAACTCGTACCTCAAACAGAGTCCTTGTTACAAGAACAACTTTACACATGTGGTGGCAAACAAGTCGAAACACTAATAGCAGGGACCTGCTTCTCGGAAAACGTGGCAGAAAACGTGATGAGAACTGCAGCAAGACGCTAAAGATCAGAAAACACGTGAAGCAAAAGCAAGGTCCAAAATTAGTCGAAGCATTTGTGTGACCTTTACTGAGCTATTTATCCCAATGGACAACACACAGACACAACTCAATGACTACAACACATTATTACACTTGTAACACACCGTTTCTGTGAACAAGCTACATGTGTTGTTTCCAATGTGGAAATTAAAGCTCAACATGCTTTGGTTGTGTGAGTAACACTCTTACCTTCAAAAAAATAGTCTTCAAGCCATGTGGGTCGGCTCTTTTTGTTGCTTGCACCTGCAGCCCACATGTTGGAATTTTTCATAAAGAAAAATGCAATCAAATTATCACACTGGTGGCTACAATGCTACTGTGCCAGTGTTCCACCTGTTAGTTAAACTGAAATACATGCTCTCAATGTTTAGCTTTCATTTTCTTAGCGATCAATCCTACACGTATGTAGGAGCAACTACACCGCCATGCATATATCCCCGTAAATAAAACTCCCCAAGACTAACAGTCTCTCATATATAAATGCAACAGAGGAAATAAATTGCACTTGTCTCTGCGAGGCCGGCGGAGATGCGCACATGCGCTGCTAATGCGAGGGCGGGGGAGCCCGCTGCATTACAGCACATAGCTTTAAACACGCTGACCTGATCTGCGCATCAAAATTAACCTCAGATAAGAAATATGGACGGAGTCACCTTAACCGCCATGCCGCAGAAGAGAGAGAGAGAGAGAGAGAGAGAGAGAGAGAGAGAGAGAGAGAGAGAGAGAGAGAGAGAGAGAGAGAGAGAGAGAGAGAGAGAGAGAGAGAGAGAGAGAGAGAGAGAGAGAGAGAGAGAGAGACTGGTCAGAAGATGTGCGCTACGTACGGCGCTTCGGGTCTGCTCGGGTCCCACGAGGACACTGTGAGCTGCATAATAATCACTTGGCTTCACAAAAACGTGGAATAGGGCTGCAATAATATTTTCAACAATTGGCATATATATGCGAAATAAAATGTCGCAAAAGGAATTGGCCGGTCAGCCTCACAACACACGTCATTCCTTAAAGTGGTACTCGGTTTTAATATTGTATTGATTAAATCATTATGTCTAAAATACGTCATGTTGAGTCAGGCCAGCAATGTTTCGAATTCAAAAATGTTTGTAATAGCAGTTAAAGTTATTATCTGTTAGATTTTGATTAATTCAAACCTTGTTTTTAATACTATTCATGGTTTACATTTCTGTAGCATCAGTGTAACTAGGTTTTCTTATTAGGGGGATGATTGAAATTGCCAACATGCCATCCAGCGTTATGCAGTTTTTATTTCAATTTCACTGATAATCAGTCTCACAATTCATTCGCCATGAAAGACATTGGCACTGACTGGGGTGTTGCCAAATTAACCAGGGCTAAAATCTTAACCACTAAAATATTAAACTTAATTCAAGTAACAACCGACAAGTAAGCTAAGCTAATCAACCTGAGCTAATTATTGTATGCAAAACCATACAAATGTCTGATATTTACACTATCACAATGTAAAATAATAAATGTGCAACAGGTTTTGAGTGAATGTAGTATTACAAATGTTGACTCTTACATTTCACTGCATGTCATCTCATTTTGTCCTTTTTTTTGGTATAATCTAAACAGCTAGCACGTTTAGCTTGTTGATTAAGCTAATGTTACTCGGAATAAAACATATAACACATAACATATTAGCTTTAATGTTCAATCAATCACGAAAATAATCTCTATAATCAGGCCTAAATGATACATTATTGTCTGTAAACTGGACATTTACTGACCTTACTGTGAAATCAGGATTTTTCTTTTATTGCAAATTTAAAGTCCAATTTCACAGATTGTTAATAAGAAACAGCAAAATACATACACAAATCACCCTTTCATTTACTTTACGGAGTTAAAATGTGTTATTTTACCGTTATTTTATGGTTAACACTACATAAACCGTTAACAAAAAAACTACATCCTGTTTCCACGGAAACACGAGCACCCGGAAGTTGTACTTATTCCGCGGGTCTTTCGGGACAACACAACACAACACAGCACGTCAGTGTGCAGAAATGGCGGGTGAGTGGCCAAACGCGCTATAATACGGCTTTATTCCCTTTAATTCACTGAACTATGGACGGCGGCCCCGCTTTTAGGCCAGTTGAGTAGCACTTTGCCCCCGTGTCTCTGTTGAGAACGTTGCTAATTTAGCCTAGCCAGCGTCCCATTGCAAAGCAGCAGTAGGGGCCTGGCTGCTAGCAGCATGCTACCAGACTGTCATAGCACACAGTGCGCTTGTCTGTTTATGTAACGGATGGCTCTCCGCTTGAACGTGTGCGTCCAGTGTATTGATGGATTCGGTCATCCTTAAGGTGGCCTCGGTGCATATACCCCTAACGTATTGTAACGTACCCATATATGCTCACGTTTATCTTAAGGAAGAGATGGTCACGTTAGGTCAATCTGTCTAAAGCAGCTACAGTCGCCACAACACGGGGTCTATTTGACGCCGTTCGCGCCCTCGGCGCGTTATAACGTCGCTCCATGGAGAACACCGAGGAAGCTAATGTAGCTGATTACACGTTGGCATTAAGAGGCTTGCTTGTTGTCTCCTGCATGTTGTTGATGACCGAGTTAGTTGTTTCTGATGTTGCACATCAGGCGTTAGACTCTTAGTGTTTCAATGCTTTTAAAATCACGCAGATTGTGTCCTGGGCCGCAGGCGGAAATGTTCTTCTTTCAGAAACGGCTAGTGTTTAAAACAGTTTGAAACGAACATCCATATCGTTTGTTTTTATGTGTTTTCAGCAGTAAATACAATGGAGAAGAAACTGGCTGAATACAAGTGTGACACCAATGAAGCTTTATGCTTAAAACTGGGTATGTGTTTGTTTTTCTCCCCACTTCTATGTTTTGTAAGATAAGGGAATCGTTATAATATGTGTGTTGACTTTTATTCCACATGGTCGTCTTCTCAGTTCGTTTTCCGGAGGATGTCGAGGATGACAGCACCACGTTCCACCCTGAGTACAGCCACCAGATCTATGGGGATGAGTGAGTACTCTGTCCTTAACCTGACCCTGCCTTAATTGTTAAACTGTTTTCCATTCATCGGCTGCCCATTTTACAGCTGATCATCTAGTCATCATATAGTACTTTTTTTTTCTTGTTTGTTACCGGCCTTGTTTACACACATATAACTCAGGTTTTACATTATCAATCGGAGTGCAAAGTTACAAACAGACGCAGTCAACATGTTGTTGGGGTAGAATAAAATGGAAATGGATGCTCTGCAGTTGGTTGCTCGAAATATTTGTTCTTTCTTTGTCAAACGTATTGCCATCGAATCATTTGGGTATTTTTCAAGTAACTCTTATCTCACTTGTGAGCTTAAGGGCTCTATTTATTGGATTTTAAATTTGACTCGCATCCCCATCACATCGTGAATCATCAAATGCTGGCCAGAAAATTGCCAATACCAGGTCTGTTTTGTTGAGGACGCAGGGAAGATTATTCTCCGCGATGCAAAGACAAAAAGGTTTACATGAACATGGTCTTGCTCGTGGTATTGATCTTGCAGAAATGCTGTTAAGTCATAGTATAATTATAACCACGATGTGATGACTTCTTACTGCATTATTGCCAGTGACGCTTGTGTCGACTTATAGTAGCCCGTCGTTATGCTCTAAATTGCATTTCAAAATTATTCAAAACTAGGATTTTTGTTGTTGTTTTTTTGCACTTGCCGCAATCAACTTAAAGGGAATTCAGTAATTGGGGCATTAATTGTTTCAGCGAGCGTAATTGCTAGTAGAGCTCAATCACAGTTGCTAAATGCTGAAATCTATTTTTCCATAAACGGCCAGTGATGTAGCGGTGAGAGAAACAAAGCAACAATGCATGTGTGGCCAGACCTACAATAAGCATTTACCGTTCACTAATGAATGTCATTTAATAGAAATAATCAGATTGCTGTTACCCTAGACTGCACACTACATAGAAACGCTGCAACTTTATTTATTTTTCTGAATGGAAGACACTGTCCTAGTTGTTTTTAATTCTTTCAATCACTTTGTCCGCAGCGAGGTCGCTTTTGGATACAAAGGTCTTCAGATACAGCTCTTCTACACCGCTGGAAACCTGAGCACCCTCTTCAAAGTGAAATATTCCTCAAAAGTCACTGAGGTGTTTGATTGTGTGGAGGTAGGACATGTATTTCATTGTTTTTTTTATTTTTTTATTTTTTTTTATTTAGAGGTTTTAGCATCCTTAAATGTTATTGTTGTGGAGGGATCACTGCTTACCAGCCTCGTGTCAGCCATGCTGTCCAGTTATTGTGATGATTATCAGTAACCATGTGAGGGATGATCTCAGCGCGTGCGATTCTTGGGCCTCTCCCCAGAAATGATCTGGTTTATTAGATAGCTGAAGAAGATGTATTTCATTGGGTTTAAAAAAATAATAACAAAATTACTCAAGCGTCGAGCAGATAAATGTGAACTGTAAGTCATTGATGGTTAAAAAAAGGCATGCGATGTGACTGTTTCGCTGCCTCTGCTGGATGCAAACAGGCTCTTAATCTAATAAGATTTTTCACATGGTTATCGAAGAAGCTTTTCTAATGGCCGCTATGATTCTGTATTTTGCATCTAGTTGTAAACTGAGAGAGAAAAGCAGTTTTGTTGCCCAGTGTTAAACATAATTGGGGATTTCAGAAAACTATCAGCAGTCAATCACAAGGGTGAAAATGAAAAGGGATTATTTTGTCAAAACATTAAAGTACATGAATAGATGTCTTTTTAATCATCTCAAGTTTAGTAAGTCAAACTTTTTTGAACCGGGTAGCTTTACTGAGTTTTCGCCTCCGTAATTGCATGGGGATAAGGACTGTGCAATCTATTGTTGTCTACTGCGAGCCATCAGACCTATGGTGCTCTTTTGTGAGTAGTTCTTACCATCAGCATTATGCTGCTTCTTGTACTGAAGCAAGTCAGAGTCCCTCTGGGTGGTGGCATTATTCCTGAAAGAGATCTCTTGGGTTGTTGGACTAAATCTCAGCCCACCGCGGCGCGCTGTGCCAGAACACTAATCCCACTCCTCCCCGACGGAAGAGGAGGGTTTTAGACGGTTTTGCACGTGGGGTCTAATGTGAGGGATGGATTTTTTTTTCTTCTTTTTAGTTGAGGTTTGTGTGATTGAATCAGCAGGAGGAGTAATGTGACACGGTTGGAAATCGTGTGTGTGTGTGTGTGTGTGTGTGTGTGTGTGTGTGTGTGTGTATAATATATATATATATATATATATATACACACACACATTTTTTTTATTTCCTGGAGCAAGTTGTTTGCTCGATTCATGATGGTCGAGGCTGAATAGCTGAGAAACTACTCTTCATTAGTTGTGCTTTTATTTAACGAAAGACACCCCCTTTCTATGTAACGATGAAGAAATGAGTTCGTTAGTCGCACAGCTCAGTATGAAAACTTTTTGCCTTTTTTTCCCTTTTTAATTGCCAGACATCTTAATTTACATATTATCAATAGCTGGTATTTGGAAAAAAAAAAAAAAAAGAAAGCTCCGTAAAGCAAAATGCTTTAATGTACTGCTGGCTCCCTCTATGAGACTTCACAAAAGGCAGCTTTGATTATTCTCCAAAGCTGTCAATGTAGCAAACATGCAAAACGACTACAAGAATCAGGCGGGGCCCCTTTTTGAGGTCAGATGATTCAACTCCGGGACATCTGTCCTGTGTGGAAATCAGCGGGGGCTCCCTCACCGGACAATGCCGCCTTCAACTGGTGGCAGCGGGAGCAACTTGTAAACTCGCCGGGGTTGTGTTGTTTCTGTGGATGCACCCTAATTATACGCGACCCCGTGTGGCGGCGGCTCCTTCCGATAGACTTACTGTGTTACTTTCTTCTACGGTGGCAAAGAATTGTCAAAAAAGTGTGACTGTTTTTTTGTTTTTTTTTTTAAACCACGAAAGAGCCAACCGACTTTTTTTGGGGCCGTAGTTTGGAGCCGATACTCCAAAGTGAAACGCGCTGGCTGGCTCACTGTCTGTGTGCGCGGCGCTGCTTTGGTGTTCACCGGTGACCCCTGAGTGTTCACCTTGTTAAGGGTTTGAGTGCAGCTGGTGTAGAGGTAGAGAGCGAGGGGAGTGCCAGAGTTCAGGCCGCATCTGAAGAGTGTTTGTCTCTGAGTGCATGTGGACGGCCGGCGTGCGATGCAGCTGGCGAGAGAAGAGTACGAGGGGAGGCAGGGATGGAGTTTATGCAGCTGCCACGGCGATACAAGGCTCTCATCATCGCATCACCTTGTCCCCTTTTTAAATCAGCCAAAAACACGCAGCGCTGGACCTCTCACAGAAAACGCCGATTTCCAGTGCCAGACCCTTTGTGCACGCGGGCCAGAAACGTCCCGGTACTCGGAGCAGTCGCGTCATTATTTCCTCTGCAGTCAAAATCGACAGGGACGTGTGAATATTCTTTGACAAAAAAATAAATAAATTGAGGCTGTACTTTACAGGCGATGCCAACCATTTAAAAAAAAAAGAAAGAAGAGTGCAGTTTTTTGGAAGCAGTACCGTCTGTGGAGTAGATTAAAGGGAGGAAATAACACCAACACAACAAATGAGATAGTTTGTACTCTCTTTGTGGTTATTGTTAAAAATCAAAGCCATTAACAAACTGTTCTAAAGGTACTTTGTTAAGTTTTATTCATACCAAACTAAGACCTCTATTCTGGAAGGCTGTGCAATTTAGTGTCTAGTATGTCGGAGAGTGCTCGGGACAAGGGGACTTGTTTGTCCATGGCCCTTTAAGTATTGTCCCCGTTCCTTAGAACTGTGACTGAACAATTACAATGGTTAAGAGGCATTCAGCTGCAGGTGCATTACTTCCAGTTAGATATTAGCTGATGTCTGAAAGGGGGGGCGGCAGGGGGGGGGAATTAGCAGTATGTTGTATTAGCCTTTTGTAGTGCATTTTGCTCAGACCTTCTTCATTTCCCAGTTCTCAATGCTGAGCAGCAAGGGCCTCTGTGCTGAAATAATGCCCATCACACATGGGAATGGTGTGAAAGGGCTGCTCAGCAAAGTGTTCTCATGTCAATCCTTGTGGAAATGGATACAATGCAAACATTACAGCTGAACTAACCACAGGTTGCACTGAGTAAAAAGTCTGAGGGTCGGGCCCCTTTGTCTCCGAGGCTCTTTGAAAAAACGCGGGGGCAAATTCATTTGATTGGGTTCACTTGGCAGGATTAGAGGAGAGGCCTCTATTATGGATGCCCCAAAGGTTTGTTAAGTTGAGATCAATTCATACGATTTTATTTCCCAGTGAGAAGCAGAAATGTGTTTTATTATGGCAACTTCATCACATATTCATGGTTTAACGCAAGTACTAAATGTACCTATTTAAGTGGCCTTTTCACCGGGTAGGGGCCCGCCGTGATCTCTGCTCAGCTGACAGTTTTAATTGCCTAATGGTTTCTTTTCATTGGCATTGAAACATGTATACTTCCAGTTATATTATAAATGATAAACTGCACTTTTCTCCTAATTTAAGCCCAGCAAGTTATATGAACATATCGGCTGAGTACAAAACAAAGTGTGTTTTTAAAATAGAATTTCATCAGAAAATACCTCACGGGTTGCAATTATGGAAATGAGTCTTCCACCAGGATGATTTCCCTTTTTTACATCATGATTTGTTGGTTGACTGATTTTTTTAATTCTCTGCACAATTTGATTTTTAGCCAGACGACATCGAGGGAAAGATCCGGGAGATCGTTCCCGCCGGGTTCACTTGCAACGCCGACGACTTCGGCTCGCTGCTTGAGAAGGAGGCCAACTTCAAGCCCTTCGGCACGCTGCTCCACACGTACACCGTCCACAGCGAGGAGGCCGGGGAGCTCACGTACCAGATCCACAAGGTGACTGCCACACCGAGTATCGGCCGGGCACTTCTCTCCACAAGATTGAACTGTAAACCGTATCGCGCATTTTTGCTTTTTGCCGCGTTCGGTGCAGGCCGAAGTCACTTGCCCCGGATTCCTGGAGTACCACGAGCGCCTGCAGACCTTCCTCATGTGGTTCATCGAGACGGCCAGTTTCATCGATGCCGCCGACGATCGTTGGGACTTCTTTCTTGTGTGAGTGCCCTCCTTAATTGACATCACCCCCCCCCTTCCCGCTCCTCGGAACTACACACCCTCCTCCATGCCCACCCCAAAGCCTTTATTGTGTCATTGAAAAACAAAGCCCCCCTTTGTGGCGCTTGTGACCAATTACCAGGCCAGTTTGATTATTTTTCCCTCTGTAGGAGAATTGTTGATCAGGCAAGAGCTCCCTTTGTGCCGAAAGCCCTTTTCAGATTTTTCAGGGCCAAGGCCTGAATTGAATACTGTTGTCTTTTGAAACACTGAACAATGTCTTAACAGTAAAAAGAGCCTCTGCCAGTGTTTTCTTTACCCTGGCAACTATTAACACGGACAATGGGCAAAATGGACTGAAGTGATTTTGAGGAGCTCAGTCCCTCCTCCAACCCCTTCTCTTCCTCTAAGTTGCAGTACTCCAATTAAGTGCATAATGTATTCAGGTTGCGGCAGGTGTACCAATCGGAGCCTGGCTGCTCTAACATGCTGATGTGGGGTGAGGGGAGGGGGTGAGGGTGGGAACGAGAGCAGAGAGGCTAAAATGGACACTGCACGGGAGTGTGCCTGTAATTGACCTGTTTGCCTTTTGTGTTTTTATCTGCAGATTTGAAAAGTACAATAGAGACGGGGAGACTCTCTACGCGACTGTTGGCTACATGACAGTTTATAATTACTACGTGTATCCAGACAAAACCCGACCACGTGTAAGGTAATTGCCGGGGCAGCACGTGCCTTCCCATTCTTTTGTATGAAAAAGGAGTGGAAAATTATACATTTCTTTATCCTCTTTCCCAAAGAGCCCAAATTGCGGGCTTATATAGCCAAGCATTCAGCCAGATTTCATTTCATTACCAATCCAGTGTGATTTGTATACGAAAACAACTTTATATAGATCAGCTTACGATGTGATGTTCTACATTGATGGATCAAGATAACAAACTATTATTTATTAAATCCCGCTCTGAATTAAATCATTTCAATTTTCCGCTCCGTCGCCTCGTGAACTAGTTTTCTGACGTATTTTGAACAAACCTGTTCTCTCACTGGCTCTGTGTTTGTGTGTTCGCCCTTTTAACAGCCAAATGTTGATCCTGCCTCCGTTCCAAGGAGAAGGTCACGGAGCTCAGCTTCTGGAGGCCGTGCACAGGTTTTACTGCAGCCTTCCCAAAGTGCAAGACATCACAGGTGAGCGTTTACTGCACTGAAGAGGCGTAGATAAACATCTTCTCTGAAACGCTCGTGTCTCCCACAGACATTTCGAAATATTTTGTCACTGCACTTCGGTGGATCCATAGTGGATCAAAGTAGTTCCCTTACATGGACATAGATGAATGCCAACGATGCATCCTACTGAGACGGGGATCCTTTTTAAGGATGAGCCTCTTGATAGGCAGAATGTTCTCGCTAAAAGGTTTTCTGCCTTTTTTCTTTCCCCGCTTCTCCAACACAAACTTTCATGTAGGCTGACAACTATAATATAAACGAGTCCTGTGTGCCAAGTGAATTTGCCAATAATTGGGAAACCACTGTCAACTCTTTTTTTTTTTAATTTTTTGACTGTTTCTCATCAGCTGAAGACCCGTCCGACAGCTACGTGAAGCTGAGAGACTTTGTGCTGGTAAAGTTTTGTCAGGGCCTGCAGTCCTTCGCCGTGGACAAGCTGCACCTCGGCTTCTCCGCTGACATGGCCAAAGAGGCACAAGACAAGTTGAAGATAAACAAGGTGATGTACAAGGCCGCAACCCGTTTGTTTCAGTGTTCAATAAATTGTTTTCTTTCTTTTAGTAGTGTTTTTTTCCTCGTGATGCTAGTTGGAAGCTAGCGGTCTGTAGCCAATGAAGGCCTTCAATAACTGTCACACTCTCATTTCTCAATGAAATGATACTTCTATCAAAATTCAGCCTTTTGAGACTGTTGTCATAGCGACGGTATTGCTGAAACTAATTCAGTTTGAACAAAAAGGCAAACTTCCGGTATTGCAATGTTTACCATCGCAGTTTGCCTCAAACACTCTTTGACTCTATTCTGTTATTGTCACTGGTCGACATGGTGCGTAATCTGTCATGTAAATTGATTCCAGAGAAAAACTTCCTGTGGCCTTTATGCTGGAGAGTTTCACAATAAGACACACTTCTGTTTTGTGCATTGGTTTTAATAACCCGTTTCCTCATTTCTACAGAAACATGCCAGGCGAGTGTACGAAATCCTGCGCCTGAGAGCGACGGACATGAGCGATGAAGAGAAGGCCCGAGCGTACCGCTTGGAGGTGAAGAAGAGGCTGTTCGGGCCGTACAGGGTGAGGTTTCCGTCATCACAGCCTCCCTTTGGCCCACATTGTGAGGAGTCAAAATGTGCCTACGAAAGGATTCTGCGATTAAGTGACTTGCTGAATTATTATACAATATAATTCTACAACTGTCAACTGTCGCTTTCAAGCGAGAATGAACTTTTTCTTGGCGTAACATTACAGCCATTCAACATGGGAAGCAAATGGCCCCGTGTGTTGCGTACAATATGGAGCTTACAGCTCGTACCTGTTTATTATGTTACCTTTTAGAACAGCAGGAAAAAGAAAATCATCTTCAGTCCCGTTAAAATTGACAGATTACTATTGTTGCAGCCACAATAGGGCGCAGCAGGCATCTGGGGTTCTGCTGCTGCCGGAGCTTTTCTCTATTCAGGCTCATGTCATTAGTTGGGATTTGCATTTCTTTGGGAAAAATATATTTTTTTTCTCACACAAATGTGTGTTTGAAGCACTTTGTCAAAAAGCTGTCTCTATTCAGAGTTCTGTAGCTTTGCTTTTCCAGAGCTTTTCAAACTTCATCAGGAAAATTGTGCAATTTCATAAAAATTGCCTTTGTGTTCTCCTGAGCAGGTCTTTATGTGAGTTTCAGATATTTAGAGTAACACGCTTAAGCCCAGTGACGAGAATATCAAAAGCTTCTCCGATTGTGATTTCAGTGGGAAACACTGAGTAGGCGTGCATGCGTGCGTGCGTGTGCGCGTGCACACGCCAACATAAAACGCCCGCCTGCATGCTGTTTTGCTTGCAACATTTTATGTTTGAGCTGCTCGCTGAGACTTTGCATACCAGCCATTAGAGAGTTTTCTGTCAGCGAAGTTACCACATGTCTAAAAACAAAAAAGAGGCAGGGTTTGACGTGGAAATGACCTACGTGGTGAAGCGGGAAGTCTGAATTCCTTGGGAGAAGGGCACGGAAAGATCTGGTGGCCAGATGCAGAGCGTTTTCCTTCCCTGAGGAGATCTAGTATGTAGTTAGTCGAATGGCAGAAGCCGCTGCTCCGTGGATGTGAGGGGGGATTATAAATGTCTGCTCGTATCCCCAATTCCCAAGTGACCACGTCTGCGGACAGGGATTTTTTTTTTAAGCAGCACATTGCACTTAACCTGTTGAATCTATACTTAGTGCGTCAATATCTAAAAACAAAAATCATTGGATTGAAGTCATTGGATTTCTCTGTAAACACTTTCCTCTGTCTGAATAAGGCTACTGTATAAACTAACTGAATAAGAACATCAGACGAGGATTTTTCAAAAAAAATTTTCAGTGTGTACTGCCTATTTTAACTAAGTTGAATCCACTGTTGCTGGTTATTAAGTCGTTGTAGCTAATAAAACCATTTGATATTCCTCGTGAGAAACTGCGGACTAATTACTGAATTACTAGGCGCAATAATTGGCCTTTGACGTAATTGATGGAACTAATTTGACGCTGTGTGTGTGTGTGTGTGTGTGTGTGTGTGTGTGTGTGTGTGTGTGTGTGTGTGTGTGTGTGTGTGTGTGTGTGTGTGTGTGTGTGTGTGTGTGTGTGTGTGTGTGTGTGTGTGTGTGTGTCGTCGACGCTGTGCAGAAGAATCAGAGGGAGCTGACGAAGATGAGGAAGTGCCTGCGGCCGGAGGAGCTGGTGTCCCACATGGATCAGATGGACACTCAGACGCAGCACGAGGAGCTGGAGAAGAGTTATCAGGTGGTTGTGGAAGACTACAGGAGAATCATCGAGCGCGTCGCCGCACAGGCCTGATGGGACCCTAAAGCGGCGTCGGATTGGAGCTCGTCCCCCCCCTCTCAAGCAAACGGGGGATCCGCCCCGTCTGTAAAAAGCCCACGTCACCAGCAGGAGAAACTCAAGGGAGCGCGACGGATTCATTGGTGCGGAGTCGCTGGGCGGACTGCAGGGGGAGACGGCTCTTTCCCAGCCGACAGTAGAGGAGGATGTGCAGCTGGAGGGCCGTTGGTCCCAGTAGCATCGTCACACCGTGTGGGATTGACTGATACGTAATATTTCAAAGGTGATCGGGGGTCTTCTAACCTGCGGAGAAATCCTCCTGCTCCATTGTAGACAATTTTTTTTTTTTTAAAGGTCTTTTTCTGAGAAGAATTCTAAATGCGTGTTTTGAAGCACTTCATACTGAAAATAAAATGTTTTGTATATTGCTCAAATGGTGTGACTTTTTTTGCACATTAGAAAATAAAAATATCACTGTTTTAATTTTTTTTCACAGTTGACACAAAATAATTATAATACAACACCGAATAAAAACCCACCACAGAAACAGTGTCACCTAAAGGAGGCCAGATGGTTTCAAGTAGTATTGGTGCATCGTCTCTTGCTCCAACGCTTGCCTGACTATTTACTGGCGTTTTGCAAAGGCATGTGTTTTATATATTTAAGCCGTTTTATGGGTGTAATTTCATGCAGGCGGCCTCTCATGGCTAATTCAACTTGTGATTGCTGCCGACGTTGAGTGTTACGCTAATGAGTATTATCGTGTTCAATTGAAAACCTTTGTGCCGCTGTTAGCCCGCATGTGCAGATCACCGCGATGAATACCCATCATACTTTATGATACTTTAGCACATTGTCACTAAATTAAGGCTGCCGGGTCAATTTTCAATTTTTTTTTCCCCACCCTCAACGCGAAACAAGACAAAACCTTGGAACCCTTCACATCTCTAATTCGGATTGATTGAATCCACTCGTGGACACGAGGGGCCTCATCGCACTAGTTTTCCCTGTGAGTGCACATTTCACATCGCGCTGCACAAGCTCGGCCGCATTGCACATTTAGTTCAGCGGGCACATGTGCCGTGTCATTAATCCCACCGGCGCGCGCTTAGCGGAGTCATCGTTGGGGTTGTAGGACGTCGACGCGTCTCCCGTATCCGCTGCAGCGGGAGAACAAGCTGGCGTGGAAGCGCGTTGCTTGGAAGACCTGCAGGCCTCTTGTGTGGCGGCCAGAAGGTTGCGAATCCCCCTCTGGCTCTTTCAGATCGCACAGTTAGCACGGAAGCTAATTACTCCCCTCGCACTTGGAACACCGTGTCTATTTTGGGGCCTTGTTTCCCAACGCAGCCGTCTGCATATTTATTGTATTTGAAGTATTTATGAGGAGCTTTGAATTATTGTTGCAAGTTTACATGTTTTAACCACACTGCAGAACATTTTCAGTAGATTTGTACAACCTTCAGAACGTCACAGTTAACTGGCTATCACTGGGTCTTTTAGTGTTAGTCAGCCCTGTGGTATATTGGGGGATTAGTCTGATACGATGCACACCATGTTGTCTAATCAGCAACGGTACAGTGTGTAGAAATAAAAAGCAAAAGTTCCAACTGAAGCTCATGAAAAGGCACATTTCACAGAACCGTCATCTCTCTTTTTGACAACCTCCCGCTCAAAAAAACAAATCTGCAGCACATCCAGGGGGGGAAAAGTGCAATATTTAACATGTCCATTTCAGCGTATTCCCTCTCTGCAGTCAATCAGCCGTCCGGGAGCAGCGCATTGAAATCTAAAGAAGTCGCTGCGCTTTCTTCTGCAGCCGAGGCGATTACAGAGCGTCCAGCGGTGGGCCCTCAGTCGCTGCGCCTTTGTAAGGGGGACACAGTCTGTCTATTATGTTGTTAGAGGGGAGATGTGGGAGGTTGATTTATGTCTGAAACTGTCGCGGGTTTCAAACTACCTACTCTCACTTTTATTATTTCAACCCAAGAAAAAAAAAAGGGGGGAGGAACATCCATTAAAGCTTCTATCGTGTTTGAGCGACTTAAGTCGTGCAGGTAATTCCATGTAGCTCACGTTTAGAGGCTTAATGACATTTCTCTTGGTGGAACGACAACAACAACGGTATCGAGCTCTGTCCTGAATCTTTGGTTTCACCTGTTCGGTTTTCCTTTGTGGCGCCTCCACCCGTCTGCACGGAGACGTTGAGGCGGAGCGGCTTTTGGACCCCGGCCCAGCTGTGCTGCTGGGGGACCTGTTGAATATGATACCTGTGTGGAGGAGCGCCGGCTTCTTAGCCCCCCCGGGTTCCCAGGAGAGAGTTGGGGCAGGAACGTTTGACCCCCCTCAACCCCCCCCCCCCCCCCCCCCCCCCCCCGCCTCCAACCTGCAACCATCATTGCTTTTCTTATGGTGTTCACGTTTCCTTTGTGCCTGCAAGGCCGCTGAGGCCCCCTCCTCGCCGCCGGTAAACCTGGCCGCTCCCTTTTTCCCCCGGATAAATGAGTCCTCTTTAAGATAATGTTTGATGCGCTGACAGCCAGGACCAAAACAGTGTAAAAGAAACCCAGTTTGACATCTTTTAATTGTGCGTTAGTTTGGTGGACTGCTTTCAGATCGGGCTGCTGATACGGTAATTTGCTCCAGTGAAGGACGGGAGGAAAGTGGCGGTTGTTGATAGTTTAGTTGTTACTCGTCGGCTGGTTTCTCTTTCCATGAATGCCACACAATTCATCTGTCGCTGTGGATTTTACTATTTTCACTATTTCTTTAGGAGAATCACCTCCAGTTTCGGCAAATTTAAATGGAGCAAATATTGGGCCTTTTTTTTCTTTTTTGACGGAATGTTTTTACACATTGGACTTTTATATCTCAGGCAATAAACAAACACAAATGTTCACTTGATGGTTTAGACTAAATAGCAGATGTGAATGAAATTAATTAGTCTGAGTAATTGATTTTCCTCTGAGTACGGCCAGAGCTTGGGATTTTTATTGCATCTGCAGATGAAATGATTCGGGAGCAAGTTTCCATTCAGCTGACGTCAGAATAGATCAGCGAGGGCGCATGAAGGAGGGGATTCTGTCGCGTTTTTTTCTGCTGCATGTTTGTAGGAATAATCCTTTGCGTTCCCCTCTTTCTTTCTGTTGTGCCTTTTTTTAATTGGCTTAAACAAATGCAAATGGCCTTACAGGGTTTGAGTCACCGCACTAAATATCATCATTAATGACTGAACCTGCTGCGGCATTTGGTTTTTGTTTACTCGTTGTGCATCGCTGACATACGACACAACAACATGTACCAGGAAAGGCTTTGGGAAATGAGGACTCGTTTCCAGTAGAACAAAATGAGCTGATGGTTATTATTGGTTGAAAAGGACGGGAAACATGCACGGGTGAATGAGCCGCACAGCAGGGAGGATTGTGAAGTTATTTCCATGAGGAATCAACAGAAAGTATTCAGCTTTTTTTTGTTGAATGGCCGCTTTGACTGGCTTTTATTTCTCAACAGTGACTTTTCCTGTGCTGCTCGACCTGCCTGCGTGTTCGCCTGCTAAATGAGCCGTGCTGCAGAGTTGGATGAACATGTGCTTTTCCTAAATGTAGTTTTCTAATTAAAATCGTGCCATTAGGCCGTAATTGGTGCTATCTGAGGTTGGGACGGAGCCACATGGGAGGGAGGGGCGGGCGTATAAAGTCAGACTGAGATGGTATCGGGACCGAGGAGACAGGAAGCCTCTGTGTAATCTTGTCAGGTTGGAGATGGAGGCTGCGATCAAGCCGACTGAACTGCATAAAGGGAGTGTAGAGGGTTCTGATCATCGTGCACAATGAGCATCCGGGGCGAAGTGTGGTTAGTTTGTGTCAAAATGGTGCAATGAAACTAGTAGAAGAGTGAGAAGACAGGTTGTCTATGTGCTGCATTTGGGTCAGATTAGGTTAAATGTTTTCAGTTTCTGCTGGGATGAGGTACACAGGAACCAGGGGATGGTGAGAGAAGCTTTTAAATCACACATATGTCACTCACAAGAGGATAACAAACACTCCCGGGGTTCCGTACTGAAATGCCGCAGCGCTCTCACAGTGTTCCTCTCCAGCGAGCTTACTAAGTAAATAGGAATGCTTGCACACAGACACACACAGACATTTGCCAGATGCTCAGCGCTAATTAGGACCGAGCTTTCCCACTCGTACAGAGTGTGTGAGAAACCACAATTGCACCGCTGGCCGACCTGTAGGGCCCGACGGGGGGGGGGGGGGGGGGGGGGGGGGGGCGGAGCTCTGTGTTTGTATTCTCAATGCTCAAACACAACAAACACAACAAACTCTTGGAGTTTGTTTCAGTTTTCAAACAACCGAACTAACAACATTTGACTGCGATCTTGTTGATTTAAGCAATTTACAGCCGGTTCAACTCGAGCCCGGTGACTCTCAGAAGCGGCTGTTCGATGCGTGAGCAGGAACGGCGTCGCCTCGTTGAGGACACTCATGCTCTGGCTGCTCTGCGTGGGTTCACACTGGCTGTTATCGTCCGCAGTTTGTCATCCAGCCTCCGCGTTTTCAAATCCAAGCCGCCGTACCGCCTACGGGGGATTCCCAAAGTAACCTGCGTTCAAAGCCCCCCCCCCCCCCCCCTCCCAGCCCCCCTTCGCAGCACAATGACCCGCTCTGCAAAGCATGCTCCACTCCCAAAATGGTGGTGGTGGGGAAGAAAAGCGGGAAGGGAAAAGAGACCACCGCAGCCACCCACAGACCCACGCCTCCCCTCCCCTCCCCTCCCCCCACCTCACCTCACCCCTCCTGACCCGGCGCCCCCCCCCCCCCATCCCATGCTGCAGCGTGGCTCTGCGTCCTGGCTCCTCTCCAGGTGAGGGGGAGGGTCACGCTTTGCGTCTGACCCCGGGCCTGCATGTTGGATGTTGTTATTATTAGTGCTGCGTGCCCCCCCCCCCCCCCCCCCCTCCCACTCGCCCCCTCCCCTCACCCCTTCCCCCGGGCAGGCGACCCCCAAAGCGGGAGGAACTGTCGGGCTCTGGAGAGGCTCTCGACCTGGAGAACAGCTGCGCGGGGCCCCCAGAGTCCACTGAGAGCGCCGCTGCAGCGGGGCACACATGCACCTCACGCGCACCGCAGCACCGCAGCACAGCAGGACCAATGTGCAGCGACTGGAAGCTCAGAGATATCATTATAAGTAATGATGCGTACCATGAGCACTAACGTTTTGTTATCAAAAATATAATTTTACCGAGTCATTTCCGTTGTTCTGGACATTTGGCGGTGAACGCTTCGAATAGAGACGAGTGTACGAGCCGCTGATCCCGAGCTGTTCTCTGATGGTTCACGGTTTATTTGAAGGACTTTCTTAGACCTTTTTTCATCTGCTTACCCCTCAGATATATTGTGGAGAATCAAAGCCTTTTTAAATTTACTTAATACGCCAAAAACACTTTGTTTTTGTACCAATTGAGATATTGATACGATTCACATATTATCCAACCCCTATAATTAAGCTATTTAATATTTATAATATCTCTATTTTGAGGTGCACAGCTCACATGTTGCAGATGCATCACTTTGTTGGTATAAACCATCTGTGTCTTTGTGTACGACTCGCAGCTATAGGAAGGCCCGGCGTGTTTAAAAGCTTACCGTCACCCCTCCTCCGTTTTATTTCAGCCTATTCTTGGCAAACCTGGAGGGGGGGGGGTCTTCTAACTGTGTAAATAGCTCTAAAAATTGCGTGTGGCCTTTGACTGTCTCTGTAATTGCGAGACTCTCGCCGTATTTTGCTTGGCAGTCTGAGAGGTTAACCCCTGAGGGCTGCAGGCCTGCAGCTCTTCGTCTGACTGGCAGAGGGCTCCTCAAAGCCCCACTTGTTCACCTCCCGGCCCGGGCAGCTGTACCGCCGCCGCTGATCCTCCGGCAGACGAGAGGGAGAGTGGGCAGGCGGTCGCATTCAGCCCCTGGATGAGGTTCTGCAGGGTGAAGTCTGAGTGGTGCGTGGTCACGCAGACACACCCGGCCCGGCTGTACCTGGGCCGTCAGTGAGGCTTTGCAGCCTCGTAATCCCATTAATGTGGACGCGGCTGCAGTAAGCGTTGTATTCGCACAAACCCTTTTTTCCCCCTTGTTCCCATTAGACCGTGTCTTCATTGCTGCAGTCAATGATGTTCACATGGACGCACTTTGGTTCTATTAGATGTGTGTTTTATGCAAGTCAATGCTATTCCTGTTAATTGACAAAAGGGATCATTGCAAAGCCACAAAATGTACTTGACACCACCTAAAATATGAGTGTCGGATTAGAAAAATTGATTTTGAGTGTAATTTTTCCGAATTGTTTAACTATAATGCTGTACATTAATCGCATGGTTTCGAAGGGTTTCACATCCACATTGCTGTCGGCTTTCAATTCCTTCACAAAAGACGGATTTGGGGGTCGAGTTGGGGACTGTCGGCAGTGATAGGATGTTGTTTTCCGTATGAAATGGTCTGTAAAGATGGAGAAATTGTCGAGGTTGACAACATGTGCAGTTTTCCTCCTCGGGTTCCCATATTGTTCTCTTTGGCTGCGCTCCCCCTCGGCCTCCAGAGCGACTCTGCGCACCCCAGACAAAAGTACGCACGCAGGCACACAAGAAATATCGAGGCACAAAAGCTCTTTATGTAATGCTGTCAAGTTGCATTGATTTTTCGTACATTTGACAGACAACACAAAGTCGTTGCTTCATGTCGTGTCAGGCTGGGCCTCGGAGATCGCGTCGTCTCCGCTAGTATCAACCCATTCTTCGGTCCACGTGTGTTTCTTTTTGGACCAGATGTTGCGGAGAGACACCACCGACTGTGAGTGATTCATTTGTGCGAACTCCGAAACGTTTGTTGCCTTTACACGACGACAAAAAGAAAAGAAGCTTTCCAACAGAAAGTCCACCTGAGTTAGCGCTTGGTGGCTGAGCTCTGCGGCGCTGGGGAGTCCCAGGATGGATGGATTCAAGGGCCGCAGCAGGAAACGGGGTGCTGGTTTGTCTCTGGCTTTTTGGGTGGAAGCTCAGCAGCTGTGTAATCAGACCTGTCTGTGACCCCACCTGCCCGGACGTTCCCCCGCGCCCTCCGTCATGAGTCGGGCACACGCTGATGCACCTCCGGTCGAATGCGGGGCCCTGTGAGCCGGCCGGACCTGATTGGTCTGATTTAGTGAGGAGATTCCATTACTGTAGGAACTGCTACTGCAGTGGATTATTATCTCACGACGACATTAATTACGGCTTTATTTAAACGGCCGTTGATTTACTGTTGGTCAAAACGACAGAACTTCAGGAAAACACAATTCATTAGGAAATTGAGGCGCTTGCAGTTTGTGCAGAAATTTCTATTTTCATCAAGGAAATATTATACTTCTTACTCCACTACTTATTTAATAGCTGTACTTACTGTTTTCTTTAATTGAGAGAGTCAGACATAACTGACCAAAAATATATATAGTACATTGTTATACCAATAGTGTGGAATAACGAGCTGATAGTTTATTTATAATAAACATAGTTTAATTAGATATGGAATATGGATCAACTAAGGAAAACCAAAGTAATTTTGGTTTTAGCTAACGTTATCTCACCGCTTTGATAAATAAAATTCAATCAATTGAAACACCGAATGTACGACCCATTTGGGGTGTGGAGGTAACCGGGGGGGCCTTCGATGTTCCACCATCAGAGGAGGGCTCACTGGGAACCACTGCTTTACGACCAGCAATCACACAGAAACTATCCCTCCCAATAACACATCAGTATAATCCTCAAATGCAAAACTTTGATTTTGACGTTTTCCGTTCGTAAAAGGAGGAGAGTTTGTCTTCCAGATGAGGAAGCACATTATCTGCTGACATCGTTTCGGCCCGTACGTCTGGCGACACAGTGGAACGTGACACAACAGAGCCGGGCGTGTGGATGCTCCGCCGCCCCTGTTGAGAACACTAAGCTCTGTATTCGCAGTGCTCTTGTCGAGGATAACAGCCTCTCCTAGCCCAGGTTAGGAGTGGGGCTCCCTGCAGCTGCTGTCTCTGAGGCTGATTAGTGCGGTGATGAGCGGCGCACACACACACACACACACACACACACACACACGCTCTGAAAGGGTTAAGCAGCCGGTTAGGGAGGAGACCTGCTCTGTGTCCAGGATGTTGAGTGCTGCGGAGCGATGGTGTGCTGTTACACTGCATGAGGCCTCGGCTCCACTTGGGTTCTGATTGGATCTGTAAGATCACAGCCGCCACCCCCTCCCTCCCCCCCACCTCCCTGAGGGGTTCTCTCTCCACATCCTCCCTGCTGATTATCACCACTGCCAGAGCTGACTCTTGCACTCCAGCTGCTGTCCACACACTCTGGCTCTGGGGCTAATTTAACCAGGCTGCATGGAGGGAGAAAAACTTTCTCACACAGGCCTGCAGAAGCGGAGCTGCTGCTGCTGCTGCTGCTGCTGCTGCTGCAGGCGAAGCTCCTCCCAGGCTTCAGCTCGTTGCCCCCTCCATCAAGCTACCGCCGCTGTGTAAATAAAGAGCCGGCCCGCCAACGCGTCGTGCCTCTCCGTCGGGTGGCGCGATTGAACAATAGCGAGAGCTTTAAGCGACGGGAAC
Source organism: Apeltes quadracus (assembly GCA_021346845.1). Classification (NCBI taxonomy): domain Eukaryota; kingdom Metazoa; phylum Chordata; class Actinopteri; order Perciformes; family Gasterosteidae; genus Apeltes; species Apeltes quadracus. Next base: position 9,998,870 of record CM037932.1, on the reverse strand, counting down.
AAGGTCTCACAGTGTCGGTGTCCCTGCAGACCAACATGTGCTGCTCTCTGCAGGTGTTTCCTCGGAGCAGAGGGCTGGCTTCACTTCCCCAAAGGTGACTCTCGTCAGTCGTCTTCAATTAGAAACTAAGCCCATGAGCTCCCAATATAAAACACACATACGCTGTCTTTCTAGCTACTGTGTATCAAAGCATCGTGTGCTTTTGTCTCAATAAAATAGATCATTGTTATTTAGTTTTTTCATAAAATGTGATAAGAGCAAACGCTGAATAGTTCGTCAGAAGGCAGCTGCCTAAAAACATCCGTTTCACTTAGTGAGGCTGTGAGGGAGAGAAACACAACAAGTGACCAGTCAGACAAATTTAGTTGTGTTACTTACTCACTAGGACCGGAGTCTGGATCGAACGTGGCCTTGCTGAGGAAAATACCCATAAACCACTTGGATTCATGCCACCAGCTTTGGATTAAAGCCTCGTCTTGCTTGTGAGTGTGGATGGTTGCTCCGGTGTCTCCCTGTCGGGCCGTCCCGGGTAAAACAATTGGGCTGAGTGGGCAAGACGCTGCCCCGGTCTCCCCCTCCTCCCCCCAAGTCGCCATGTTAAAAGGGAGCATTGTGACTGCAGACGTGCCCTCATCTTCACGTACACTTTCTTTTTTTCCTCCTTTCCTCCTCCATAATGACCCCAGTGACGACAGCCATTGTTTCCAGCTGAGCCGGCCAATAGAAAGATGAGGATCTGATTCGGCTGCGGGTCTTTTTCTGCCACATACTGTCAGAATTCAATTATGGCATTAGACCTGTAATCTGATGCATTCGTGCCGTCACACGTACGCTGTGTAAATTGCTGTTGTGATATATTTATTGTATGAATCCCTATAAATTAACTTTAATTAAATGTGTCCAGGGCGCATGACTTGAATACAAACTGTTCAAACACGTTTTAGTTCCTTCCCCTCCGTCACACTGAACAGTGAACAATGCGGTCACACTAATACTGGCAGGCATTTGATCTCTTGCAGCCATTTTATCTGGGAATTCCCCCGTCTTACACAGATGAAGTGCAATTTGGCGAAGGAGTTATGTGAAGATCCCCTTTCGACAACAAGTGGAGCGCTTCAGGGACTCACACAGCGAAAACACAACGTTTTGAGCACATTTCCATGATGATGGAGATAATGTTTTCTTTTAAAGAAAAAGGGGATTGTGTCATGATGACAAACAATACAAATAGACAAAGAGGCAGTTTACGCGGACGTGTTTCATACCGAAATAGTTTTGTATGAATTTGTTATTTTTCCTGGAATGGAGGGCGTATTACTTTTATTTCGGAAAATACATTAAATAATGATTTAAAAGCTGATTCATGAATGAATTTAACAACTTTGCCCCTGAACCTGAGCTCAGAGAAAACTGACCGCAGAGATAGCGTCTTTGGTCTCTAGAAGGCAATTAAAAAGGAATTAACTCTAATGTTGTGTTGTCTGCAATTTTCCCTTGTTTATTTTGAGGTTTGGTTTCTGATGAATGCTTATTTTAGATTTTTTCTTTTTTGATCCAGTTTCCACTTGTCTGCAAACTGCTAGATGCTATCAGAAGATGATGTCAGTGTGGCTATTTCGGCCTCACACACACACACACACACACACACACACACACACACACGCACACGCACACTGTTCTGCATGTATAAATAATTCCCATAAGATCAAACTTTGATCCTCTGATACGGTCTTTCGGATTGCCACCAGTGGCAGGAAAACCAGTAGATTGAAAAGGAGGAATGCATCAAGGGGTGTGCTGTTTACTTGCGGCGCGGGCAGCTGGTTAGCCACCCCTCCGCCGTTTACACCCCCCTCCCGCGCTTTTCAATTCCAGCCAGCCCCCGGGCTCGGCCACTATCCGGGGGCTGGAGTCTGGTGCACGGGAGGTGGTGGGGAGGGGGATCAATGCGGCCCTGAGTGAACCGTCAACAGCGACCCTGCGACGCGTCAGGCTGCGAGGGAGTTGTAATGGCTATTGATCCACTGTGCGCTTAATGCAGAGCTGCCCCGCCACGGCGCCAGCCAGCTGCAGGACAAAGATGTATGAGATGAGCTAAAAACGGAGAAAATAGAAAAGAAAGAGCCCACGGTTTTTTCGACCCCCTCCCCGCGTCCCTCCCTCGCTGGCTGCAGATTGATCTTCCTCTTCCTGCTGGTTCTAACTGGGGCCTGTCATTATCTTACTCTGTCATTAGGGGCTCCATTGACAGCCTCGGCCCGTCTGTGTCACTCTATTGAGACAGCAACACTTTTCCCATGCAGGGTTCCCTACGTTTATTAAAATCCGTGACAGCCATGTCTTTGCTCTCCCTAGTAGATGGCGTAGCCTCGGCCGGCGGCGTGATGGAAAGACGAGGCCGGCGATTAATGCCGGTGAGGTGCGGTCTGACCGTGGGTCAGGCTGGTTTACTTCAGGGCCTCCTCGGTCTGAGGGGTCGCAGGCTGAACAACAGCGCCGGACCTACACGCCTCTATCTGTTAAGCACGTGTGTGTGATCAGGAGTTTTCCAGTTGCCTCTCTCAGGGAAAATACATTATTTCCCAACCGTGATGTAATATGGAAATGTTGAGACATTTATTTTTTTGGGGGGGGGGGGTACTTTTAGGGGAAACAGGAAAGGACTCTATGTTTTCATTTCTTACTCAACGGTTACATTTTATTCTAATCTTTTTTTATTAAATATGAAATATTGCACCATGTAAAGGGTCAAGTGTGCCGTAATATGTCATATCAGGGGTCGTGTTGTCATTCACCGGATGAATACGTCACACTGAACAGATGTGGATCTTTGTTATCGGTAATTGGACGACGCCAAACACTTTTTTTCTGCACCTTTACAGAAAGCAGACTTTAAATAAATAAAAGGCTGAAGACGTCATGGAATTTCAAAGAGTGAAATATTTGTTGAAGAAGAGAATACGAGGGTTTTACTTGTAACAATAAGGTTCAGTCCCCCGGACCACAACGTGATCATTTTGGTACAATGTCCAAGTAAAACGGCCCCCTCTCAATTTGGGCTTGAGAAACTGGCATTTTGTGCTAAGCGGAAATGTTATGAAGGGTTTTATCATAATAGACCAAGGCAGAATTTTCTAAACCGAAAGAGATGAGTACATTTTATTTATTTTGAATCATAAAATGCATGTTTTCCCCAGAGGGCTTTTAAACTATGAGGGGAGCTTGAATGTTTATGTCACGTTATTTTTTTAAGTAAAACCTTCTCTGAAATTGTTCCATTTTATTTGACCCCTGCGACCCCGCCTCTCCAACACCCTAACCTGATCCTTATGGTGTCACTTTATTGAGTTGTAGCTATTTTTTGGTTGAACATGAACCTGTAAGTAAGCAAAATATGTTGCCGGAGCAAAATCAAAAGCTTTGAAATGAACTGTTATCATCCTGTTTGTTGAGTGTTTTTTTTTTTATCAAATTGTTTTGAAGCTTGATCTGTACGATAAGAAACAGAAAAGAAATATCCCCTGCTCCCTAATAATTTTCATACAGTCCCTAACCCTCAAGCTAAACAAACCTGTTTGTAGAAAGGACTTCCTGCTCAGATAAGAGACGAGCTCCTGCAACTCAAATTATTTCATTCCAGAAGAAGACTTGGTTCGGTGTCAACGTGACCGAACGCTGAAAATATAACGGCAGATTTAAACCTAAAATAAGGAGGACAGCTTCATTCTCAAATCTCTTTACATAACACAAAGTTCGGATCATATGATTATATGTTTTTTTGTCTTGTGCTCCCCGACCACCATTACAGTACTTGACAACTTGAAAACATTTCCGGAGGCTCTCAGGAAGTTCACAGCGGGGGCCACTGAATTGAGATTGGTGGTTTGTGTGTGTGTGTGTGTGTGTGTGTGTGCGCGCTCACAACAGTGATGCTTGGCATGAGCTGGTTTTGGGACCAAGCCGCTTCTCCGGGAGGCACCGTCATCAGGCAGGAACAGGGGGTGTCTGCGGTGATCTCGGGCCCCCCCGTAACACACGAGGCTGCCCGCTGGGATGGAAGTTATTGGAGGGTTGGGGGTGAAACAGATGACACGGTGTGTGACAGAGACTCATCATTTGAGTGCGATACAAGTGTTTGACCTGCGAGGCTGCAGTGTGGCTCGCCCTGCCTGGAAAGATTTATTCCAGATTGCAGGGCCTGAGGGGTCAGCGGCCGTACATGTGGGAGGCGTCCCTGGGGGAGGGGGGGGAGCACTTGTGGGGAAAGAGGTTGTGGACATAATGAAACAACGTGCATGAAAGAAGAGTCTATGTGTCTCGCTGTCCTGTCTGGTTCCCCCAAAATAACAGAAACAAAGCATGGAGATGTCTTACGCGACGGGGTAATGACTTCATTTAGCCTTTGCCTTCATGCACATGTACATGTGTTGAATACAATGAATTTCTTTCTCCACAGAATGTTGTGGCCCTGCTCCTCTTTTATGGAGAGAAGCTTATTTTTTCAAGGAGAAAGAGGAAATGTTTAATCCAGCACCCGCCGCGAAAAGAAAAAGTAATGCATATCTCGCCATTTCGACGGTCTCCTGGTGAGTTGCAATTGAAATTTGAATGCATTTGAGAGTTGTTGTTTTTTTTTTTTCTTCCCCCCGAATGGAGAAGCTGATAGACACTGCACACAGAGAGCGATGTCATATTTACCGTATGAACACCCGTGGTTTAACTGCTCTCCACAATACTGCCGTCTCAAAGTTCTCCTGAACAAAACGTGCTCTTCAACATAAAGAAAAAGGCAAAGAAGAACATTATTCCTCCGGCTTTCTATCAAGCTTCTGCATTCATGGCAAAGTCTAAAGGGCATGTCAGTCCTCCTGCCTCTGAGAGAGGTAATTATCCTTTTCCTGTCAGAGAACAACAAATGATAGCCAACTATGGGGGTGCATTTTCAGGAGCGGGAATTTGTCAATTGGAAGGAGAAGGAGGTTTAATTTTCTGGCAGCTGCATATCTACTTTTATCCGGCTTTTTTCAATGGTCATTTGCTGCATGTTTTTTTTCTTCCTCCTATTCTTGCACACAGGCTTTGAGCATCAGAGGGTGTGTTTATGTGCCCTGCATTAACATACCTATTTATAGTCCTACACTTTCTTCCAGTCATCTTTTTTCCTGTTGTGACCATTTCACAGATTATATATTGTCCAAGTAATTTCCCTTTCAGCATCTGTGTTTTTTACCTTTCACAGAAAGCAGTGAATGGAGGGGAAATTATCACAATTACTCATATAATTGAGCCGTCTTTGTGGCAAGTGCAGCTTCAGTAACCCTTTTTTTCCATCAGCCAAAATGGTTTCATTATATGGGTTTTTCATATTCCCTGACACAGGGCTCTGCTGAGGGCCTGGCGCGTGGATGAGATGCAGGATGAACAGAGAGAATCATTAAGGTCACAGTAGGAATAATTATCCCAGCTATGGAAAGAGCATCTACAGCCTTTTTTCTCCCTCCCCCACGGCACAAATGCAGTGTCCACGGTTTTGTTGCGGATGGAGCTTCCACCTTCTACTCATACAAAGAAGAGAGGGGGAGAGCAGGACTTGTATCAACATGACAATTTTCCATCATTAAGACTAATGACAGGCACAGACTGTGGGGATCAAGGGGAGCACAAAAAAAGAGAGGCGCATTCAGGTGTTGGCTGAGTGCTGACCTCCTTCCCGTCTTTGTTGGAGACTTAACTCTTAACAAAAAAACTAAAAAGGGGTTTCAGACTAAAGGCGCAGTGGCAGCTGAACGTCAAGCAGTCCAGCTCTCCGTGGGCAAATGACTTAATTGGCGAATTTGCATGTTTTCCATTTGCTGGGGAATTAATTAAATAACACCTTCACGTAAAGACGTTTAATCAGTCGTTGATTCGGCGTTGGTGAAAATGAGTATCCCGGGTTTACAGATATGGATTAAAGTCCTGCCATGCAGCTCTCACGTCAGAAAGTTGATGGAATTTTGATTCTCCTTACAACAGATTTTCCGGTCAGTTTAGAATTGCACAGGGAAACTGTAACATGTAGCGAGCATATGAAGCGTCCATGTGACTTCTTTTACAGTTGCTGAATTAAGTAAAAGCCATATTTTTTTTTTCCAAGTCCTTTCTCAGCCTTTGCTCAGGTAATTGGTCATTTTGCAGCCAATTTGGGGCAGGTTGGATGCTTGCTGCCATGGCCTGACCCCTGCTGCTGCTGTAATGGGGACAGCATTTCTACCAGTTCACTGGGGGGGGGGGGTTTCACACCTGTGACCCCCAGCTTTCTGAGGAGAGAGCTGCTCTGAACAAGGAGTGTGTGTGTGTGTGTGTGTGTGTGTGTGGTGTAATATGACTTCTCAGCTCAGCAATGACCTTTAAGTCCTATTACACACATGTTAATTACACAGTATACTTATTTTCTCCCGCAGGAGAAGTTTTTTTTGCTGTTTTGCCGTTTGAGATTTAATTTTCTTGGAATGAAAATGTCACACGGGTTCACAATAAGTCGGTCACGATTTGCTTCTGATTAGAGAAAAAATAAATGGAGGACAATAAAAAACCTGACGAGAAAAACATTGACATTTGCATTTAATTAACTGTCCCATTCGATGGCTCCTCATTTCCATTGTCACCGGGCCAACGACATGAGTCATACAGCAACAAGTCCAGTTTGGAGTCCAAGGTGCATTTGGCATGAATTTCAAACCGATATGACGCTGATCCATCAATGTCTGCAAAAAAAACCCCCAAATTATTATACTTGACACAATTTAAAATGAACAACTGTCATTGTTGCAATATTTATTTGTTGCAGAGAGAATCGGAGAAAATGTGTCTGTAAATATAGGAAATTGTTGTACTTAGTTGTTATGAGCGTAATATGTGGTTCAGATATAAATAAAACGGTTTAAAGGTTTAAATATCAACATTTGAAAACATCAAATGGGAAACACACAAATTTTATGCTATGACAAAAAAACATTTGTGAGCTTTCACGTATTAAAAATGTATTGTACTCTTTGTGGTTTGAGTGCAGAAATATATTGTGTTCCTTGTTTTTCTGAAAGTAATTTATTTTTTAATTGATTCCCCCCCTTTTCCTGGCCCGTCTGATAATGCAATCAATTAACCGTTATAACAATCATGTTTCTCCGATGTTATCATTCTATTTTTTGTTTATGGTCCTCAGTAAACAAAATCAATTCACATTTTGATGCCACATTGAACATGAAAATAGACATTGAATCGAGTTAATTGTAGTGCATACTTGCATTCATTGACTCTGCTGCAAATTCCAAAGCCAGGGAGGAAGCTGAACAAAACAATTTAATTTTTTTGATCGACTGCTTTAAAAAAAGGTGACATCAATTTTCATAATGTGTGACATTTTTTGGCAAACAAAAAGTGTATTTGAAACGAATCATATTCGAATCTGTATACTGAGGTCATGTGGTAATAATGTCCACAATGGGAATTTTCATACCAAAAAAAGGAAAGAGAGAGCAGTTTATTATTGGTAGAGGATACACGTCTTGTTATGAAGTACGCAAGAGATGATAAGTAAATAGTACAAATTTAGATATTTCATTGTTTTCATATGAAGACAGAATATCACCAAAAACAATCAGATGTCATCAGAAAACCCGAAGCTGAAAAATAACTCCAATTCTTCAAATAAAAGCACCTGTGTTCCGTCTCCCCTATAATGAAGGGAAGAAAGAAGAAGAAGGAGAAGAGGAAGAAGAAAATACACCCTGACAATAATTAATCACCGCTCACACGCAGCCTGCGGGGTGCGCGCGGAGCGGCGCTCTGGCACAGCGTGGCCGCGTCACTGTGCCGATGCGCCGCGGTGGGGATAATATTTGGTGGCTGTGAAAATGTGGGTTGGCATGGCAGTTGAGGAGGGCTTTCGATCACCGGACTGAAATGAAGTCTGTGACATCTTGGCCCGTTTACCCCTCCACACCCCTCCTCTCTCTCTCTATCTCTCTCTCTCCGCCTCGGCACTAACCCTCAGGTGAAGAGCAGCAGGTGTTAAAACACCCTCAGCCACAGAGCTACTCACTCCTAATGAGCCTTCTGCGCTCCATCCATGCGTGCCTGACTTTCAGCGCGGCTAAGTGAAGCCAGTGTGCGCCACGGTGCCACGGTGCCATGGCGCGGGACGCACCGCGCGCTGCCCTCCTGCCGCGGGCGGAGAGGAGTCAAATGATAAATTAAAGTGCTAATAGTATCACCCGTCTGTCCTTCCTAACGACGATGAGGATGGCTCGAAAAAAAATCCCTCCACTATGCGTCTGATCATTTAAGTTGCCAGCGAACGAACACTTTGTTATTGTAAAATTAGGTATTTATGCAGCATGCATTCCGTGAGTCAGCTCAGCCACAAATTGTATTTGCTTCCACCAAAAGCGTGTAATTGTTATTGCTATTATTAGTATGCGCGTCGCTATTTTACCATTCTACCTTTATCCTGTTAATGGTTTGCTCACAGCCGCGTGTCAATTTGCGGATACTGTAATCGTGGGAAAATAATGACAGTTATCAGTCGCACCCACCAAGTACCCATAAAAATCAGTCCTCTGTTCTGGAAGATGATAATTATTGGTTGTACTACCATTATCATTGTCGTTGTTGATGGAGGAAATCTTGAAGCATTTTCCAAAAGTAATTCCAGAGAAATCACTTCAAATTGCCCTATTTTAGGGGACAAGGCCAGCTTATAATATTGCACAGATATCTTTAAATTCAGGCATCCGCATCCGGCTGGTACTCTGTGGTGCACGTGTCCTGACGCCAGCGCCTGCATTTTGATAACACATTTTACAACTTGCTAGCAGTGTTCTGAGTTCAATTATGCAATTACACTGATAATCACTGTGACGGAATTTAACTGCCTTTAATTTGTTATTCAGGTGGAGATGGAGGGACTGCGGATGCAGCAGTCAGGCTGTGTTTCTGCTCTGCAGAGACACCAGAGCGAGACCGGCAGCCTGCAAATGAATCCCAATAAGATGAAGAACTGCCGGATACTTTATTCTCCTTTATCCACCGAGGGCTTTTCGCGGAGGCTCTTTGGCCCTGAATGGCGGGGATTTATCGGCTTCTTTTCCACCACGTGTTTTTCAAAGTAAGTTGCTTGCATCTGCTGATTGGAGCGCATATGTTAATGCAGCCTCGGTGTAGCTTCAGCGGTGACCCCGTTCAATGTGAGCCATTGAGTTGTGGAGGTCTAAACCTGCAGCTCAAGAAGAAATGTCTTCTGTCAGTCGTCAGTTCAATTAAATCAAATAGCCGTGGATAATTGTTCTTGTTAGGCTGCGTGAGGCTTGCCGCACCCCCCATCCTCGCTTAGATTCATGCTAATCAAACGTGCCAGGATTTAACAAAACTGTGACCATTAATTGATGGCGATAGAAGGTGCGTCAGGTCGTTCGGGAAGCGTTTGAAACCGGGATAAGAAAAAAGGCCCGCGTGCGTTCATTACACTGCGCGCAACGAAATACAACCAGCAGCCGCTCCTGGTTCGGCTGTTCGTCTTATTGCCACGAGGAAAGCCATAATTAAAATGGACTTAGACCCCGGCCTGTTATTTATACATTATTGCTGGGGCATTTTGTAGGCTTTGATGCTGTATGTTTTATAGCGTAAAAGGTTTGGCCTGAGCCAACAAACCTGGTTTCACATCAAAGCGGAACGTCTCCTGCGGCCAGATGTAACCGAGACCTAAGTGTTAAATACATGACTAATTACAAGCCTACTTATGAAAATTGAACACTAGTGTTATGCTAATACACCTTCCTTCAGATAGAGCTTCAATCTAAAAAAAATAAAATGTAATCAAACTGTCCGCAGAAGCATCAACGAGAATGGAAATTATTATTAACGTTAAAAAATGAGGCCGGCACTTTTATCACAATGATGCACCTGATACCGTATTATCCGCTGCTCCGATTTAGATGACGGCATTTTATTCAATAATACAAATGTAATAGTGCTGAGACAACAGTGGACCAGGTGTCATCACTGAACGGCTTCCAATATTATCACAATTACGCATAACATTTTTACTATTTTGTATTTGACGATTATTAGTAAATAATACGAATACGAAAAACAAAAATAATAAGAGCAAATATTGACACGTCAATAGGTGTCTTAGATATCTGCGGTTTTCTTTGGCTTTATCGGATTCTTCGGACCCAGCCGCAGCGTCGCCAATCGGCTCCCCTCTTGGAGAGAGTGGACCAATCAGCAACCGTCTTTGATGAATATTCATGAGTCCGAGATTCAAACCTTTGAGCGAGTTTGTCTTGGTCCACAGCATCACACCTAGGACTTTTCACAGGCACAAACTACATTTTCTTATGAATGGAAACAGAAAAAATCGGTTCGGCTTAAATTGGGACCCGTCCTTCACTGAGATCATAGAAGGAAAACAACAAAAGCGAGACAAGGCGAACCGCCAGAAGAGATGACAATGACTACAATTCCAGAAAGTCTTAATAGCCCTGCTTCAGGAAAACCCGTTTTCATGGAGTTTGGATCCCCGAGTCAACAAATGTCGCCTTCCTCTATGTCTCACGGACACTATCCAATGCACTGTTTACACTCTGCAGGTCATGCCCAGCACGACAGCTACAGTCCAGCCTCGTCGTTCCCCAGGTCGTTGGGTTATCCATACGTAAACTCTGTCGGCAGCCACTCCACCAGCCCATATCTCAGCACAGTACAGACCTACCAAAACAGCTCGGCACTCACACAGACACGCTTAGAGGAGTCAGGTAAGTGTCCGGCGGCGTGTTTGGATCCTAAAAAATATGAACTTTCCATGTTGGCGCCGCTCCCATCTGGGTACAGTCGCCGCCGCCGCGGCGAAACGACGACCCAGATGTTGGAATTAGGCTCGGTAATTATTTATTGCGTAACGCTATAAACAATGTATGCAATTATGGGTAATTATACTTAAAGTGCAGCCCGTAAAACTTACCGAGTATCCGAAGCTGCACAGCACTGTTGTCCACGAAACGCCTGCTCATCCCTGTTCTCTGTCCCTCTCTCCTCCGCAGCGCCAGAAACGGAGAAAAACACGGTGGTCGAAGGCGGAGAGGTTCGATTCAACGGGAAAGGGAAAAAGATTAGAAAACCAAGGACTATCTATTCCAGTTTACAACTTCAAGCTCTAAACAGGAGATTTCAACAAACTCAGTACTTGGCGTTGCCGGAGAGAGCCGAGCTGGCCGCGTCGCTGGGTCTCACGCAGACACAGGCAAGTCCACGAAACACGCGCGAGGAGCCCCGCAGCGCCGCGAGGCTTTCTGCCCCGCACGACAGGCCGTATTATTATGATTATTATTATTTATTATTATTATTATTGTTGATAGACACCTTTTATCAAATGGTAAATATTGTTTGTCAAGAAGTTACGGGTTTATTTGGTGTGTCTGTCATGTGTGGATTAACCACATGGCCTTTTTAAGGGAAAGATATTCTGTTAAAAAATGTATTTGCGCTTGACTTAGCAGTTGGAGACCTGTTGCGTGCGTAAAAGTGCCTTATTTTTCAAAACCGTCCATTAAAAAAAAAAAATTGCTTTGTCTACGCAGGTGAAGATTTGGTTTCAAAATAAGCGCTCTAAATTCAAGAAACTGATGAAGCAAGGCGGGGGCACCATCGACGCCGCCGCTTTGGCCACCGGCCGCGGACTGTCGAGCGTTTCTCCCTCGGTGGCACCGGCCTGGAGCTCACCGACCACCGTGAAGACTCCTGTCGGCACCACCGGATCTTACATTCCCAGCTACACCTCGTGGTATCCCACCGCGCACCAAGAGTCTATGCAACAGTCACAGCTCATGTGAACGGAGACCTCCGCCCTCGACTCTGCCGCGGCTCGTGCATCGCGATTTGGGGAATTGGGGCCCCTCGGCGCGGCCCCGGCCACTGATAACACGACGACGGCGACCCGGAGGAGTGTTTGCTGCAGCCAGTGCCGACACAGAGGCCTCTTCACACAGGATGACGGCAAGCAGCTAGAAGAAGCAGGGAGCCAAAGGCTGAAAAGGCACGCGAAGCGCCCACGGTCACAACCAGTCCGCGACCGTCAGCGGAAGTTGTTGACCAGTGGATGTTTTTTTTTTTTTTTTTAAAGGTGCTGTTCATCACTTTTTTGGCAGTTAAATTGTTTCTCTTCTTTTTTCTTAAAAAAAAATACTTGTGTGAATTATTCTGTTCGTAAGCGTAAACACGTGTTGGTTTACACCAGATGCCCCAAAGTGACGATGACCTGGAGTCGATCTGCGTTCATTAACAGTTCATTTCTTTTACCAAATAATGCGAATTAAAACATTTAATTATTATTCTTTCAGCACACTCACCACCCAGGGCATTCTGTGCAACGCCTCAACTCGCTATATGTTGTTTATGTGTTTGTTATTTAAGTTAAATTATTCAGACCTTTTTTTCTGTTGAGGTTGGTCAGTGTTCATTTTTGTAAATGTGTTTTGAAATTACAACACTGTGTTGTTAATGCTGCACTAACGCAAGCAAAGCTTTTCTATGCCGCCCTATCTTATGTGAAAATGTAAAAGGTCTGGCAATTTGCTGCTTTAGAAAAAAAAAGAATATCCTGAGGGTGAGCAGCTCATTTGTCACTGTATTTTGTACATAACTCTCAGACTTGTTTTGTGCTGTACTGGATACGCTGTGGAACAGGGTTTTAGGCTTTCTGTATTCGTCGAGATGTGTTTAGTCAACATAGAAAATATTTAGTTTTGTATTGATGACTTTAATTTATTTATCTGTTTCTGAAGTTTATGTACATAATGTGCAAAGTTTCAAAAGCAGTAAAATAATGATTTAAATTATGTCAAGAAAGGTGTTTGATTGACCCCCCCCCCCCACCCCCCCCCTCTCTTCACGCCTCCATCCTCATCCCACGTGAAAAGAAAGGCTTCAGCATGGTGCAGCTTTAATGGGAGCTGACACAAAGCAGTATCATGTTGGTTATTGTAGCAGACACCGTGTGAGCTGCAAAAGGCTCGTCGTTTAGATTTATGGTCTTGTTTAGCATTTAGCCGACATGGTTTCCTGCTGCAGCTGCTCACTGGTTGCAGATGTTGTGAAACATCTGGAGTGACCTACGGAAGAATTTTAATCTTAAAAACACGAAAACGGATTATGGTTTATTTGTTTCCTTTCAGGGACAACATTAACACTCTAGATATTTTGTTTGATTTTTTTTCTTGAATATTTCGCCCTATTTATTTTTGTTTTTATGGCTTACAATTTTATTTTACAATTTTTAAATATATTATATATATATACATATATATATATATACACAACATATACATGTGTATATATACATATATATATGTACATAACATATACATATATATTAATATATTTTGACCTTGCTCTTTGGAAAAAGAACAACAGCTAACCACTGAAACGTTTGGCCGAAACAAGCTGCATTATTTGTGTTTAACCGTCGCGCCGCGGGAGACCTGCATTCATTTAACATCGTTTATTTCTTTTCAGCTTTTCTTAAAGCTAATCTTCTTACATGTTGTCTTCCGCCAAATCCCCATTTGTGCCATGAATGGGACAGATCAATTGTGTGTGTTAAGTGAATAATCGCGCCAGAGGCAGGTGCTGCCGCTGCAAAGGGCGGATGGACACGCGGGACGCGGATCACGCGGGATCAGTGAGAGTGGAAACTTCAAAAGGCCTTCTTGGTTAAACGTCACACTTTGTTTTTAACCTCTAGTTTCACGCTCTTGAAATACGCCTTTTTTGTTTAGGTTAAATAGGAATTTTAAATATGTGTTTTGTTGGTTCAATATGATGTTTGTGGAATAACCTGTCTATTAAAACATAAACAATTATACTTTAAAAATTGTAAAATAAAATTGTAAGCCATAAAAACGAAAATAAATAGGGCGAAATATTCAAGAAAAAAAATCAAACAAAATATATAGAGTGTTAATGTTGTCCCTGAAAGGAAACAAATAATGAAACAAAGAAACAGAGAAGCACGACTTCACTGTGAATATATACAGGTTTTGCAACATAATGGAACCTTTGATGCAATCTGAAAAGCACCCTTTTAACAAACATCACATCCTCAATAACTTTTCTTATTTTCTCAATAGTTTCCTTTATTCGTTGCCAAAGGGATAGATGAAACAGTTATGATGGATTATATTGTTATTACTATTAAAACCAGTATTGCACATATTATTATATGAATGTTGGTGCAGTCTTACAGCAACCAAAAACATTCAGCATCAGAGGGAGTAAAGGGAAATAAGCTTTGGCCTTTTTTCCTTAACATCACTGACGTCTCTCTATTATTCTTTTACAACATTTCGAACATACCCACCAAGGAGAACGTGCTTGTATTTCCATATACCATTAAGAAAGAGTATGAATTGTGCCGCTGCAGTAGTGCACATAAATCTGCCTGCTTAGCCCCAGAAAGGCGCAGCTGCACATCCAAGAGGGTCAGCGTTATTTCGCTGTATTCTCCTCTTGATTATACGAACTGGGCCCATCAAACCCAGCATAATTACAGTAATTTCGCCCCTTATTTATTCTAATGCAGTTTCCTATCTCTGAGGTAATTATGAGCTTTTTTTCTTGCACGGAGGATCTTTCTGCTTTGACAAAAGAGATAGAGCTCTGAAAGAAATGTGCTGCTGAAAATAGAAGAAAAAAAAAGAATTAAGCGAAATAGGTGAACTGCCATTTCGTCACTGTTCCCTTAGACTTAGCTTATGTGTAAGGCTGGCAAATTGCTTGCAGGTGTACATCACAGAGTTGTCAATGCGAAAGGGCCTCAAAATTATCAAAGCACAATGTAAGAGTAATGAGAGCAACAAGATCCAAAAACAACTTGTGTCTTCCTTACATCCTCCCAATAGATTTATCTAACAGAGCCCTTTTCCCAGAAAATAAGCACACTGAATCCGTGGGAGACAAATCAAAGATAAAAATAGCAATTTCCATCCTTCATTTTACTGTCAAGGAACCAGTTCTAATAGCATGAAAAATCAGGAAGATTCAAGCCTGTTTCCTGTTTTTGGTATACTTGCAATGAATATTCTAAATATGAAACTTTAATACACACCTTTCAGCCTGAAATGAAGAGGCGAGCTCCCTCTCAGGGTCCCTATAGACAGCTGGAGGGAGATGAACAGCAGAGATACTGCAAGAGAAGTGCATAAATCCCACAAAATCTGTGTGTTGGTCGAAGCTATAGCAACAGAGTTCAGAATATGACTGGAAATGTCCGCTTTATTTTCCCTCTTTATAGCTGTGGAGGGAAAAAATGCAGATTATTAGCATAAATGTTTACTCCTCATTACGCTGATGACATTGTGCACTCGAGATCTTGGTAATCTTTGGGGTAAATTATGAGTATTTTTTTTATTTAAAGCAGCAGTTACCATGCAATTCAGGCTAATTCTGCGTATGGCTTCACACGGATATAATTATCGTTGAGTCAAGATGTTAGAATAAAAAAATGTGCATTGATATCCCCATTTATTATGTACATTCAACTTTGACAATTTTGATGCTTGAACAAGCGGTAAATGTCTTGTGTAAAAATAACACCCCATATTAGGACATCTAAAATTGCAAAGAATTATATAGTAATTGCAGGCTTTCAGATTTGAAAGCCATTGCTCAAACTAGAGCAAATGTGTATGAAATTACAGATCAGGGCATAAATTAGGATAGTGGCAAAGGCATGCAAAAGTGGGCCTGTAAACCAGAGTAGCCCTAATCCATAAACAAAGGCACATGCAGGGCAACATCAAATATCCAGAATCAATTCTCATTATTGTATTATTTAATATACAAAATCAATTGATATTATTGTTCATATATCTGTGCTGATAACTTCACAGCCAAGTTGAAACCATGCAGCTAACCAGTCACAGCTCTGTTATCATGATAGCCTGTCATGACACATGAACTTACAGTATATTCAACAGCATGGGCAAATTAAATACAACACTAGACATCCCAGCATATGGTCTTATATATATATATATATATATATATATATATATATATATAGTAGATAAGAGGTTGGTGCACAGCAGACCTGGGATCTGATCCTGTCACATCCATGCTAGAGATCCAGCAATAGCTGACAAGCTACAGTCCTAATTATGTAGGCAACAAGGAAACGATCCCACGTGATGGCCTGCATGTTTGAAGGGAAACGTGTGGGCAAGAAAGTGATGATTATGAATGAGAACTGATGGGACTGTGTATTAATAATCCCCCCAACACACACACCCTCATCTATCCATCAGAGGCAAAATCGCTTTAAAAACAAAACAATAGACTTTACTGGCAGCAATACATGTATAGTTTTTTTGGACGTGTGCCTTCATGTGAGCCACATAAATAATGTAGGTCAACGTGCTCTTCTCCAGAGATCACATGCTCTGACGTTGTCCTCCACGTGAGAACTGTTTCCATGATGTTGCATATAGCTGCGGGCTGTCTCTTGTTGGGCTGAGTTCATAAAACGTCTGGAAAGCGACTCGCTGACTCCACGGAGTCTGAGGTAGCCTGTGCTCATTCGTACCCACCGTCATCTTCCGATCTCGCATGCCAAGGCGTGTTGTTGTGCCGCTCCTCCCCTGCGCTGCTGCGGCTTCGCCCCGGGCCTTCCCGCCTGCCTGCCTCTGCCTGCCCGGACGAGCCGCGGCTGTGCTAATGCTAATGGTGCGCGGACTGCACCGGGAAAAATAACCCGGGAGAGCTGAGGAATTGTCTCCCGCTAGTCCACGCTCCTGACAGCGCGTACGCGCTTGGAGCTCGCTGAAACAACATAGTAATTCTCAATAACTCGTTCTTATGTGACATTAGCTGCGCTCGGAAATAAATGCCCACCTAGCTTAATATTCAACCAGTTTTTTTCAGCTAAGCTAATGTGGTTGCCGAGCATGGTTCTTTTAAAAGGTCACCTTGTTTTCCGAAGGGAAATTTGTAACATTAAGCAACGTTGGCATTTCTGCGAATAAAGTAATTTTACCAAACGTTAATTGTTCGCTCTATTGAAAATGAGAACATACGTCACGACTTGGGAGGGGTCTGAGGCCGTCCGCCATTTTGGTCTACCACGCTGTCGGTTGCCAGGGGCAACATCGTAAGAGCGAGCGAGAGACGGACCTGGAAAGACATCGCGGAATTATAATAACTATTAAACGTAGAAATCACGAGGAAATTGGTAAGAAATGGAGAAAAAGGCAGCGAAAGAAAAGTGACCTTGCAGGGAGAAACTTACTAGCAGCGCTAAGCGGAGGTATTTAGAGAAGCTGGCTGATATTGACAATGTCGACCCGTACGAGCTGCCTGCAGCAGAATGGAACAGAGACCTAGACTCTTTACCACCTTGTACCTACATGGATATTGTTAATTAATTGGTTTTTGGCATCAGTTACTACACTATGCAAGAATTAAAAGCATGAAATCCTTGTAAAGTTACGTGTCGTGACGCAACCGATTACTGTAAAATAAAGTGAGCTCAAATAAAATAAAAAAACTTTTACGAATTAGGCCGAATAAAACAACATAATACTTCACAGTCATCCATAAAAAAAGAGGAATGCATTGGGATTAAAAAAAAACAATTGTGGAAGAAAAGAAGGCATATTCACAGAAAACATTTTATTTAAATAACGTCTGGCCATATATAGAACATTGCTAAAATAAATAAGACAAAAATTACAATTAAGTGTGATACAAATAGCCTAAATCCGAAAGTATGACAATCAGTAGCTTAAGGTGGTCAATGGATTTGCACCAATAGCCTAAAAAAAGAGTCAAAAGCAACATGGGCTATGGAAAAGCTGTGGGAAAATATTTACAAACATAGGTTCACTTACGCAGAAAAAGCGTAAAAGGAGGCTCGCGCCCAGGCTGTGATTGCTTTGGGTAATAGTGGTTCACGCATCCTTTGACATAAACTAAATAAATAAATACAAAAATAACTGTAAAAATCTGTGACTACCATAGCGCAAAAAACGGACCCCGTCCAGGAGCCAGTCCGGCTCCCTTGCCTTCTCCTGCGTGCGTGCGTGCGTGCGCGCGTGGAACGTTCGCATGGCGCAAAATGAAGGTAATGGCATTTTTTTTGTAATTCACCAGTATTGTCCGATTGAAACCCTTTTTTTCCCTTCTTCCTTTATGTTTTGTGTTTTTCAGAATATCGTCCCTGCGCTTATGGCTGAGTTGTGGTGGTGCTGGATCAGAGGTGGCTGCAGATGCATCGCAGAGTTCGTGGTGGAGTACCAGGAGTAGTTTGTCAAAAAGGGTGAAGGCGCGGACGTGTTGGGGGGGCTGCTGCTCTGAGGTAAACTGGAGTTGACGCTGTTCATTCTCTGAGTCTGTGGAAAGTCCCATGCAGTGGTTGGCGGAGACGCGCAGGGGGGAGATTCGCTTGAAGCGACGTGTTGCTCTGGGACGATTTCTCCACTTTTCCACAACTTCTTGAATTTGGAGCGGCGGTTTTGAAACCAGATTTTGACCTGAGAAACAAATGACAGGCGTGATGAGCGACGCATCATCATTTTCCGTCTCAAAATTTCCCCACCGGGTTAATCGCTCTCAGATCGGATTTCAGATATTTGAAAGCACATTTATGTTTTGGATGCACCCACCTGTGTTTGCGTAAGGCCCATCGATGCTGCCAGCTCGGCCCGCTCGGGCAGAGCCAAATACTGCGTCTTTTGAAACCTCCGTTGAAGTGCAGCCAATTGGAAGCTGGAATAAATGGTTCGAGGTTTCCTGACCTTCTTTGGTTTTCCATTAACCATCCGGATTTCTGGCTCGCGCTCTTCTTTTTCTGAGGGAATATTAATAAAAACAATTCAAGTATGCATGAGGAGTATTTTTCTTCAGTTGCATAGAACTGTGCATTATTTTTTTCACGGCCATCAGTTTGTGTTAATGTTGTGTGTAGGCTACTTTGATTTGTATATTATAATGAAACCAGATGTATAGTTTCCTTGTATCGCTATTACGCTATTATGTGCGCATGTGGCAAGATTTCTCTGTTGTCCATTATGTATTATTTATGATTCAACTTGCTCTTCACAAAGTTCATGTAACAGGCGAAGTACGTTTACAAGTTCGCTCACAAACAAAAGCACGAAGTTACTGGAGACTAAATAGTAAAACGCTCGTTCACCTGTATCGGCCGGAGGGGGAGAAGTGTTCGAGCCGTACGAGCTGTAAACACCGTAAGATGAGTTGAAACCAAGGTCGTACGCCTTCGTGTTGTACGGCACGGTGCTCGTGGGGTTGAGGTACTGGTAAGAGCCCAGTTGTCCAAATGGAGACCCGTGGCCAGGCTGTTGGTTGTTGTAATAGCTGCTGTCCGTCGCCGTGGACACTGGCAGAGTCGGGGACTCCTGCGATTTATGCAAACTGTGGTAATTGCTTGAGGTAATCTGGTTCGAATGCATATCGGTATTTAAATTCTCAAAAACCCCAGTCATCTTGGAGTTGGAGCGGATCAGTCTCGCAACCTATAAGTGCCCCCCTCCACCCCTCCAAAAAAGAAGGAGAAAAAAAAGAAATCACAAAACTGCGAAGCGGCAAATTGCAAACGCGACTCTCAAATCTTGGGCTGATGACACCTTTTTTCGTGTATCGAAACGCATCCCCGGGTAAACTGCGGCAAAAACAAAATCAGCGGAAGGTGTGTCCCTCTGACGATGGCCTGTGATTTTCTGCTATGGTCGGTGGTGGGAGCGCATTTATGAGAGGGGGGAGAGCTGCTGTGTCTGAGGCAGCCAATGAGTAGAGGCTGCACGCCTCAATACCCCCCCCCCTCCCCGCGCCCCCGCCCCCCCTCCATTATTTGCTAAGGTCTGTCTGGTCTGTAGAGAGTTTGTCTCTCAAAGCATCTCAAAAGAATCAGAGGACAGTTCCTATAGGTCCAACAGGTCGTGTCCTTTAACACAGACTCGTGCACCGGTTGGCCCTCTTCATTTTTATTTTACGCACGTCAGTGTACCAGATTTCTTTGGAGTTTTTTTTTTTTTTGGTGAAACCAGGCCTTTTTACTGGAATGTTTGTTTACATTTTTGACCAAAAAAAGCTCAAAATAAACTGAGTCAGAAGGAGAGAAAACACAAGACAAAGGGAAAAGGAGGGATACTGGGGTGTAGGACTACAGTCGAAGGGGGATCTAAATGAGTTGGTACAAAATGAAACACAATATCGTCCCCTTCCTAAAATAATGGCTAATAAAGCCACTTTTTGTCACCTTTTTTTCTTTTGCCTAACCCATCTCCTCATGATACGGGCCACTTTGGGTACAATTGCCTTAATCAATAGTCATCTATTGTCATACACTTTTTGAGTGACATATCATATAACCAACTTTTGGTTGGAAGGTAGGCCATTATTTTAGGAAGGTGACGAGATGACACTTCAAGTGGCAATAACAGGAAATAACTACAACGCCCCCAGGTGTTGGAAATGGGACCTACCACGTGTCTACCATGGGCACACGACAAAAAAACATGACGCCTCATAAACAAACTCTCATCTACGTGAAGAGGTCCACAGAACTATAGTTGACCAAAACAACTTCCAGTTGAGTCCAAAGGGTGTTGAGTTTCGTTCTTCTGCAGAAGTTACTGCATTGATAAAGTTGTTGATGCACCTGTGTTCACGGCCACGGGGTGGCAGCATAGTTTCTTTTTTTAACACAGCTAAAGTTAACACCCCAAAGTTACTCGTGTTTTCTGTGCGGCATTGACTAGGCTGAGAAGCAAATACATTAATAAAACAACCAAATCCTGCATCACCATAATGCAACTCAATCGTGATTTACCGGATGTGGCGTGCTAAACACTCATATATTTTAAGCTCAACATGCCCAATTTGACACTGTTAATACATTTTAAGATGATCAACAAACGCTCCTAGTCTGAATATTCCTCTCTATAATGGGTGAACCAATGTTCATGTCCAAAGACAACAGGATGTCCCTTTTCATTTCTTTAGTCACGTGGAAGACTTCCTGTATCCATTTCAGCGACTGATTTTGTTGTTTGTCTCAATTGTTCTGCCCGTTTGCCATCGTGCAGTGAGGGCGCGATGAGACCCTATAGATCCAGTCCAGATCCTGCCCATTGTTTCACTAATGGCAAACCACCCTCTTTCCCCATAGGTTAAGGAGGGGGGGGGGGGGGGGGGGAGTACAGTCTCTGCACTCAGCTGTCCGGCATCACAGCCAGCATGAACAAACATTCTGTTCCTCTGCTTCCCTATTCTCACAGTTAACTCATTAAGTCAGGTTTATTTTTCATGGAGGGATGGGGGAGTCCTCTGGTCCTGGAAGCAGGGCCCTAAGCATGCAAAATAGGTTTTATGTGTAAAATGTTGATATTTAACAGGGAAATAATAAATGACATCCAAGTTGGTTAAACGAAAATGGATGTTCCCCTGCAGAATGCACAAGGCATCATCACATTTTTATATTGTGATCACGAAGATTTTCCCAAGTTCCACAATCTCAGAGTTCAGAGTCAACATCTGGATGTGCCAAAACATCCATTACAGCAGTGTGCCAACTGCACGGCAACAACTTATTATGCCGCTTCTTTCTTTCATGAGGTAGCCGGTGGCTGTTGCTGCTTAAGTTATTGACTGTCACGCCCAGTTGGCTGATTATCGTTTTTAATCCTCTGCTGCAGAGCAGCTGGTGCAGTGAATCTTCCTACTGTTCAATGACATGAAAATGATGCCAAATGACGGGACCCAGATGTAAGCCGCTTTCATCATGCATTCCAAGTTCCCGTTTTTACCAGAGCTTCTCTTGACGGCCTTTAGTCAGAAAGCTTCACATATTCAGCTTCCCTTCTTCCAGTTCGTAGGGTTTTATCTTTGTCCATTCTGGGCGTAAAGAAGGACAAAATTCTATTGTCTGTAACCGGAGCACTTCTCTATGTCTTCTGCTCTGCTATTAATAATTTAGCCATAGAAATAATTATCCATTATTTAACGTATCTTTACTGTGAAAAAGAAAGTACAAGCAGAGCCCCAAACTCACTGAAATGAAAAGTTTCAAACAAGGGACAACGTGTCTCGTACGTGAGACAATTACAGTATGTTAGCAATACGGATATAATGGAACCTGTTTCAATCCCCATTGAATTGCAGCCTCTACATCATTTCAAGAAAAAACCGTGTGCTCATGAAAAGGAAACATTGGCTAATATTGATATTTTTTCTTGAGGTATCAATGTGCACAAAACGGGAAGTCATTGTGAAAGATAACAACCCAGACATTCTGGGGGGGTATTGATCTTGTGCATCTTTTATCTCTTGGTCTTTTTTTTTTTTTGGTTGCAGAAGCTGAGATCCTTCCAGTGAGTTGACTTTTGAGGAGTAGCAACAGGAAGCAGAAGTCAATGGAGCGGTAACAAAAATCAACACAGTGCTCCATGACATTACAGTGTAGTAGTGGCAATGTCCAATGTCTAAAATCATAAATAAACCTGAAAGTATTGAAAGGCCGATATCCTGAATAATTTTGTTTATTTTATCTATTAATTTACTTATAGCACACATAAAGTAGTTTCACTACACAAGGAACTTATTTTGATAAAATTGATTAAATATACATATATATATATATATATATATATATATTTTGAAACCTGAGTTGGATAAATGGATGTCAGGTGCTTTTCATTATGTACTGTACTCTGGATCAACAGAGGCTGTAATAGTTTATAGCTCAGCAGAGCTTTCACTTCGCTGATCTCCTGCTGGGTCTACTGGAGCACACATCACCTCGGCAACTCTTAGTCAGATTATACTGCAAGTTGTTCAGTTTAAACTTTTACATACCTCCATGAAAAGCTTCCAAAACAATCCTTTCTACTCCATTGTTTGCCACATTTTTAATACTTTCAGCTTATGTGGTCGTAGTCACATATTGTCTGCATAACGTGAGGTGAACAAATCCGGCTCATGTGTTGCTTGCGAACATGGAAATGATTTACCAAGTGTTTCTTGACCTCTCCGTCTGAAAGGTCGACCCGGTGGCGCACGGCTGCAGACACGCGGACTTGAGCATGTGTTTCCTAAGAATTAGTCACGGTGGCTTTTCCTCTGCAGAGAAGTTATTTTTAAAAAACAAAGGCTTTCATGACAAACACAGGCAGGGGATAACAATTGGAAGGAAGCGTTCAGTTTTGAGCCAATAACAAGGTTAAAAGAAAAAGGCAGAATAAAATTGGTGCATTTTCTGAATTTCTATTTTCATTTTGTGTTTGAATTGATTGAAAAAGTCTTTCCAGTTTCCAAACAGCTTGAGGCCTGATGTGAAAAATACGCTTCTTAGTTATTTTTTTAATAAAACAACTAATTCCGGTTCAGGTAAATTTCCTGCCGGCTGTACGATGACATAACGATAATCCACCCTGTGCAATTCCTTTGCATCCATGAAAAAAATGGTTTGCACTTTGCTGCAACAACAAAGGAATCCCCAGAATTCCCTTTGTCATCTGCACGGCCTGCCTGAGAAAGAATCCGGGGGGGTCTGCGGGGTCCCGCTCCCTTCATTGTTGATTCAGTGGTGCACCCCCCTCCACCCCGGGACCCATAAATGGAAGCAGTCCTTTGTGTTCGGGGAGAGGAGCAGATTTACTGCGGATGGGCTCCCTACAAAGGAGCGCGGCTCTGTCACAACAGGGCCGGATCAGCTGCTCCCGCTCTCACACAGTGCGATTTAACGCTGCGCTTCACACAACCACTGATGCAGACACAACTTCAGCAGCCACTCAGCATCCACGTGTGGCTGCAAGACTTAGCAAGAATATTGTCAGTCTTGATATCCATGCACAGGGCCGGCCCAAGGCATAAGCGGACTAAGCGGCTGCTTGGGGCCCCCTGAGCCGCTTAGTTCGCTTATGCTGCAAGCAGCCCTAGTTTTGTATTATAACCTCACTGTATTTGTTTATAATTTTCGCTATAACAGTATAGCGTGACATTTGTGCCAATAATCTTCTAGCACAGGTGACTGCGCGTGGTGGGAGGGGGGCCCCAAAATAAAATTCTACTTGGGGCCCCCAAGAGGCTCGGGCCGGCACTGTCCATGCAGGTCAAATAATAATCTCTAACCAAAGATGTAGAGGTCATGGCGAACATTGACTTCAGTAATTTAGCAACAACAGCCATCTGTTTTAACTTTGTGTTGCATTAGAAGGTTTTCTTGGCACACAAGCCTCCCCGCCCAAAATGCCCAGGCCAACTGTGCATTTTGGGCACGCTGCCTCGTCTCTGTCTCTGCTGCGGCGTTTGGGTTTGGTTTGCTCCACCAGTCTCTGCTATGTGGGCTTCATTACGGTGAAATGGAAGCAGTTGGCCCTTCTGTTTCACCAGGGTTTGAGTTTCACAGCTCTTAAAACATAATCATTTCAGCATGAAGGGGGCAGCTCAACCTCTATGTCGGTGTGAGACGTCCACATTGCAGAAAACATGTTAAATCCTCACAGGGTTGCTAAATCAGCATGTAATGTTACCAATTTGACATGCCTCTTTGCGCTTTATAAATGTCGTCATCTATTATAATAGGCTGTGCCTAAATGAAAGCACAACAGATACCCTGAGTTGGAAGTAGCAACACCCATCTGTTTGCATTGCATCGTAGTCATCGCCATGGTTTTATGCCCGTGACAACTGTGCATGTTTTCATTGCCTCTCTGATAACTGTTGGGTTTGGTTTCCTCAACCAGTCCTTAATGTTGAATGCATGACTCAAGCAAAATCTCAAAGCTCAAGCTCACAGTTTTAGCTTTAGAAAAAGTCTTTGTCATCCAACCATTAGTATCAATTAACCATTTCTCGTCTCAATAAAATAAACGCATATGTGTGATGGAACATTTTGGCACCGTCAATTGTAGAATAAGAAATAAAGGCTCTGAAATTAAATATGTCTTTCTCCGATTAATTGCTTGCAAGGGAAAAAGGTCACAACAGCTACGTGCACTGCAGACTGCCACAAACCCCTTTCTGCTCCCCCACCGAGACAAAAACCTTCTTATATTTCAGTTCAGTTACAGGTGGCTTCAACAGGAAAACTTGTTTACATCCAACACATGTGAACCAACTTGTTGAGTCTCTAGTACCAGGACACTGGGGACATTTTATCAGTGTTAGACACTTCAGCTCCTTTCCCAAGGCCTTGCCATCCCAGCCCTTGCAATTAAAACTGGTTATACAATGAAGAGTTACATATTATTTTTCCATTACATCTGTTAACAAGATAAATGTAAGGGATTTGAGGTTTTGTTTATGGCTAAATGGCTGTAATTTCAGAATCTTGTTTGACTACATAATGTTCAGAAACTACACTGTGCAGGATGAGGCTGATGACTGCACGCTTATGTATTACAAGCAACCTTTCTGCAATTCTTTTCTTAGAAAGATACATTTTCAACGTGGTGTAAACGTAGTTTAGAATGAGCAGGAAGAGTTTTTTTGCATTAACTCCATAATCTTGACATTAAAAAGTTTAAATTAAAACACTCCGAGAACATGAGAAAGGCAAAATGGAACATGTCGGCGGCACTAGAGAAGGAATCTAATTCATTACCCACAAAGTCACTTACCAAAGTGCAGCTAATCTGTGCAGAAAGGCCTCGTCACCTGCACGAGTCCACCTGTTGAACCTGCAGCAAATCTCCGGTTTCTCTGCTCCCACTGACCTGAGACAAAACGAGACCCGGCAGCTTCGCCTTCTCCTGCAGCTCGTGTTACACAACCACCCAGGGCCAAAGTGGACATGAAAGCGCTGTTTGTGTGTTTGGTTGAAACCAGGTAAAAAAGGCAGCAACACACCTTTTAGCTCACAGGGACGCACACTCAGCAAGCAAGTTCAAAAACAATAGTTTTTGTTCTTTACCGACGGCGCCACAAACGATAACTATGCAAACTGGTGTTAATCGCAGCCTATTTAATATATAATCACGGTGAGGAATATCATTTCACACTGAACCGTGCCGGAACTAGAAAGTGCCGCTTTAAGTATAGAAAGCAAGAGGTGAAGGAATCCATGGAATAAATAATACCGGTATACCAATTCACACATGTGAACTTTGCTTAAAGTTGAGACTCTGATCCCCGACAGAGACGGGGAAGCCTGGTGAATGTGGCGACGACTCTCTGTCAATGAAATAATGGACTATCTCAGCGAGTAGAAAAAGGCCTTTGGAGAGTCAGCGAAGAGTCTCGTGATGATGCATCCGACGCATCTGTCACCAAACCCACAGCAACAGGGATGCCATTCACACGTCTCACACCAGAAGCTCCCAAGTCATTTGCTGCAATTAGGAATGTGGTCAAGACCGTCACCCCACTGTCTGCCTGCCGAAACACACACACATACACACACACACTTCTTAACGTGAACAATGCCCACATTGTGTTGTGTTCTGCTGAAGGTTTGTAGGCCGGCCTGATTCCAACTTCACACCAGCATCAAACACGGGCAGACGCATTGATAAAAACGAGTGGGCGAAACAATGAAGCTGTTTTATGTCCCGGTTCATATCACTGCAGCTGGTGGGTGGAAAACCTCAAACCTTTAAAAAAGGCCATTTTTTCGGTAACAATGGAGATGCTCTTTAAGGAGAGTCTGCGCAGCTATTTGGGAAAGCACTTCTGATCAAATAATGCTGATCTCCCACGTGTTTCATAAACACAGAACTGCCAAACCTTTTTAGTGTCGTTATTACTTATTAATGGACAGGGTCCGGTTAGCAGGTGCTGTTAGGGTTTACGTCAATATTTGATTTAGTCATGAATGGATGATCAACTCCCAAATCAGAGGCCATGGGGTTTTTCCTATAAATCAGGACATGGACTGAAATTCTGACTTCTCCAAAGATAGTTCAGCCTTTTAGTGACCTTCAACAGCTTGTCTGGCTGAATCCGGGAGGTTTATTGGTGAAACACTTTAACCAACTCTAGCAAAACAACTTGAATTAGTGTGACCTTGGCTGTTATTTGTCTTCTTTTATATAACAAGTGAAGTCTATAACGTATGACAGATAATTGCCCGTATGAATATAGAAATTATAGCAGCTACTCTGTTAAATGTGTGGCTATTTTGTTTAACTCTTTGAATCAGGTGTTCAGAAGGGAAATGAGAAAACATGTAAATAATTGAAATGGTCATATACAATATACATTAAGATCAGATTTTGATTAGTATTTTTTTAATAATAATTGTGTAATTTTGATTGTTGAGTAATTTTGTTCAATTTTATTCCAATGTCTCTCAACCATCTGAGAATGAAACAATATATGGTATTTCAAATTTGAACAATTTGATCCAATTGTTGGCTTAAAAAATAGTTCAAATACCTTATTTGAATATAGATACAACAAGATACTACAAGATCCATTTGACATGATAGTCATGGATGTAAAAGTCTAAAAGTGGTGACTGAATTTGAATGCTCTCATGTTAACATTATTCATTAAGACCTAAACTTTTCTGGCTCCCGTCAAGAAATTCTGTTGAAAAAAGTCCATTTGAAAAAATTCCAATTGAAACAAGCGGTTCAACAAACGTTACACATCAAATCAAAACTAACACCAAACCACACGATATAAAACATAAATATCAAATGTAAAAATGTTATTGCTTAATGCTGGGTAAAACTGTAAAGTTCCCAATATACAAAACGTAGTAATGCACGACCTACTCATCATCTTCTCATGCAAACAAACCTCAAACATATAAGAAACTTGTACTTCCCTCAAACAGCCGTCGGGGGCGCTGTGGAGCAGCGGCGCGCAGCTCAACCAGCGGGCGTCTTCGGTCAGAAGGCACCGGGCGGAGCGCAGAGGAGCAGCGGGGTCAGCGGCTCGATATCTTTGGACTTGCTTCGCTCACCTGCACAGCGCCAAAATGCCGCTGCCGCATCCGGGGGGAGCCGCCGCTGCGTGCGTCGCACTTTTATTTTATTCCCATGTTCTGGAGCCCACTTTGGTACTCGCGTTCAACCTGGACACCGGTCATGTCATCCGGAAAGACGGCGAGCCGGGCAGTCTGTTCGGGTTATCCCTGGCCATGCACCGGCAACTCAACCCGGATAAACGCATGTGAGTGGTGTCTTTTTCCTCTGCGCTTTTGTTGCTCTCTTGGCTTCACCTCTGGGGTTAAAATGTGCACCTGACGCGGGAGATTTCAGTAAATTACTGACGGAAGTAAATCTCACGATGCGACCTGTGCAAATAGCTGCGGTCATTTTCCACCACCAGCACCCACGGTGTTTCCTCTCGCCTTTTTGTTCTAATTCTCAATGGCAGGCTCCCCATGGGGCTTTGGATATAAAATGTTAAAGAGTCTACAGACAACAGGTGACTAAACAATGGTTACAACTGTGATGCAAATGGGCCTGTAAGGTCAAACTGAGAAGAGAGCCGTAACTGTTGGTCGATTAATCAGCTGTTATTCTGTTTGGATAATCGAATGATTGTTTTAGTGTAATTCTCAAGATGAGGGGATGTTCTCTGGATGGCATGTAGGGACTTCCTGGATCTTTTGACTGTTTGAAAAAACCAAACAAGCATCTAGTTAAGTTTCTGACACAAGTGCACAAGATGGATGTATTCAGTGTAAATGTTACTTTTAGATTTTCTTTACTGTTTGATGCTCTGTCAAACAGCGAGGACTCAGCAGGTTTATTCTCACAGTTGCTGTGAAGAAAAGTACTGAGAATGGACGACTTCGTGGAGGGTTCAGGGCTAGTTGACTGATCGAGTGACGCACCTTGTTCTCAACTGTCGCATATTTCATCCGTGCACAAACTAATCAGGGCCCACGAGTCCTCAGCTGGATTGCATGGGTGTAAACCTTCACAAGGTTTCAGATTATGCCTTCCTGTGTGCATTACAGTTAATAGTTCCCTTCGGCCTGCCCCGAGGGGGGCACGAAACGCTTAGATGCAGTAAGCCTGATCAGCCGCCCACACAGGGGTATCTGCATGCAGCAGCATGTTGAGAGACCGAGAGCTCGGATAAGGAGCCCTGATAACAGGTCATGGGGAGATATCTCATCGATTTGGCTTAAATCGTGGAATTTTATCTATAGCAAGTGTTTTGACCTCTATGCGAGGCCAACTCATGGTGTCATGGGGTATAGTTGTCAAAATAGCCTAAAGCTGTATCTTCTTTAGTTTTAGTTTCTGAAAACAGGCCCGTTAACATTCGTCAGGGTTGACACTTGTTAAAAGAAAGTCCTGTTTGTTGGACAAACAGAGGCGTGAAATGTGACACTGGCCTGATATTCGGTCGAGAGTGAAGATTCACCTCGTTTACTTGGGGAGGCTGCCAAACATACTGAGCATATCTGCCAACGCATGGCATAGTTTTGCTATTTTTTGCATATGCTTAAGTTTGCTAAAAGTTACTGAAATGAACTTGCATGATGGGTAGGAAGTGTTTCCAAGCGTCATGTTGCCTTCAGAAAACCATGACATTTCCTGCTGTGCGACGGTCTGACAGGTTCTGTTCTGGTTCCGGTTTTCCCGATCTCGGCTTCTATCCACCATCCACTATCAACCACGGCCCACCTGAAACATTTAATGTCACGAAGCAGAGACAAGCATCGGCACAAACATGTTTCACTGCGACTCTAAATTGAATTCAAAGGCACCATTGACTATTTGATTGAAAGAAGAAAGAATACTTTTGACACTATTTAGGGACAGCTGCTTTCTGATCACACCCTTATTAGGATATAGTGCTTTTCTTGTCATATATGATACAATGTGTACAATTTATAGGCAACAATAGCGTCAACCAACCCAACAAATATATATACACAATGAAGTCAAGCATTGGTGGCAGCCCAATTGTCATTGGCATTCTTTTGCTCTCACTTCTCGTTTGAAAACCACAGTGGGTTACTGTATGAAAAGGCTGCATGTGGCTCCGAGTCCTCACGTGACCCTTATACTTTTAACCAGCCGAGTCGAGTGAAAGTTCAGTAGGGCAAACGGGAGGAAGTCATGACTAACCACGACTAAACTACATCCAACTTGAAGCTGTGAGACACATCGAAAGTGCCACACGCGTCTGCATCCTTCTCGTTTGTTCTCAATCAAAGACGTTCCTGTTGATGACGAGCGACTGTAAAACTTGAATGCGTATATTAACGTCACAAATCACATTGAGAGAAGTCCTCTCTAAAACGCTCCATGTGTTTGGCGATTTGATTTAAATTCCTAGCATTTACAAACACACACATATATATATATATATATATATATATTCTTGATTACAGGGATTTAAAATCCATTGCTTACTGCCATGCGTGCCACTCTCACCATGTTGTTCCTCTAATGGGTTCATTGAACTCAAAACCCTGCTTCTCATGGTGTTCATGGTGCTATTGGGCCTCACATCGGTTCGTGATTGGGTTTAAGAAACAAGGACATGTATTTTTTTTAACATGTTATGAACAATGTGCAAAAGAGCAACTGAATGCCTCCTCCATAAATAACGTGTTGGATTAATGACCTTGTTCTAACATCCTCTGAAGGAAAAGGCATTTTGCTGGACATGCATGAACACCATCTGTGCATACGTAACCTGATAGATTAAAAGCATCAGTGAATCATCAGTCCAGACATTCCGGTTCAAAACAGATTGTGCTGCTTAAAGTCTGGTTCAAAAACACAGTTAAAATCAGCGTCCTTTGTTTTAAACTTCATTCTTCACTTAATGGTGGTCTGTAGCCGTAGTGAATATTCATGTTGCTTCTATGATGTGTTTCCAGCCAATCAGGAATCAGCAGTAATCAACGTGTGTGTGTGTGTGTGTGTGTGTGTAAACTGAAGCAGTTAGAACAGCTGCAGCAGTCCACTCAGTAGCTTTGAGTGCACAGCTGTGCGAGAACTGGACCACATCTGTTAACAAACACCAGTGCGACCACTGTGTAACCTCACACCACTCGCTGTGTATCCCCGTCTACGCTGCACTGGGAGACACAAGGCATGATGGGACGTGGTTTCACGCTAGCGGAGCTGCTGCTGTCTTCATGAATCTGCGCAATTTTCCTGCACAAAAGAAACCTGTGAAATCTACCGGGCTTTTAGTTGACTCTCAGTAAAACTGGGTCACTCCACATAATTTTCTGATTATCTTGATTAATCATTTTGTGAGGTTTTGTCAGCTGTCAGAAATTTGTAAAATATATCCGGCAACTTAGTTCTCCGGTTTATTGTGTACAAAAATATATGACAAATGTGACGAAGAAAACTGAACTCGTGCAGCTCAGAAGCCGAAGTGTTAAACTAAAAGGCGGCTTTGTAAAGACTTGTTTATATTTACATGACACTGGAGAGGATTTGGTCAGAAGAGCCCCGGTGTAACAGATGGACGGCCTCGGCAGCGTCCTACGGATCAATAGGCGGCCGAGAGAAGAAGTCGGGGGGAAAAGAGTCAAAGGGCGGAGAAAAGGGTGGAGAGGATTTCCTCTCAGGCTATTGAGAAAATGCCTTCAGAGTACAAAGTGAGCAGGCCGGTCCGCTCACACGTGGCAGTGTAGCTGCTCACTGTGACGGCATCTTCACCTTCAAACAAAGAAAAACACTTGCATTGGAGGAGTTTTGACAACCATGCTACACCACGTTAGCTCTATTAGCTATCCAGCTACTAAGCCTGACAGGGACAGTCGTCATTTCAGCCGACTAAACTAAAACAAAGGGCGCACTTGTTTGAATAGTTACAAAGGAAAGCGAGTGGCGAACATGTCTCAATGTTCATGGGAACTGTGTATCTGTAGTACACGAAAATACAAAACTATGAACTAAGTTACGTGAACAAGTAGACTTTAATTTTATGGGAGAATATTTCTATCCATTACTTGGTATGTAGGATGAAGTCAACACATTTCAGGTGTCTCATTGTGTTCGTGAGACTGTTGAATTGAACATGCTCCAAATGCTCTGCTTCACTGCTTATTCGACCTCATTTGAGGATAAGAGGACTGTACCGTTCAGTATGCGTGGTTCTAATTATAAACCATAGCAGCTTTTTGTATGCAGCCATTTTTTTCTCTCTCTTTTTAAAACATAATTCTGTTGGTTAGCATTCGAACACGCTAATTTAAAATGGTGAATGTGGTAAACATTATACCGGCTAAAGGGGAGCTGGGTGGCGTTGAGTGTTGACGACGTTTAGATGTGTTTAGATGAGTGCGGCAAAGTGTCCCACATTCATGCTACAGACATAATTGATGTTTTAACAGTGTTATAATATATCAAACACTCAATACTAACTGGAAATTAACCCAATTAAGACAACATGGAGCATCCTTCACAAGTTAAACTTTCATTTGTGATCTATTTTATTTATTTCTTTTGTCATTATGCCTTCAATTGGACCATGCGAGTGTAAATACAGACAGGAAACAGAGAGCGAGAAAGATAGGAGCAGGGGATAT
Organism: Apeltes quadracus; assembly: GCA_021346845.1. Taxonomy (NCBI): domain Eukaryota; kingdom Metazoa; phylum Chordata; class Actinopteri; order Perciformes; family Gasterosteidae; genus Apeltes; species Apeltes quadracus. The sequence goes on along the minus strand of CM037932.1, from coordinate 9,966,346 downwards.
GACACGGCTTTCACCATCAGGCCCTTTTGTTCATCGACTATAGAGATCATTGCAGAACAGCAACATTCTTAATCTGGAACAAAAGTCTGCCTGTGTTTGTCGACGGTCTGTTTGATACCTTTCCCTGACAGTTTCTTCCCCATATTTGACGATTCAGATGGAGGAATTAAGAAGTTAAGACAATCGTCCTGCCAACAGCACTTACAATATGAGCTTTTCAAGATAAAAGCCAGAATAAATGTTGCAGGTGTCGTGCTGTCATAGTAAAGAATGACGTCCTGCAGGTGCAGCGGAAAGCTACTTCAGAGAAACTGTCTCGGTAGATGTCAATACATCTTGGTTTGCTTCAGGAAATGATTGTTAGTTAATATTGTTTTTTTTTTCTCTGCAGGCTATTGATTGGAGCCCCCAGAGCCAGAGCTTTGGGGAAACAGACAGCCAACATCACAGGAGGCCTTTATAAATGTGAAATGACTGAGTCGCCAGATTGTGAGCGTATTGAATTTGATAGTGAGGGTGAGTTGTCTGTCTGTCTGTCTGTCTGTCTGTCTGTCTGTCTATATCAAGATGAAGGCTTACATAGTTGTCTCGTGTCCCCATCCTTTTGAAAGAGGACATACGTGTAGAGAACAAGGAGAACCAGTGGATGGGGGTGACGGTTCAGAGCCAGGGACCCGGGGGAAAGATTGTTGTGAGTGAAACCGAGCATCCGACCCAACGTTCCCATTCGCACTCATTCCAGCCGCAGAAGTTTTAAACTCCAGTGTGTTTTTTTGCGAATTTCAGACTTGCGCTCATCGCTACCAGAGGCGCATGTTTGTGAACACGCCTCGGGAGTACCGGGACATCACGGGGCGCTGCTACGTCCTGAGCCAGGACCTGACCATCGACTCGCTCTCCGACGAGGACGGAGGCAACTGGAACTTCTGCAAGGGCCGATCCAGAGGCCACGAGATGTTCGGCTCCTGCCAACAGGGGTTGGCTGCCACCTTCACCAAGGACTACCATTACGTGGTGTTTGGGGCACCGGGAGCGTACAACTGGAAAGGTCACCGACCGACTGCGCGCACCTTCACAGGGTGACGAACACCATTTGCCGAGGGAATGAAGGTCCTCGTTCTGTTGAAATAAGTAACGTATTGTCTGCGGGGGGCCTGGGGTTTCTGCAGGCATCGTTCGAGTGGAGCAAAAGAACAACACTTTGATAGAGATGGGGGTGTATGATGACGGCCCGTATGAAGTTGGAGATGAGCACATCTTGAGCCCGGAGCTCGTGCCTGTACCTGCCAACAGCTACCTGGGTGCGTTTCTACACACACTGCAGAGATTGTATCCTGCTGGTCCACTGATGCACTATGTGTTCCTGCTGAAGAGAGACGAGGGAGGGAGGGGAAAGTTAAATAGACGGTTCTCCGAGCAGGTAACTGATAAAATAAGTCAATTGTAGCAGCGTAGTAATAACGGAGCCGTTATTAATGTCACTAGTTCATCAGTTGTGGTGTTGCTGCCAGAGCAAGTCACTATGTTTTAGTTTGTTGTGTGTAATCTTCACACCTGAAACTAATGTCACGTTTGCAGCCAACATGCAGCTTACTTCATATATATTTATATACACGGCACGACCACGACGGCAACTGCTGTGAAACCACCGCAGTAAACTTCCTCTTCAGTCACGATGCCACACCAGTGAATCCAGGTGGTCTGTCAGGGCGACTGCATAGAGATTACAGGGATTACATGATCAAACTGTCTGCCCTCTGAACTCATCAATGTCACAGATTAGGGTTATAAATCGCACCTCTCCTCGGTGTGAAAATAAGCAATTCGCGCCCCCGTCCCACGCTTCAGGATTCTCCCTGGATTCGGGACACGGCATCACGAGGGGCGGCGGCCTGACGGTGGTGGCTGGAGCACCGAGAGCCAATCACAGCGGAGCTGTGGTCCTGTTGAAGAAGGAGAGCGAAGCCTCCTCCAGACTGTCGGTGGAGCACACGCTGCGCGGCCCGGGACTCGCGTCCTCCTTCGGCTACGACGTGGCCGTGGTCGACTTGAACGGTGACGGGTACGCGGGTTTCTCTTTCCCGTCTCTGTTCTCTATTCTGCGCTCGCAGATAACGACCTCCCTTCTCTGACTCAGATGGCAGGACATAGTTGTGGGAGCCCCTCAGTTCTACATGAAGGACGGAGACGTTGGAGGAGCTGCTTACGTCTACATCAACCAGGCAGGAAGGTGGGAAAGAATCACGCCCATTCGTCTAAACGGGACCAAGGACTCCATGTTTGGACTGGCTGTGGAAAACATTGGAGACGTCAATAAAGACTCGTATGAAGGTCATTTGCGGTAACTTTTTGTAGCTTATTAATGTTTCTCGTATCAGTCTGTATCAACGGGGTTTCTCTCTCATTGCAGACGTCGCCATTGGAGCTCCGTATGATGACGGCGGCGCAGGGAAAGTCTTCATATACCACGGCTCCGCACGGGGAATCCAAACCCGCCCCGCACAGGTCCGCTTTGTGCAGCCAGGGGCGTAGCAAGCTTTTCAAAAGTGTGGGGGATGGATTAACATTTTGTTTATTAACAATAACACGATGAATACAATGACAGAAGCATACAAAAGGTATAACATAGAAATATATAAAAAGCTTCCTATTTAAATTATACTAGAAGAGTTTCAAAACACACTTAAAACACACAGAAAATAAGTCAAAACTAGACTTCCTAAAAAATCGTTATGCTTTCAAGTTCACTTACAGGATTTCTCTTGAAAAAGGTGTCAATCTTCTCCTGCCTTTCTTTTCTGCATCTTCATAATACTGCGTGACAAAAAGACAGTGGAAGGCTTGATAGTGGGTCAAACATGACTGCTACATTTTGCTTACTTGCGCCCTGAAAACGGAGATATTCTAAAAAAAAACGCCCACACAAAGCTTTTTTTCTGGTGTTATAAATAATGTAACACGTTTCTTGGTATGCAAACAATCTCATAATTTCTCAATTGTTCCTCAGACACGAATTTAGCAAGCTGGTGAACAACATGCCAATTAGTATTAGTCTAAAAAACAAAAATCGAATAAACACTAGACATGTCAACAAAACATAAACAAAACATCATCCAAACACATATCAACCTTATTTAAAAACCTCCAAAGCATAAACACTCGCTCAAAGTACCTGTAAAATAACCATAACCAAGTTAAGTTCCTGCCTCCGTCCTCAGCACGAGCAGACAGATCCATCTAACACACGGAGAGAGGCGGGACTTAGGGCAGGAGAGCCAATCATCAGCCGGTCACACTGACAGCCGGTGTCATGTTTGAGTGGGAGGGGGAGAGGAGGCAGCCGGCAGCCGCAGCGACCGCAGACACAGAGCGAACAGAGCGGAGGAGCGACTGTAGTACGGCGTTTGTGCAAAAAGTGCGAGTGTTGAACCCTCTCACCGGGAAAAGTGCGGGTGTTGAACCACCCACATCCCCCACGGGTGCGACGCCCCTGTGTGCAGCTTTCTTTCAAGAGATCGAGATGTTCATATTGACACGGCATCACATGCTTCATCCCCAGAGCTGATCATGCGTCAGCGTTGTGTTAGCAGCACATGTCCACTGCCCCAAAGTGGCTCTGAAACCTTTCGCAATTGTTCAAGTCTTTGATTTGTCTAAAATGTCCTGTGGGCAAGTACTCACAATACAGCTTCTCCCTGTGATGATCTAATAAACACGTCATTAGCGGAGAAGGACTTGCTTTTAAGTCTCGACACTTTCATAAATAAGTGGACTCATTTTCTAATGTTAAATACAGATCCTTTCGGGAAAACCGCACAACACGCGACTCTTTGGATACTCCCTGGCAGGGAACATGGACTTGGACAGTAACTCGTATCCAGACGTGGCTGTGGGCTCCCTGTCGGACACAGCGCTGATCTACAGGTAATCGTTGCCCTTTACAAGTCTGTTTCAACGCAGTTGATTTGATCTTCATTTAACAAACCTTTTCTTCAGGTCACGGCCTGTCATCAGCATCCGGAGAGATGTCAAAATATCTCCAAAGGAAATTGACCTTACAACCAAAACCTGTGGTCAGAGCATTTGGTAGGTGCTCCAACATTCTTGCATTTCAACCGATTTTATGGTCAAAATGTCCTCCGTCTTTGCTAAAGACCGAACCATGTCCTGTCAACAGCTTCACCGTGGACGCCTGCTTCACCTGGAAATCCAGCACGGCATCTTACAACCCCAGACTAAGTAGGTTGAATGCTGAGAAAAGAAAACTTCTGTTACAAAAAAAGAAAGAAAAGTTCTTTTTTTTTTTTTTTTACACCTCCCTCTTCACTGCAGCTATCGGCTACTCCATCGAGGCGGACGGAGATCGCAGGAAGCACGGTCTGACCTCCAGAGTGATGTTCCTCAACAACTCCCGCACTGAAGCAGACTACCAGTTAAACGGCACCTTGGACCTCCGCGGCCAAAACCAGAAGTCCTGCGTTAAGATAACAGCCAAACTCAGAGTGAGTGATGTCCAACAGCCAATTGTTTTTGGAGTCGCAAGCTTTTTTTCCTGCATATTAAACAATTCCACCTCCTCAGCTTCTTTAAAACCAAACCTACACTAACTGTCTCAACTAACTGTCGCAAGCCTTTTTCAAGTCAAACATTATCCAATCTGAGCCTCTCAGTTGTTTGCTGCTTTTTATGCAATTTCACAGTAAAATACCGGTTTTAGCTTTGGATTGTTGACTTAATCCTTTCAGGAAATAAACAAATGGAGCTGCGACACCGACTGCAGATTGTGTTTTACGGTGTTCTAAGGTGTCTTGATTTGCACAGGACAACATTAAGGACAAGATGCGCAGCGTCCCCATCGAGGTGTCCGCAGACGTCGCGGGGACTAAACGACAGAAGGCGAGGAACGGCCTCCCTCAGCTGATGCCCATATTAGACTCCTCCCAACCGGGCAAGGACGTCATTGAGGTGAACATTTGGACGGCGGCGAGTCGACGGCTGAAGGTGCACAGCGGAGGAAGGTTTTACATGCTTCCGTTTGTTGTTGCTGCAGGTGAACTTTGTGAAAGAGGGATGCGGAAGGGATCATGTTTGCCGGAGTAACCTGAAGATGGAGTGCAAACTGTACTACAAACAAAGCAACCTGGACGTTTACTCACCGCTGCCCACGTGAGTAGAACGTGGGCTGAAAATAAAGGTCAAATTCACGGATAAAATTTGAGGGCAGCTTCACTGCTCAAACAGCCAACTGATATTAAAGCCTGCTGCGGCCTGTGTACTCAGAAAGTCACTATAATGCAGCTCTAGTTACACGTTGGCTTGATAAGCCAATTGAAATGTGTGTGAAAACACAACTACATATTAAATACCATTGAGTTCTCTATCTCCTATGAGAATCCACCTGAGGCGACTGGTCACGTTTGTGCACTTTGCAGGAATAACAACGTCCCGGTTTTCCATCTGAGTTACGAGCGGAAGGACTTGGCTCTGCGAGTGACGGTCAACAACATGAATCAAGACGATGCTTACGAGGCGAAGCTGGTGGCGACGTTCCCGGACACGCTGTCTTACTCTGGAGTGCGCTCACATGAGAAAACGGTAAAAAAAAAACATTTTATTCCAAACCAAGTGAAATAGTAATGAACTTTAATAACAGTAAATAAGATGAGGTTTGCCAAAATGTAGCCTCACAGTGTGTCACTGCTTTACTTATTTAAAAGAGACAAGCAGGGCTGCAGGGGAGGGTGAAGAAAAGATGTATATTATGCTGATGGTTTTATATCAGACACACATTGAATGTAGGATCACAGAAAGGCTACAAAATGTAATGTAAATCCATCTAATATTGTAGTGTGGCCAATGGAGAAGCATTAGCTAGTGACATAAGCGCACTCGATGTCAGACTGCGTACTCCACATACCGTCTGACTGGTTGTGTTACACTCCCAACATGTTGTTTCCCAGCAGGAGAAACCCATCATCTGCACAGCCAATCTGAACGGCTCTCAAACTGACTGTGAGCTGGGAAACCCTTTTAAGAGAGACTCAAAGGTACAGATCAGTTCCCCGTGTTCATCCTGACACCCAGTTGTTGTATTTCAAATGTGAGAGATGGTTTTTCTTTTCCCTCCTTTTTGGCACCAGGCCACGTTTTACATCATCCTGAGCACTGTGGGTTTGACTCTTGACACTAAAGTGATTGACATCAACCTGCAGCTCCAAACGTAAGTATCACCGCTAACTGTGTTTCAAGTTGACGTTAACAATGAAATAAAATGGATGCACTTCATTGGTGTGTTTTTTCTTTTCTTCTTTCTTGCAGTACAAGCGTGCAAGAAGACATTGTCCCCGTTAAAGTGAAGGCTAAAGTAATCATTGAGCTGCCGTTGTCGGTCAGTGGGTAAGTGTGTTCAACTAATGTTTGACTACAGATGAATGAGCTCCATGTAAACTAATAGTTGAACTTTTCTTCACCAGAGAAGCCAGCTCTAACCAGGTTTCCTTCGGAGGTGTCGTGAAAGGAGAAAGTGCCATGAAGACAGAAGAAGAGATTGGAAGTTTGATTACTTATACATTCAGAGTAAGTTCATTCCTCCCACCTTTAGATTCTTCTTTCAATTCAGTGTTTGAAATGACGCCCTATTGATTTCTCCTTCAGATAAACAATTTGTGGACGTCTTCTGTCAAAGCCTCCCTTCACATTCAGTGGCCCAAATGGAGCAAAGACGGTAAATGGCTCCTGTACCTGGTGAAGATCACGGCTGCAGGGCCCGAGGACGTCCGTTGCTCTCCCGAGTCTGAGATCAACTCCCTCACACACATCCAGGTAGCGTTTCATAACCTCTCCCTCCGTGCACTCCAGGGGAAATAACGCACTGGCGCCCGAAGTCCAATGGGTTCCACTTTGAACTAACGGGCAGAATTATTCCTCCAGGAGGCCTCTGCGTCCAGAACAAGGCGTGAAATCGGAGAAAGAAAGACTGTTGGCAGAATGTCGTCACTGTCAGACAAGAAGAAGGTTCTGGTGAGTCTTTGTATGTAGCATTCAGTGGGATGAAGCGAACTAGTCAAGCAAAAGAAAACACTCAAGTTGTAGTAAGAGTGATTTTCATGCCTTTTGATTTTTGCATTATGAGCTTATAATTTGGTTATTGAGCGTTTGGTTATGAATGTATCCATAACAACAGTATATTTAAGTAAATCTAAAAGTATCTGGCTTCATTTTTGTGTATAAATGAGCTCTTTTCAAATGTGTTCAATTAAATTCTAATACATTTGAGGTTGGGACTGTTGGGCTCTATTTAAAAAACCCAACAATACATTTCACAGATAAAATAACCACGTGTGTCCTCCAGCGAAGTTTATCACGCTGTAGATTACTCTGACTCTTGCCTCCTCAGACATGTGACAGTGAGATCCGATGTGTGGTGCTCAAGTGCCCCCTACAGGGCCTGGACGGAACATCACTCCAACTGAGATCCCGTCTGTGGAACTCCACCTTCATCGAGGTGACGCGTCGTCCTTCAATGCTTCCCGCAGGGTCTCACCTGGGACTTGCTGCGACTGTCTCACCTCAGCTGCTGTTTCTTTTGTTTTTTTTGTCCCCGCGCAGGATTACGCCTCCACGCCAAACCTGCACATCGTGGTGAGGGCCTCCCTCGTCCTCCACACTCAGGCCAAAAACATGATCCTGAGAACCCCCCACACGGATGTAAGCACCTGCACCTCGACCTGAGCTGTTATTAGCGCGTCATCGTAGGTCACGACTCACCGGGTCGCTTGTGATTGCAGGTGACGGTGGCCGTGTCCCCTGAAGGTGCAGCGGCGCAGCACACCGGCGTTCCCTGGTGGATCATACTGGTGGCCGTGCTCGCAGGCGTCTTGATTCTGGCTCTGCTGGTGTTTCTGCTCTGGAAGGTGAGATGGAGCCGTTGAACTGCTGACGTTACGTCAGAAAAAGGTGCAGCCTGTGAGCTGTATGAGACACGAGAGCTGGTTATGTATTACAAAGATATATTATTTTGTCTTTCTTTGGTTTTATATTACAAAAATTAACTTATTTTCTGAACGGTCAAGATAATAATTTGAAGGCGTCGCTATGGTTGTGGTAATATATATATATATATATATATATATATATATATATATATATATATATATATATATATATATTATTGAATAAATAAACAGATGCTTTCGTCATATTTTTTTCTTTATTCTTTAATTGATTAATTGAGTAACTTACAATATTCTGCAGGCTATCTGCAAATAAGCAGTGCGACATTTGTTTTTTTTGCCCGGTGACATTTGAGCCTCAACGCTTGACTCTGTGGATTAAGTATCACGCCAACAAAAATGCATTTTCTCTGGTGTTTTGAGGGCAAAAATCACCCCAGCTATTGAACCACCATGTCCCTCTAAACACTTCACCACTTGCTCCCCCCATCAGTGCGGTTTCTTCAAGAGGCCGTCACAAGACCAATACGATGCTGCGTATCAGAAGGCAGAGATCCACGTTCAGCCCTCTGACAAAGACAAGCTCTCGGCTGAGGCCTGAGCTTTGCTCCGATCGGGGGTAAAACGCAGCTGCCAGCATGGAGTGTGACCCCCCCGCTGTGACTAATGACCCCCGCCTTTCCCAGCTCAATCGGCGCAGAAATATTCAATCAGACACATATTGTACTCGGCGGATGAAGCCGTACGACATGTACGTCAAACAGACTAAAAATATTGACAAATAAACATGACATTACGTGTCATTTAGCTGACGCCATGTACGCATTGTATCGATGAAGAGCTTAGGACGCCCGCTATTCATGCAGTATGTGTCTTTGAATATTAACCCCTAAGAATATTTGTATTTTCTTACCAACAGGCATAATACTTACATTTATTTAACTTCTAGGTTTTCGTTCCGCTCTGCAGGCGCCTTTGCTGACATTGTTGCTGCTTGGCTGTTTGAAATGTCCCTTTAAAAACCGCTCTGCATGCTCAGCGCTCGTCTGTCTCCCCCTGCTGGTTAGTGCACCTGAGTGTTTCTATCGGATGTGAATAATGCAATCTCCCTTTCCCAGTGTGGATTCTTTAAACGCTCCAAACGCGACGACGGCGTCCCAAGTTACCACGCGGTGCGGATCAGGAGGGACTCCCCCGAGTACCAGGGCGGAAACGTCAAGCTCGATCCCTTTGATAAGAAGCAGTGGATGACCAATTGGATGGACGGTGAAAGTTACTCATGACTCGTCTTTCGGATGGATCAGTTGAGTTCATGTCTTTGAATTGTTTACATGACATTTTTTTTGTAAGTTTTGTATATATTTAAATACTTCTGCACACTGTATATTTATTTTTTGATAAGAAAATAATTTCATGCAGCCAAAGTTTTTTCCAGTTAGGGTTAACGTACAGTGTTACTGATTCTATGCAAGGAAAGTGCACCTAGTTCAGGATTGTATGAGTATGGATCACATTTAGGTACATTATCATTAACAATAACTCAAAGGTTCATAAATGAGAAGTCTTCTTCCACATCTGTTCGTTACCTCATTAAAGTAGCAGCCACTGTACATTAGATGAACACTGAGAAAAACGCCATGTTATGTTATAGAGATGAATTCAATGTTAATTACTTGATTTATGTAATAAAATGTTTAAACAATGAATGCTACCGTTTCCTTGTAAAATCCTTAATCATAAAAGGTTCTACAAACTTCAGTTTCTTACACAATGGTTTGCTTGATCAGAAAAACCCAGAAAGATAATCGGTTTACAGAAGAGAAGCTAAATCTACAGTTGAGCTTTTGTTAGAAGGGTTATAAATTGAAGAAGTTGTTGAATTTACTTGATTAAGTATCATACAATGGCCGCTGAGAAATACTGCAGTGAATCTTATTTGCTATCCAAGAAAATGGAGCCGTAACAATTTGATGCATTTAATCATTAATTAGAACAACCACAGCATTTACATGGGAACAGATTGATTGCTTCACTGCTCTATATAAACGCTACTGCATTGGAAAGATGGAGCTTCATGCAACCAAACGGCTGAGCTGAATAACAGAAGTAAACAGGAATTGTGAATTTGTTGTTTTTGCATTTAAAATATCTAAACCCACTAAAACGACTTCCCTCTTTAGTCAATACACATGTGAACAAATGTGTTCCAGATCAGTCAAACGTCAGACGAAAGGTTTTCTCCTGCTCCTTACGCTGGTTGTCACACAACTTAGACACTTCTTCCACTCTTCTCTGCAGGAGAACAGAGTTCTGATCGATCCACTGAAGTGAATCCATGTGGGTGTTGAGAATTTTACAGATCTGCTGAAGCTGAAAAACAAAACAACAAAGATTTGAACGTTAATTTAAATGTGAAACAATATACGCCAACTCTGCAAAAAAAGGGATCTGAGCCCGGTCTTACCGGGTCGCTGGTATCGGCCGGGCCGCTGGACGTGTTCAGGTGCTCGATGATCTCCTTCAGGTCCTGCGACATCCTCTTCAGCTGGGCGTCCACGTTCTCCGCCAGCTTGTACGTCCTTTCGCGCTCCTCGTCCGCGTTCTGCATGTAGATGGTTCCGCTCTGCTCCTTCACAGACTCCTCGAGCGGGCACAGCAGGTCCTCCAGCTCCTTCTGCTGGGACAAGATGAAGTCCAGCTCCTGGTTCAGCCGCCTCTGGTCCAGCTTCACCTTCTCCATCTCCTTGTGCAGGGATGTGATCTTCTCCCCGTTCTCCACCAGCATGCGGTCCCACGCATTCACCTGGGTGGCCTGCTGCAGGAAATGTCTCTCCTGGTCCTCCAGCTCCAGACTCCACTTGTTGATGAGGCCCTCGAGCTGGGCGTAGGTCATCACGGGAGGAGCAGCGGTTGCGGAGATCGTCGAGGCCGTAGATGCTGTCGCGATACTTGTGGCGGTCGAGGGTTTGAGCCCCAGCGTGAAGGCCGTCGCGGCCCCCGTTGCGGCCGCTGCGACCGTGGCAGTGGGGGCAGGGGCCGGGGCGGAGGTAGCTGCCCCCAGGGGTTTCAGCATAAAAGCCAGACTCCCACCGGCGGCTGAAGTGGTCGCGGCGGCGGTGCTTGCCGCTAACGTCGGAGCGACACCCAAAGTAAAGCCTGCACCTGTTGAAGAGGCGGTAACGGTGGCGGCAGCGGCGGTCGCGGCGGCGGCAGCGGCGGCGGTGGCTGTGGGGAAGGGTGAAGCAAAGAGGGACGCGCCCGGAGCTGCCTGGGTGGACACGGGAGGAGCTGGGGTCGACGAGGGTTTGATCCCAAAGGCAAATCCTCCACCCTGACTTGGCGCAACCGGAGGCAGCGGGTGCTGGCTGCGGCGGCATGCCCAGGGTGAGGGTGGACGGAGCACTGGCGCCGAAGCTGAAGCCCCCTCCCTGGGCGGCAGTAGGCGCAGCCAGCGGGGCCGCAGCTGTGGTCGCCTGGACCTTGGTCGCCCCGAAGCTGAACCCTCCGAATGAGGCGCCGCCCGCTCCGGTGGTCGCAGTCACCGCGGCCGTCGGCGGTGCCGTAGGTTGGGGTTGAACAGCGAGTTGGGGTGGAGCTTGTGAAGGAGTGCCAAAGGAGAAGCCCCCTCCAGCAGGAGCGACAGCGGCGGTCTGGGCTGACAACACCGATCCCAGAGTGAACCCGGACCCCGCAGCTGGAGCTGCTGCGGTGCCTAAAGTCAGACCTTGTGGCGGCGCTGCTGCTGCTGCTGTTGTTGTTGCGGCGGCGGCTTGAGGGGCGGCCATGCCAAATGTGTTGGCGGGGGTCCCAAAGGAGAAGCCTCCGACGGCTGCGGTGCTCTTTGCCGGAGTACCAAAGCTGAAGGAGCCTGTCGGGTTGGGGGCGGTGGTGGCCTGTGTGGGAGTACCAAATGCAAAGCCGCCTCCAGCGGCAGGCGGTACGGCGCCAGTCATCCCGAAGCCCGTGCCGGGGCCCGGGGCTGCGGGCTTCTGAGCTCCGAAAGAGAAGCCCGTGCTGGCTTGCCCAAAGCTGAAACTCATTTTCGTTTGCCGGAAGAGAGCGTCAGTACGAAGCTGTTTAAAAACAGCTAACGATAACAAAATGGTCACTTCCTCGCTGAACTTCTCTGTGGCTTTTGGCGGGTCACAAATACGAGCTGCTTCAAGCGACGTAACCGAGAAAACAATTTCTCTGCTACGATGGCTTTCCTAGCATCAGCTGTTGATAAAGACAATCGAAGGTTTAGAAACGTTACGTCGACCCAAACGGAGGCTAAAAAGTTAACAAAACATCCTTCGCAAAACGTGGCCCGCTGTTCCGCACTTTATTAAACAGGCATTTCTGGAGACGACTAAAGGAAATGACGGTTAGGAATAGGACCATAAGCGGGCGACGAGGCCCAAAGTCAGGTCTGCCGAGGCACAACACCCGCCTCTCTTGGTGGGATTGATAGCTCTGATGTCCAATTAAAGTCGTGAACGGACTCTAACTGAAATTTTATTGGTAGAAGTCGCTGCCTGAAAAAAGAAACTCAGGGAGAATTTCCCCCACCATTTCCAAAGAGTACTGAGTCCTCAACAAGACAGTTTAGTACTGTGTGGATTTTGAGTCGTGAAAGAAACGAAAAACTAACTTAAAACTAAATGTGATAGGCAATATATTGACGAGAGTATTTATTTAAATGAACAGTTTGGTATTATTAAACATGCATTGGTTTTACATTGCCAATTATATTAAACATATAATTTCTCTGAAAATACTGTACACAATACAATTAATTTGTACTATCAGAAATATTTCTAATTAAGGAAGTGTGTCATAATGCGTTTCCCATCTATTTAAAAAAATATTGTAACAAATATATATTTTTTTCTATTGATACAATAGGAAAAGCATGTTTTGATCAATGTATCTCAGCGTAAAGGTCACCACATCTCTTGACGCCGTCATGACTCTTTGTAGGGTTAGCTGGATGCGCAGCGCGCCTGGTTCCCGCATGTCCTCCTTTCCGTGTTTACATCTATTCTACACGTCTCTTTAAACAATTGTAAACCTTTTAAGACGACTATGGATTCACAAATCCCACCAAAACCATCAGTACCGGAACGTTGATTCCGCTGACGTGTTTACGTGCTGCTGCCAACGTCAACGTTGAAGCTAATGTCAAAAGTTAGCTCGCTAACTCTGCCTGTCGCAACTGCGTCTGTCACCAGTAGTTAACTAACCAAACGCCACCATTGGCGGTGCAGCTGCGCGAAACACGCAAGCCGTCGCAATGAGGATTTTAAGGTTTTTGAGGAGCAGCGTGTCCGTGGGAAAGGACATCGACTATTACTCCAAATTCTCACCCTCCCCTCTGTCAATGAAGCAGTTTCTGGATTTTGGTAATATACTGTACACACACACACACACACACACGCACACTGACACAGACGTTAGTGTAAAAAACGTACAAATGTAATATCACACTGGCTCATTCAAATGCAACTTTCCCCTTTGAGCTGCCTCAGCATGCACTGCGTGGCAAAACGACACTGTACAAAATTATTTTAATTATTTTTTTCAACAATACCATTTGTGTTTTTGTTTACAGGCTCAGAAAATGCATGTGAGAAAACCTCCTTCACCTTCCTCCGACATGAGTTACCTGTGCGGCTGGCCAACATCATGAAGGAGATCAACCTGCTGCCAGACAACCTGCTGAGGACTCCATCGGTGCGGCTGGTCCAGGGCTGGTGCGCAGCCTTTCTTCCTAATTGTCCCTCAAATTACGCCCAAGCCTGCACCTTTCCTGATAAATTGTGATGTATCACGTGCAGGTACATGCAAAGTCTTCAAGACATTCTGGAGTTCAAGGAAAAAAATGCCGACGACGAGAAAGTCACACACGAGTAAGTGAACGGAAAAAACGCCGCGCGGTTCTGTGTTTCTCTGTGAAGCTTATCTGACGCCCGTCTTCAGTTTCACAGACGCAGTAATAAGGATCAGAAATCGGCACAACGACGTGATTCCCACCATGGCTCAGGGAGTCGTGGAGTACAAGGAGACCCACGGCACGGACCCTGTCGTCAGCCAAAATGTTCAGTATTTTCTGGATCGTTTCTACATGAGCAGGATATCCATCAGGATGCTGCTCAACCAGCACAGTGAGTAGACACGATGGCACGCGGACACTTCTTGAAAGGACCTGTACCGCGTCCTGGTCTTCTGCATGAATGAACCGTTTACTGAGACATCGATGGACAAAGACACTGGATGTCTAATTCTTGTTTTATACTAAGTTAGACCTCTGTGTGTTTTTGCTCCAGCGCTCCTCTTCGGTGGGAAGGTGAAGGTGAACCCAGCTCATCCCAAACAGATCGGCAGTATTGATCCAAACTGCTGCGTCAGCGACGTCGTCAGAGGTGAGCGCACCAACGTTCAATGACATAAGCGCTCAGAAATGTGGTCATTTGTTGTCCCACCCTGAAAAAAGACCGAAATAATCCTTCTCCCCACAGACGCCTACGAAAATGCACGGAACCTCTGCGACCGGTACTACATGAACTCTCCCGAGCTCGTGCTGGAGGAATTTAAAGGTGACTTGTTCAGCTATTAGTTAGAAAACCATTGACGTATGCACATCACAAGCGCTTGCTTATTAGCTTAAGGACTGGATGCATATTGATGACCTGAAACAGATTGAGTCTGACGTTTTGCTCATCTGGTTTGTCCCTGACAGTCCAACCCATCACCGTGGTCTACGTCCCCTCGCATTTATATCACATGGTCTTTGAACTTTTCAAGGTAGGGTTTGATTCTTTAAAAAAAAAAAAAAAAAGTTGTCTCACATGTCACAGTTTCATGTCCCGCTGCCCTCTGTGCTTTCCCCTGGTTGCAGAACGCCATGCGGGCCACCATGGAGCAGTACGGGGACGCCGTGGAGTATCCTCCCATCCACGCGCAGGTCGCTCTGGGAACCGAAGATCTGACCGTCAAAGTAAGGCCGTGTTATGTCCGCCCCCCCTCCCCCCCCCCTCTTCCCTCCCCCAAGATGAAAGCACACCAGTGTAAACTGAACCGGCCCCGTGCGTCGCTCTCCAGGTGAGCGATCGGGGAGGAGGCGTGCCGCTGCGCAAGATCGACAGGTTGTTCACCTACACGTACTCCACGGCTCCTCGGCCCAGCATCGACGGCGCCCGCGCCGCTCCTCTGGTCAGTGCACCCGCCAGCGTGACGGCAGGCGTTGTTATTTGTCATAGAATGTGCGTATGTGAACTCGATGGTACTTATTTTCATGGTGCAGGCGGGTTACGGGCACGGCCTGCCCATCTCGCGACTCTACGCCCGCTACTTCCAAGGGGACCTGAAGCTGTACTCTCTAGAGGGTTATGGAACCGATGCTGTCATCTACATCCGGGTATTTGAGTCGTGCATGAACATTGTGTGTGTGTGTGTGTGTGTGTGTATGTGTGCGTTAGTTACACCGTAGTTTAACTTCCTCCGCTCAACCTTCTCGCCAGGCTCTCTCCACAGAGTCCATTGAGAGGCTCCCCGTGTACAACAAGTCGGCCTGGAAGCACTACAAGACAATCCAAGAGGCCGACGACTGGTGCGTCCCCAGCAAGGAGCCCAAGGACATGACGACGTTTCGCAGTTTTTAGAGTCCAGCCGGGTGCCGTCGTGCAGCGCAGAGCGCAAGAAAGCTGGTTTGGTGACCTGTTCGCTTAAGAAAAAAATATTGTTTTTACCATCTCACTCCTAACGGTGGTTCCTTCTCACTTCCACTGGTAACATTGATGTTTAGGATTGCGACGTATTTTTGAATAAATGTATCACGCAGTATGTTATTGTCAACCAACATGTGAATTACAGTATCTGTTACAAACTAAAGTCAGCTGATGAAATCAGTTGAAATTAATTATTTTTGATGCGTCAAGAACAAACTAATCATGTCTTTTGCTCTGCTGGTTCACAGCTGCTCCTTTAAAATAAAAGCAGCTCCGGGTTTAGATGAAAGTTGATGTGTACAGTTTGTGTCTGTGTGCGTGTGTGTGCAGAGCTTGTTCAGCTCATCTCTTCCGCTCTGCTTTGCAGATCAACTAGTTGCTGCTTGTTTTTAGAAGGGTTGGAATCTTCTGCTGATGAGTCTTATCGGGGAAAGTGTTTTGTGGTGCATCAGTTTGATGATTTATACAAGCACCATGTGATCAAAACATAGATCTGCACTCTAAACAGACATTTTGCACATTTAAGGAAAGTGGGTTATTGAAATTCAAATTCGCAGGCTATATTTTATTGTTTGCAACATTGTTTTATTTTTCTCCAAGTTGTACAACAGTAAGAGAAACATTTGGATTCAATTTTTAACACCCATCCTGTCAAATGCGCTAGTAAATATTACCATTGTAACACGGAGTTAGTTACCTGTATGAATCGTTCAGTGGAGAATAAATATTTAAAAAAAAGACATGTGTATTTGTTGAACATCTCAGTGAGGAGGAAGATGGACTTCTGTCACTCTCTAGGTCAGTCGTGAAATGGAACACAATACAAGCACGCTATCTAAAGTGAAAATTAGTTTATTGATGCTTGTACCAAGAACTTTCTCCCATTCACGTAGCGGCGTCGCTCGGCCTCACATCCCGACTCACAGCGTCCTCGTCGTGCCGGGTGGATTCACCTCCAGGAGTCAAGAGCCTGATTCGTCTGCTTTTCATTTGGCGAAATACCACAGCCTCGTTATTCTACTTAGTAGAAAAAATGGATGCAGTATAAAAAGAACAACGGTATTTAAGTAAAAAAAAGATATGCAGTTAATAAGCACATGTATAAAACTAATTTATACATTTAAAACCTTGTCACCCTTTGAAGCCTGAAAGACTAATATAGTGCTGGTATCTGAACTTTACAACAACCGTTCCTGCAGAAGAGTTCATGTACACTGAAACAGGCAAGTTATACTAGCAAAAATATGAAACGCTGGAAAAGCAGCAGACATCCGATGTGCATGATCCACAACGACTACTATTTGATTCTTTCATTCTGAAAACATTTCTTTTTCTATAATTACAGCTTTGAGCTTTTAGTGGTAAAAACATGTTAGGATTCCATTTTGGTCACATAACCTTACTTCTCCTGTTCTTCTTTTTACATTCACCATCCTTCCTTTAAAATAGTTTAAGCTGAAGTTTAACAAGAGAAGAGTAAGGAGCTGCTGCGTGAACGTCCATCACACCTGGCAGTTGTTTCTGTGGTTGTTGGTGTTTCACATGGGAATGTCACTGGCACCAAAAGAGTAATAAAAATAATAAAAAATAGGCGCCCGGGGTTCTTCTAGTCATGAAATTTATGGTATGCGTGAATTGAGGGAGCGGCGCTGCTGACTCAGCAGACGGAGTCCGTGCTGGCCGGCAGTTTCCCGCTGCGCCGCCCCTCCTTCTCCTTCTTCTCCCTCTGCTTCTCCATCTTCTCCTGAGCCTTACGCAAGTCCTTCAGCTTCTTCTTGACCGTCGAACGGTCGCTTTGACTTGAGACCCCGAGTGCCTGAAGCACAAAAACAAAACAAAAAATAGAACATAGGGTTAGAGCAGGAATAATACTACCATATTCTGGCCACAAGGTGGCAGCTGCTTCTAGAATGAAAGATTCAAAAGTTCATCGTCATAACATCACATTTTTCCTTTTACCTTCAGCTTTTCGCTGTCCAGGTTGAGGAGCTGTTGGCCGTCCACACCCTTGGCTGTGAATTCAGCTGTGTATTGGTCCATGTTCATGCCCATCAACCAGTGACAGACCTGTTGATTGGTCCATTCAGAGACGGGCCGGTTCTGCCACTGATACTCTTTCCCCGGAGCTGCTGGTTCATCGTCCAAAGTCTACAGGAGGACGCAGAAGGGCAATAAAAAAGTATATTGATGGTGGTTCGAATCATTTCAAATGCATCTTTCTGAGGATTTACAGGGATGGTTTCCACCTGGTTGTGCTTCATGTCATGAGGTTGTACATTAAAGGAAAAGGATCAAATATTTCTAGTTTGTGGAGGAACAAAAGAAGAAATGCATAATCGGTGCTTTCCAACGATTTGAAACAGCCATTTTTTTCTGTTTGCATTTGACAATGTTGATCAATGCTCCTACATGCAAAGATTAAACATCTCCTGTACTAACACAAAATCAGTTTAAAGTCGTTTAACTTAGCGAAAGACCACAATAAAAAAAGTTAAGCCAAGCTGCAGTATGTGGACCAGAAACACAAAGTGCAAGTTCAACTAAACGCAGAGTTGTGTATACATTTCCCGAACGAGCACCGGGAGGACGAACGTGACATCAATGACATTCTCAGGTCCACGGGCCTTTTGTTGTCTGAGACACTAGTAACTATGATGTCAGAGGAAACTGCTGCTGGAGAGCCACTGAGCAGGCGGCAGAGCGGTCAGCATCGTCCTGCGGTCAGCCGAAGCCCGTAAACAACGTGAAAACATCACAGCTGACCGAAGAAAAAGCTAAGCCACAATTCAGTCTGTGTGTGTTTTTAGCAGACACACACACACATTCAGCCTTCTTCAATCCCCTCAACATTCATGGTTTAACCTCAGCTGTGAAAGGGGGGGGAGTAATGTCTCCTTTCAGCAGCATGGTGTCCCACGGGGCTTTTGTGACCGCGCAACAAGTAGAGCACTCACCTCACTGGAAGAGAAGATTAAAGTGTGCGAGCGGCCAGACAGATCGGGCTCAGCCACCAACCCCGAGGTGTCTGCACCGGGGCCGGCAGGGTTCGAATCATCTATGACTGAAAGACTCTGCAACAAGTGGAAACAAGGAACGCATTTACTAAAGGAACACATCACTAACACATGAGCTGAATCCCAGGGCAGGCAAAAGCAAACACACAGCGGGGGGTGAGGTGGGGGGAGCGGGGGGGGCAGCGCTGCTTCTAGAAGGGCCGACGTTATCGGGATGGATGATTGGACCCGGGGCTTCAGTGGCAGCTCTCCAGGTGATCGATTGGAGTGAGGAGTGATTTTCAACACACTCCGCGGCCCAACATTGAAGGCAATTAGGAGCAATCTACCACCAAAAGTACATAGACTACCTCTATACTACGGCGACAAACTATACTACCTCCAGTGAAAACACACAAAGCAGGTTTGGGGAAATGTTTTTCATTCAGTTGCGTGGAAGCTACGAGATTTGTCATTTGATTTCAAGAGATTGATTGTTGTTTTTCAGACATAAATGTGGGTTAATTAGGAGTCAAGGAAATATGACCTAGAGTTGAAGGCCACTGCACCACCTAGGTGCAACTTTATATTAGGTTAAATATTAGGTTATTTCAATTTAGCGTAAGAATTATATCATGAAAAAAGGTGTACTACACAAGTTAGTTAAATCGCAGCAGTTAGTGATGATTTTACACACCAGACCTTAAAATTAAACTTTCTATTAGCTGATACAATGAGCCCCAGAAATGATGCTGGGCTCCACCCGTGTCCTTTAACAAAGGCTATGAGGCTTCTAATGTGGACAAAGGGAAACTTAGATAGCAATAGTTTCACTGCTTCATACCCAGTTGAAAAGAAAATGGGGAATTATTCATAGGATGTGTGTGGGTGAGCAACGACAACTTGCAGCAGTATTTGTTAGTAACGCTCTACTGTAGCGCCTAAAATCACAAAGGCAAAACAAAAATGCATATACTGTACCAAATCTAATGAGCGACTGAATAAAGAGGACCAGGAGAGGTTTGTCTGTTTGAAGGAAACACGGTTCAGTCAGATTAAAAGTCCACACGGTGTCTTGAACTCATTAAACAGCTGCGCGCCGGAGGCGAATCATCTCTGCGCCGGGTTCTCGTGCTCACAGGAAGTCCCCGTACCTTGTTCTTGCGGTCATGGCTCTGCTCGCTGCTGGTCTCGGTGGCGGCGTACGGCAGGCTGCTGCTGGAAGACGAGGGCTCTCTGTCCCTGTCCCTCTCTTTGTCTCCGAACCAGGAGAAGGGCATGCAGGTGGGGATGGAGGTCATCGAATCGGCAGGAGACAGGTTCCCGCCGGACTCCTCCAGCAACTCCGCCGATCCCCTGGGCGTCGGAGAAAGGGAAGATTCAGCTCAATACCTCGTGTGCCGCATCGCAGATGCCTCAGTGGGTGCCGGCCATCGGATGAAGAGGGGGAAAAACAACATTGAGATTTGACCACCTCGTGCAGCTCAATGTTTACATCCACGGATTGTAGTATTACTGCAGTTAATTACCGTGTACAGGCCTTAAATAATCCAGGCAGAAGAAAAAAGATCTATATGTGGCACTCCAACTAACATCTACACCAATATGAAGCCACAGCCGGTCAATAATTATCTGGAATTGTTATGAAATAAGTTGAGCCATCACCGACCTGCTGTCTAAAGAGGCTCTCATGGCCTCCTTCTCATCTTTCCTCTTTCCTTTGCCACCTGACTTCCGGAGACCTCTGGGGATGACCGGTAAAACAACAATAGTTAGTGCAAAAAAAAAAGACTGCGTCCTGGGAGACGAATGACAGTGAACTTGAAGTCTTACCCAAAGTCTGGAAATCTTCTTTTCGGTTTTCCAGCTGGTGAGGCCTCATTTGGGTCCTCTGTGAAAAAACAAACGGCTCAGTGACAAAGTGCAGACGGAGCGTTGCCATCGCAGCCGTCCCGGTTCGCTCAACCTGCATCTACCTTTGGGCTCTTTGCTCTTCCCTTTTGACTCCCTCTTCTTGACGTGGCGCATTAATCCGGAGGGGGAATGTGGGGAGTCTTTTGGACTGGACAAAGAGACACTTCCGCTGCTTTCGATACAGTCTCCCTGTGATGGGGACAGAGACGGGCTGCTGGAGAGCTCTGCTCTACTCCCGGATCCATCCCTGCTCTCCCCGGCATCCTCTTTTCGTCCATTCCCAGGATAGCAGACGGCTACCGGAAGAGACAAGCTCTCCTGGATGGATCTCCTCCTCCGGGGAGATTCCTGCTCCTCCTCCTCCTCCTCTTCGGTTTCCTGCAGGGAAAAAGCTAATTATTTATAAGGGCCAAAGGGATACAGGCTTGTTATATAACAGAAAGCTCTGCTCTTTGTTGCTGATCGGCTGAGCCATGCAGACACACGTTTTAAAAAAAAGGTGTGTTACTGTTTTGTTCCATCAAAAAGACGGCGGATGTTCCCTCCTGTGTTTTAGAGCAGCTGTGAGCATCTCAAGGCACTTCTTAGGAGAAAGGTCGCCTCAAGAATACAACACTTAGCTGTTCTTGCTTTGAAGTGGCAAGAAAACAGATCAGCCGCAGTGAAAGTGACAGCAAAGTCGTCTGCTACCATCACTGCAATGTTGTTGTTCAGCTCACATTCACAGGGTCAACCTCGGCCCCGGGGGGGGGGGGGGGGGGGGGGGGGGGGCTGACCGCTCGGTCCAATCAAATGCTCCCTCACCACAGCGACGCGTCACTAATAGATGTTCCTCGCTGACCTGAGTGTGACCTGAAGCCACCGTCAGGTGGTCCTTCAGTTTGTTCCGAGACGGCGGCTGGCGTTTGGCCCTCTGAGCCAGCAGGCCTTTGGCTTTGTGTGCGCTGGTGTCCAGGCGCTCGGTCTCGGGCACCAACTCGTTCCAGTCTTCTTCTACGCAGGAAGAAAACCAGCAAACACACCCAGTCAGTCACCGGACAGTGTGCAGATTTAAATCATTTACCAGGGTCACTGAGTTTAAGATGTGGGCTTGTGAATGTTTGACGGATCACACATTTGAATTCCATTTAATTCTTCGTACCGTGTGGCGAGTCCACAGGCTGCGTGCTGGCGGTCGGGTCTCGGCCGGTTAGTCTCTCGTCTGCCGGCGGGATGTGACCGTTTTGACTGGACTCCAGGACAGCGATCTGTGGATCAGAGGACACTCGGGCTCATTTCAGTGTCTCTCGCAGGTGTGCTGCGATTTGTATTCTTGGTATTCTTCAGGCCGCGGTCTCACCCTGCTCTGCAAGCTCTGCAGCTGCTCCTTATACCACCTGTCTTTTTCCTCGAGAATTTTTCTCAGCTCCTCTTCTTTCTTCACAAAGTCAATCTCTCTGAGGGAGACACACAGACATGGGGCTTCCCTTCAGTCCTTCAGCTCGTAAACACGTTCTAATTAATGTGGCCCCGACTACACCACTGAATTCAAAAATGTGAAACCTCCGTTAAACCCCGTTTAGCCCTCCCAGCCGTAAAGCTTCAGGTAACCCGAGACCGACTCACTTCTGCTGGTAGTCCTTGAGCAGTTTCTTGGCCTTGTTGTACTTCTTGTCCAGCGTCTCATGCTGGCTCTGAGTCTCGGCCAGTTGCTCATTCACAGTCTTACACAGACCCTGAGCTTCCAGCCAGTAACTCTCCAACTTCAGCATTTTGTCGTTGCTGTCCTCGATCTTCTGCTCCAGTGCAGACTCCCTCGCTTCCCACAGCGATCGCTCCTGCTCAGATGCGCAAAGCTGCACAGACATGGTGACACGTGTTGCTCGTAGTATCAAATAGTAATTTGTAAGAACCAAGTCTCATATGGTGTCTGCTTGGAGCTTCTTCCACAGCATACCGTATATGCTACAAGATTCATTTTAACATTCTTTTATCCAAGCGATTGTCAAGAGGTCTTCTCAACATCAAGTATTTTAGGATTAATCATCCCTCCGTGGAGGTACATAATAGTTCAGAGGCAAAAAGGCTGCGAGGAAACCATAAGAGCTCCAATATATATACAGTATAATCACTGATGGAAGAAACTCCCGTGAATATGAAGTCTCTTGTCGGTTATGTTTTTTATATCACTGTACAATGAATTTGTATTTAGTATATCGTGCATTTATCTTTCTTATTTGTATTTAGTATATCGTGCATTTATCTTTCTTATTTGTATTTAGTATATCGTGCATATATCTTTCTTGTATGTTAAGTGAATAGCTTGAATATTGTAAAATCAAAAAGTAAATCATCTTCTTTGCCATACCTTTTCCTTCAGTTGATGTATTTCTGCTGCAGCCGTGCTGTGTTTGAGCTGCAACTAGAGAGTAGGGAAATAAAAGATTTGGTTACCCCCCCTTACCGAATGTTAATCTCTGGGTGTCGTCACAGAATACTGAACCTTTGATAAACATTTCACATCACAACAGGCCGAATGCAACGGTGATGGGGGGAGATACCTCTTTGAACCTGAAGAGCATCTGAGAGCCGTCCATGTTGGTCGGCATGAACAGCGCCTCTGTGTCGGGCAGCTCATACAGCTCCACGTTCTGCCCGGCGGAGAAACTGGAGCACAAAATCCTCTCATCCACCCCGTCCTCCTCTTCCTCCTCCTCCTCGTCGTAGCGCTCTTCCTGACACTCCTCCTGACACGAGACGTCACACATGGCATCACACACTGCAGACATTGACACACCCTACATGGCAACAACACTCCCAAGTGGCACAGTTCACCACGGTCGGGAGGGGAACACCGTTATCGTTTCACCATCAGCAAACATTGGAGAGTTGCCTCATGGAGGCTTTGTCAGACGTCTGCTAGACACGAACAATGCGCCTCCCTGGATACCAAGACGTAGCACATCTTCACACACTTTGCATAGAACCCTGGATCACTTGGAAAGAGTTTCCACAGCCACGGAAAGTTATGCAACGTTCCCTCACTCATATAATCTCTGCTCGGCCGCTCTTTAGTAAAACACGAGACTGGCTCCTAAAACATCACAAAACAAATATTTCACAACTCCGCCAGACAGACAGAGGCCGACTACAACTTCCAACACAGCAGAACGGCGCCGCGTGAATCATCTGCAGCCAGCTTTTTTCACTTCCTGGTGGAGCCGGGTGGGATTGCAATAGGTGTGGCCAACATGGTGTTTTTTTTCCCCCCCACTAGTTCAGTTTGCTTATTTCTTTACCTGCTTCAGAAGCCTTTAGTGTTTTGAACAATGGATGAATGGTCATACCTAAACATAATACATTCCTCATGGTGAAGCAGTGGCTGGTCCCTCTCACCAGCCAACTCACCTCCTCTGTAGAGTGCTCATAGGGGTCATCCAGATGTTGCTGCTGCTGGTTTTTCTCCTGCTCCAATGTCTCAGTTATAAGGCGGGCGACCTCGCTTTGAGTGCCTGGTTGCTCCCGTCCAATCGAGAACCTGTTTCATAGAATCCGTTGCGTTAGCGTGCCATAAAGGTGAATATTTTACATGTTGGCTGTAAGCAACCTCTGCCTTGTCCTACATGCAAACAGAGAAATTCAAATTTGGAAATGCATTTTAGTTTTGACCCTGTCACGTGTGGGTGTTTCACAATCATTAAAGCGCCGCAGCCCTTTTAAGTTTCCCACTTCACTTACACATAAACAACCATTTACGGCCTTTGGACTCTCAAGAGATAAAAAAAAGCCTTGCCTGTTGACCACTCTTTTGCTAATCGTGATAACAGCGGCTCAATGCGGTAATCAACGAGACGTTTTCAATAAGGTTGGTTTTAGGCTTTGAGCTGACCTCACTGTGCCTTTGGTGTTCTTCAGGACGGTTGCAGCGAACAGTTGGGTGACGCCCACCAGACTGATGCCGTCCACCTCCACGATCTGGTCATTCACCTGTATGCTATAGGCACAGGTGAGACGGGTTGTTAGGAGAGGTTTTACCAGCATTTCCACAGAAGATGAAAAAAAAGAAACGGAAGTAGAAACTTTTCTCTTTAGCTTTCTCGTGTGGTTGTGAGTGACTGCGTCTTTGGGGAATGAGGAATTTCTAGAGTGGGATATCCAAAATGCAGTGTGCAGTGAGTGTATACAACGTGTATATGTGCATAATACATGCAAATCACAGTGACAAAACTTGATGTGAGGCACCAGTGCTTCGACCCACCGTCCATCGTTCTCAGCAGCCCCGCCCTCGGTGATGGTTTTCACAAAGATTCCCAGCTTCTCCAGTCCCTGGTCGGCTCCCACTCCCATCCCAATGATGCTGATGCCCAGTCCATTTTCTCCTGGATGTAAAAAGGTGCAAAACGAAAAGGCTCAGATCCACATGTTTATCCCCATAGCGCTCCGATGTATAAATATGTAATAGTTCAGATGAATAACTGTGAGGATTGTAGACTATACAATTTGACTAATGTGCTGCTGGTCACAAAGTTGTAAACACCTCCGGTGTTGCTTGAAAACTCACCTTTCTCAATCTCAACGGGGAACACGTCCATCTTCTCCACTCTTTTCTCCAGCTCGTACTCTGCAGAAGCGGCGACTGGATCCACGTCATCATTGCGGCGATCATAATCCTCATTGGAGAAGGTACTGAACACCTGCGACGTTGAAAATGTCAAGCGCACAGCGTCAGAGCAGAGCCTTTTGAGGATTGGGACAAGAGAGGTCGAATTCATGCTTTCCTTTTTCCTTCAATAGTGTCTGACAGCGATGATGATGGCAGTTATCTAACCGTATGGACTGCAGTGTCATCTTTAGTGAACAGGGTTTTTAATTTTTTATGAAAAAACTATGAGTCACACTTTTTTATTAGATGTATAAACACTGAACCCTTTCTCCCCTTCGAGGACTTTTAACCGTTTTAAGACGCTGTGAACTTTGCAGGCAGAAAACCCAGCATGTGTCCCAGAGGCTGTTTCCTGGTTGGAATTATCAAAGCTCATAGACACAGTACAGCAGAACATGCACAGCGTGGAAAGTAGAGCGCAGCTGGGCAGAGCTGAGCAACGGATGCAGCAAAGATCGATGTTCAGAGGCGACAAGTGTGGCCAGCGGCAAAGCCAAAAGACATATGCTAAAGAACATCCCAACGAAACAGCGAATCCGGTCAGCAGCCGTCAATCGACGTGAGCCGGTACACCAGCCTGTGGTGATATTACACACAACACTATTTACCTTCAACACACATTTCATTCTTAATCCACTCTAAAGAACAAATCATCTGCTCATCTTTCCCTGATTAATATCCTGAAGTACACTAATGGGGGAGAGTAAATTGTACCGTTATCAGAGTGTAGTCAAACGTAATCTATTAAAATGCAGATTTGATAACCTTGAATGAATAGTTATTTGATGAAGATGTTTTCACCGCTTCATCAAATAATATTAGAGAGAATTAGAACCGCTCTAAGCAACAATACCTTATCATTTCCATGGTGTAATTTTTGAAAGTTAAAGGATAACAATTAGCATTTTTGATGGTTTAAACTGACCTCGTGTAGGGTGAAATGATTGAAGGGAAAAACGTTTTACAACTACAGGACAGTAATGAATGGGACACAACGTTGAGTTACCGTTAACAACCCAAAAGGACTAAGAAGACCAGCATAGCTTAACATTTAAAAAAGGGATTTTTTTTTGCTTAAATAAATACTTAAAATAATTTCACAATCCCAACAGAACAAAGAGAAAAGCACCAGAGAGGGAGACACGTTTAGACATTGTTGATGAAAAGTAGATTAGAGTTTGGCAGACTCCGTTAGGGGCTAATGCCTGATAATAGGGATGAACCCAAGAGTGGGTCCGTACCATTACCCATACTCGATCATCATTAGTCTTAATCTGGGTGGGTGTATGATGAAAATAGAGGTGGGGGGGAACTTTGACGCTGACAGCAGTGGCCAGGTGCTGCTGACTGAGATACTACCAAGTATCATATCATCTGTGCAGTGGAGAATAGCAGGCTTACTAAAACACAAGAGTTCCCTTCTGGAAATAAAAAAATAAAACGGAAGGAAAGTTTGACGACATGGAAAAACATACGAGCCGCAGGTAGAATATGAATAAAAAACAAGTACTTTTACTATTAAACGCTTCACTCTGTTCTATAGAACCTTATGAATGCCCTAAAAAAGAAATATATATAAAAAACCGTAATAACAATTTAAAGCATTAGAGGCAGTGAATATAACTTACCCTTTTTCAATTTTGGATATAGCTTTGGATTTTATTTTTTTTGCTTGAATGAATTCTCTATAAACCATAACAACCACACACAATAATGTGATTCTATCTTGTATATGATGATTTGGTACACTTGCGGATACCTCTCCTATGCAGCCTCCCAGAACCAACCGGAAAAAAAGAAAAGGATCAGGAACACTGCTGCAGCACTGTGCAGACAGGAATGCTATTCATGGGGCCGCGACCCTCCATCCACCCGAGGGAGTCCCCGTCTGAATCCTTCCTTTTACGTGCACTGCCAACAGTTTAGAGAATAGCTGTACATCTTTATTTTACAAACACAAAGCACCAAAGAGCACTGAAAAATGTATAAATAACCAACAAGGTTTTCAATACATTTTTGTCCTTCTTGGACGTTGAAGCTTATTTTGCACGTCTCTGAACAACAAGCTTGAAAGGGCCGACCGAGCCCACCAACGTCTCGTTCAGAGCGTTAAAAACTAGAGCAGACAGAAAATTCATTAAAAGATGAAAGACGCTTCTTTAGTTTCCACTAGACTTTAATTAAGGTTGAAAGAGTAGGCTAATAGAATACAGGAAGCCCCTGTGCATCCTGGGCCGCGGTTGTGAGCCGAGCAGCAGCAGCAGCAGCAGCAGTAGCAGTCGGATTGGCCCATTCTTCTCGACCCCCCCCACAACTACAAAGCCTGACTCTCCCGTTGGCATGGTTTCACAGGCCCGTTTCAAACAATGTTCACTTCTTTTTGGAAATCCAGTCACTCAACTGTTTCAAACAAAACATCTCTTTAGTTGTCTCTCCCTCGCAAACAACGACATCCACACGGTTGTGTTTCATTGTGATTAATGCCGAGCATCCAAACTACTCTGGGGTTTTAGAGCCCCTTAAATGGAGATGTTAGAAAACGCTGACTGTTGGGCCGCATTGTCGCACGGATGGACAGTCAGAAACAGTAAAGCAGACCCCCTGGTTCGTCGACCTGGCCTCCATGTTATGTCAACCCTCTGCGAGAAGTCAAACATCAGCCTTGGTTAGCGATCTACTGCGAGACCAAAGCAGTGCTGAAACACTCGTATGGACGGAAATGGCATCCTGTTTTAAAAAGCCACTTTAAAACAAAAGACTCCATATTTCCATATAGAGTATTTTTCCTGTCACAGAGGTTCTGATGTAGGTCAACGGACTGCTTCACTATCTGCATATTCCCGTTCCCTCCAACGCTCGCTCCCAGCGGTACGTGTGGGCCTTTCGGCCATCTTTTCGACAACTGTCCTCAGACCGTGCCCGCGTGCACAGATGCACACATGCCCACACCCAAGCTAAAAATCCATTCCATATTCCCCTCATTCCTCTCCCCACAACAGAGCACCAATGTGGGAAATGAGTCAGCAGCTGCGAGGCAGAGCAAACCAGAGAGGTTTCTCGCCCGTGAAAAACCGAGGGCTGACCAGCGGATGGGGGAGCTCGTAATGTGAGCAGGCCCGCAAAATGACAATAAACCCAAACACGCAGTGAGAGCGGCCCGGCACGGACCACCAGGGGGAAAAAAAAGACAGATGACCCGGTTCTTGGATGCCGTGTAAACAGAATAAAAGTGACAGTCAGATATTGTTCCTATTTGTGTTTCAGTTGTAGCTGAAGGTGTATGACCTCCAGCGGGAGGAGGTGGAGTCAGACAGGAACTACATTTCCAAAAGGAGTGCAAACAAAAAACAGGTTAAACAGGTTTGTGTTCGACGGAACACAAAAGCTATTCTTGTCTTTACGTTTTCGGCCAACCGTTCACGACACACACAAAAACGCGCGTTGCCTGTGATCACATAGCGAAAGCGTTTCAGGCAATCACATATCGGCGCCGCACTGAGCGGTTTAATGGACAGCATTGAGCGGACTGCATTAGTATTCCGTCCAGTTCTGTCCCGGAGTCTCCCGACCGTCCAGGTGGCTGCAGGGAACCCAGATCCCACAAGACGAGGGCCTGTCTGCTGAGTGGGCGAGGGCGGAGCCTCGTCCGACACATTGCTTTATCGCAGATGGGAAATGGAAAGCATAACATTGTGGGATGGGTTGGCTACAGGGCCCAGAGTCCCTTTTGAAGTTCACGGATGACGTCAGACGCTGACAGAAGGTTCTGTCACGCAGTAATTTAAACTACACTTTACAGCGTTATGTCAAAATAAAAATGAATATGGATTGTGATTTTTACCCTGCAGGATTCATAATCGATCCAAAACTGCCAGAAATAGTTTTGTAACTTGTTGACAAAGTTATGAAGCACTTCAAAATCGTAAAAACTTAATAATTAGCTTTCCGTTATGAAAGTTAAGTATATTTTGGTGATACTTTATACCCAACCAGCTAAGATCAATGTAACATCGGGTGGTTTAAGGAGGCATAATGTGTTCTCCTGACCAAAAACTCTTGGTAGCACATTCTTTGTCTCAGCGAGGGCGGGACAAAGAAGCAGGTACGGATCCAAAATTCGGACATTTTTCTTTTCAGCGATGGTGAACTGGTTCTGAACTCTTGTTCCAAATACCACTGTGTGCGACATCGGCAGACACAAAACAACATCCCTAGCAACCCACATAACTACTCTAGTAAAAGATGACTGAGCAGAGAACACGCTTACAGTGAAAGGCATTAATCATTCAACAACTCTTGAGTTCAGTAAATGCAAAACTGTAACCTGCTTATAAAAATATTTAAAACTTTCTCTGGATTAAGGTAAGGTTTGGACAGACAAATATTAAAAGCGTGGTTTTTATTTGCAGTTACAGAAGCTCAATCCCAAAGATATGACCAGTAGCTGCAGTAGTGCAATATTAATACTGCTCATTGAGCCAGAGGGAACTTCTGTAGTGACACTGCAGGAAAATTGATCAATGGACCAAATATGACCAAATCTGATAAAACGTAACATCTAAAATGAGTTCCAGGGCCTTTTTGATGACAGCCTGCAGTACAGCACACATTCTGGGTATTTTTGTTACGCACAAAAGCAATATCACATAGTTTAGATATTGCTTTCATTAGTTCAGCAACCATGAAAGGGGGAAATAGCTTGACAGAGGACCTTCACTTATTGGACTTATTGAGAATGTGTGAAATAATCCTTACTGCTTTGGAAAGCTTAAACTGAACAACTTCTTTACTTCAACACCGAGCACCTCCTCTGTGGAGAAGATGCGGGGTCACGTCGGGACATAATCCAGTCAGATTTAAGAGGCACAAAAAGCATATCCTTTCTCCTTGTTAGCTCCGACTCAGTAGGCTGTGCCTATCAGAGTGTTGAGAGCGATGTGGTGCTGGAGGGAGGCCTTTGTTGGCAGGCAGGTAGAAAAGGTTGTTGCCGAGGGACATTCCTGTGACTTAATTGGCTAACGTGCATTCCACGTAGCCTTCACCCCATGGTCCTTAATGCCGGACAGTTCCTGACATTGTCTTAACAAATCTCTCTGCGTTCTTCATGGTCTGTTAATTGCACGCAGCGGTGCGCTGCAATTCCATAAATCGCTCATTTGGAACTGACTTATTTTGGACCTCCAACTTATCTTCATCGAAAACTTGTTAGATGTTGTTTCATACTTTTGGATCCTTTTCCCCTGGAGATCGTGTAGTTGCTCCCACAGCTACTTAGTGAGTAGAACATGGCCAAAAGAGTTCACATAATTCTACAATTGATTAAGTAAATTCAACAACCACCATACACATTATATAATATATATATAAAATATATATATATCCTCAGCTATATCTGTTTTGCATGAAGTCCCCCTTCCATGATTATAAGAGCAGTATGGGACAGTCCAGCATATTGTTGTAATAATTGTTGTGTTAATCTATGTCATGGCTTTACTTTGGACAGAATAGGCACACTCTTGTTTGTGTCAAATCTAAGGTCAGCTTCTGGTCCCCTCTCCCAGGACCCTCAGCGTGGGTGACTGGGATGGGATGGGATGGGATGGGGGGTCCACAGCCTGAGATAACAGCGCATTTTAAAAAGGAATGGATCAACACTGAGCCGTCCAGAAGTTATGTGGAATTTGTTTTATCGCTGCTTTAGCAAAATGTTGTTTGGATTCGGTTGAGTGTGGAATATCTGTGATGGAAAATATTACCTCCACTTCAACCGCATCCCTTAAGAACTTAAAAAACATTTGGAACATCGTACACAGTCAAAGCACCAACAGTCATATTTAAAAAAAACAACTCTACAAGCCCATTTGTAGCATTTCATCGATGAAGACAAATGTCTTACTGAATTCTAACATGAGGTTTTACAGAAGAGAAACAGACCGCATGTCCCTTTGTTCTTAAAAATACATTTCTATCGTATCCATCAATCCCTGAATTCCTTATTTCTGTGTTGGAGAGAAGTGAAAAGTCCCTAATGATTCAACAACAGAGGGAAACTAATCTAAATGAGTGAAAACACTCACGCAGTGTGGTGACTCATTTAGGCCGCTATGTTTTTGTCTCTACCTCGGTCTTAACACTACCTGCCTCTTTGGTCACCCAGATTAAAATCAACCATAGCCTTCATATTCTCAAACTGGGATGATGATACAGTGCGGCAGCTGTGACGTCAACTTGCCCAACAAGAGCGCTCGTTCCCGGCCTCCACTAATTGGCCTTTGTGTCTGCGGGGCACACCTAGGTCAGACAGTTGGCGAATCCTTACTGCAGGTGGTTTATAATGACGGTGCGGTGCGTTGTGTTTTCAACAGCTCGGATGTAAACAACGCGTCGGACTCACCTGAATGGGCTCCGTGGAGAACTTGATTTTCCTCTTGGGGAGAGGCTCCTCCTCATCCGACAGACCAGTGGTCTCGTAACATTCGTCATAATCCCGATACAATCGACCTTCCTCCTCTTCACCATCTTCTTCTTCATCCTCCTCTTCTCTGAGGATCTGATCTACATCTCTGTCATCCACAAATGCTGCATTCTCAATACCGTACACTACTGGTGAGGCTCTAGCCACCTGCTCCTCCAGCCCACTCTCCTCCTCTGCGACCTCATCGTCCTCCTCAGGGTAATCGTCCCCATCTCGATTCACAGCTGAAATGTCTTCCCTGTTCAACACGAATCGCTCTTTGCCCTCTAAAACTCCACCATCAACAGCGGTCTCCGCTGTACTTTGCGTCTCTTTTGCAACATCTCTTTCCAAGGCACGATGAGCCGGGCTACTGCTCGTTTTATCTGTCGCGGGGGTCCTTTTCAGGTTCGTCATTAGGTCATCTTTGGGGCTCTGCACCCTCCATTCCTCAAACACATTATCGCCTCTGTTCTCGTCCTCGTTTTCCTCACTCTCCGAGGACTCGTTCTGAACCACCACCAGTTCTGCCCGCACCACGCCCACCCCCCTGGAGTCCAGAGATGAGGTCTGGCCCGACGGCTTGTCCGTTATAGGACTCCTGGGCTTTTCAGGGTATTTAGCCCTGTTGGTGTTCTGAAAGCCCCCAGCTGATGGCGGAGGCTGCTTCGCGTCCCTCGGGGGCGGACTACGTGGATTGGCTTCATCCCCTCCAACAGATGTCCTACTAAAACCAACAGTGGATGATGAGTGTTTGTAGCCATGGCTAACTGGGGTCGATTTCTCTGGTGAGAGGGCTCTGTGGTCAAGCTCGGTAGTTGGAGGATTAGATTTGTTTGCCGAATTGGGAACTGCGACGGTTGCTCTAACACCGGACGACTGTCTGTTAGTGACACCTGCGGCCTGGGATGTATTCTTGTTGGTGGCGTCAGTCGGGGGCGTGAAGTTAGTGGCTTCTTTAGAAGTAGTATTTTGGATGCTGTCCTTTGTTGGAGAGAAAGCCATTTCTACGATGGGACCGTGTTGTTTCGCGGACGCCACTCTTCCCTTTGCAGGAGCGGCGTTGTTGTCTTCGAGGTCATTCTCCGCCACATAATCATCCAACCTTTTGGACATAGGTCCTGCATTCAATGACCCTCTAGGCGCATTCTTTTTCTCACTATCGGCCTTCTCATCCGGTTGACATTTAACTGTTGATTTAAGAGTTTGCTCTGATTTGACAGCGGTCTCGGAGGAACCCGATGCTCGCCTTGTGCATTTCCCCTCATCAGAGGAACTTCCGAGGGACAAACGGGTCACTCCTCTGTTTGGAGACTGTTTTTCGGCTGCAGGCGGGTCTTTGATGCCCCTTTCAAAGAGTTTTCTGGTCACAGAAAACTTCTCTGCCAAAGCCACTTTGTCAATCTCAACATCTTCCCCCTTGGGCGTTTTATCTACATTTTGTGATTCTGGGCTTGTGGCACTGTTGAGGCTAACTCTGGGAGTGTTGACTGGAAACTGCAGCTTCGTCGGCGAGCCAGGCGACACGTCGGGCTTTGGGGTCACTTTGCCCTCTTGACCCTCCTGCTGTTGACCGTCCATCTGTAGGAATATGTTCTTTATCTTGTTCACTCTGGTCCCAAAGGGCCTCCCCCTCGAGTCCTCTCGGCTCTCGCCTGAGCCATTTGTGTAGGATTTGGGATCGCTCTCGGACTTCGACCCATCGAAAGTGCACTTGATGGCGTGGAAGTCAGACTTGTACGCATTTCTGTGAGGGGACGCGCTCCTGAGGTTCCTCTCACCTCCTTTGTTTTCCGCTCTGATCATTTTCTTTGCTTCTTGTGGCTGCAGCCCCAATAGAAAAATCCGGCTTTAGAGAGACTGATGCTATTTGTTGGTGAACTATTATCGCTCAACTTTACAGAGGCGGCGCCATCGGTCGGGTCGGAGCTCCTTTGGAGTCGCTGTCTCAGCTACAGACTCACAGCGACGGCATCTAAAGAGAGAAATGGCTGCCGTTATTAGAATAGTAAATAGAAAATGCCAATACAGACACTATCCTCTCACTCTGCCCAACGTCCGCATTCAACACAAGTCAAAACAGGAGCATATATCTTTTTCTGTATGCAAATCAGAACCGCGTGAAGTCGTTATACCGAATCGCGGCGAGTGGAAGGTCGGAATGCGACGGTAACCGTGTGTGACGTCACGCTCTTCAGCGGCGCCCGGCGGCGTGCACACGCGTTACCTAGCGCCACTTCAAACGGCTGCGGCTCGAGAGTTAACTTCGACCGGCGAACAACGTGAAGCCAGACCAACGACGTCAGCGACGCGTCGGTTACGTCACGGTCGAACGAACGAATACGTAACTAAAACATTAGCGAAACAAAGTTAAAAGTTGCTGGGCGAACCGTTGAGCGCAGCCGCGGCCAAGCGCCCCGGTCGGAACAATTCATTGCGGCATTTCAAGCCCCGAGCCGTTGAAAAAGTGAACTCCCCGAGCAACAACAAGAGGTGAACAACTTGGAGAAGCCCTCACCTCCAGCTTGCTTCATCGCGTTTGGCGCCGAAAGATGGCCCGCGGTGGTCCGCTTATTACAGCCTCAAACTTGTCCCTTTCTTCCTGCTCACCGCCATCACTCCCCGCTCCAGCAGCGTTTTTTTTCCCCCTTTTTTTCCCTCTCCCCTCGGTCCTCCTCCTCCTCGCACTTCCAGACCTGTCGCGGGGCGCGCGCGTCTCGTGTGCGCGCCGCCGCTGCCGACGAGAACACAGGGATCGCGGGCACGCGCGCACATTCCAGGACTGTAACCCACCACCCACCGCTCCCTTCTTTTCTCCCACAGAGACACGAGGAGTTGCAGGAGAAAGGCGTGGGAACGAGCGCGCTGTGTGTTTGAGCTCACCCACACCTCTCCAGGGGCAACAGTCCACCTTCTACCCCTCACAATGCGCATGTATGTATGGCAACCAGCAGCAGACATGCAGAGGGGGCTTTAAAACTTTCCCTCCCAGGATGCACTGTTTCCACTGAGAGATTGTGTTGATGATATATATTTGCATTTGAGGGACACCACCGATTTTACCCTCGACGTTCAGTTTCTACCTACTGCTCTTAGACAACAATAAAAGTTGTGTGATGTCTTCCATGACGGGGAAAGGAGTCTTGATGTCCTCACGGTTGTCTTTGTTTAGGCATGGCACAATTGATGAACTAAACTGGAAGGGTAAAGGGATTTACATTGATGTGGCAGATAAGATGCTGTTGAGTGGTACGATGGAGAATGTAAGGTCCATGGTTTGTAGTGTGTCTCTAGTAAATGTATTGGTTGCTTCTTTCAGTCCCCCAACTTAATGGAAGTGTAAGTTTCAGTAACTTTTAGGATAACTTTTAGCATGTAGACTTTTGGAAACAACAGTTTCCAGATGGTGTAACGTTACTTATAGGCCTGCAAGTTATGGGAAATAGACTTTGTCTTTGGCTAAATTGGCAGGGCAGCCAAGTGCCTCAGTGGCCCAGGTCAATGGGTTTTGGGTATCTGATTAATAAACCTTTTTCACTGAAAATATTTTGACATTTTACAAAAAGATTGAATCAGTGGTGGCTGAACTTCTGTTTTCCGCTTCAGTCTAACCCTAACCCTAACACATAACGCATTCATCACTTTATCATTATGATCAGTTTATCATTATAACATTTTTGAAATACATTTTGACATATTTAAAAAATGTTAAAGTTAAGTTTGTTAAATCGTCATTCTTAATCTTAACTTGTTAGTGACCACGTGAGGAAGTAGACACGAGGAGAGTTATGTAAAAAAATCAAATAGCAGTGTAATTATTGATACGAACCAGACTGCAGCAAGAGGCCTAAACAGATGGTGATCTATTTCGAAGACATGAGCATTTTTTTCTGGTGCCTAAAGTGTAATCCCATTTACATTCTTTATTACCGAAAACATAAAATATTCAGCTTGTCCATATTTTGGGGAGATTTCTCTTCCACAGCAAATTGCCTTTTCCCTAAATAATTAGTCGGCAAATAGTAATATTAATAAAGTAAATAAGACAGTTATGAAAGTAATTCATGTTTTTTCTGCGAATTATATCAAACTTCGAAATTCAGTTGTTTTTTAACATTCCTCTCTTGGAAGAAGTTCGGTCACAAGGCCGTATTTCCCCTTCAGTCATCTGCCCTCACATTCCATTTGAAAGACATCTGAAAGATGAGGGTTAAACATAGCTCCGTCTCCCCACACATGAACATAACAGTGACGTTTGTTAACAATGTACAGTGCATTTTGTCTTTCTAATGTGTTTCTAGTAAATCCGATGACATTTGGCTCTGGTGATGTCAGCCGGGAGTAAAAAGTTTACAGTGTCAAATTTTTGACTCAGGAATTTGGACTTGTTGATACCTCAACATTTTTATTCAACTAGAAAAAGCGATTTGAACCCAAAGATTCACTATATTATCCTCGAGAGTTGTGCACAGCAGCGGAAACAGATAAGTTACCAACACTCGTGAGAATCTAAAACAATGCTGCGAGTGCACATGAGGGCCGCATGTGTCAACGTGTTCACCATTTCCAGCTCGCTGGATCATCTCCTAGCAACTGTAGCTCTGAAAAAAAAGCCATATATACACAGTCAGTGGACTTTCTCCCAGGGGTTAAACAGCAAGCCAAGCCAGTGGTGCCTATAGCAACCCGTCAGACGACGTCCCATCCATGAACAAGTCAAACCAAAGGGGAACGCGAGCAGGTCACAGTGGCCGGTCGGACCTTCGAAACTACGTCTCAAACTCCATCCAACCGAACACCAAGGATAGAACAAAGCTGTACACCCGACGGGGTGTCATGTTCAAATGTTGGCACTCTCAGTTGGGTGCTTTTCAGTATGAATGGGAATTCCACAGGTTTTTTTTTTACTGCGAACCTGATTTTTTTTGCACACTTGCAGTGAATCGGGATGTGAATCCTTGAGGCCTATCCGAGAGTGGTTTGTGCACTGCTGCTTGCAAGAAGTAAAAGCAGGTTGTGGTAAAGTGCTGAAGTGCACATTAAGATGTGTTGGTCGGATGCAGATCCAAGTTGTTGGTATGCAGCATTACAGGAATGTGCATTTTGGGTTGTGCATGTCCCAACCTGAGCCCAGTCTTACATCCTCGTTGTTGCCAGAGAGGAGGAGCGGAGTGATGGGAAGGTTAAAGATAAAGATTTGCACCTGTGTGTTCAGCCTTGACTATTAGAA
The DNA here is from genome assembly GCA_021346845.1 of Apeltes quadracus. Taxonomy (NCBI): domain Eukaryota; kingdom Metazoa; phylum Chordata; class Actinopteri; order Perciformes; family Gasterosteidae; genus Apeltes; species Apeltes quadracus. The sequence goes on along the minus strand of CM037932.1, from coordinate 9,929,452 downwards.
CTGTAATTTAGCTAAATGATTTTAATTACTACTTATACCGACAATGCAAACGTATTAAATGTAGCTCTCCTTTTTCTTTTGATCTTTTAAAATTAACTGGAAGATACCAAAATCTTTTGGAAAAACACACAGTGGACATTTTTTCTCACGCTGAAGAATTCTGAATATTTCAGTGTCAGACGGAGGTCTTGGATACATTCCCAAACAATCTTTTTAATCAGTGTCATGACAGAACGATACTCCCATTCCACTGTGAACGGGGAGTTGAATTCTGCCCTGATTTGCTTGTATTATTTTCTTAGAGGGAATTCTACCATCTAGTGGCAGATCGAAACACACGATTGAGTCTTGGTTCTAAAAATCCATCCTTTTGCAACAGTGTGCTAATATCCGTGGAAAAGTCAGTCATTGTGCTGCCAATTCCTTCAGGGTCAATGTGTGCAGTCATGTAAACATCAAAACAGCATTTCTATCAACAACCAGGCAGAGATTCCAAAGGAAAATCAATGAATGTCGTTCAAGTGAACAAACAAGACAATAATACATTATGGGACCATTTAACTTAATTTAACTATTATTACATATTATTCTGTGTTTCTTCAGTTGTCTATTTATTAAAATCCACATATAGCATAAACTACCACAATACACTAAAACTGCTCTGTAATAAGTGATCATTTCATGACGATTTGTAGTTGTGCCACAAGTTGGTCGATCCTGATGGTCACAATATAAAACACATCCCGATACATGCAGTTAAAAAAAGTGAAAAATACGCATCGCTACCAACAACTTCATCCAACGCATTTCCGTGTCGCAGCACGTTTTCTTCTTTCTTCTTCTCCTCCTCATCAAAACAACCCGAGCATCATCAGCGCGCTGTATACCGGCTGCAGGTTGGCTGCAGCTGGACCCCTTGTTGCATTTTCCTATCGGTGCTGCTCAGGTAAGCACACATATACGGTCAGCGGTGGATGACCGAAGGCAGATTAAGTGTTGTGGTCCAGCTCTCCTCCTCCTCCTCCTCCTCCTCCTCCTCCTCCTCCTCTTCCTCCTCCTCTCCGCAGTGAGGTCTGAAGATGGTCGCGCCGCGTATTTCTTCACATTCGTCGGAATCCGTCGAATGGATTATTTGTCTGGATAAGAGGTATTTATGTTACGTCACTGAAAGTCATTCTGAGGCTTGAGTCTGAGCGACTGTTGACAGAATAGCACGGCGATGTTCAGAGCTGGGCGTTGTGTAACTGTCGGCTCTGGAGTTTTAATTTCCCAACGCAATGAATAGTTTCTAATTGGTGCGTCCTTGAACGCGCCGCGGGTGGGATACGGTTGTTCATTTGAATTTAAACAGCACGCAGGTCTGCTCCAACTGAAAGACAGAAAGTGAAATATTGGAGCAAAGCTATAAGACTAAGACATGCGCCTGATATGCTGTTAGAATATAACTTACATGACTGCAAACATCACTGACTGTAAATAGCTGTTTCAGTTAAGTGGTCTGTGAATTAGGTTTAAAAAAACGTTCCCTCGCATTGTACACTTTGTAATAAACATAAAAATGAGCCATGCTATTTCTGAATGCACAACCCCGGGATTATTTGGTGCATTATGTGTAATATTATAAAATACAACACATAGAGATTTTGTCTGGTTATAAATCAAAATTGCAATTTGAAAAATAAGAAATTGGAATATTTGACATAGCATGTAGATGGGTCGGATAGGGGTTATGCTATTTTGAGTTGCCTTAGCTCCAGTCATGCCCCAAATCACTTGACCAGCATGAACACCTGCAAGTATGAACCACCAAGCAGCTGCAAAGGTCCTCCTTTAAAAAGTCATCCAATAACCACACCTGGTATTGAAAGTCTTTTCTTTCTTAATGAGTCACCATCACAAGTGCCCGTCATCTACACGTGTGACCATGTACTTCATATGCACCGTTCCTTAATTCCACTGTGGGGTTTTACATTTTACAACTTAAATCCTCACTCTCAAAATGGTGGAGAGGGAACATTAGAGTGGAACGGGGCAGGGACGTCGGAGACACGGCTCACGTTTGAATGTAGAGGGACAGGGACGAAAAAAGGTCCAAAGTGCACCAGCTATAAACGGCAAAGTGACGCAGTCTGCCGGATGTGTTTACACAGCAGTGATACCCACCGGTCAGTCCCAGAAGCTACCTGTGTCGCTCAAATCAAACGCTTCTCGTATGACTCAGCGTTTCCGAGCACATACCTGTCGCACGTGTGCTTCACCCAATTGTTCTCTTGTTAGTTTAGATGTGCAAGTCCGCGGATGAACACAAATGAATCCATGCGTTCTGCTCACCCCACCTCAAAAGTCAGTGCACTTTGCAGTATTTATTGCAAAAATGTATTTAAAACCCCAAAGGTTTGGCTTAAGCTGTTCCCCGTTTTCACCGTTTAATGCAGATCATCTATGTAATCCAAACTCTTTGAAGGAACCGGTATATAAAGTAGACACAGTACAGGTCAATAACTGCTTGTTGACTATAGCTCCCAGATAGACGCGGTGGCTTTGCAACTCGTGCTCCCACACATCAGCCCGTCGCCTCGTCGTCCTCGCTGCGTGCCGTGTTTGATACAGTGCGCAGCGCTGACATAATGCAGGGCAGGCTCAGGTGGGATTGGGCAGTTCCATCCCTGTGAGCGCAGTGAAGAGATGGGAACACTGTGAGGACAAAGGTCGCCGGGGGAATACACCAGGATGCTCGTGATAAGACTTTCATTGTGCCGGTAACACAGTCCAACAAAGGACTTGTTTCCCTCTCTAAATTATTGCTACTGGTGAGGACAGATTTCTAAGGTAACATAAGCAAACAAATCTAGGGCCGTGTGATCAGGCGTGAGAGGGTTGAGATAAAGCTGATCGGTGATGATGTAAACGTGATCAGCATTTCTGGGCAAAATGTAGGTCTCTCACGTTGTCTGAACTCAATGTGATAAACAACTATGTATAGTGTTACTTTAAGCAATTCCATCCTTGTGTAAATATCTTTTTCTGCACTTTTTTGATTAAACTATAAACAAGCAATTAATGCAAACTAACACCGAGCAGAGTAACCTATTCGGATCTTTATTTTACTCAGCCTCTGGGAGGAAGACCGTGTTAAGACGCACAGCAGTCACAGTTCATATGAAAATAAAACCCCACAGACAGGAGACGTATACAAGGAAGAGAACACACCCACCTTAAACAGAATCCTTTCATCTCTTAGCTACATGGTCTTTTAATATGGCTTGAAAAAAATCCAACGGGACAACGTAATTAAAATGTGCTCCGCAGATTATTCCAGGCCAAAGGAGCAAGGCAGCCGAAGTACTTTCCGCTCACTACACAGCATTTCCACAAGGACAATGTGAGAGAGGGCGAGATAGAAGACAGCATCACCGTTGCATAAAACACAATGTGGCAAACGCTTTTTTTCTCACATTTGACAAAACTATCGGCTCACACACACACAAGTGGTGACTAAATCTGTTTGAAGTGAAAAGTGCCGTCTCTTGTCTTAGTTCACGATGTCTATAAAGTGCTGATGCGAATTCCGACAAGTGCTCCGCTGTGAAAGTTTTAAGTTATGATTTAAGAGCTGGAACCGTAAACCAGAGGACAGCGTTCCTCGTGATGAATCGGGGTCACATCTCTCCTGCAGAGCTACAGGTGTTTTTCAGAATCCAGGCCGAGATGCACTCGTGCCGACTCAGGCTTTGCATCCTATTTAGGGGCATTTATTTTTACCCCTACCTGCACGTTGGCCCCTTTCTTTTTATTTCCCCAGGCCAGCTGAGCGCTCCGGAGAAGACGTCGACATAATCCTGGCGCGTCTGAGGAGCGTGAAGGCCTTCGAAAGGTTCCCCCCCGCTTTGCTGCAGCAGATTTGCCTGTGTGGATTCTACGAGTGCCTGGAGAGAGGCATCACCCGTAGGTCAAAATAACGGCTCTGAAAGGGTGACAGTGTGCATCCTGCACCCAAAACAGCTGGATCTTTCTTTTTCAGGTGAATTTGTTCAAAACGGTTGTGTTCTTTTCAGTGTATCGCCAAGGAGACATCGGCACCAGCTGGTACGCCGTCCTCTCTGGATCCCTGGATGTCAAAGTTTCAGAGACGTTGAGTTATCAAGTACGACTAATTATATTAATATTAATTTAATGTGCTCCTTTATACAATTTCATCACTGCTAGAAACTGGACATTTTCATGTGATTATTTTAATGATTTTGTGAAATTGATCTCACCATGATTTACACCCAACATCATGCTTGTTTGGAGTGCAGGTTGCAGAGGACATTGTGCTTATTGCATCCGGAGGCATTACTGATTCGTTTTTAATACGGCAGCTTCGTGCCCCTCGGGCAGTGCGTTTGGGTGCTGATTGAAGTAATTTCTCCACAGATTGGAGAGCGTCCATCTCTCTAACACGGGTGTTCAGTTGATTGCCTGCGCCGGTTCTCCTCGAGTGCCTCAAAAAATGGCCGTCGATCCAACAGAATAAGGACAGTGCGTCATTTCAGAGGTTCTTTATCCTTGTTCTTGTACAGGATGCTGTTACTATATGCACGCTGGGCACCGGCACGGCGTTCGGGGAGTCGATCTTGGATAACACCCCCCGGCACGCCACCATTGTCACGCGGGAATTCAGCGAGCTCCTACGCATCGAGCAGAGGGAGTTCAGGTCTCTGTGGGAGGTGAGTACCTCGAGCTGCTCCATCTGCACTTGAATCAGGCTGAAGATATTCTCTGGTTACACGGCGGCGTGTGACACATCCCGCAAATTAACCCCCGAGGCTGATGCTTGAATCAAGAGATTTGAAAGAGCTGCGGGCAAAACTTGTATGAGCATGGAAATGAGTTTGCAGCTATTTACGTTCAGACACACACACACACACACACACACACACACACACACACAGGAAGAAACACTTAACTGATGGAAAGCAAAACAAACAACAGGACATATACAGAGGAGTTCAGCAGTAGCTTCTAAGACACGATGAACTGTGCGTCATTTCCTTTACTATGACATCTTCTTTTCTTTAGTCACAGGACTAGAATTAGACACATATTCACATTTCATAAAATTAAAATTACAATGATAACTACCGGTACATTTTCTGGAATAAAACCAGCATTTGACTCCATTGCTTCTTTTCATTTTTTTTTTTTTAACAATTAATCAAACAATACAATGAAAACACACTTACTAACAGGTAACGGGGATGTTTGAGATGTTCTATCTTCACTCACACAGCGGTTACATGTGTTCTGCTGCGGAAAGGGAGCAGCCACGTGTCTGTTTGTTCTTCATACAATTACATTTTCTAATTTAAAAAGCCAAAGCACAGGTTTTACTTAGCACTCCACAACGTGAATGGTCTCATCAGAGTGTTTAAGGTTTCCCGTGCCTGACCACTAGATGGAGGTGCAGTGCTGACAGAAGTTTATTCTGGTTCAGTTGTCTTTATTGTGTGCACTAATTCAGCCCAAATATATTCAGATAACCTAGAATAACACTACAGAAGCCCGGAGAGGCCTGAAATTCAACCTGCTATAAACCTCAGACTGATCGAAACAGGATACCTCAGAGAAGCAGCATTGTTTATGGTTGCTCACATTGCACCACCCATCCCTCCATCGCCTGCATGTTAGATGTGTGATGTCACACTGTGCAGAGCCCCTCTGCTGCCTGCAATCCTCTGGGGACCGAGGGGGCAAAAAGGGGGGGGGGGGGGGGGGGGGGGGGGGGGGGGGGGCGTTGGGTTATGGGTTGTGTGTCTGCGTCGGCGCGCGGGCCAGTGTGACGGATCCTCGACGTGGAAGTACGACCAGGCTACACGTTTCACCTCCGCCCGCAGGCCACCTCTTCACAAAGGTGTGTTTCAGATGACATTTTATTTTATGAATTAACCTCAACAAAACTGTACGGCGCACACGAGGTCTGCGAGGAGTAAGCGTTCTTTTAAAAATAAATCATATGTAATAGTGTTGGGGAATCATATTCTTGTTAATCTTATCGGCCCACTGTATAATGTGTCATCAACAGGAACATGTTTCCATTCCTGCTTCTTCAGCTTGATGCTTGACCTTCGCTGTGCAGAAATATGCAGAATCTTTGCACAGGACGTTGTGATCAACTAGGCAACTAACAAGTGTGTGGTATCGAAAACCTCCTGTCCTCAAGCACTGTGAATTGAATCTTCAGGGAAGCTCATTCTTTGTCGAGTAGTTGAACAACTTCACAGTCTTACATTCTTTTAAATTCTGGGTTTTTCAATAAGGTTCAATCTCCAAATGAAAGGTGCACTCTATCAGCCTCTCAGTGGTGTTTGTTTATGTACTTCAGCATCTACACACAGATTGTTTGTTGCTGTTAGTGGTGCTCAGCTGGCTTTGCTTTTTACGAGCTGGCCGAGCTGTGACTGAAGGGCTATCGAGTTAACTTCCTTAGAATCACCACGTTGACAGATAATCCTTACTTTGGCTTCCAGCATTTTACAATGTGTTGTCCGTGCAACACTTTCCTACCTGGCAAGAGCGCTCATTTGTTCCTCCCAGTATTGTCGCAATGCAGTGCGATTGCTTACTGTATGTAGCAGCTTACCTTGTTACTGGTGGCAACAGACTTCACACTTTATCTGCCAGTCCCGACGCACCGTGGCGCCAAAACTGCCTCCAACTTCCCCGCACGTCCTTCTGGCTGTTTAAAATGAATCCAGTCTGTGCACATCGCACTGCCTCTATGACAGTTGAAGTACATTTTGTGGCGCGTGAAAAAGCTTAGTTGTGAGTATGGCTTACAGCCCCGAACGCCAGGGTGAACAGAGACATACTTTTTATGGAAGCCAGCGGGAAGCCTTGAAACAAAGTTACACACCTCCTCCTCTTCCTTCTCCCACACAGATCTGTCCTCCTGTGGCCGAGCATTCTCACAAAAATTACAATTATATAACCGCAGCCCTAATAAATCCAAGGATAACGTTGTTCTTCTTCATGCCTGTCCAACCAAGTCAATTATTTAGTGTAAATCTGTCTCCGTTTTTTTCTTCTTTTTTTCCAATTGTTCCGTAAATTTGAGGATATGTCTTGTCTATGTGTGTTTCCATGTTTCCTGCGTTTCGACTGTAGTGTATCACGACGAGTGCATGAATTAGCGTCTATGTGTACCACTCATGCGTGCTACTCGTGCAGCACGCTGTTTGTTCAGCAGAGCAGACATGAGCCGAGCTCAGCACACCCGCTGACCGAAGCTCGGCCTGATCATCAATTTGCTCTTCTCTTTGTCTCCTGCTTCCGATGGGCTCTGCGATTGAAACAACACAGTTGTGATTTTTGTTCGATGGGTCGTAAATCAGCTCTGGCACGGTCACGTCATCCCGCAGGTGGCCCCCGAATAAACCTGTGCGCATTATCTGGAAGCTCTCTAATATATTGGATTAAATGTGACAAATTACACATCTCAGGAGGACAGTCTGATGAGCACGGAGATTTCTATGAGTTATATTATGCGAAAATGCTTTGGTTTGGGCTCCGAGCTATTGGGGGGGGAGGGTGGAGAGGGCTGATGAACAGGAAGTGGCGGGGGGGGACGCAGCGTGCCCCGTGGTGCCTCCGGACCGTATGGGGAGGGGGTTGGAAACACGAGGCCACGTGGATCCTCTGGTGGTTCAGCATCCAGGCTGCACATCCAGGGCGGATATGTGTACTCAGAGGGCCGGAGGAGTATAGCTAACATTTCTATTGGATTCCCTTATCTCTGCTCACAGAGACATTACATCATCAAAGGATGATGTAATGAAGACAAACCTGGAAAATAAAACCCTCTGTTTTTGTTTTGTTCAGCTCAATGTGGGCTTCCTTATTCAGGCCACAAAGTAGTATGTGTTGTGTGGGACTTTACATGAAAGCAGATCAACGAGGTGAAAAAGATCTAAGATGAAAGTCAAGCGTTACAGCAACGGTGATCTTATTTGTGTATTGCAGGATAATTGTCCAGTAGAAAGAACAATGCTGTACTAAAAGGATTCATTATGGACACAAGATTCCTCTCAGCTTACATCTTTAATGTTGCCGCCTTGCTTATGCATTTGCACATGTGACAAATATTTTCTTTTTTTAAATTATAACCATAAAGGAAAAGCAGGAAGTCAAGCACAAAAAACCACAACAGTAAATCAACTTATCAAATAAAATTAGTTGTTGTCATGGGGACTGAAGATGATGAATTAACTATATTCTTGCTGCAGTGTCCATCATGTTGACATCCAAAATGCATTTTAGAAAATGACCACGTTTCAAATATGTCCCTGTTAAATACAAACCTTTATTCCGTCAAATTCAAGATGACGGCGATGTCACATCCAAAATAAGAAACCATTTCTCATCATGTGGTTCTCCTTAAAGTGCAGCAAGTTGTTGTCTGTTCTGTTTTTTTCCCCTGCGTAAGTTCCACACAGCTCACACTCTTCCCTGTGCTCACGCTGCGGTTGTAGCTGGCGACACCGTCCGGACTTGGTGTTTTTAGGGCCGCTGCAGGTCATCAATGTTACCTGTCTGTTTGTGCTGTTAGCGGCCGCACAGCAACTAAGCCGTCGCCACTTTGGGAGTCAGGTGATTGGAATAGCTATGCTCTAAATTTCTAATTGAACACCAATTATGTTGATATATACAGTGGTTTCAATAGGTTTTAAGGGATTTAAACACGTGGTATATGAGGTTTTATCTTTCACTATTTGTCAGCATGAGCCAATAAAGCTGCTTGTGTGATTTATACGTGTGAGCAGAGCAGTTTCTAACATTTTCACTCTCTTCTGATGTGCACGTATTTTGCAGATGTCGTGTGAGTTTGATAGTTAACCAGGTCAGTGATAAGATGCCATCTGGTCTGTGCCCTTGAGGGGAAGTAGCGTTGGGGGCTGGAAGCAGCAGAAACCTTTCCGTTCATATATTTCTGTCACTGTGGATCCGTTCGAATCTTCTTTTGCGAAGAAAAAAAAAAAGGATCAAACTAATTCAGTATTATTTGTGAATTATGTTTTTAGCTGATCCTTAAGAGAGCGGTGAGAGAGGGAGGGAGTGAGAGGGGAGAGGGGAGTGGGGGGGAGTAGTATGCTCTCCTGCGTGCTCAGTGACTGGAGTTCAGTGATCACCTAGCAACCGCTGCTCAGAAGACTGGCTGTCCCTCTGGCGGTCTGAAGGGTCGGCTCGCTCTGCTCTCAGAGCGGCGTGCGGCGCTGCGCTGACGGAGCTGCTGGATCACGCGGGACTCTGCTGGATGGGACCCGGGACACTTAAGACTGGACTTACCTGCTTGGAGTGTTTGTTTGTACCTGGATTAAGAAAGGTGTGGAGACCCTTCCAGTCACTGACAACACAAATAGGTTGCATGGGACGCTGGAAGCAGCTTTAGGTAATCTTTGACAATGCAATCCAATGCATTTTATTTGTTGCATGAGAAGCACTGTGTTATATCCTGGGGAATTGGAGGAAATGCCGGATAGAAATACAGACGTCTGCATTTTTCTACTAGAAGTAGGAACAATGTGTATTCTGTTTCAGTTTGAGAGGGATTTGGCAAAGCTGTAGAAAAGTTAAACTCTAGTGATTTCCTGTCAATTGTTTCCCTCAAGTGGCCTAAAGTGCGCCTGTCAGCAGTCACAATATTCGGGGACTGCTTTGACAACATTTTGCATTGTGTGTGTTATGTAATCTGTGATGAATTATTCAAAATACAGCAGTGCATGCACACAATGTAATAATCTGATGAAGCATGAACAACAGAGGGGAAGCTGGAACTGATGACTGTTTAAGTTACGACATAGATACAACTAATCTCTGAGTACTCTAGAATAGAGATATGGACTCACTCCATCATGAGGCTCTTTATTGTTTTTTATATACAAGGTGTATGAGGGAATATAGACATTATTAGTGATCAGAGCAGGCGCACTACAGAATGGCACATCTGGTACGGATGTATAGATTAAACCGCTGTGATGATGAATGCATGGTCTGAAGCAGAAGTGACCCTGAGAAGTCTGGATACTGACAACACTGGCTGAAGTGTGATTTCCTGCCCAGAAAGTTGGGCAACCTTAAAATCCAGGATGACTGCACCAATAAAACAACAGGAGAATAAAGATAGAAAAATCCCACAATCAATCTTCAATCATTAGATTCCAGGTCAATAATTGGGCTCAGCCTTGACTCACGGGTCTGGCAGGTACGTTTGTCGTGCTCGCATTGCTTCTGCACAATTTGATCACATTCAAAACAATTTTGTAGTTAGTGTGTATTTGATCGTTTTGATGTATTTATTTTATGTTCAAAGGTTTTTGCATTACTTCTAATCACACTAAGTGAGATGCTCAAAAACTAAAATTATTTATTTTTATTTTTATTTTCTTTCTAAAAGTGTCTATCTCTACTACAATTAAGGAATTGGTCAATATTTCATCTTACTAATTGGGATGGATTTTATGTTAGGTTGACATTGGTCAGGAGGGATCTTTAAGCCTCCACTGGGGATCAAAGACCTTTTATCGGTAGTTGTGTTTGTGACTTTATTTTATCGTAAAGGTCTTTGTACCAACTGTCAGTTGCTCAGAGTAATTCAATAAAGGCGAGATGAAACACATCGTTCTTAATTGTGTTTATTCACACAGATTGACGCTATAAACGGCGTGACAACATCGCGCTCGCTGGACGTAGTGACAGATTATTTCACACAGTTGAACACGCCTAAACTCTTTAAACTCTTTAAACTTTAAACTCTTTTCACAGCGTGCAGTCAGAACCATTTGTTCAATTCAATTCAATTCTATTCAATACAATTCAATTCAATTCATTTTATTTTGTAATCGCAAATTAAAGAATTTGCGACTTAATCTGTCCCGAGACCCTCACGTTGGCACATGAACAATGAAAACCGCCATCAGATAGAACCACCATCATATAGAACCGCTATCATATAAAACCGCCATCAGATAGAACCAGATAGAACCACCATCATATAGAACCGCTATCATATAAAACCGCCATCAGATAGAACCAGATAGAACCACCATCCACAGGCGTTTTTGGAGCCTTTTCAGAGCGGTCTGTAATGTAATCTCTCGGTGAATGTTGAGGTGTAAAGGAAAAAGGACTCGGGGGAAGTGTAGCTGCACAAATCACAGCCGGCGGTTGTTTTGTTTTGACTTGAGATGTTGTCATGAATAATTCAATTCGTGTTTCGAGGGAACACGACACATTGCGTACAAATCTTTTACTTTTATGGCCTTTTATATATTCATTGTAACATGTGACAATGGACCCGAGCTTCCTTGAGTCTAAAACAACACGCTGCGTACTGGATTCAACGTGGCTTTATTGTCCATGTGGGTCTCTTTAAAGCTGTCCTCCATAATCCTAAAATCCCACCCAACATAGATACAGAGATGGACTTGTTGAGGGGACTAACATTTAAATTTGTTGCTCACATTTGTACAAAATCCTGCTCCAAAAAAAAGACACCTTTTAATAATGACGAGTTTGGTGTGAGACATCAATCTGCATCAGTACACACCATGTGTCACTGTATTAATAAGCAGAAAGTCATCCGTTATGTTGGAGCAGATGCGCGGTTTAAGGACCGAGGTCACTGAGCGACCGTAATTGAGGGGACACGCTGTTTGCCCCCGAGGGGTCGCTAAAGCGATTAACTGACTTCAGGGAGTTCGATTGAATTTAAAGCCTGACCTCTGAGGTTATATTACACATCGAGGAACAAATGGCTCTGTGGCTCCAGCTTTCGCGCAGTCTCCTCTGACCAGATAATAGCGAAGTAGACAGAACTAAGTGGTCCTCAATCAGCTTTTTATCGACTCGGAACGTAGCGGCACGTAATGGGTTTTTGTGTCTTTCGCATCAAGTGAATCTTTTATAGTCTACTTGACAATTTACTAGTACTAAATGCAGTAGGGATGCCTTTCATGCGATCAATTGGCCATTATTAGTAGTGATTTAGTGTCCGTGCTGTGTTGTTGTGGCTCATCATTTACAGCCGGATCGGCCTCTTTGTACAACCGGTGTTGCGCAAATAACATTTACAAGCGTGCATGAATGCAGTGTGATGCTCGTTACATAACCTGCGCTGCAGGGCGCCGTGACGGTACGAGGCACGTACACTCGTATCGCCACGCTCTGTTTGCTGCGTGGATGTCCGCGGGCCCGGTGGGATGAGCGGGTCTGAGCCGGTTCTCAGCACTTCCTAAATGGTTTAAGATGGGTTAAATGCAGAGGCCATGATTCATTCATTAATTCACTTGCCGAACATCAAGGAGAAAAATACACTATGACAGAACCAGGTGATAAAAGATGACACCCAATTTATTTCTACTCCGGGTACCAAAGTCACATGAAAGGCAACGTGACACATATAGATATATTTTTTCTGCCAATTTTAATTTGGTTATGTAGATGCTGTGACTGATTTGTTCTTGTATTTTCTTCGTTTTGATAGAAATATCATCCGTGCATGGCTGCGCTGCTGGCCCCACCGTACGGGGTGATGGAAACGGGTTGCACTGGTGAATGTAAGTATATTTTTTATGTAGTAGTTTAGGCTTAGAAATCACACATTTTCTAGCTTTTTGTCACAATGTTTCTTAGCTGTTGCATTAAAGTTTAAAGTTTTAATTTGATTGGCATCTTCAAGACGTCTGGGAAATATTACAGTGCAGACTGTGTGAATCATCAGAAACCGGCCGAGATGTGCATTTGGTTTACATTCATGTTAGTTGAAAGAGATTTAAAGGTGAAATTAAAAAAAAAATGAAGTGAAATTATAAAGCTATTGAAATGAAGATGAAGATGTTGAGATGAAGTTATTGCCATCACTTGATTTCTAATATTCCCAGAAATAATTCCTTAATTTTGTTTTTTTAATGCGATTTCTCAATCTTTAGGTAGTGTAATATAACAAGTAGGATCTTGTTTTGTACAATAAGTACTAATACATTTGTTCTTCTCTCTTCACTGCTGTCTGACCCTCCTTTATCCTCTTGTGTTGGGGTAAAGGCGGATATTGTTATGTAGGCTTTTCTGTTGCAAGCTAACTCAATATTTACTCAACTTTGCTCAAACAGAGCACTTAACTTGCCTGAACGTCACGTACCATAAAAATGATGAACAGCAGTGAAAACATTCAGCTGTTTACTGTCTGCTGTGATGCACCAATTTAAAAGAGAAATGTTTTCCTGGTCTGTGTTCTCATCAAATAGGATTTGATTGACTACTACAGCTTCCCGGGTTGACGTGTGCTGTTCAGCGTTTTTTCATCAGTGTTTCGTGCTGCGCTGTGAGAGCAGTGGGCATTTGTTTCATTACACTGTACGACACTTACAGTATGTATTCTATGCATGAATACACCGGGGCATCCAGTAAATCCCACATTTCCCTCTAAACTCTTGACATAAATCTAAATCAAATAGTTTCGGGTGATGTATCTCTACTGCAGCAGCAGAAAGTGAAGAAAGTGGACGTTTAGCAGCTATAGAGCCTAAATAGTATTTCCCTCAGACCAAAACTTGGGTTTGAGAAGAATATTAGAGTCCCATTCATCAGGAGTCCAGCAACAAGACGCCAGAACTGCTGGATGTGTAAATAAACTGTTTATTCTCAAGAAAGGAGTTCAAACGTGATGAGGTCTTGGCAACGTTTTTTCACTGGTGATCTCAGATTTTGATGACCCGATCGCACCTTCAGCAGCTGCAGTAAACAAAACAAACCTTGATTTTATCAACGACTGGGTTAAATCCTTCTGAAAGAGACAGCAGATGACCAATTTCTATTTTTGTATTTCATGGCAGATTTTCGTTTTTTCAACTCTTCCGTTATCATTTTTCTTGCACATTGTTTGCCCAGAAGTTTGGTTTTCAAACATTAACATGTTACGCAACATGAAGGCAACTGTAGAAAAAGAACATCAACTAAAATAACCTGGAATTTACAGCACTGAGGTATTGCACAGAGCACTGTGAAGAAAGTTATCCAGCTGCTTGAGTTTCCTACTGTAGTTGTTTTGCCGGATTCAAAACACTACACTTCTTGCTCCTCTTCCTGGGAATCGTGTGGATTCTTTATCTGTTTCTGCGTTCTAAGAAGAACGTCTAAGAATAGCTTTTCCCTGCAGATACAGTTGTGACTGAGCAGCTCTGACTGATTGTACTATTTGTCCTGAAGGGGAACTGAACAATCTTAAAGCTCGACTGAAGAAATAACCGAACCTACAAACTCTCACTCTTTTTTACTCAATGGTTTTTCATTTTGCTAACAGTATTTGCAGCCAGAATAATAAAGTCTAATAGAATATTTATTTAACGTGAAATGTAAATTTAATAATTTAATAGGGAATGTCACGTTCAATATAAAATGCTGCAAATGTTTTGTTTTAAAGTTCTTCTAAATATGTTCTTACAGTATATCGTTGTCATAATTAATATACAATCTGTTCCTCTTCCTTAACAGCCATGCCGGACAAAGAGAACATTAGCAACAACTCATTGGTTTCTGTCTCCAAACATCAAAATAAGGTATTTTGCGTGACACACATCCATTATTCATCTGATTTATTGCCACCATGATTTCTGAAAAGGGAGAGAAATAAAAATAAAACGCTACCTTCTTGTTCCTGTGTCACTCTGTGCAACTTTTAGACAACAGTTTGTCTCTTAAACCCTAAAGACGACAACTAATTCTGTGCTTCTATTTTGCCCGACCTCTACTGTCACTCGGCTCTCCGAGGGAGGGAGGATGGAAAACAGCGTGGAATGTGAAGTAACGAGTGACTGCAGCTGATGTGCACTGATGTGCTTTATTCCTGCAAACATGGCAACAGAGTCGTACTATGTTAAAAAAAAAAAAAGAAATACAAACTGCTCTGATTTACTTTAAAATGTATAAATGTATAGTAAAGTCTGGCTTCTTTTTGAACTGAGTGGTCAAATGTTTTTTGTAAATAACGAATGAACTTAAAAAGCCTTCACACGAATGCGCTGCTCTCTGAAGCATTCAGAACGCACTTTAAATGTCAAAGACCCGCAGCCCCCCCCCCCCCCCACCCCCCCTCCCCGTGGTCCCAGAGAGGGAAAGAACACATTCCCATACAGTAATTGACATTTTCTGTGTCCCATTTAAGCAATTTAATGCAGCAGTCAAGATTCTGATAACAGACTATTATTTTAACCGACGAGCAATATAGAAAGATAAAAGTTCCATTAAAGTTGACAGCTAACTGAGCCAGAGCGGCAGCAGCGAGGACGACGTCCTGACGTCCGTCCGCCGTGAACGGAAAAACACTTGAATTATTTTGCCAATTACTGAATTGTTGTTTCTTACCAAAATAAACCTTTGATTTCGCCCGCATTCTCTGATGTTGAGCCTCAGTTTTATTGTCATGCATGACGTGTTTTTATTTCAGTTCCTCTCATATTTTCTTTTTTTTTTTTTTACCCCTGCAGAAGTCATACATTGAAAGTCCAGCCAAATCCCCCCTTAAATGCATTTCTCAGGTATTAAACACAATCATCCTTCTGTATGTAGGGACAAGGTTCCGCTGTGCTGGCCTTTAACTTGAGTTGGACTGTGCAGGTCCCATCTGAGAAGATACTGCGGGCCGGGAAGATTCTCCGTAACGCCATCCTCTCCGATGCGCCTCACATGATCAGAGACAGGAAGTACCACTTGAAGACGTACAGGTTAGATGGCACTTTAATTGTTTTATATTTGTGATAGACGACATTATTCCATTTGACTTGCTACATTCATTCCTCAAGAAGCGGCCTTTTTTTGTAAATTCGGACATCTCGGAAACACTACAGCTTTTGTCCACAGGGGTCGCCAAAAATCCACACAAAAGGAAAGTAGTAGTAGCTTTAACTTCCTGGCTGAACATGTGGCGCTTTTGGGAACACCTGGTAAACGGTCCAGTAAAACCACAAAACAACAACAACAACAACACAAGAACAAGCAGGTTCAAAAAATAAAAACATACACTGCTGAACCTCGTATAAGAGTTTTCCTGTCTTTTCTGTAGGAAGTGTTGCGTGGGGACAGAGTTGGTCGACTGGCAGATGCAGCAGAGCTCGTGCGTCCACTCTCGCATCCAGGCTGTGGGCTTGTGGCAGGTGCTGCTGGAGGAAGGTGTCCTCAACCACGGTGAGGCTCTGCGTCTGCAGCACGCGGGCGGCACACAGCAGGTATTTTTAAAAAGCGAAATGTGAGTCGTTTCCTGTCTGTTTTTTTTTTGTGTTTTGCGGTGACACAGTGGACCAGGAGCTGAGCTTCCAGGACAAATACCTTTTCTACCGCTTCCTGGATGACGAGCAGGAGGATGCTCCTTTACCCGGCGAGGTGGAGAGGAAGGAGAGCCAAGAGGAGCTGCAGGACACCCTGCTGCTCCTCTCGCAGATCGGACCTGACGCCCACATGAGGATGATTCTGCGGAAACAGTGCGGCTGTAAAACAACACTCTACCTGAATCCATCTCATGGACATTTAACTGATGTTTTAGTGCGATGATTCTGCCTGCATTATTTGCTGTTTTGCAGTCCGTCCGAAAGAACAGCGGATGATTTGGAGATAATCTATGAAGAGCTGCTCCATATAAAGGCCTTATCTCATCTGTCGACCACTGTGAGTCCTCCGCCTTAAGTGACAGCATGAATCCCACTGTCACTGTGCAGACATTAAGATTCGCTCTGTCTTTTGTGCAAAGTGAAAAACTTGTTCCACTCATCCATTTACGAGCAGAGTGAAAGGCACGATTCGAGCATGCAAACTGAACACACCATCTATATTCTCTATCTCTGTCTATATTCATCTCACCAATAACCACGTACTTCGACTGATGTTATGCAAGTGAAATCCTTAATAAGCGTAGCTGTTGGGTGTCATTCAAAGTTGGGGGAGAAGTGCTGGAAAGTGCTTTTTTTCCTATGGTTTGTAAATCATTTTTCACTGGAGGGGCATTGACTGTCAGGATAATACAACGTTGCACGGTCATACTCTTTCGGGTCGCTCCAGGTTGAACTAGTAAATATCTTCATTCCTGTTAATATTGATCTTCCTGAGCTATAAATCTCTCTCCTCTGCAGGTAAAGAGAGAACTGGCAGGAGTGCTGATCTTTGAGTCTCATGCAAAGGCAGGAACAGTGTGTAAGTAATGCAGTGCGATAATGTATTGTGACGATAATTTAGCTAGTCTAAAACCCTGATACCATTTCAGAGTCAAAATGACACAAATCCCAGATTACCAGACGACCAAAAGCTTTTCTTTATTTCCTTTCTCTCCCAGTGTTCAATCAGGGCGAAGAGGGCACATCCTGGTACATTATTTTAAAGGGCTCCGTCAACGTTGTTATCTATGGAAAAGTATGTATTTCTCCACATGGGAATGATGGCGTTGCTCTGACCGAGGCCTTAATTCGTCTGATCAGCACGCCGTGTTTCGCAGGGCGTAGTTTGCACTCTGCACGAGGGAGACGACTTTGGAAAGCTCGCGCTCGTCAACGACGCCCCGCGCGCCGCCTCCATCGTCCTGCGAGAGGACAACTGTCACTTCCTGACAGTCGACAAGGAGGATTTCAACAGGATCTTGAGGGTGAATTTTCTTTCACAGTCACAGTCATTTCTAAAAGACGTTTTAACGCCCTCTGTTGGAGAAGCCGCAGCATTGCGGACATAAAAGCGACACATCTTAAAGGTCGTAGGCTACTGCAGCCCCTCGGCGACTCCTTTATCTAAATATGAGTTGTGTTACTAATGTCTTGTGTTTCTTCAAGCGAGAGATAAAAGGCAGCTTTGCAAGCCTTGTTGTGTGGGGGTTCAGAAGCCGTCGTGAATTCACGGCTCCGGCAGTATTTGATCATGCGATTGCCAAAGTACGTCAGACACAGTGCCGGCCCGAGCCTCTTGGGGGCCCTAAGCAGAATTTTATTTGGGGGCCCCCCTCCCACCACGCAGAGTCACCTGTGCTAGAAGATTATTTGCACAAATGTCACGCTATACTGTTATAGCGAAAATTATAAACGAATACAGTGAGGTTATAACACAAAACTAGGGCTGCTTGCAGCATAAGCGAACTAAGCTAATTCCTTGTATGTCTGACGTACTTTGGCAATAATTGTTTTCTGATTCTGATTCTGATGTGAACCTGGATGTGAGTGAATGTAGATCTGTAATGTAAAGTCAGTAGAAATCCAGTGACAATGACCTTTATAAAGATAAATCCATTTCAATTACTTGAATATGTAAAAACTCTTATCAACAAATTCTGTAACATGCATTTCTCCCCCCATAACTAACTAGTCAAAAATCTCCCAATTTCTTGTCTTTGGAAACTTTGAGCTACACAAAATGAGTTTGTAGAGACCGCTCCTGGTTCATTTAACAATATTTGGAATCATTGCACTTTCAGGATCTCTCACGTGTTGTTGACATCATTTCAGCTCAAACAGCTAGTCTCTGACTCTGGATGTTAAAATGCTTGACTCATGCCTGTGCACTGCGTGTGTGTGTGTGTGTGTTCGTGTGAAGGATGTGGAGGCCAACACGGTGCGTCTGAAGGAGCACGGTCAGGATGTTCTGGTGTTAGAGAAGAGTCTCAGCAGCAGTCAAACTCCCGGTCACGGAGCCTCGTCTTCCCATTACAAGTAAATGCACCCACGAAAACGCCCTGCTCTCGCACGAGGTCAAACTCAGTGTGTGTACGTGTGCGTCCGTGTGTCTCCGCTATGCCCGAGGCGGCGTAGTGTGATATTTATTTACCTTCGAGTTGAGGGGAGATATCAAGCCCATCTTTTGCTACCTCCTCTTGTTTGTTTGGTCTTTTAAAAATTCTCTGGAAATAAGAAAAAATGTAGAATCTCAGCAATTTCATTCGTCAGTGTGACAGCAGATGAAAAGGCTTCCCAGCCGTGTGTGACGCGCCGCAGCTTCAGAGTGTTATCTTAACAGAAGCAGCTGTCACCGCACCACGGCGGCTGTAATAAAGAGGGACACATTAATGGTAATGATGGCCCTCTGCTCCTCGGGGAAAAAGAAATGCCTGGCGAGTCACAATTGCTTGTTTGGGGGTTTCCTCGGCCCTCTAATCAACTCGGCGCCTCACACACGAGGGTGTCAAGTCCGTGAGAAAAACCCAACAATGTCTTCTGCGGTTTCCCTCTTGTGATAATGAAAATCAACTGAGACTGGATTGCGATGATTCTCCTTCACTGACTAGATGACCCTACATTTTTTTTATTTTGGCTTCTCTGACAGCGTCGAGCCCAGACTCCTCTTAGCCTTCCACCCCGGGGGAACCCGGTGATTGTAAATAGGGCGGTTATCAAATGAAGCAATCACGGACACACTGTCAAGTCGGCCGAGGGGGCCGCGCGGGTGTCACCGCGCTTTCAGAGCCGCTGTTTCCTGATTAGTGAAGGGTGTGTACTTTCCCCCGGTGCTTTAGATACAAGGTGATGTCGGGGACTCCGGAGAAGATACTGGAGCACCTCCTCGAAATGATGCGGTTGGATTCTCATTTCACGGAGTCAGGTACTGCTCTGCATGCAACTTCCAGAACGCCAGACCACAGGCGTCGGATGCCATCCATCCGTGTGATAATCGTTCACTCTCTGTCTGTGCTGTATGTTTGCCGTCCTCTTCCTGCTGCTCCGCACCGACCTGTTTGCTCTCATCCACAATTAGCCGCATGTCACAGAGCTGATCTAATTACTCTCGCCGGCGTGGACGCACATGCTCTTCAATGTGCCTGCCGAGGTGGCACAGGCCGCGCCGTGCCAGATCAAGGCCTGGTGGCTCTGGAGGCCCCTTTGATCCGCTGTAACGCAGGTGTGTAACCTTCTCTTTCTTTTTTTTTGGTCCCAGACTCGGCCTTAGATGACTTTGTGCTCACGCACTGTGTCTTCATCCCAAACGGTCAGCTTTGTCCGGCGCTGATGGCCCAATATCCTTTCAGAACTACGCCACCTTGATGTAAAACCGACCAGAAAAAAAAGCACTCTCGGCTCTACTTACACCGTTTCGATCTTTAACCGCGGCGCACCTACCATGCCGAGGCTTTGCAGGGCTCCGAGCAGGAAAAGCGGGACTACACGCTGAACAACAAGCGCAGGGTGATCCGCCTAGTGAGGCAGTGGGCTGCTGTGCATGGAGATCACCTGCAGGAGGAGGACTCATCTGTGGCCTTCCTAGAGGTCAGCATATAGATACGAGTAGCGTTATAACCACTGTTATAACTACTGCTCTTAGTGCAGCAGGATGACATTAATGACAAATGAGGTTCAATAATCCTTTAATCATTGAAGTCAGAAAAGAGATTTGTTTTGTAAAAATAGAGCAAGCAAATACAAACATCAGAGGTGTCCAATCATAAATAGGCCCCTGTCTGCCAATCGGAATAGAGATTTGTCCCTCGGTAACTGATTTATGAGTCTTTTTACAACATAGTTTATACTAGCACCGGGCAGTAAGGATGCCAGAGGAGGAATATTGCCTTCACATGTTTGTTTTATGTTTGTCTTGTCTTTTGCAGGAGTTTGTCACAGCAGTATCTAATGATGTTAAAGCGGTTCCAGCCCTCAGGGATCAACTCGCCGAACTAGAAAGGAGTCTAAAGCGAAAGTAAGTGAATGGATTAATTCATCCTGCAGCTGGCCATGTGTGTTTTTCATTCTGTACCCCCCACTTATTTAACGGTGGCTCATCCTATTGCTTATTTTTGTTTTGATACTACAGCACTGACGACGCCAGAGTCTCAAAGAAAAAGGTACGTCACAAAACCTGTCCTTTTTCAAATCAGAGTTCATACGCAAATGGCTCATGATGACCGGACCTGTTGAAACCTCACAGCACAAAGTCCTACTGCGGCAGTTCAGCATGGGAGATGAGAAGCTGCAGAAACGTCAGCCCATCAAGAGTAAGGATGAAAGTGAGTAAGGATGTGCCTTCACACTGTTAGCTCAATGTGTGACGCAACAGTTGTCGGCTAAAGAGGTTCATGTTCTGTTTATTGTTGCTACACTCTGCTGGCCTTGTATCCGCTATTTGAAACCTTTATTCAGCAATGTCTTAACCTCATCGGGTCTTAATTTGACAAACACTTACGCCAGTTTGATTGATACCTGCCATTTATGCTTAACCATGAAAAAGCACACGCCCACTTCTCTTTGCAGAATGCACTTCCTTGTTGAGGGGGGATCTCATTTCTAGGAGGAAATGAGTATCAAGTAGCTACAACATATTGGATCTTAACCAATGTTGTTCCCTCAAAATAGTTTCACTTAGATAAAACTATCCTGGATTTCACAAGAGCTATCGCTCAAATCCAGCACTGCTTTACCACTCCTTCTTCCCAGTCCCATATCTGCTCTGATTCATGCCTCCAGTTCTGCTCAAAGTCTACTGCTGTGACCACACCTACACGACCATCCGCGTCCCCGTGGGCGCCTCAGTCAGGGAGGTTGTCGGCGCCGTGGCCGACAAGCTGGGATCCGCAGAGGATCTGCTCCTGGTCAGCCTCAGTTCCGCGGGAGGTGAGAGCGGCGGCAACCGGCGCGTTCATCAAATTGGTAGGAGGTGGCACGAGGTGGCACAACAGGCCACTGGTGACTCACTGGTTTATGTGGTGAAAGACGCGTTGCCTTTTGCAGGGTGTTACGACTCCCGCAGAAAAGGGTTGCCTTTATAAAGCAACTTGCATGAGGCTGTCTGGGCTCGGGGCGGCTCTTTGCTGTGGTGGTTTCCTATTGGCTCCGCAAGAAAAACGTGCTACTTGTCCACACTTTCCTTAATTAAAAGGCCAGTAAACAAGCCAGTAAGCAAGCTTTTGTCTTGCTTGGAGGTCATTACAGCTCATAATTTATCTTGACAAGACAAAAAAGTCAAGGTTCTTCACAAGTGGAAGCCTGGTGTTAGCCTGGTGAAAAAAAGCCCTATAGAGACCTCATTTGTGCCTTTATAAACGATTCCCATAAAATAACTAATCTAAGCAGTTTTGAAGCCTTTTGTTCTGTTGTTTGTTCCACAGAGAAAGTGATCTTCAAGCCCAATGATGTTTCAGTGTTTTCCACACTCACCATCAATGGCCGTCTGTTTACCTGCCGGAGGGATCAGTTGGATTCTTTGGTGGGTTGATCTCTAATGAACAGCACGTTGTCACCATATGAAAGAGGGGCTGACTGAAACCGTGAAATGTGCATAACTAATCGCCTGTTAAATACTTTGCCCCAAGCACACTTTTCCGCTTTCATTTCACGTGCTTTTAGAACACATAATAAATGTTCAGATTTATTTTTTGGCTCATATTAGTCACACATAAAAGGCAAGTTTTTACCCTTGTTTTCCAGACGCCTTTGCCCGAGCAAGAAGGTTCCTCTACGGGGCCGCTGGCTAGCTTTGAGTTAATGAGCTCCAAAGATGTGGCGTACCACATGACTTCCTATGACTGGGAGCTTTTCCACTGTGTACACGAGGTACGACTGTGATATGAGCATCAGAAGAGTTTCACTACCTGCACACCCGCTTTAAAGTTATTGCATGAATTCAAGTTAATTTGCTTTTTTATACTTTCAGTTGATCCCGTCATTTTTTTTCTGTGGTGTCCAACAGCTTGAACTTCTCTACCACACATTTGGGAGGCAAAATTTGAAGAAGACAACGGTTAACCTGGACCTGTTCCTGAGGAGGTTTAATGAAATCCAGTTCTGGGTGATCACAGAGGTGTGTCTGTGCTCTCAGCTCAGCAAGAGGGTGCAGCTTCTCAAGAAGTTCATCAAGATTGCTGCCCAGTAAGCGGACTGCGTCCATTCTGCTTTTTCATTTGGACTCAGCGTGTCGTTTTGTTTGTTCTCCACTCTGACGTGCAGCTTTTCCGTCTTTTCTGTCGAAGTTGCAAGGAGCACAGGAACCTGAACGCCTTCTTTGCCGTCATCATGGGACTGAGTAACCCAGCGGTGTGCAGATTGAGTCAGACCTGGGAGGTGGGTACCTGTCTGTTTAAAAATGATTCCAATCCTACCCACAAGTTCAACTTTAGTGTGGTCTGTTTTTCGCAGAAACTGCCCAGCAAATTCAAGAGATTCTACGGGGAATTTGAAAACTTGATGGTACAGTTAAAAACAAATCATTTTGTATTGCAAAGCGTCTCCGTCTTTGAGTTGTCCGTCCAGCATTTCTTCTCGCACCGTCCGCCGGGTCAAGTGCAGGTAAACAGTGCGATCGTTTCCACAGGACCCGTCCAGGAACCACCGGGCGTACCGACTGACGGTCGCCGAGCTGGAACCTCCCATCATCCCCTTCATGCCGCTGCTGATCAAAGGTTTGAGTGGTTGATTTGATGACCATCAATTCATTGATACAACATCTTTTTTTTTTGCTGTACAACAAGGTTGTTTCTTTGTTGTTGAATTTCTTCTTCAACAGCTTTAACCATTTATAAAATTGCTTTTCCGCAGACATGACATTCACTCACGAAGGCAACAGGACATTTATCGACAACTTGGTCAATTTTGAGAAAATGGTGAGGCTGTGAAGGTGGAGCTTGTTGTGTGATTATTGGTTTAGATCCTTCTTTACCTTTTCCGTTAAACGCTAAACTCTGTTGCTAATAATAGCTTTGTCTTTCAGCGGATGATAGCTAACACGTTGAAAATCGTGAGATACTGTCGGAGCCAAGCATTCAGTGAGTGTGCATCCCAAATGATGTACCTAAATTATACAATTTTACATTAATGAAGTAATCCATAGTTAATGTAACTATTTTACACCTATTTAATCAGGCCCAGATTCCACTCAGGCCAGCAAGAACCACCCGGAGGTTCGGACCTACGTACGCCAGTTCAAGGTGATCGACAATCAGAGGACGCTGAGTCAGCTCTCTCACGGACTCGAGCCCCGGAGGTCTTGAAACCGCCGCTGGGCAAAAAAAATGTTACACTCTGTTGCTCCATCACTAAATGACATGCGCTCGCATTTAGATGCATTTTCTTCAACACAGGCAATCCCACGAGGAATCAGATAATGGGATATTGTCCCAGATGCCTGACTTGTTAAGCCTTTTATTACAGGCATTTGTGGTACTCTAACAGGGGTAATTGCTGGTTTCTGATAAACCTCTCATATCACTGTGCTGAAAGTCAAACGAGAGGGACGACTGAGGAAATTAAAACGCTTCCGAGGGATTCTCGTTCATCCGATTAACATTTCAGACGGAAACACAATGTGAAGCCGATGCTTTAAAAATGCAAAGTCTTGATATTCCTGATATTCAGTTGTTTCGTATCTTTTGTATCAAACAATATTTATACATATTTAAGTTTGTGAGAATCTTATGTGTTGTATACCTTATGCAAATATTTATTTTGACATCAGCATGCAAAGACTGCAAACTGATTGTTTGCCTTTTTATTCATGTGAACACAAATAAATGTGCTGAAAGTATTAAATATTTTAGATGTATTTGTGTGCTGTTTTGACTTTTTTATTATATTGCATTACGCAAGGAATCATGGCATTAAGTTATGTATGTAGTTAGCAATACGATTCTCCATGCAATAAAATAGGTTTTGTGTTGTGACTCAGTAAAGTGGAGCATGAAGTTGCAGAATGTCTTGGTTAGTGAGGATTTGTAGAGGAGAGGAGCACAGCATTCCAGGCAAAAGAAGGTGAGAAACTTGTAATCATAATATCATTATCTCCTGGACTAAACTCTGCTGAATAATTGTATCCCAGCATTATAATTATTGAGTAATGTATAACTCACTGTAAATGTTTCAGCAACCACTGGCTTTTTGAAAATAATAATCAGAATTAATAATTATGTATTAGTTGGTTTACATCTTATAGGTTAAAAACCTGAATCTACAAAGTAACTTACTATTTTATTGTCAACTAAATTAAGTAAAAAGAGGAGCAAGTGGTGAAGTATATGTAGTAAGGTGAAGTACATAAGGTATAAGCTATAGAATATACACACTTTAGTAAAATGCAAGTATCTCAAACATGTTCTTAAGTACCTTGCAGTATATTTACATTGTATCTACGTCTGAAATAGAATGGAATAAAGTAGTAAAATGTTTGCTGCCAAATAAAGGATATTTCACAATGCATAATAACCCAATAATTTGACGAATACGTAACATCTTATCCGCGGTTTCAATGTTATTAGAACATTTTAAGGGACCGTTGCAGGATGCTAACTGGGGCCTCTTCCGGTTCGCGGACCTCACGTGGAGCACAAAGCGTCCCGGGACGGTGCGGGTGAAAACGACGAGGGCCGCGGAGCCTGCGAGGTCCGTCCCGCACTGGCCCGCCGGGGGGCGCTGTTGTCACGGAGACCGCGAGTGTGAAACGGAGCTCAGCCCCGTGTTGTTGTGCCGCTGCTGCTGCTGCTTCTGGTAACTACACGTTGTGCAACCAGTAAAACCACCGCGGGGGGGAAGGCAGGCGTTAGGAGAACGTCACGTGTGATTTCCCGGAACTTCTCATTTCTCCCGGTTTTTTAAACTGAACGTTTTCAACGTGAAACGATCCCCGAGGAGGAGACGACGGCTTCCCGCTTTACTGTCGGTATGTAACGTCGCGCGATTTGACGTCGGGGTGAGAAAGTTCGATCCGGTGTTCCCACGTGAGGAGAGAATGAGCAGTAGTCACAATTCACTTTTGCTTTTGTTTTTGAATCCGTGTATAAAGTCGTGATAACTCTAATAACGATACTAATGCGAACTGCCCCCCTTTCTACCCCCACCCCCCCCCCCCCATCTCCCCCCCGCTGTTTGTACAGCAAACTACGCCCTCGGATACGTCAAGGTGGAATGTGGAGAAATGTTTGCAGTGAATAACGTCTTTATAGAGTCACCTGCTCTGTAATATACTGCCACAATAATCTAAGCCGCTCGAAGCGTGATCAGCACCAAGATCATTGATCAATTATTGGTGACATCACTAGTTCGATGTGACTGTGATTGAACATCACACCTGCAGACTGCTTTGCATCCGAAATTCAAAGCTGGACAGGTCACCGTGCCGTCTGTTATAGATCAGGGCATTTACTTGTGGTTGGCCGTGTGGCTATCGGGGCCCTTTGTGTTGCCCTGTTTGCCCTTTGAGGTGAGAACATGCAGGGAGGAGATGCGGCAGCGCTCCCACACCCCAGCAACCCCTGGCTGCTTGAGTGGACCACAACACGGTGGTCTGGTCCGCTGAGCGCATCGCCGCGAGGCTAAGTACAGCGTGCAGGTGAATCAGCAGAGGGCAATGACCCCCCCCCCTCCTCCCCTTTTGTGACAATGAAGGCATTTCCCGCTGTGAGGGACAGCAATCCCAAATGAATACCCACGTAACAGCTTTTTAAAAGCCATAATTGCTCCGCTTGAAATGGGAGACCTATGAACAATAGCAGAACTACAATTTCCTGTAATGAGGGAATTATGTCTTTTACAAGATGCTTTTATGGTTCTTACAGACAAACAAAGGGATGCGATAATCAATCTGTGTGGACTCCAGTATGGAAGCGTCACATTTCTGGCTCCCGCATTTGTACTGGATGTATATATGTATCATTTTGTCTTGAAACTGTCCGTTTTCTTTATTCGCGGCCTCGCTTATGCCGAACGCCGTGGATACCGTGTGATCACAGCATGCCATCGCTCCTATAACAGCAGAGTCTGGACCCTGATCTCACTGCTTACTGGCACTGATGATGAGGAGCGTGCGTGCGTGTGTGTGTGTGTGTGTGTGTGTGTGTGTGTGTAGCAGAGGAAAGGGACAGTGAGTGACACAGCTAAAACCAGGGCTTTCACACTGACACGCCACGCAGAGTCAGCCACAGTTGGCCCCCTTTCCAAGACTGTGTTGGAGTGTCATCTGACCTGCGTGTGTGTGTGTGTGTTTCAGAATGAAGCAGGAGGCCTCTTGCTGAGCCGTACGGGAATCGGTCGAGGAACCCAGACGCCCCTTCCCCCCCCCCCCGTTGTGACCCCGCCGCTCCCTCCAACAGCAGCGCTCTCCGCGCCGAGCGTCACTATGAGATGTCGTCCCCGAGCGCCTCCTTCGTGCAAATCAGGTTCGACGACGTCCTCTTCTACGAGAACTGCGGCGGCGGCAGCTTCGGCAGCGTGTACCGAGCCAGGTGGATCTCCCAGGACAAAGAGGTGGCGGTGAAGAAACTGCTCAAGATTGAAAATGAGGTAGGAGTCATAATTGCCCGGGCTTTTCATATACTTTTTAATTGTCAGTATGATGCTCATTTTAATTGCCACCCCATGCAGGGGGACACGGTTACTTATGCACCCGTCACTCATGGTCATTATACACCCCCACTCTCAGAAATATGCAGGGAAAGAAACAGTATTGGCAAATGAAAGAATGTATTTGGCCCAATTACAGCAGGGGCCGTTCCCCGAGATTGCTTTAAAAGCTCAGGCTCATTGTCTTACAGACAAAAAAAGAACTATCTTTGAAATCTTGTCAGGGAAATTGCATTATATTTGGCCTGTGATTGGGTGAAAGCGATTCATGGTTTCTTTTTTTGAAATTGTAAAAAGATCGCTCAAGTGTCGGAGGGATGAATGTTCAGTGAAAATTATATTGTAATCCTTTCTAGTTGAACCAATTGTTCATTTAATTACAGTGTTTGGCTACAATTATATAAATTGGTTTTGTCATGTTTCTGTTTCATCCAAAGAATAGTTTCGCAGAGATCTTTTTGGATTTCCGTGTATTTTCTTTTACAAACATCGGTTGTCCCGAGCGGGTGAAGCTCACTGACTTAGGTGACACCCTGGCTTTAATTTACGGGGCTCAACGGCTCTTAGATCATTTGCTCTCATCGTTAATTGTGAAGTGGAGTTCATGAGACCGACCTTTAACCCCTTTCATCCAGAGCCATCGCCAGATCCCAGTTTCACTTTGTCCGGTATTTTGGTTCATGACAAAAACCTGTCAAACTAACGACATTTATTTGTGCTTAGTGCTTATTACCAAATGCAAACCCTCTAAACATCAAACCTCCTCAGCGTTATCGTGTTAGCATTTCAGCAGAGCGACGTTAGCATTCAGCTCACTAGCCACTGGCATCGCTTGCTGACTCCTGTTTCTTCAGACTGATGTTCAGACGTTTGTACAACATCAGCATCAAAAAGTGCCATCTGTATGTTTTGGTGTGTTTATTTTTTATTTTTTTAGGCTGAAATCCTCAGCGTCCTCAGCCACCGCAACATCATACAGTTCTACGGCGCGATTGTGGAGGCCCCCAACTACGGGATCGTCACAGGTAAGATCTTTGACGACGATCCGTGTTCACCAGAGCTGTCCGGCGGCATCGTGAGAGAAAAGAAGCAGCCGAATCTGTTTGCGTCAGTTGCAGTTTGCTCAACGCTGAATGGTGCAAAAGCCTCTATAGAAACATCCGTGAATGCCCGGCGGTTCGGGAACTGCACACATTGGTACAGTAGTTGCGTGCCTCTGTTTTTTTAGGTTATAGGCTGAGAAGAATAAACCCTGTGTAACAAGGGGGCTCGCAATGCCAAACGTTTCGCTTCACCGTGGAGGTGTTATCTTTAGGAGTTTTTTTTTTTTTTATACCAAGTCTTCTCAAAATCAGAATCAGATTTAATGGGCAATGAATGACGGAACGACCAAGGCGCTCAGTTAGCTAACAATGTTCTTATCGCAGTAGCCCGGGTTTGGTTTTGACCCTTGGTCTGTGCTGCATGCAGCCTCCTCCCTCCCCCTTCTCAGTATCCATCCATCTTATCCAGCACATTCACACACACACCCAACACCGTGTACCACAGAATGACAAGATTAGGAATGATTGGTCATTCCTAATCTTGTCATTACGTTTCAGAATCTGTAAATGTTTCTCCACAAATTTGGCCCGCGAATGAATCAAATCAATTGCTGATCAATTGCATCAAAAGTGTATTTTCTGCCATTTGACTACTAATAACTTAAGCACAATGTGAAATTGAGATTTAATCTGCAGTTGCACGGATGTGACCCACGTCGCGTAACCGCAACGTCTTGAACACAAACATTGCTCTTCTTCCGTAATTGCGTTTGTTTCTCAATTTCATATTCTTAGTACCCTACATACTGTAAAGTATCACTAAATATACAACTATGCACTTTTACCAAGTGAACATTGCATGACCTTTTTTTATGAGCAATCTGGCAAAATCGGCATCTCGGTTGTAACTGAGATTTAGAAAACGTTTGGAGAGTGTTTTTGTCAAATGGAAAGTGCTTAATTTGACGGTATAAAAAAAACGGGAAGTCATTCAAGATCACATGTTCGGGTCTTTCATATTGGGATGTTCAAATGGTACAATGTATTTCATAGTGTTGGGCTATTTATGTTAAGTGTCAATGTGTGTGAAAACGATATTTCTATTGCAGTGTTACAAAACCACCATATAAACAATAGGCAATAAATGATGCAAACACCAAAACTGTTTTAGTCTCCAAAGCAGCGGACACGAACTCCGAAAACAAACGTAAATTATTAAATCACTCCCCATCCTAATGATTTACCATTTTTGTCCTCTTTCTGTGGATTGTAGTGCGCTAGAACGCTCCTTACCTCCTACAATACGACAACGCAACAACTGCTGCCTCTGCAGAGTCTCCCATCTAGTGACGCACACCATGCTTGCTAGGAAATACATGCGCGTGGGAGAACTGTATGGAAAGAACATTTTTTTTTTTCAGGCAACCCCCCCGTGTAACGGTGGGGGAAGAGGTTTTGATGTCAGGTAGCTGATTGATGTCTGTATTTGTCAAAGCGCAATCTAATTGCCAGCAGATGCAGGGGGAACGTTTATTGCCGTCCCGACCGCCTCGTGTCCACATTCATCGGCTCCGTCGTAAATGTCCTCTGTTGACATAAAGCCTCGGGCCAATATCTGAAAACCTGTCTGTCTCTGTTCACCTGCATCGGTTGAACCATATTGTTTTAAAAAAGTCAAAAAGTCCATAGCTCAATTCTCCGTGCAAACTCTCCGCCCTTTTGTAACACTTCTTGCACACGCACGTATCACAACTCGGTTAATTGATCGGCGACAGAGCCTCACTTAGTCGCTCCCTTCGTGGAATGTGGATGAACGTAACACATGAAACACGTCTCCCTTTGGAGTCAGGTGAGCTTCTTTACGCGTTTACTGTCGGACAGCTTTTGCCACAATGCAAAAGCAAAAGGGTAATTAAAGATCTAAAAGATTACAAAAAAAAGATAAATAGCTCTGTGTATTTCATCGTTCTTAATTAAACTCCTGCCTAGGCGCCTGTGCCTGTTTACACGGTGTTGAGTTATTATGCACAAACAGAGGTTTCCTGCTCTTTTATCCGGTACGATGGGGCCTGTTTATCTTTATCCAGGGCACTAAACCTCCCAACATCTCTGCTTACAGGCACCTGCAAACCACTACGTGGTTGTCAAAACGCATAAGAACTCATAACTCATTGAACCAATATACAGCATCAAGTCAGTGAATGAAGCGACGTGCAAACAAGAGTCAGCAGCACGTCGTAGTGACGCTTCACCGTCGGCGGTTAATCACAGAAAATAACATTTCTCCACAGAGTATGCCAGCGGTGGATCGTTGTATGATTACCTGTCCAGTGCTGAGAGCGAGGAAATGGACATGGGGCAGATAATGACGTGGGCTGCAGAGATCGCCAGGGGTAAATGTGACACTTATTTGATCACCTTCCTTCCACTGTGTATCATTCGATCAGTTAAATAACCTTTGTTAAGTCATTGGGGCCAGCTCACATTTTCACGTTTTCTGACACCAAACAACCAGTTAATGAATCGACAATGGTGATTAGCATTAGCTTCAGTTAACATTTTAATAACTGAATTTTATATTTATCTTTTAAAGTAACCCTCAAACAATTATTTAACACCTTCGGTTAAACATTTTCTGTTTAGAAGACAGTTTCTCCCCGACAATTTAGATCCGAGGAAGATTTTCTCCTGTTATTGATCAGAGCCACCAGTTTATATATTTATATGTTTGCAGTGACCCGCTTTGGAAAAATGTCTCTTTATCTCCGCATTAGGAATGCACTATCTACACTCAGAGGCCCCTGTTAAGGTGATCCACAGAGACCTGAAGTCCAGGAATGGTAAAGGATTTCATTTTTGTACATACATGAATGTTACGTTTTCTTTAAAGTGAAATGAATACGTCAGGTTTTTTTTTAAACTTTTTATCTTCCCTTGCAGTTGTTGTGTCAGCAGACAAAGCTCTCAAGGTGTGTTTTCATAATACACATTTCACTGCACAATGAGAAAACTGTGTGTTTCATTTTCTATCTTTTAAAAGGAATGAGAGCGTGAAATAGTGGTTTGTTATTTACATACAATATGTGGACACAAGAGGGCAGTGACTTACCTCGCTTTTACAAGAACATGTTTTACTGGTGTGCTTCACTGTGGACGAGATGAGTAGAAAGGAGATTAAATACCGGTACATCTCTTGAAAGAGAGCTAGTTTAAAAAAAAAAAAGACAAGAGTAGTGTGTGCCAAATTGCAAAGATGAAAATAGAAACTGTGCTTTGGCTTTAATCAGTACAGTAGAAACCCAGATTGCAGCATTTACACCAACATCACTAATCGATACACACAAATAACTGCAAACGCCTTTTCTGGTTGGATTTTGATAGTTGGTGCGTTGCTGTATGAATGCTGGCCATGGACACCAAACCATTCATTTTGAGGTGCAAGCCTAAGCTTCATTCTATTTTTTTTTTTTTCAGATCTGTGATTTTGGGGCGTCCAAATTCCTGACGCACACGACACACATGTCCTTGGTGGGCACGTTTCCCTGGATGGCTCCCGAGGTGATCCAGAGCCTGCCTGTGTCTGAGACGTGTGACACGTTCTCCTACGGAGTGGTGAGGGACCAGACTGCCTCGCGTTCCGTAGATCGTTGCTCCTTGGTGGTGAAACGTTCCCCCGGTTCACACTGCAGCCGCCCTCGCAGAGTGTGCGCTGCTGCGTTCAGGAAGCATTCAACTGGGACACGCTGCTTCCTGTGAACAGTGCACCTTGAACTTTGAGCCATTTATTGGTGTATTGCTGGATGTACAGAAATCATTTTCACACACAAATAGTGCGTGAGACGTTATAATGAATAAGTTCTGTGCACTAAAGTGACACCACTTAGTTTCAGCTTCACCAGCCGTCAAGCAGCTTTGAGTATTTTGGCTCCTTCAGGTTGCAAAAAGTTACTTCTATGCAAACTCTTCTTTTAACCCAAATTGTTTGCTTCACCTCTTTAAAAAAAAAAATATTTGATGTCCAAATGGCATCAAGTTCAAATAAATGAATTAATCGATGGCTCATCAAACGTCAGCCAGTCCCACCGTTATTTCTGCTTTTCTTTCTCTGCTTGAGTGGACAATACAAATCATTTGATAGGAAGTAAAAAGCCTCTTGTTGTGAATGTGCTGTCTGCAGACTTTTTGAAGTAGCTTCAAAAGGAAACCATTTATGCGCTTACAACAATTGCAGCTCCTCTCATGCAAGAAAATATGTTTCTCCAAGCTAGAAATTGGAGTACGTTTGTTGTCTTTCCTGCAATGGCACAATTCTGAGGAACTGATTTCTACAGCAAAAACACAGACCTTCAATGTTGCTGGGAAGTGTAGAAATGTTCAGTTAAGCCCTTTGGTGTTGAAAAACACTTTTTCTTTCTGCAGAAGCTTCGTAGGTGTGTGTATGCTGACAGAGATACACGTTCATCTCTCTCTCATCTCTTCATCAAACTTTGTTTGTTTACTGACCTCGGGTTTTCTTCCCTTCTGTGACAGGTGCTCTGGGAAATGCTCACTCGTGAGATACCCTTCAAAGGCCTGGAAGGTTTACAAGTGGCCTGGCTCGTGGTGGAGAAAAACGAGGTACTGTAATGCGCGATGACGTGTTTGTGCCATAGACAGCATTGATCCTTGGAACTGGGGAGGCTGAAGCTCCTGCCAGCAGATGGTCAGCTCAGTTCAGCTTTAACTCTGCAGCGAGAAAGTGAAAGGAGCGGTTGAAAATCCCAAAACGTGCAAGGATCCCTTTTTTAAATGGGCATCGCCTGGTCTCATCCCGCGTGTGTGTTTCAGAGGTTGACCATCCCGAGCAGCTGTCCCGCCAGCTTCGCCGAGCTCATGAGGACCTGCTGGGCGGCAGAAGCCAAAGTGAGCGATCGCCCCGAGTTGCCGAGCTTAGCGTGCGAGCCGACGACGTGCGAATGCCTTTGGTTTTGAATCACGCGCAGCAAATGTTTACGTGTTGATGCAGGAAAGGCCAGTGTTCAAGCAGATCCTCTCCACTTTGGATTCCATGTCTAACGACAGCCAACTTCCTCAACAGTGCAACTCTTTCCTTCACAACAAGGCTGAATGGAGGTAATGTGCTCGCCTATTCTCCCCGGGACCCAGTAAAACGTATTTATAACTCTCTTTTTCACCAACATGCTGCCTCAGCCTAAGGAAATGTGCAACTGTTTTCAAAGAGTGATGTGGAAATGTAGCTGACGGAGGCCGTGCGATACAAAAAAGGATTTGAGATTGTGCATATAGATCTTTAATAATTACACTGATGGCTACATAAAGGCATGAAAACCTCCACAGAATCATCCATCTGGATATACTTCCTCTCTTTACCCATAGGGCCCTAAAAATAATCACCATCTTTTTCAAGTAGAAGTGTTTAATTGGGTTGTATGAGCAGCTGGAGGTTTGGTGATGTTCAGCACAGCCTGAGTCTCAGCTGTCACTTTATTCTCTGTCTGCCTCTCTGCGGGGCTCGTCTGTGCTCTGAGGTTTTTCCCTTCAGAAGTTGCGCTGGTGGCGTCGTGTCCAGGCAGCCATCTGCAGGTGCAGCAGGTTGGAGTGAGACTCGCTGCTGGAAAACAGAAACTGAGAACGGGTGTCACAGAAAGGCGCATTAGTTGTAGCTCGAGAGGTTTTGAATGCCGTGCGTTTAGTTTTCGCTGAACTTGTGCACGCAGCTACAGTCTAACACCAGCGTGCTAATTTGTTCATAGTGACGAAACATGATGTTCAGGAGCTGTGACATTTGCTGATAAACACTCGAGGCAGAGTTGAACGTTATGATGTCACTTAGAGGCTTTTTGTTGTGGAATGAACCTATTGGACATCAATGAAGGACAACAACTTGAGTGCCGCAGAGAGTCTCGCCTTTTTAAACCTGCATTTAGTCCTCTCCAGCCCTCCATCATCACTTCATTTCAGTGATTCACTGGCATTCAATGTGTTTCACCTCAGTCATTCTGTTCATCCGGTACTCGTGCCGATTCTGTCCATCCTGGGAGAGAGGACCCCTCCTCTGTTGCCCTCGTAGGGTGTCTCCCTGTGTCCCCTCTTTCTTTTTTGAGGGTTCCTGGACAGATTGTAAAGCCCTTTGAGGCAAATTTGTGATTTAGGACTATACAAAGTAAATTAATTGAATTTCAGATTCTTCAGTTTTACAGGACAACGTGAAAAGCCCAGATATTTGTCTGGAAATTGGTGGGCAAGAGAACACATTTTTTGGGAAGTTGACCAAGAGAACAATTGTTGAAGCATCCGGGGGGAGCAAGCGGAGGATAAAGGATGGACTTTCCTGCCACATGAGTTTATAAAGTGAGGCTCAGCTTGGGTCCCCCCCCCCCGGCCCCCCACATGAGACATGGTCCCAAGACAAGTATCACCTTCCAAATGCAGGGTTTTAA
Organism: Apeltes quadracus; assembly: GCA_021346845.1. Taxonomy (NCBI): domain Eukaryota; kingdom Metazoa; phylum Chordata; class Actinopteri; order Perciformes; family Gasterosteidae; genus Apeltes; species Apeltes quadracus. The sequence goes on along the minus strand of CM037932.1, from coordinate 9,894,661 downwards.
CTTAAAGGGAAAACATGACGTCATGCCAGTCTTTAACCTTTTAAAAAAAAGCCGTACGTTGTTCCATAACCGCGACCTGCAGGTGTGAGATCGAAGCCACGCTGGAGAGACTCAAGAAGCTGGAGAGAGACCTGAGCACCAAAGAGCAGGAGCTGAAGGAGCGAGAACACCGCCTAAAGATGTGGGAGCACAAACTCATCGAGCAGTCCAACAGCCCGGTGAGTTGCCCCGTTGTGTCCTCTCTCCGCCTGCGGGACGTCCCGCGCCAGCAGCAGCAGCGCTTTGCGTTGACGCTGCTGTCCACATGCTGGTCTCCTCCGTCCCGTCGCGGGAGGGACGGGATGGCGGTGGGAAGAGCTACGTCGTGGGCAGCGTGTGCTATTGGCAGTATTTCATTTATGTGCAGTGCAGCACATGGTTGGCCAACGAGTACATTAGCAACATGATGCGCAGAGGCAAGGCTGCGTTTCTGACCAGAATTCATGTGGAAAAAACGTAGAAACGGAGCGGCCGTTTGCTCGCATCGTGGCATCGGCCCGGCTGCTTCCTCTGAGTGACCCAGCCGTGTACAGTGCCGACCACTCACACACCTCAATTCTCTTGCTGTGTTTCGTTTCTCCTCCTGTCCTCCTCTCATGCCTTTTGTTCGGTTATCTTTCTTTTACCATCTAGTTTTCTTCTTGGTTGGGGGTTAAAACCGTCCTCTTTTTAAAAAAAAAATCCACGTACTTTGTGTTTTCTGATCTGATTACTCACTTCCTTTTCTTTCCTATCGTTTCTTCTTCTCTCCCCCCCCCCCCGCCCCTGTATTCACCTCCCCAGCTCCTCTTACCTGTGGCTAAAAAGATAAGCACTAAGTCGTTCTATCAGTCCAAGACGGAGGAATCAAACAGTTCCCAGATGTCATGTCGGATCACAGCCTGCGGTAACGAGGAGGTGAATCGGCGGGCCGGGACGAGGGGCTTCGGGGACACGTTCTCCTTGGACTTTGGCCGGCCTCTGCTGCTGCACTCGGGCATGCAGGTCAACATCCGGGCCAGGCAAGAGTCTTCTGCGTCGAGCTGCGTCAGAGAAGGACGGAGAGTCGACATTGACTTTGGGAACGGGACGCTTCAGTGAATTAAAAAGCCCTCCGATTCTCAAACGCTGCGATCGCACCTGACGCTTTGAGGCCTTTCTGGAGGCAACGTTTCGTAGTGAATGACTCGTTAAGTCAATATTTCTTTGATCATTTCAATTATCACGAGAAACACCAGAAAACCTATATTGGCTTATTATTCTTACTATGCATTGTTCAAGTCGTAGTTAGAAATCACTCACTGTGGCCCTGAAAGGTATTTTGGAATAGATGTATATTACGGATGTCCATTACCACACGTCTAATGTACTGGATGTATAGTGCCATGCTGTGAGGAAAGAGCCGCATAAGCCAGTTGCTTAGAGAGGCTCAGGCTTTTATGATGAAGTGACATTTTGCTGACATTAAGATTGGCCAATTTGTTCCGGATGTGTTGGAGTGCAGTTGTCGAGACGCAGTCTCTTACCGGGACGAGAAAGTTTTTTTTTTTTTTTTTTTCCTCTGACTGACCCAGGTTCAAAACAGCAGGAGAAAGGACGCGGCTGGACGACTTTTAGCTTTATTGCTCGCTTCACGTTTTACTTTCAACGGCTTCTTGCGCAGGCCTTACAGAAATGAAGGAATAAGTCATTAAATAGCAACGTTTCTGCGCTAAAAGGCTTAATTCAAAAGTCCCAGATTTTCGAATAATTTCCTTCTGTAGACGCATTTGACACACAGATTCACACCAAACACTGAATATTCGCCTAAAGACCTGCACTTTCTAGTGGAGAAAATCGTATTAGCATTAGTGTTCAAGTAGGTATTAGGCCTCATCTGGGGGAAGGACGTGCTTGCTTGAGCGCAGCACATTAAATTGTCCCATTGGCTCGTTATCATCAGTCAGTCTCATGAGGATGTAATCCCCTGTATTTCTATGTCGTAGCTTGTTAGCATCCTGCCGTGTAATATCCAAACATCGCGCGGGCTCTCGTGCCTCCGGGACCTGCACACAGCAGACTCTTCATAACAATTAACACGGATGCACGTGGTTCAGAAACATTCAGCCCTCCACGCTTGTTAGCAGCGTCTCCCAAAAATCGCACGACCAGCAGCTTCTTGATGTGTCTTATTCTCCCGCATCCTTCGCTTTTCTATAAATAAATCTTCCTTCAACTCTCCGCTGATCTGTTTCACGAGCATTGTGTTCTATTAGTGCTGTTGTTACCAAAGCCTTTATAACAAAAGGCAGAACAGAGCGGGACTGATGGCATTTTTAATAAGATTGTACCACACGTTGCTTCACTGGTTGTTCACGTCGAGCCGTTTCTCGTGAGGTTAAACTTCATGCCGCTTTGTAACTCCCAGCGTTCGAGGTCCGATTGCTCATCGTCCACTTGTTCCACATGGGGGCAGGATTGTGTGAACTAAACCAAGTCTTTTGTTGTTTTTTTTTTGTTTTTTTCTTTCCTGTTGATATGTCATGAACACAAAAGCCCGTTTTGAATTGGAGATAAAGCTCAGAGGAAGAACCACGGCAGCACATTTGTGAATGAACAATATGCCGCTTGAAAAGTGCCGTTAAGTCCCTCCAACAGAACTTTGGCAGCGGACGCGTGTTTCTGGATCTGTTTACTTCCGATCTGCAGCGCTGGATGAGCGGCGGGCGGCGCTGAAATGTATGGCAGCGACTGTCTATTGAAACCGGCATTCAGTTCATAACCTGAGCTGTTATCAGATGTGAATGGGGGGGATTATTCGTTCATTTAGTCGTCTTTCCTCCCGATTTCTCCACGGCATTATTTCTGTCATTACCCGCCGGTCTCACGATCACAATGATGAAATCTTTATTTTGGCTGGCAAGTTTCTGCCTGATTACATTTAATGAGCAACAAATGATTTATCGTTCAAACGGGTGGCGTCAGATCAGTCGGAGGGACCTTTCGGTTTGATATAGACCATTAGAGGCGAGTCGTCCTCATACCACAGCACAATGACCGAGATAAGTAATGGCTCCACAGACATGGAAAACATGCCTATTTTCCATTTTAATAACATTTACTTAAGTCTGGTGGTTTTTATTTGAATGTCACGAACACGCGTGTTATACTGTCTGCATCCATCCATCCATGTTCTATTGCTGTGTACTGTGCTGTTTGTGTTTGGAATCAATGCAGCTGCTGCCCCACTTCGACATCTACACATGGACGGAGGAGCATGTGGTCAGTATCATTGCATTTACCTCATAACTAATATATTATTTTTGATTTCCACTTTATTGCTAATAAAAACAATATATGGACATTTTATTTTTTTCAGTATTTCTGGATGCAACAAATATTCGGGGCAGGTTTGTTCATGCACTTTATCTTTGGTCCAACTTTTGCATCTGCAGCCTCTTTGTTTGCATTCTGTTGTCTAAAATCCCTTCCTCCCTCAGAGGAAAGTGTCTTTGGCATGCAGCTGTATGCTGACCTGTTTAAAGAGAATCACATCACTGGAAAGAGGCTGCTGTTGCTCACGGAAAACGACATGAGGGACATGGGGGTCAAATCCAAAGGTCACGCCATGCACCTCAAGGCAAGGCTCAGTTAACCACAACTGTCCTATTCCGTTTAATACATTTGTCATTTACACGATGAGGTTTACGCCCACTTACATCGAAATTACAATGAATCTCACATTTTCTCTTTGGCAGAGTGAAATTGAAAAGCTGACGAACGATTACCTCGGTTTGGTCCACTTCCCACCTCTGTTGAAGGTATCGTAACGTTTCTTCTTAATCTTTAGGAAGGATTTTTTTTTCCCCGGGTCTCTCTTTGTATATTCGCTGACTAAAACTGCTCTTTTTTTTTCACCAGGATGAGCTTGAAAAGGAGGTTGAGATAAGTAAAACAGTTTGTCTGGAGCTGGTCTTTGGGTACCACTGGAAACCAGGAACTGGAAAATCGGTGTGTTTACAGTGAAGCACACGCGTGACACACGCACTGAACACGTCGACGCATTCTGGAGCCGTTAGCATCAAATGTATCACTCGTTCTGTGAAAGCCGGGCCAAAAGCAAATGTTGTAACTCCTTTGATTACTAATTTGTAGCATTTTTAATACACTTCGTAAGACCTTTTTAAGTAGCTGTGTGGAATAATGCGTTTACCCGGATTGAATCGGCCTCATTGTGCCGGAGCTGTTAGTTCTGAAGGTTCACGATGACGGCTGATGTACTGACCATTGAAGGCATCGCCAGACATCCATAAAACCAGAAGAATAAACACTTCTTTCCCGGCCGTGTAACGCATCCACCTCGACTTGCTCGCAGCCCTTTGTCAGGGTCTCAAACTGTGGTGAAAGGATGGCTCTTCACTTGCCGTTTGAATTTAATCAAAAATAGCCCATTTAGCCAGAAGTCATTTTCTTTTTAAAAGGCAAACGTTATTTAATCTTTCAGCTGTTCATTGTCCCATCATAAATAGTCCTCTTTCAGTGTGTTCGGCAGGGCTGAAACGAGCCTGCTAATTGCCTCCCATTTCTTCTGACATGTGGTGGTTTAGTGGGTAGAAAACACAGCAGGGAGAAGGAAACAGGAGGCTGAGAAAATGAGAGCTAATTATTTTCCCCTGCCTGGTGTCAGGTTCCGTGTCAGCCTTGTTTTTACAAACTGGAAGGATTTTTGCACTAAATAAAACAAACCCGCTCTGCATTTTTTTTTTTTTTCTTCGCCCCTCTTTGCTGGCGATGTCATGGAAGCAGCTGCACTTCTCAAAGACAAAATGAGGGCCCCGCGATTGTGCGGACCACCATCTGACAGCCACTGAGGGTCCCCTACTAATGAGGATATCACCGTGCAGCCAAGTGAAAGGTGCTGAATTATGTATGAGTTGTCATTAGACGCACTCGGGTCCTGGGCATCATTACCAGACATTGTTTCTGCCGGAGTGATTAGACTCGCACGGAACCTGGAAGCCCCCGGTGCGACCGTCCGGCGCCGACGACGGGCCGGCACGATGCCACCGGTGTGTTTCTGAGCCAGAGGCTCGACCGGAGCTTCCCCCCTTTGAGCCGTTTTCCAGCCTCCCCTCCTGCGCCTCCCCCACGGGGGACGACGCAGGAGAGAGGGCGAAAGGCTCCTCACACAGCGAGTGCGTCAGGGCCACTCCTCTGATGTCTTTCTCTGTGATCACCGCACAATGGATCGGCCTGTGCCATGAACCCTGCGTGGTTAAGCGGTGACCTGTGGCTTTGCGGCCGGCTTCAGGGGATCGGGCGGAATCATTACTGCTTCGTCAGCGTTCAGCGTGCGGGAGACGAGGTCCAGGGGATCGTTCATGTGTGCCGCGCGCAGCGAGTCATGAGGAACGTCGCCTGAAATCGACCCGAAATCGGCTGCAAGAAATGAATCCTGGAGAAATGAATCCCACCGAGATTAATAACAAGGAATTTATAATGTTTCTCTCTTACAGAATTTAAAAAAAGACAATGTTCTTTGCTGTTTTGAGGCATCAATACTCCATTTTTATTAAGATACATTCAATTAAAAGGGCGTCAGGAAATCATCTAAAACATAAATAAAAACTGTCCTCCTTCCACAATAAGCTTCTTTTTTGGTCACTACCAAAAAAGTTCCTCTAGGTTGTGCTGTTGGTTTATGCACACAAGTAACTCAGTTCTCCATATAAAACACTACAATTAGAAACTTTTCCACTCAATCATTCTCACGCTGTTATCTTTCTTTTTGTACTGTAGTTTTATGATTTGTCTCATAAAAAAAAACTTTTGTATGTTGAACCCATCTTTCTTTTCTTCTAAGGACTGCAAATGGAAGATGTACATGGAACTTGATGGAGATGACATTGCAGTAACTTACATTAAAGATGTCATCTTTAATGTGAACAGACAGGATGTGGAAATCCTACGGATGACTAGGTTTGACGAGTCATTTAATGAATCAATGCTAAATGCTGTCGGTGTCTGACCTAACTGGCCGCATTTTAACGCAAACATGGTTGCGTTGCTGGATAGTCGGTCCGATTTTTTAGTGAACTAACTAACAACCTTGCAATGCAGCCGCCCTTTGTGATGGACAGATGGATCGTTGGAATACTGCAGAACCATAAAGTGGACTACACAGTCAATTATGAGGTGAGAGGCACCTCACAAAACAAAGCATACACGTATATACAGGGTGCGATTTGACAAAAAACAGAGGGGCAACATATTCATGTATGTCGCACTCCTGTTTGTTTTACTTCTAATGCAAAAAGCTCTCTGCGTCTTCAACCTCTACCTTTGGTACCTTGAAAATGAAACATATGCAATAACAGAATCCGGAACATCAAGTTTACTTATTTTTTAGACTTAATATATTAAATGATATGGCGTATTCTCCTTCTCTCCAGAATGATGTCAAGTCGCCGAAGTCTACCAGACACAGCTGTCCAGTGACGTGGAGTCACAGCGGGGGACAACCCGAGATCAAAACTGTGGAGCTGGTCATTGAAGCAACACCAGCTAACATCCCACTGAGCCCCATGGACAAGTCTTACTCTGGTGATTGTTTTATTTAATACTGTTATTCTTCATCGAGTGCCATATCAACAGCTTCCATTGCTGGAAAGATGAAGGTGTTGAATCCCCTTAATTTAATTAAGTATACCTCACTCGTTCAGACATCGACGTCACATGGATGTACAACGTGAGGCAGAGGCAGATAAAGACCCAGAAGGCCTCGCAGGCGGCCGCCGGCCCGTCCGCCTTCACGAGCTCCGACGCCCGCACGCTGCCCCAGTTCCTGTCCGCGCACGAAAGCCAGGGGTTTTCCTACGCCGCAGCTGTGCGTCGCTCTCCGAACCCGCGCCGCGCGTCCAACTGGATCGACTCGCGCAGCTCCTCGCCAACCGCCGGCCTGTCGGCCAAGCTCTCCTCGCTCCATCTGGGGTCAAAGGGCAGCAGCCCCTCCAGTACCACGTCGGAGAGCGCCTCGGAGAGGGAACGAGAGCGCCCGCTCAGTGCCGGAGCCGTGCACGGCCGCCGGAAAAACCTCCACTTTGGCAACACGTTAACCGTGGGAGGGGATCAGGGTTGGGGACGCGCGTGGAACGGCACCAGAGGTAATTGTGTTCATAATAAAACCAGCAAAAGCTGTCGACAGCCAGGGAGGCCACGGTCCAACAGTTGCAGCGTCACGCCACAGAACCGCCCCTCCGCGATACCGGGTATATCGTCTGTGACAGAGGACCCCGGCAGGGAAAGAGAGGGGGCCAAAGCCAGCGACGGAGGGTGGATCAAAGTGGAGCGACAGAAGAGATTACCACGTCAGGACAATAAACCAGTCAGAGGTCGACAGAGGAGAGGGGGCCGGGGGGGGCGTGGCGCCGCCGCCGCCGGAAGAACTTAATGCGGGCCACGAGTGAACCGAGCGCTTCCTGACATATTGTGTTCGGAAAACGTTTTATGGGAATAATGTCTGCCTGCTCGCTGAAAATGAACTGTGTGTTTGAAAAGAATCACACTGACGCGTATGATGGGATGTATGTATGTATGTATGAACACAAGCTTCTTTCAGGGAAATATAAATCATGTGTTTTTTATTTCACAATTTAGTCCTTTCTTCTTCACTTTCTTCCTTCCAATAAAAAGCTAAAAGTTGTGTTTATCTGCATCTTTAGTGGGGGGGATTTGATGTAATCAATAATATTTTATAGATGTATAAAATAGTCTTATAATTCCACTGTTTGACCATGGTCAAATGCAATAACATGGGATACGCCTTTATTGTTTCCCAATGGGAAAACGTGGTTGCTGCAGCAGCACAAGTACAGAACTAATGACATTTAAATAGAGAAAATATGAAACAACAACAAGAGCATTTAAAAACAGCAACAATAATAGAAAAAAAATGTACTGTTTCGAGAGCAATACAGGCTTAATTACACAGCAATTCAAACTGTGGTGGGTTGTGATTAGTAAGCAGTCAACATACAGCACATCAGAAAAATCCATAGCATTATATAGTTGAGGTAAACTTCATAAACCGAGACGTGCAAAGTTCTAACAAATCTGGTGCAACACACGCAGTCGACTTCTGTTCATGCTTCAGTCATTCACATCCACTTCCGGCTGTTTATGAAACCCCGTTTCTGTCTTATCTCAGTTTTGTTGCCAGTCAGTGCTATCTCTTATTATTGCCCCCCCTTTTACTGCTCTTGATTAAAATGAATTCTCGTATCTTCCTATTTCCTTTGCCAACATGCCCCTCGTTTAATTCATTTGTAAATGCTACTCTTATATAGTGTAATCGGAATATTTTATTAAGCCTCATCAAAGTTCACGTAGGCTACTTATGCATAGGTCCTGTCCACTATGACGTGAAACCGACTGATTGTGCTTCAATACGTTAAATTCGGTTCTTCGCAGTTGCAAAGTTGGACACGGTTCAACATTTTACCCGCCTTGCATGCAAATTTCAAAATAAAAAAAAAATCGCGCCACAGCAAAGCACCTGGAAGGTCCACGTCTGTCTTTCTCTGAGCGCGTCATGAATTAACACATTCGTGACCTTTAACCATCAAAAGGCACGTCGAACGTATTTTATAATGGAGTCAACGGGCAACAGCTTTCAACTGAGCCCTTCCGTGTCTCACAGAAAGCGCAAAGCTCGTGACTGAGTTGTATGGCTCTTGCAGGACCTTCCGGTGGCGCGGGAAACGAACCGCGGGAACCGACCGCGCGTCTCTCTACGTGTCTCTGTCTGAGACACTCTGTCTGTTGTTCGCTGCTGAGCTGCCGCACTGCGTCTCTCTGCTTGGGTCGAACTGGTATTTAAAGGAAACATGCCGGCCACCCGCTCCAAGGTAAGACAGCGTCCTCTGCGTTCCATCCGTCACCCGCAGTACTACTTTATTATCGTGTTATGACCACTTTGTAACAGTTCGGTAGTTCAGTGAGGATTCACCATTTAAGGGCAACGTCGAGGAATCAGCTTGAGCTTAAACTTTAACGTTAAGATATTGTTGGCTTGTTAATGACCTTAACAACCCAACAACCTTACATGGGCCAGTTAATATTTGTATTTTAATGTTCATATATTGATTGGTCCATATAGAGAAAGTCAACTTTTAATATGACCATTTAACAGATTGATTCAGTTAAAGGACCCCTTCCCCCCCCCCCCCCCCCCTCTCCATTAACTGGTTGCGGAATTAAAAAAATATTTTAAAGATTATAGCTTCTCCGATTAATTTGTGATTTTGGTATAAACAATTATTTTGAACGTGTAAAACTGGGCATACGGCATTTCTTAAAATGTTTTATTTTCGTTTCAACTAAAGGGTTGATTGAGAAAATAATTAATAGTAAAAGCTGTCCACAAAGTTCAGAGGTCAGTGTCCAAAACTCACCTGTGATGATTTACAGAAACTGGCGGCCCAGCCTCCGTCCACCAGGATGAGCCTGAGGAGCTTCCGCAGCGTCCCTCTGGTTCCCATGGAGACGTCCTCCTCTTCCTCTGACGACAGCTGTGACAGCTTTGGCTCCGATGGAGGCTTTGCAAACACGGTAAACCACAAACGATCGCAGCCTTCCTGCTGCGAATAAACCGGTGGTGAACACGTGGGGGCTGAAGACGGTCTCTGTGTTTTAGAGGAGCATTTTAAGGCCGACGAGGAGGACCACAGAGAAACCGAAGGTGTCCAAGGCTTCGTCGGAGGAGGAGGAGGACACGTGCAGCGGGTTTGAGGAGAGTGGGATTAACAGCCAGATGAAAGCCATGGTAAGTTTCCTAAAACTGTATTTCCCCACTTAAATCAGACACTAAGAAAGTTTAGTCCTAATCTTTAGTTGTGTTGTTATTTCAGAAAGTAGATTCCGAACCGCCGAGACGTGGCCGCAGGCCCAACGTGCTGAAGGTCGCCATGACGTTCCCCACCAAGAAAACCTGCAAGAAGAGGCCCGCATCCCAAATCCCCCAAAACGAAGTTCGGGACTCCGACTCTGAGGAAGAAGAGAACTTCATCACCAAGAGAGCTCTGAATATTAAGGAGAACAAAGAAATGGTACAATCTTCTCATTATCACTTACCAGCATCTGGTATTATAAACTGACCTTTGACCTGCACAGCCTCTGGTTTTACTCCTTCATTCATGTTTTACGTATTTATTTTTCTGACAGCTGGCGAAGCTCATGGCCGAGCTGAACAAAGTGCCCGGTCTTTTCCCCGGAGGGAGGTCAACGTCTGCGTCCACCACGGTAATTTAACCCCGACCGTTTCTTGGCTGTGAACATCTCACGGTGGATCGTCGGCGCTCTGCGTTAACCGCTTCCGTTCTTCTTTTATCGCATTCAGCCCCGGCGGTCCACGGGAGGCCGCTGGAGAAACGCAGAGCGTCCGTCCCGCCCCCACACGCGCTCCCGCACGCGGGTGGACGGCCCGCCCAGCCCGGCGCCGGAGGACGACCCCGAGGACGTCTTCAGTCTGGTTCGCCGAAGTCGCTACTTCGAGGAAGCCGACGAGCCGGTGAGCGACGTCGGGGGGGGAAACGTCCGCGTGTCAGCTCGTCTTTTACAATGACCACAGGCATTAACCGCGTCCATTTGCCCCCCGCGCAGGCCCGCCGCCGTTGCTACAGCGGCGTGAAGGCCATCGCTCACGTGGTGCGGCCTGTGGACGACATCACGGAGGCGGAGCTGCAGAGCATCTGCAACAATGTGCGCGAGAAGGTCTACAACAGATCCACGGTAGGTCCCGCCCCCCCCCCCCCCCTTTCCGCGTCGGCCTGTTGAGCTCTTTGCTTGAAGCCTCTTTCCTTTCCTCTCCTCACAGGGATCCACTTGCCACCAGTGCCGCCAGAAAACCACCGACACCAAAACCAACTGCCGTAACCCGGAGTGCGTGGGGGTCAGGGGTCAGTTCTGCGGCCCGTGTCTCCGCAACCGCTACGGCGAGGAGGTCCGCGACGCTCTGCTGGATCCGGTGAGTGCCCGAACGTGCCGGGCGGCGCTGGCGGGCTTCGTCGGCGGGGTCTGACTGGGTTTTATTTCCGTTGTTTGCCCGTAGGAGTGGCTGTGTCCGCCGTGCAGAGGCATCTGCAACTGCAGCTTCTGCCGCGCCCGAGACGGCCGCTGCGCCACAGGAGTGCTGGTGTACCTGGCCAAGTACCACGGGTTTGACAACGTGCACGCCTACCTGAAAAGGTGACCGCAGCGACCGAAAGATTCGGAGGTGTTAGTTTGTTTAGAACTGATTTGTTCGTTAACATAGAGACTCAGACTTTTTTTTTGTTTTTTTTTTCCTGCAGCTTGAAAAAGGAGCTGGAAGAGAGAGGCGAGTGAAATGGGGGAAGGAGCTGATCCTGACGCACCGAGTCCAAATACGCACCGTGTTTCAACCGTGTTGTTGTTCTTTTTTTTTACAAAATGTCACATTCTTCTTAAGCACAGAAGCGCCGTTTCTCTCCTCAAGCTTGCTTTGATTCAGTTTCCCTGCGTGTCACGGAGAGCTCAGCTCGTACAATGAGGTTGGTTGGTTGAAAACTAAAGTGGACCAAAACAAATCTTTCGACGGTCGTCGAACGTTCCCATGGGTCTTGAGTGTTTTAAGACAAATGGTGTATATATTCCCACAGCATGAGATCATCCCTGCTGCGATGAAGCACAGGCGTGTTGAGATGATCCACTGTAATCTTTACATTGTTTTAAATGTACAGCTTTGACAAAACCCACTTGAACATGTCTTTTTTTCTTTCTAATTTGCAAATTTTAACGCTTGTGTTTTGACAAGTTTTGTAAATTTACGTGTAATTTTTTTATTTTTTTTTGAAAGCACAAAAGGCTGCTTTGGCTGCGTTGTTCTGCAGAAAGGGATCTGCAGGCCGCTCGGGTGTCGCGGGTGGGAAAGGGCACCGGCTCTGAGGTCCACTGCCTTTTCCCTCTCAGACCGAGAGGAACTGCGTGATCTACTACAGCGCCTGGTTAAATATCCTTCATTAGATAACTGTCACTAATGGTGTGGAAACAATTAGCACACGCTAATGGGAATCTCATACCTGTAAATCATTTGATCCTGTTAAAGCACGTTCTCGCTCTGCTTCAGTCTCTTTGGCTCATTTTCTGCCTTCCCCTGCTAAGTGGGACCCGCTGAAGGTGCCACTGAAGTGGCAATAGAGTTATGGCCCCGCATTTTCCCTTCGCAAGTGCGATACTCTACGCGGAATGACATGGAATTAACCTTTGTGTCGCTCATCTTTTGAAAATGTACTTCATTCGACCTGCGCCAGGACACCCTGATTATATGATAGTTTCAAAAATAATCAACGGCTGAGATTTCTCCCGCGGTGTGATGGCAGGTGGAGGTTATCCTGCTGCTGCTTGTGTTTATCACGCTGCGCACAAGAGGAGCGATGCTCCATGTATCTGTTCTCATTGCTCATTTAACTGTACGTTCAACATTAAAGTGTTTATCACTGCAGAACCCGTTTCCTTTGACTTCGGCTGCCACTCCATCCAGAACAGTGGGAGGACTGCTATTGAAACACGGAGCGCTGTGACGTTCAGCGGTTCCTTACCGGAGGAAACTAATGTTATCTGGCTAAAAAGGTGACGCTATCTTGTCTTTATTGGGTCAAATAATGACAATTTACAACCACAGGCTGCATTAGAGGCAATAATGACAATTAAAGTTTACTATTTCGACATTAATATTTCTATGAATCGTCTCCGCATTGAATTCATAGATGAGCTTTATTGGCCCGACATAAGCGCAGGAGGAGAGCGTCTTCATTCTCTGCCTGGATACACGTCCCGCCCCTTTATTCAACAAATCGCGGTCTGCTGCAATGTTAACGCTCAGAAACGTTGAATACGGCCTCTTTGGGAGACGATGGAAGTTTCCATTACGATGTTAAGCAGAAAACAAGTGGGCTGACGTGACGCCCCCTGTTGTAGCACTAATAGGAAGAAGCAATGTCTATTTCCAGTTCACAGTGTCGTCAGAATGGCTACAGTAAAGGAATAGTCTGCAGAATAATGACTTTCCCATATTAGACAATGTGCCATGTGACTATCGCACATGTCAGATCATCCAACCAAATAGAAGGAATTGTTTTGTAATGAAATAATTGTGTCCATTTACAAATCCAAAGGGTCCTCTATCGTTGCCGTTAATTTATAATGAATTCAATCTAGTGTTTATTGATTAGACAACTGTTGAGACAATGAAATAATAAGATGAAACACAATATTACAGATATATTGAGAACAATGAGCATCAAAAATCTGTGAGGAATACAAAAATAAATTGTCCATTAGACACTTTTGTAGTATCTGTGGTGTATTTTGTCACATTATTATAATATTTGAAATACCGCTAATTGCGGTATTTCTAATATTGGTTGATAAAAAAAGTAAACATGTCCTTGATGGGATTGTTTTCCATATTGTTACACATTAATAAAACAGTATATATTCTAAACAATCACCTGATGCATTTAACTTCACAACTCCTCTTTTTTGCCTCCAAAAGGAACATTTCAAAAACTATTATTAGTATAATAAAGATGCACTTGAAAATACTAGTCCTGTATTAAATACCAATGATCATCCACTTTGGCGTGATGAATATTTAGGGAAGTAATTGTTTACAACGCTCAAGCATTGAGCTGATCTGGTAATCAGGCTATGAAATACAATATTTATTCATTAGAGCAGATTTAATGAGGCCTTGCGGCGCTAATTATGAAAACCAGTGTAGCAGCAAATGAGTAGCGCGCGGCGGCGGGCTGCGGGGTACCTGTGAGGAGGGACTGGGGGGTTGAAGTGCCACGAGACACCGAGCAGCCGCACACAGACCCGACTGCGGCCGCCCGGCAGACAGGACGCAGAGGGCCCCCCCCGACCCCCTCCGGCTTCCCAGCATGCCCTGCTCTCCGGCCTCCAGGAATCAAACGCGGGCTTTTCCCAAAAGCACCTCGCCGTCCAGACTGTTGGCTTTTTCTTGTTGCCACAAAAGTAGGAGATCTCAGTTCAGAGGTGCTTTCAGGTGCTTTCAGGTGCTGCGCGCTCAGAGCGGCGAGGCTTTTAAATGTTTGTGTCGCTGACGTTCTGCCAGCGACGATCCTGAAGCAGGTTGAGCTCTTATTCTGCGGTTTGTATTTGTATGCAGGTCTGAAGACACTCGGCAGTGTTCACAGCATAATACGGGTTTTGATTGACTGATATTTTCATTGCGGCTGCAGGGTAGCGTGGAGACTGTTAATTTGCTTGGGAGTCCTGCAGGTCTGCGGTGATTGTGGTGGAGCCGGAAGAAAAGCTGAATAAATGCAACTCACGGGTCAAAATCAACTGATTAATTATAATTTAGAATCAATCAGGCCTCTATAATAAACACCCTTTCATATTTGATACTTAACAACCAGCTTTACATGGTGCAAATCTAACGCGGTACAACACGTGAAGCTCAACATATCACGAGGAAGACAAGGAGTACAAATTGTGATAATAAAACTAGAAATTAGATCAACTGTTTTTGACGCAGCCCAGCAAGACAACTTTCAACACACGAATCTCCCTCCTGGCTCCGACCTCCAGCTCTCGTAAAGTGTAGTAGAGGAGAGTGCTGTTAAATGCACAGTGAGTGACTCCGGGTGGCAGAAGGCTTGTGACACGTTCCTTTTCCTCCAGTACCAGCCTGCAAAGTGATGGAAACCGCAGTTTTGGCCAGGTGTCAGGGACATTATCAAAGAAAAGGGCTGCCTGCAGTTGCTCCATCTCACAGGAAATTGCCAACTCACCCTAACAAAGAAAAGGCATAAGTGCACTTGCTGTTGGCTTCAAGGCGAGTGTGATAAGATGACATTATAAATACAGAATTGTTCACGGAGGTGCAGGGGCAGGCACACCAGGAAGCTGAATTCTGTTTTTTCACGTGCGCAGCTAAAAGAAGCCCGGATGTGTTTATCTACAAGAGAATCATCCACTTGGGATTCATCCGTTTCATAAACGTGTTAAGCTGGCGTTGTAGATGTTCGTATTTCAAAGTAATTGCAGCTCTGCATAGTTAAAAAACTCCAGCACCAGGAGGAGTGTGACAACCGAGAGGGAAAAAAACACAATTCACAGCACATTGACAACGCGCATTTATGGGGATTTTAATTGCTTATTTCATTGGATACAAAGTATTGTCTTTGCCACCAAAACCATTGCGAAGAAAAGCGAAGGCCTACGAAATGCTCATCTGTGATATAATGTGCGTGTGCTGCAGCACAACAGCAGCTTCTCCCTGTGAGACGCTCGGTTCTTCGCGGGACCTGAAGGGGGAGCTCTAATACAGGCAACTCGCTGCACTTTATCATCCCTAAACTTCCAACAAGTCTTCAGGAAATGGAGGAGAAAGTGAAAGGGCCCTCACAGCTTTGCCTCACACATCAGACACGTTTGATCGAGTTCATGGATCTCCCGCTCAGAAGTTGCGCGCCGTGTGCCAGAAACGAAGTGGTTTGGTAAAACGCCTTTGAGGAGGATTGTCCTGCACCTGCGGCATCAGAGCGCCACTATTTAGCGAGCTGACGGGGGGGACGGTGACACCGTCTGGGAACAGTGTTGTGAAACTTCACATTAAATCCTCTAAAAGGAGTCCAGCAGCCCACTTGGGTTGCAGGAGGGGTGGGGGAGGCGAAGGTGGGTGTAATTATGAACAGGGGAACACAGGGTTGTAATCTGTTAATCTATTCTTACCCTAAGTGAGAACTGGTGCATCGGATTGATTTTATTGAGATCATACATTATAAATGGGGCATGGAGGAGCTTACAGCCTTGAGACGGTGGTGCTCACGTGCTTCATTAATTTTTACTTCATTAACTCTCTCCTTCAGACCCTTCGACGCACAATTCACTGCCGACCATGAATCTCGGCTACAGGCGGACGGACAAGCCTGGGTCGACTCTCAGCGGAGTGGGTGAAGCAACGCTGTCAAAACAAATCAGTAACACATGGAATATACGTAACCTCAGATCAGTGTGGATTCATGCGCTTCTTCCAACTTTTTCATACGGAACAAAAGTCCCGAGGAGAGGAGGTTTGGCGGTCGCGAAGCTGTTCCAGTCACAGAAACAAAAAGCATCAGTAGCACTGACGGGAAAGAGTCCACAATGCGTCCTTTGCATCCAGCGTTTCTAGTTTATTCTGCCACAAAGCCACTTTGGAACAATTGACAGAACAGTTGAAGTGCCACTTTTTTCAAAATTCATCAGCGATTGATTGAAAATCCAGCAATATAATCAGCGAGGACAGAGCCTCGACCTTACGAAGCTGCTGCATTCCTTCAGTTTACTTACTGCTTCTATACGTACCATTTTACAAACCAATGGGTGCTGCAGTGGTCGCTTTCTTCTCTCGCAGCAAGGAATTGCAGGATTCCAGCGGTGGGCCCTTTTGAATGGACCATTTGTTTAATATTATAGCCTTAAACCTAACAATAGCAATCAGTCAAGAAAGCACCTCTGCATGCTGCTCTGCGTCGCCATTAACTCCAGACAAGTGATGGCCTTCGCTGGTTTGCAAGGTGAGAGAAGGGAGGCTGTCGGGAGACAAAGGGGAATAAATGGATGCTGTTGGACCTGTTCGGCAACAGAGGGAGTGTGTGGATTTTGTTGCAAGGAGTCAGTGGGTGCAGAATCCTTGAGAAAAGTTGGAAAGAGACTTAGTGAAAGACTTGGAAAGACTTGCAGGGAGACTTTGAGAGAGACTTGGAGAGGGAGACTTGGAGAGGGAGAGTTGGAGAGGGAGAGTTGGAGGGAGACTTGGAGAGGGAGACTTGGAGGGAGACTTGGAGAGGGACTTGGAGAGGGACTTGGAGACTTGGAGGGAGACTTGGAGAGGGACTTGGAGGGAGACTTGGAGAGGGAGACTTGGAGAGGGAGACTTGGAGAGGGAGACTTGGAGAGGGACTTGGAGACTTGGAGGGAGACTTGGAGAGGGAGACTTGGAGAGGGAGAGTTGGATGGAGACTTGGAGGAGAGACTTGCAGGGGAGACTTGGTGAGGGACTTGGAGAGGGAGACTTGGAGGGAGACTTGAGGAGGGAGACTTGGAGGGAGACTTGGAGAGGGACTTGGAGAGTGACTTGGAGGGAGACTTGGAGAGGGAGACTTGGAGGGAGACTTGGAGGACTTGGAGAGTGACTTGGAGGGAGACTTGGAGAGGGAGACTTGGAGAGGGAGACTTGGAGGGAGACTTGGAGAGGGACTTGGAGACTTGGAGGGAGACTTGGAGAGGGACTTGGAGGGAGACTTGGAGAGGGAGACTTGGAGAGGGAGAGTTGGAGGACTTGGAGAGTGACTTGGAGGGAGACTTGGAGAGGGAGACTTGGAGAGGGAGACTTGGAGGGAGACTTGGAGAGGGACTTGGAGGGAGACTTGGAGAGGGACTTGGAGGGAGACTTGGAGAGGGACTTGGAGGGAGACTTGGAGGGAGACTTGGAGAGGGACTTGGAGAGGGACTTGGAGGGAGACTTGGAGAGGGACTTGGAGGGAGACTTGGAGGGAGACTTGTAGAGGGACTTGGAGGGAGACTTGGAGACTTGGAGGGAGACTTGGAGGGAGACTTGGTGATAGAGGGCTGTTGCAGTCCGTGGCAGCGAGCTATAATTGGGAAGTTTTAGTGTAAATCTAAATATCTATCGGTTTGAAAACACGATTTGTCTGATATTTGTGTCTTTTCTTTTGATGAATCCAGGATCTGTGAATACGAACACACAGTTTTTACTCCATCCATTCTGGCCTGGACTCTGATCGGCCGCCCATCTAGAAGTGATGTCACCAAATAGCAGGCTTTTCAAATGCAGCATGTAGCTTGAGTGCATCTGTGAGTCTCGCATGGAGGCGGTGAAGTTGCTGGAGCTTCAGACCTGTCGGCAGACGCTTGAGAACAACACACATCAGTGAGCTGTGCGCTAAGTGCTTTTCCTCTGAGGCAGCATAAACTTCTTAACATTTCAAATCGGTTTTCGACAGCTGTCCCCAAGAAGATTTGTGAGATCTGTTTCACCACACATGTTGAAGTGATGATTCCCTCATTACATTTGCCATCAAACAATATCTCCAAAGCTAACAGTTGACAAAATCCAGTTAAAACATTCAAGGGAAAAAGCTCTTAAAGGAAGACTTAATGGGAGCAAAAGAAAAACAGCTCTTAGACAATTAGCACCAGAGACCAATCTATAATTTTAAGATTATTTTCACCACTTAAAAGCAGCACACATGGTTTGTATTGTGGCCGGGCAGAACGAACAACACTTGAATGGATTTGATTTGGTCTCCCTAATCTGCATTTCCTCCAACGTGCCTTTCTTCTGGTCCAAAATGTCGGTGTTGATCAAATCCAGCTGGAATGAGCCAGCGTGTTTTCAATTGCGGCCTTTGACTAAACATTTGTTTTTTTTGTAAATGGTGTGGAAATTAAGAATTATCTTAAAAGGATCCCTAATATAGTAAAGATGCATATACAAAACCATATTCTGCAGATCATTACTACAATTATCATACAATAAATTGCCACTTAGTTAATATCTAAGACCAACACGATACATACATGTATAGACACGTCTTGTTGATGACCCAAAAACCTGGATGAAATTATGATTTAAAATTGAGGGAAATTAATCGACAGTTCATTTTCCACGAGAGCCCAGAGGGCCCTCCACAGGGCCCGCAGGGGTCCCCAGACCTCACTTTGACAATCACTATATCATATCTGGTTAACAGACACATCCCAAAGCTATTTTCATTTAAATAACACATTGTATTTTTGGAGATAAAAAAAAAAAAATGTAATTGCAAAATCTGTAATTTAACCCCGGGGCTGGTTGCTTAACCAAACACGCTTTGGCTGGTTAGGCTTAGTCACAGAGGAAATGTCTGGCACACAGATTGAATTTGGTCTCTCTGAAGTCAAAGGCAGGAAAACAATTAAGTGTCTGCCGCACATTTCACTGTGTACCACTTGACACAGTTTTTCACATCACTGGGGCAATTGTCTGCAGAGAGTGACGAGACAAAGCCGTCACTTCGCGCTGTCTCCCAAAGATGGCACGGTTATTTTCTGATTTCAAGACATTTCAATTAAAGCCACTGCCGGAGATAATAAACATAATGGCGAGAGACTTGCGCTGTTGTCTTTTGTGCTGTCACGTCCGTTTTCAGGACGGTTTCCTGCCGTTAAAACCGGGAGGGTGCATCAGAGGGAGCTTTGGTCTTAGATAGGTGTGTGTGTGTGTGTGCGTCACTGTCCTCCAGTCCCTTCCTCCATCCTTGTCTTTCATTCGACGTTGAGTCCTTTCAAAACAAGGTGAAGTTCAGCAAAGTTTCTCTGCAGAGATGATCAAACAGTCACATCACTAATGGCGACGGGTGACAGGGCCAGTGAATACAGATCAGCTTTAATTGTGGTGGGTCTTACTGCCACTGTCTGTCAATCTGAGTCTTTGAATTGGTGAAAATTTGCTCTGTTCATTCTGTTAAATGACGTATCCAATTAAATGCTTTAGAATTCATGATCTTCACTCAAGGTTAAATGAAAGCAGTTACTCCTGTCAGTAAGGTGATTAAAAGCCGACTACATCGGGCACATTTTGTGCAAAAATTTAAATTTGGAACTAAAGCGTGAGTCTTTATTCATTACGAGAGGCCCTGGTATATAAATGTCCGGCACAGTAGCTCTTAATCACCATGTTCATTTTAAATTTCACTTTAGTTCTTTTCAATAAAAAAGCATCCCGGAATTCAAATGACAGTGTTTTAAATACTCAGGGACTGTTGACAACTTTCTCAGCAGCAAAGACGCTTTTAAAAAGCTTTTTTTTTGTTCTTTTCTTCTACCGCAGGCTTGACAAAAAGCAGTCTCAGACCTTGAAGGCGGCGCGTCTAATATAATGCAAAATAATGTTTGTCCCATTACCTTTTTTAACTATGATTGAAGGGATAGAGCGATTCCCGCCTCAGCAAAACAAAGGAAAAAGGGCTTTTTTGACAATTGGGTTTAAATGAACTAGTGCACCACAGCAAGGATAATAATTTCCTTCCAACAAGATGAATGTCGTGCCGGGTTATTAACGAGCATATAATGTGCGCGTGCGAGTAAGTTTCCCGTTGTTGTGATGAATGTGACGACGGAGGCGAGCAGCACGTTGAGTAATGACTGTTGTCCGGGGATCTGATCGCCGTGGCCACCGGGGGACAAAAGCCACCGTCTGGATTTCACACTCGGCGTGACGCGAATACCCCCGACGTCCAACCGTTCAAGCCCACTGTTAATTAAAGAATCAAACAATGTCATTTTCCACGTTCCCCCTGCGACCCATCCGCAGCCAGGTTCACTTCCTATTGTCTGTAATTGAAAGTTGTGGTTCTTCTCAAAGGATGTGATTGGCTTTGAAATGGCATTAACTGGTGTGGTGAAGTCAAAATCAAAGGCCTCCTCGGTGAGCCTGTGACCTTCGGTAACCGTTAGTAACTAATGAGGCACATAATATTTCAACTTAAGGGTCCAATTTCCTTTTTGCATTTTTAATCGTATCCAAAACTAAATTGAATTTGTTGTATTTTATCAGCATGAGTGGATCTTAACAAGTCAGTCTTTCCGGGCAAAAATTTGTTTCCATATGAAAAACTGATTTTAATTGTCCACAGATTATGTTGCTTTTATCTGTGATGGATATGTTATGTGTAAAAATCCTCATGGGATTTTAATTTCCACAAGAAACTCAAGATCTATTACAAAATGAATGAGCTGCATAATTACTTATCTTTATGTGTGAAGTTGGTTAATGCACAACATATCCACATTAAATGGATCACATGAACAGCGTCAGTTTGGCTCAGAGTTAGCAACAGGGTGGTTCATCGGGAGAGAGAGAGCGTGTAGCAGCACACAAACATTTAAAGGGCACTAAATTAAACCTCCACAGGTTTCTCTGCATCGACTCCTCTAGACACGTAACGGCACGCAGACCTGCGCGCCAAGATGCACATTTGAATGGCTGCCAAATGCATAAACTTGGCTCACTCAGGGGTTCATGGCGAATAAATAAGGCTGTGGATTACATCAAATCTCTTTTCAAACCACTACTCTTGCGCGCCGCTCCCAGTGTGGAGACTATTTAAACTCTGGAAGGAGCCAAACATCAGCGGTTGGTCTCCTTTAAACAAGTCTGACTAAAGTAGAAAAATAAATAAAGCCTGCGGCGCTCTACTTTAATGTATTCAATTAACTGCGGTCCCTCTAGAGAACTCCAGCGCACACTCGGATAAAGAGAGAGCATATCGCCTGGAGATGAATACGCTGAATGCACTCATTCTAGAGGCCGTGATTGGAAATCTTCCTCAACAGGTTCTCACTTAATTAAACTTCCCTTCATCTGACTTTGTGTCGCTTTCGATGGAAAATTGGGAGGCATTTTCAGAACCAGGGAAACTTTGTTCACCATTGCATTTTGTTTACAGGGAAATTGGGGAAGGGGAGGGGGGATTTGGGGAGCGGGGGGCTTGTAGGGCCCGTGATAACCTCCAGCATCACTGTGGAAAGTCAACTCAGCCTGAAAGAACAGAGAAGTGTACGAAATCTCAGATTCAATCACAGACAATTATGTGGTGAAATGAGAGAAATTCAGCAGCCGTCAAGTCTGAGTGGGAGGGATAATTATCTAGCAGTCATTACAGCTCCCATAATAGCATTTAACGACATTCATATACTGTATGGACATATTGCGCTCGCTGGAAACATGTAAGTTGAAAATAATCAGACCAAGCTTGAAAATATATGAAGCCCCTCTTGTGTGCTGGGAAATGTAACATGTTCATAGCGTCCTTGAGGGAGTCTGAAATTTATCTAATTATCTCCAATGTGTCTCATGAGAATCCATTCAGCACCCTTTGTACCTTATTCTCCGCAGCCCCCATTGTGCAGCAAAACCCCAACAGAGTCTCCTATCTATTAAAATCCATCTCTCATCTCGCGTCGCCTACATCCTGCGTTCGCTGCACTTTTTCCATAACAAATCAACTTAATCAAGCTCATTAAGTATCATTATTAGCTATTTATTGTTATCTGCCCCAGTGTAGCCCTGACAGGTGCCCCCCCCCACCACCACCCGCCCGATACCGGGACCTTTGCTTGTCACGACGGCTCCGCACTCAGTCCTAATTGGCCTTCATTGTATCTCTCTCTAGCGAGGAAAAGACGAGGCGCCGTTTGCTGCTTTGTGTTCTTCGGAAAAGTTGCGTAAAAACAAAATTCCTGTGAGGAAATACTGCACTTAAATGAAGGACGAGGACGTGGGAAACCGGGCACGGAGAAGGCGTCCCACGCTGCCTTTGTGCTAAACACAGCGGACGCTCCTTAATGCAGCGTGGCCAATGCATTTCCACAGCTGTCAGGGTGACGGACAGCGGGCGAGTCTCTGCTTTGCAGCGGCATGCTTCCACCTGCACACAATAGGCCTGCAGGATGGCGTGTAGGGAAGATTTATATATATGTGTGTGTGTGTGTGTGTGTTGCTGTTGAGGAAAAGGGGGGAGGGGGAGGGGGGGGGTTTAAAGGTGCGGGGAAGTTCGTCCCGTCGCAGGAGTTATTAAGTTTGTCTCTTGGACACACTTGGTTTCACCAGGGTGCTCGTCCCTCATTCGTAATAGATGCTAATCTGTTCAGGGCTGACTGATGACAGAGCTTCCTGCCCTTCATGGAATTAGTCCTCTGCTTTATCAAAGGACCCAAACTGCTTGCTAATTAGACTCATTTCCTCCCGCATGAATTATTTATTTCCATTGTAACTGATCAGAGGCGATTGTGACGCATCACGCTGCCACCGGTTTTCACACAGATGCGCCTGACATCACGAGTCCTGAAACGTGGCGTGTGGGGTTCAACGGGAGCAGCGGCTGGTTCAAACGCCGTTCAACGACGCTTTCAGAGTAGCTTAAATGACACTATATATATTAGCAGGTTCAAGATTCAGATTAGTATTTCCCAGAGTTTACCTCATCATGAACAACCTTCAAGCGAATACTATACAATACATTAAGCAATAGACTTGAGGGATTTTAACATTACTATTTTTTTATGTTGAATTCAACCTCACACTGTACTTGAGATGCAAACATCGTACTTTTTAAAGAAAATGCACAAATGTCACCTTTGGCGTTTAAGCGTTGAAATGCACTTATTGTAAGTCGCTGTGGATAAAAGCGTCAGCTGAATGACATGTGATGTGATGTGATGTCACGTTTCCTGCTTTGTTTGTCGCGGGGTTGCGTTATGAAAAAGCACTTAAATCAAGGTTTTGATTTAAAATTGGGATTCCTGTGGTTGTCTCCTATAGCATTAACCATGTTACTAACCCATGCTGCGCTAGCTAACGCTAACACTAGCAGCCTATAAACATATCTATGATTCATTGTCCTTCATTGAACACATTCCTAAAAGCCGCACTGGTGCAACTTATTATTTTCCGTTACATCGGATCCGGTTGTCGAAAAACAATGGTGCTATTAATAGTACCACTTAGAAACACTAATAACAATCATTTTATACTCTCATTTTCAGGTTTGTAGGCTGGACTCTTACTTCAACAACATTTCTGAGTGGCTTAATTATCCACAACCAATGTAATAATACACAACTGCTGGTCAATAATCCGCTCCTATTCATCCAAAGACTGCTAACTGGCATTATTTCAATACAAGAGACGGGGCTGCAAGACATTCCACCCCATTTGATTTGACTAACACAGAACGTGGACTGAAATTAACATCGTCCAGAGGAATAAAAATCTTTAGAGCTTCATAAGCGAGCGAGTGATGACAAAATAACGTCTGAAAATGTAAAACAAGCCTCTAAATAAGAGACATAACACACAGTTACAAATGCCCACTTCATAGCTACTGTGTAATGTTGGGGAGGTTTATGGATGTATTCCATAAGTTCTGTTCTCCTCATCAAAACATTCGCTCTCTAATTACATCTACTTAAGCAATTTTGTTGAGGGAAAAAAAAATGTTGTGCTTAATTGCATTACTATCGGCAAGGCAGAAATATGCAGAGCGAAAGAACGTATAGCAACGTGAGGGAACTGCTAATGGGTCCGATATTTGGTTTGCATTGCTAAACAGCACATTCCGCCCCACAAAGAGAGCGAGGCTTCTGTTCTCCAAACTGTAATCAAACAAAGACAGATGAACACTAGAGGGAAAGTTTGATATAATTGTTCATCTGCTCTCCGTTTCTCACTGATTCTTCTGCAGGGAGAGCGATGGGCTCTGTTGCAGACAATTCTTTCTCTGTGATTTACATCTATAAGGTGCAGGGTATCAGACGAAGAGCGCATGTTTCAAAACCACAATACCGACTGATAAGGTGAATAAAAACAGTTCAAATAATACAATGACAGGAAATATTCGAACATATTCACGATGGACTATTGTGCCGCTTTTCAAAAGCTTCTATTTACAAATCAGCTCAATACAATGTGCTCCGGTAGCCTGCCATTCTTTCCTCTTTCTCTGCACAATAAGGCTCGGTTTCAGGTAATTTGAAAGTTTACCGAGACTTTGAAGCGGTCTTTTGAGGAAGAAAAAAATGAATAAGATGCCCTCCAGCCCACAATAACACTTTAAATGCTCTTTTGCCTCCCGTTCTCACATGAACAATAGGGAATTATGTTGAGGCAAGAAAGAAAAATCTTTTATAATGAATACCACGTTTAGTGATTGCAAATAATTGCGTTAAGTGGCTTATTTGCCTTAGGTCGGGAAGAGTGACTAGTGTATAACTAACAGGAGAATGTGAACCCTCACCCTCGCTGATGAGGCCTATTCACAGCTCGCCTGCCCTGTGCCCCCTCCCAGCTTCTTACGCTCTAACCTGATGACGAGTGCGTTGTTAAAGTTTCAAAGCAATGATTTCACACCGTGATATTCATCCCTCCGTTATGGAAGTATAGCGGACTGCCGCTGCTTCTGCTCGCAGCCTGGAGAAAAACACCAAAAAAACACATTAGAGTAAAATTGCTATGTCATAAACATGTGGCTGACGTGTCATCGCATCGGTAATAATATTGCAAATATATAATACTATTATTATATGTTAAGGGTATGTTATTATGGGCATTCTGCATAATGAGTTTTTTGTCCTGGTAATAAAACTTTTACTTAAGTAACAATCTAGTGGAATCTTCCCGATGCAGAACTTGTCTGTAATAATGTAAGAACAAAGCATATAAATAACTTAAATACCCTTAAAGCTCTACATATTTTCTCATAAAATATTTCTCATAAAAATGTATTTATTTTTTGCAGTTTATATCATGCATCTTCTATTGTGACTTGCAGCCTGCGTTAAAGCGGTTTTAAAAATGCAGTGAGTGTGCCAGTTTGTTGGACCTCACACTAAGCTGTGTGCAGCTTTTTGTCAGTGGAATGAAATCTTTGTAACATACTTCACCAGGAAAAAGAAAAAAAAAACACGGTTTGAGTCAACATCTGTTTATCTCCTCTGGACACTTTGGCGGGTGTTGAAGCAATCTTTGTGAAATGATTTGTGTGGTCCATTATTCATGGGCACACGCCACGCAACATGAAGCCCACTACAAACACAATTTCCAAACAAAAACCCTGATCTGTTTTGTTTTCGGCGCTGACCCTTTTCCGTTTGGCTGTGCTCAGTTACAGTTAACCTTCCAGAAAAAAAGGCCTTCGTGGTTATTAGCTGTATTCTGACTAACGGCGGAAAAACAAAAATATAGAAATGATTGCGCGCTTTGTCCTCGGTTTGAAAAGAGATCCCCCGGGGAAATCATCAACAGAACAAAAAGCAAAACAAACAAATCAGGATGCTACAATAATTACTTTAGGGTATCCAGTGCTCTCTCATGGAATATATCAGTGGCCACCATGTCCGGGGTCTGACCCACGAAACATCAAGCAAAGGGACAAGAAATGAATCTCCCATTATGGACGCCAGTCCCTGGGTGAGAAAAACAAAGCCTGGACAAACTGCTGGACAACGACCAACCGGACTGTCAACAGGACTCTCAGTCGAGACGTCGAAGACAAAGGTACATCAGGTGAAACTAATTAAAAACTGATCCGTAAATTGTTAAATTTCACAAAGATGTAGTTAAAAAATGCAAAATTACTCATTTGTAATAGAGCTACTTTGCTCTATGTGGTCAAATATCCTTTAGATATTTAGCCATTTAACTTTGTGAATGAATGTTTTGTTAGCGGGATTATGTGTTGCTTTCAAATACTGCATGGTATCCTTCATGACAATATTCATTTTTGATGAATATGGTAATTAAAAGCAAATCAAAATGTGTTTGGAGGTGATTTGCCAAACACCGTCAGCTCCTGGGTTTCATTCCTGACCAACATGCACAGCAGCCTCCGAGCTGCTACCAACCTGCAAACCCGCCAGATTGGATGGAGATTTAAAAGTAAGCAAGAGTTAATGAAACCAAACAATATCTTGTGATTTAACGCTGTTTTGACACTTTTAGTATTTACTTAGTTGGATATTAAGTCTAAATACTTTCCTGTTAACTTGCTCAGTGAGATATTCAAAGTCCACCGGTTGGGACGACTTTAAAGTCGTCCCAAGGTGTTTCCTGGCAACAGTCTTCAAATACTCCTGATTGCAGTTCAGCCTGAAGTTAAGGAACACTTAAACAAAGCACATATTTATTCCAACAATAAATGAACTGTGCGCAACAATTCTTTCATTTTTGATTTCTAACTGAAATCTAACATCAAGTGTTTGAAATCAAAACGAGCACTCGGGCCACGTTTAATGGGCAGGGAGCTGACGAAGGCCGGGCCTGAGCGGCTGGAGAGGAGACTCACCCTCGGGTGCCCTGCCGGCGCTGCGGCGACAAAGGGCGGGGAGGGCCGCCGCTGGTCGCCGTGCCGACGGGGACTCGCACCCCTGCACCATCGAGAGAGACACCTCGCCAGCAGCTACGAGCCTGCGAGTGCACACACAGGCCCGAGGTGGGAACGCCGTCTTCCTCGGCAGGTCGAGAGGGTGACCACGGATAGTCACATGCTGCTGCAGTCGTTGATGTTCATGCACACGCGCTTAAACGATGAGTTCGTTCTCGCAGCAGCTGCCCCGGCGTTATGAATGTGATGTTTGCTCGGCCTGACACAAACAGTGTCGCTACGTCGGGCCTTCATCCGCTGCGGCTGCGTGCTTCATACGTTCCCTGTAACAGTGCAGACAGAGAGACAACATGACACATAACATAAACCTTTGAGTCAATACTTTGCTTTTAATGGAGAAAGATGAAAATATCAATACCGGCTCATTTACAAACGCGTCGCGTTGCCCAGTTACTTATAGTTAATTGATTTTAACAACCACATGGGAGATGTAGCCAGAAATCAATTGAACGGCGGAGTTAAGTGACTGCATGACAGCTCATAATGTGGCCAATTTGACATTGTCTAATCTGAAAAGACAATAATCCGAAGAAGACAGGCAGGAGTGAATATCACAGCGGCGTTTCGAGACTCCGCCTCCCTCCACAACAGAAGGATCAAAGCCGCCTGATGACAAAAAATAAGAGGTTAAAAATAAATTCTTCTGGCAAATGTTGTCCCAAACAATACGGCTCAATGAAAAAGAAGAGAGGGGAGCGCGGCCTGCGCGGACCGTCCGTTGTGCGGAGCGTTTATCAGCTCGAAATGCTATTTCATGCATTAACACTCCACAAAACGCCCCCAACCCCCCCCCCAACGCCCTCAGCACAAAAGGCCTCCGATTTATGATGAGCAGTCAACTCAGCGACGCCTGTGGCCCCCGCCGGCACACCACTTCCTTTACTTCCCCAGCACGGCGGCTCCTCTCGGGGCCCCTGCCGGCTCCGAGACGGGCTGTCAGGGTAATGTGATCAAGGTGGGTGCAGCCGGAGAGGAGCTAAATCGTGGCTGGGGAGGGTAGGGTCGAGAGGGGGTGGCGGGGAGGGGGGATGACATTCTTTGATTTTTAACCATTACAGAGTTTTCATAGAGCTGCAGTCAATTTATTTTATTTATTCTAATGAAGAGCATTAGGAGCGCCATACTGTGCTGCACTGCACATTGATCGCCTCGTTAATCACACTTTGCAGACACTCGCAAATCAAGTTCTAACAGCAAGCACTGAATCAAGCGCAATGAAGCATAAGCTCCTTCACAATTTATGATCTTTCAAATTGCATCTTTTCAACCATTAAATTGCAAGATACCATAAATTTTTATCCTCTCTTCTTCAGTCCTGTTATTGATTCTGTCGTGTGAAAAATAGAAGAGTAGTAAATTCAGGCACTTAGACAGAATTTAAGCCTTGTCTTCGGAAAGGAAACTGAATGGCACAAGGAGAACAAATATCAGGAGTGATAAAAAATGTAAAAGTCCAACGGGGGCCTTCGGGTCCTCGGCTGAGATGGGTTTCAGCGCCAGGACAACCTTGGCTGCTTTTACCTCACTACCTCTGAAATGCCAGTGCACCTTCAGGGTCTCTTTTACCATTTTTTTAAGATTAGGTACCTGATGTTCTGAAGAATTAGAATGAATACGTGGTCATGTGTGCTCCTCGCCACACAAGAGAATGACCAGCAGACAAAGAGAGCTTCTCCACATGCTGTGTGACTGAGGCTACATCTGCATAGACGTGTGCGCCATCGGACTCGCTTTTCTGGCCTCTGGAATATGGAGGAAAAAAAAATCACTACAAACTCAACACTTGAGTGGTAATTACATTTGACCTGTAAAAATCTAAAATGGTTCTTACCTGCCCCAACTGCTTTCAGAAAATGGCATAATTGTTTCTCAGATTGCGTCTCACCTCGCGCCGAGCTGTAAGGAACACTTGTCAAACAATACAGTCAAATTAGTGCCGTGTGATTGAGCAGGTTGAGGATCTATCCAGCACATTATAGGACTAGGAAAAGAAACAGAAGTGCCACGAAAGGGGTCTCAATTTGTGTGATCAACTAAACGAGAGGCGAGGAAAAACCAGTCAACAGCCTCCGCGAGGGAAGGGTTAAGCTCTTCACATCTGCACGGGCACCAACTCTGAAGTTATGATTGGAAGGAGGGCCTGCGGTTACGTGAGGCACGAAAATAACAATGCCTGAAATACCAGCCCCCCCCCCCGGTCAGAGGTTCTGCACGTCTGCATGTCTCTTTGATGCGTCTCGAAGGCGAACCGCAGCTTTACGGGGTTCAGGCGCATGAATGTCTGGATGGAAAGGGTTAAGCGGTTGATCCTTTCAACGAGTTCAAAATGGTTTAGCAGATGCAGAAAGATCATTTTTCATCTCCGGAGGAAAAGAAAAAGCCTTCACTTGACTTCTGCACAGCGAGGAGAGCAGGGCGGCCCTGGATGTGTAACGGTTGTGCCGGACAACTCCTCTCGGAAAAAGAAGAGCGGTGAAACTGCAGCGGCACGGCCTGACAGGCGTGGAAGGCGATAACGCCGCTCCCGCACCTGTGACGGGAGGCACGACACAACTCGAGACAGCACAAAGTGTCCCTCCGCATCCTCATCCTCATCTCATCCTCATCCGAGGAGGAGGAGGAAACGCCGGTGAGGCAGCGAGAGAGTTTCTTCGCCACAGACCCCCCTCCCCGAGGGAAGCCGGGGGAAATAGCACGTGAGGAAAACAAACCGTAACAAAAGGCATAAAAGATCACAAACATTGGATTGATCAGACAATTACAACCCATCTGGCTTGTTAAACCCAAGCTGCTGTCACACAGGGCGGTTGGACTGTTCCCAGAGCTGCCAACGGCTGAAACTTACTAAGACGAGCGCGGCGATAAGCTGCGTTTTTCTTATTATCCACAAATCCCACGAAAAAACAAAAGAAAAGCATAGGATGAGCTAATTGCAATAGGAAAAAAAGAAAAACAGCAACAAAGGATAACCCTAATAATAGAGGTCGTTGTTTTGAATGTCGGTAGAGTAGGGGTTTATTTCATTTTGTTATTTTACAGATGCAGATATTCTACCGAGTCGTTTGTACGGGAATGGGAAGCAACTGGACGGTGCTGCGAAGGCGGCGGGTAAAATGGTTTACGAGCAGCGACCTTCTCCCTCACACGTTTCCAGACAGCGAATCACATGGACAGAAAAGCACCGAGCGCACGTATCTGCCACTGAGAAGAGAGAGGGAGAGAGAGCGTCAGTGTGTTCGGTGAGTATCGCTAAAGAAACACCGCTATTGAACCTTGGCTATCGCTTGCTCAGATCATAACCTTTTAAAAAAAAATACGGGAAAGTGTATTTGCGGTTCATTTTAGAACACTGAAGTCTCCTGTAGGAACAAATGGGCTCGGGGGGGGGGGGGTTGGAAAGAATTAGGCGAAAACATGTGGCATCTCCACGCTTGTTGTTCAAAAGTGTGAGATAAACACAGGAGGCCACGTCACGTGACGGGCCCTCGTGACGCCGCGCGCTGCTGATCCGCAGTCGCGGGCTGAACTCGACTCGTAACGCCAGTCGCTCCTCCTGTGATGATTCAAACGGAAAAGCGGACCAAAACACGGACTCACTCTTTAGGCAAGCACACGTCAACAGGCGCACAATAGCGCACTCAAAAAAAAAAAAAAAAAGACACTTTCCCTCCGGGGCCAACAAAAGGGGAGATGCTACGAGGTATGACAACTTCTTGTTGAACGATACAAAATGCCGCCTGACAAGCTTTCAAGGGATGGCTGAGCTCCGGCAGATTACACAGATCTTTATCTTTTCATAAAGCGGAGTGCAGCATTTAAGTGCCAATGACTGAGAATACAATCTGAATTGTAAAGTGTGTCACAGCCATTACATGGAGATGTGGGGGCCAGTAATGGTGAGAGTAATTGTGTGATGACAGTTTCACTGCACAGTGACATTCTCCGGGGCATTGTCATCATCCCTGACAGGTAATACGGGTGCACTGGGAATCGGGTGTGCCTTACAGTTGGACTTTCTTCTTCATAAACACCCACCAGCCCCTCCCAATCCATCCTTACTTACAGCTTTGTCAAACCCCAGAACTCTGCAGTGGCTTTTTTTTTCTTCTTCTTTTTTTTTTCCAATATCGCTGCAGGTCTGAGTGAGGTAATTAGATGTTAATGTGAAATAATGGAATCATGGCGGGTCTGTGCATCGGGAGAAATGCAGGCCGCGACGTGATCTCTGAGTGAAAAGCACAATTGCTTAAAAATCAAAACATGCCGTCAGCGGCTCACCTAAGCAGCAGAAAATGCCCCGACTACATTACAATGGTAATTGCTCCGGGAAAATTACCTTGTCTAAGATGAGCTCGACCAGACATCTGAGACGTGCATGTCGATTGGCTCAATTTCATGATTATTGGGAGGCTGGAATCAAGGCCTTTATGTGAGAGAGAAAAATCAACAGAGGAATTGACATAAACATCTCGTCTGAGGCGTCACGCTGAATGCTGGAGGGAGCTTCAGCTTTTAAACTGCGTCGTTACGAATCCATTTCAAGTGAAGCTGCAATATAAAAGACACATTCTTCTGTTGGAAACTGAGCGTTCAAAGACCGCAAGACGTCCGTAAGGGAAAATGAAATACGGTGCATAACATGTATTTGATATCTTCATTAAAATTAAGAGCACAACGCTCGCTCTCTCTCTGGTGCCCCCTTTTGTGTAATTAATAAAATCAGATTTTAAGAGTTGCCTTTCTTTTGACTTCTGCATTAGGTGCCACACTTGTGCTTTTTCTATGCTTAAAAAAAAGGAACAAAGGAGGTTGAACCTCAGCCAAGACTGAGAGAGATGACTTCATAAACAAAAGCGAGGAGGCTCCACTTTTCCTCGGTGGTTTGCGCCTCTTTGCGCGTTTCCCTTCACGCGTGCGAGGAGACAAAATGCCCCTCGTGTCTGTGATCTGATGAGGATCACCTTCCTCCGTATGAAAGGTGATTTCCGAGCAAAATTGTTTTTCCGAACACACGCTGCTCGAGCCGAGAGCACATTTTTCCAGCATGTTAACAAACATGTAATTTCCATAAACACGTCCAGTAATTGACAGCTTGATTTCGGCTCTGCCAGGGAGCTGACAGTCGGTTCTTGGCTGCTTTAATGCAGGCTGCACAGACTTAAGGCCTCACCAGGGCTGTAATGAGCTTCTCAAAGCTTTGTCTGGATTAGACCACCAGACACACAAAGAAATATCACACAAATCCGGTTCGACGCTCTTCATCTTGTTACAACACACGACGCACTGTGGCCCGGACTTAGAAGTCAAATTAAAAGGGAAATTTTCCCACTAATTTCACATTTAAATGAACCGGGATCACAGGAGGTGGCGAGTCGTCCTTTCACAAGATGCCAGCAGATATCTGAGAGAATATTTATAAGCTATGAAAAGTGAAAGCGAGTTTAAAGTGGAAAATATTAAAGGGAAATACATAAAGCAGCAAACATGTCTGTTGGAATAAAGAGCTGATCTGATATTTGTAAATCTCAACTGAACACATTTTGAGATTTAAAAAAAAAAAAAACTTGCCGCATTAACGTAGAGAACCGTAATGACACATTTCACTTCCGCAATTACGAAGGACCTCAACGTTCCAACACGGTAGCTGCTGACAAAAGTGTTGCCGTGGCGATGCGGTGCCTTCAGTGGCCTCCATAATGAACCTTGCGGTATCCACAGGCAACGGTTTTTTTAGCCAATTCAAGTCCATTCTCCTCATAAAAAGATGTGGTTCAAGAGCAGCAGAGAGCGATGATGGCCGAGGACAAGAGGCAAAATAGACTCTGATAAATCTGTATTGAGCAGTGAGTGAAGGATGTTAATACATATTAATGGTGACTGGGACATTTGCAAGTGAATACACCAGCAAAGGGGATTAAACATAACTCTCCATAGAAGTGGGAGGTGTCATCACTCCCATTCTGGCGTGGGACTCGGCCGTATCAGATTCATCCCCGTGCACATTGCCAGCAAACACTGAGCCCTTATCTCTCCGCTGGGCCTCTCCGGAGAGTTTACAATTTCTCGCTTC
Organism: Apeltes quadracus; assembly: GCA_021346845.1. Lineage (NCBI taxonomy): Eukaryota > Metazoa > Chordata > Actinopteri > Perciformes > Gasterosteidae > Apeltes > Apeltes quadracus. Next base: position 9,861,559 of record CM037932.1, on the reverse strand, counting down.
GATGGAGCCTGAGCTGAGCTTGTTACTGGCACAAAGGCTGAGAGGTGGCCCGGTTGAGAGCACAAAGCCGCCCTCACCTCTGGACGGATACATTTCCCTCAGATAACGGACGACTTGTTGGACGGCGGCACCGTGGCGTCCCTCTACATTGGTATAACGGCCACATGCCCCCCCTCCCCCCCCCTCTCCCCCACGACACAGATCAAGGAGATCCACGATGCACTTCAGCAGGCGTTCCCTGCTAATGAGTCGCGTTAAGAGGCGGCGGAAGGGACGTGAACTCGGCAGATGTCCGTACTGGTCCCTGGGAGACACTCTGCTGTCCCGCCATGGGCGCTTTTCTCCGAGGGGCGCGAGCATCAGAGGCCACGTCCCATTGGCTCCTAGGCCGATTGCCTCAACTCCCGAGGGAATAAACGATAGGAACACAGACATGAAACTTTGGGTACATGTGCCTTTTAACCACACCCCAAATGTATCTTTTCATTTGGTGTTTAAATATTTTAGGGTGCGTGTCCTCCTCCGGCCCTCTGGAACAGGGCCGGCCCAAGGCATAAGCAAACTAAGCGGCTGCTTGGGGCCCCCTTATGCTGCAAGCAGCCCTAGTATTTGTTTATAATTTTCGCTATAACAATATAGCGTGACATTTGTGCCAATAATCTTCTAGCACAGGTGACTGTGCGTGGTGGGAGGGGGGCCCCCAAATAAAATTCTGCTTAGGGCCCCCCAAGAGGCTCGGGCCGGCACTGCTCTGGAACCTGCTGTGTGTGTCTGCAGCTGTGCTACGCAAACCCCAAACACAAACTAGATATGGATGGTTTTCAGAAAAAGTTTTCCCTCCGAGAATGAAACCTCGGTTGCCTGAACATCGATATAAAACAAACTTACGTGGCCAAAGTAAATAATTGACCTTCACAACGTTGCCGTCCCACGATATAGGCTGAAATAGTCGCACAAAGCTACACATTAGTTGTTTTTTTTTTATTATTTTGCTGCACTTCCCCAGAGCACAAGAAGAGACAAAGTTCTTAAACTGCGTGGTTTGGCAAATGGAGGAACCCGGCACAGGAACCCGCTTTGTTGCTGTGGGTTCCAGGTTGGCGGGTATGACATGGGTTCGCTGCTCCTCTCACTGAGGGCTTCCAAGTCACCGCGGCTCCAGCAGACGTGTTGCTGAGACAGCTCCCGGCATTGTTTTTCTGGAACACAGTGAAATTTCTATTTTCGGTTTTACTCGGTGCAGTAATTATCTGCATTGTTGGTGAGAATAAAGAAAATAAAGTGCATGAATATGTGCCGGTCAATTGGATTCTGTCAGTTCAAGCGGAATTGGGTACACAAGCGAGCAGCTTGCCAGCTTGTAATAACGATGGTGTTTGCGTGGAACAATTTCCTCTCTAAAACAGCTCATCAAGCGGCGGAGAGAGTCTGTCACCCCGGGTACGGAGTGACAAGTCTTCCGCATCCCCGTCTGTTATTAACGTGTCTCTGACGACAAGCTCAATTATCTGACACTGCCCGTAATTTCCATTCCTTTTTCTGGCACAATGTAAAGTTCCTCTCCTTTGGGATCCTGCAAACGCTGATATAAGACATGTGTGGGAGGAGGACGTGGAAACCGCAGCGAAAAACATCTGCAAGTCGCAGCAAAGTTGCCGCACAGCAGTAATCTTTAAAACATTTTTATACGTGTTGTTTTTTAAAAAAAAATGCCATTTTTGTGACATTAACGTCATTCGTGAGATTTACCGTCCCAGCCGCTTTACAGCTGATAACGACAAACGACCAAGTGCGGAATGTTGGCGGGACGGTCGCGTGCACGACGCGGGAAACGGTTCAGGGAAAAGCGGGCGGGAGACGCGGCGCAGGTCCGCGGGGGACTCGGAGCACCGACGGGCTCGTCGGGTTGAACGTTAATCAGACCGGATTCCAGGCGGCTTCGCAATCAAGGAGCCGCGAGCGCGTGACGTCATGTGACCTCCGCCGTCCCGGTTCCTGACCCTGATTTAAACGCACAATGTATATATATATATAATTAAGTTCAAGGTGCTTTCTAACAGCAAGGCCTTGATTAACTAAATAATGTAGACGCTTTTGATTCATTTTAATGAACCATTCAAACTGTTTTTCTTTTTTTCTCTTTTCCTTACAGAACATCGTAATGATTATTTCCAGTCTGTACAATCTGTGCAATCATTCTGAGTAAATCAACTAAAATAGAGGATGAATGCCTTTCAAATGACTGACCTCATGTTCTTCACGCTTCCAACATGGAGAACATGTGGGAACAACCTTTCATCTTGAAGATTTATTTTATTTATTTGACACTTTTTGGCGAGCAAGGTTCTCAAATCCGAAAAGTCAGTCGTAGCTGGTGACTGCGAGCTGTTTTTGGAAAGGTTACGTTTTAGTGCAGGCCCCCCGAAGGCCCGTTAGAGGTTACCTCACCGCTAGCCGGCCGCTGCCCGTGTACGCAGGGATGCATAACAGAAAAGTAAAAAACGCTCCACCAAAGTGAAATATCGCCGTGAGTGGGAGTGCCCGGGTTGCTGCGGGGGAACGTTAGAGGAAGTGGTAATGATGACAGCTCTAACTCAGTGCAGGTGCAGCAAAGCATGGCAGCTTGGTCAATTGCCCAGAACCCATTACTCGTCTCCCGAGACCAACCTTGTAACGTGCTGGGTAACTTCTGTAAAGGATTGACCTACTGTCAACAACAGAGAAATCCCTTTTCACGCAACGACACGAGAGCACCTCGCAAGGTCACGCAGGCGGGTTAAGGGCGTGTTGAGTATCCCAGGGCATTTTTTGCGCAAACATTATATGTGATTATTAAAAATAGCCATTCCTTTGGGTTTGCTTTCTTTGTTCAGTGCGGCTGCGTCTGCCTTCCTTTGTTGGTCTCGTCGGCAGGTCGGGCCCTTTGAGCTGCCGAGGACACTTTGCATTTTGCAACCACAGAACACAAAGCCGCAGGAGCTAGAATTCATCACGTTGTTGTTGTTTTTTTTTCTTCTTCTTCTCGGGAGCCAGAGACGGAAATGGGATGACCTTCTGTATCATCTTCAGACAGCCACAGTTTGACCACTATCTGCCAGACGCATCCCATCCGACACTTGTAACAATAGTGTAAATGGGACGAAAATTGAGCTCACCTTAAAGGCGGACTTCACTCCTCTCGAAGGCTGAAAGCCTCGGATGAGTCTACTGCCCGGAGCAGCGCAGAGTCCTTGTTTTTCTCCCTGAGACGTGTGTAATCAGAGAGAAAGTCCAGCGCAGATTACAGTCTTCAATCAGTCAGGGAGGAAAATGATATGTACATCATTGTCTCTGCCGCACATCCCAGCCACTGTCAGCCTGCATGCATATTACCTGTGTCAAAGCTGCCAGGGACATGACGAGAGAAACTGAGAGCCATCACGGAGACGCCACTCAGGGGTGCGGGGGGAGGTGGGGGGGGTCGAGTCTTCCAGCGGCCAGACTCAGTCTGCATGGGGACTCTACTCTGACCTCCAGGGTGTTGTTGACACCGTTTAATGTACATTTTCCAGATACAAAACGACTCCTTCCGTGTCTGAAATTGTTTTCAGGGGGCTGAAAAACACAGAGGGGCCGGCTCTTGTCGCCAAAACGGGAGAATACCGAGCGCAGTTTATCCTCAAACTCCAGTCCGGGGAAGTTGAAGTGGTTGTCACGTTTGACCTTGAGGTGCACAATAAAGATAAAGAGTTATTTCGTACCACGGGAGAACTGTATGTCTGCTGTGAGGGATGGCCGTAAATGATCCCTCCTAATCTTCTCATACATCTCAAAAGCATTTTACCCAATTGTCTCTTGACTAAAAAACCGACACATGCTGCGCGTGAGCACAAAGGACAACATAATGTGGAAAGTGTGACGCCGTTGTCTCATTGTCGTCGGTTCAATTTTCACAGTGGGATCGGTTATAAAAACGTACATACAGTAAATGCAAAACCAGCAGGGGAGAATTGTTTTGCAATGCAGACAGAAAAGATTGATCGAATCAAAATTCTACCCCTCCAAATAGAACATAGCCGGACCATAATTCCAGTGGTTCTGAAGAGAAAAGGATGATGATGGGAAACGATTTGCAGCCACAGAACACCGCGCGTTTAAATCCAGTGGATAACATCTTCACATTTAAACAACCACCCTTACATAATTGTCAAGAATGCACGAAAAAAAAAAGAAAGGGAAATCCACAAGCCTGCCACTTCTGGGCCGTGACTGCGGTTTGCATAATGGCCACGCTGTCCCTCACCGGGTGTCTGTTCACCTTGAGAAGTCCAAACGCAATGTCAACACGAGCACTTTGCGGCTCCGCCGTTCTGTTTGTCCTGCTGGGGCTCCAGAGGGAGGTCACCAAATTGTCTCTCGTGTGAAATAAAAAACAAAACAAAAGGCGCTGACCTTCTGCTAAATTGTCCGCACTCAGTAGACGGGGGAATATCAGGTTATTGAGTTGATCCATGCTGCGTTTCCCTGCATGGGGAAAACGATCTGCACGATCGTCTGCCTTCTAAAGTTGATCAAGGGCAAGAATGTGCGAGGAATCTAAAAACACGGCGCACTTTTTTACCGTGGTCTCAAATGTCCTGATGGTTTCAGAAAGATACACCATTAGCAGCCCCCTCTACATCCAACGTGTTGAGCGGCCTGGTAAGTGCATTTCATTCGTTAGGAGACATTCGGTTCATGTCCAAAAGGGGAAAATTAGATAGCGGCTTTATGCTCTATAAATTCGGTGTTTCACAGAAGAGACGTGTTGCAAATAAGTCGAGCTGCGCATCCCCAAACGTTCACCGCGCTGTACTCTCAGGTTGTTGATTCCTTTAGAAAAGCAAATAATAGTCACTTTGCAAAAAATTGAAGGGCTATCCTTCAACGACTGCGTTACAATCAGGCAGCGACATGCAGCCCTCTCGCTAAAAGCATTTTGTATATTTGGGGCCGTGTAATGAAATAAATAATTTCCCCTCAACAGTTCACATTACACCCCAATGGTTAAAAACTGGAATCTCAACAGTACTTTGAATTCTATCCGACATACAGTTGGAAATGTTATTGCATGATTACAGTGTTTATAGTGTTTATGCATTTTGCACATGAATTTGAAGTGAAGTTGCGCACATGTACAACTGCACTACTATTCAACCTGCGCTGGAAGAATCAAAGCCATTTATTTTCTATAAAAACTGACACAACTAGTATTGTAAACACAGTTAATTTGGCAGAATTAGTTCTAAAAGAAAGTCAAACTACACCAGCAGCAATGAGGAAGTCAGAGCACTTCCCTCAACACATAGAAGCCACCACATGCTCCCCCCCCCCCCCCCCCCAGATGAAAAAACTGGTCAAAAAAAATAAAAAAAAAGTTCTCTGCTCATTGGATCACAGGTCAACACTGACGTACATAAACAGACTATTAGCGGAACTGAAAGTTAGCCTCCAATCCACGTGGTCATTTCTCAGAGGAGGATCGCCCGCTGATGGCAGCTTTTATCTGCACGGGCCAGAAGCTCCATCCTCTTGTGACCAGCCAATGAACGTTTGTCAAGCAGGCAGAAGTCATCCTGCCTGCGGCACCGAGCGATCCCCCTCAACTCATTTCCAACCGGCGGTTTGATTGGCATCGTAAAAAGCTAAAGTCAGAACGTACACGCGCTGGGTAAAACTACAGAAATATTCCTCACAACGAGGAAATACTGCGAGGAACTCGAGGTTTCAAAAAGAAGTATAAAAAAATAAATAAAAATAAACCTGATTCCTGAAGCCGATGCTCCCGAAGGTCTGTGTATCATAGGTTCATTCCTGCAGGGGAGAAAAGATTATTACAATATTCAGGTTACCGAGCAGGGAAAATTAATTGGACTAATTAACATACAAGTAAATGATGACACCGTTAACACATTTCATTAACTCAAACTGTCATTTGATGTTACTGGCGCAGTTGGTATTGCATTACAATGACTTGGATTCATTAAATTATGCAAATGAAAAGGACAATACGGACGAGTCCTTTGAAACGTTATAGACCGGATCTTCAGACTTGTTTTCAGCCAATTGACAAAGACTCAGAAAGCATGAGTTTTTCATTTTGATTCAACAGCGCTTTGTAGAGAATTCCATTTGAATCATGTTCACAGGCACTAAAACCAGGAAGGACAGAAGGTTTTTTACATTAAAGATAAAATAGCAGCACTGCTTAAATAAATGTCCAATTCAGAGTAAGAGGCACAGAACGTGATGCAGCGTGTGTGTGTGTGTGTGTTGCCGTGGAAACCTAACTTCCGGTAATAACGTCAAAATATTAAGAAATCATTGGTACCTTCTGGAAAATGATAGTGACAGGAAGCTGTGTGGAATCTTCGAGGTCAGACAGAAAGAAGAGAGCAGGTTATTGAAATGCACTCCTGATACTTAACACAAGAACATACATGAATCTAGGTCATAAAACCTCGCGCGTCCGCCGGGGTTCCTTCAAAGTCACGAGACGGCAGAATCTTCTGACATTTCTGTGACATTAACTTGTGGTTGACGGAGGGTCCACACCTCCTTTTAGCCTCAGTGACTCCTGTCCTCATCCTGGTGGCGCTGCACGGGGAAAGGTCAAGAGGTCAAACACGCCGCCGGTGCTGCTCCCTTGGCTGCAGTGACATCTACTGGACTACCAGCCCAAAGTATCAGCGGGTAGGAGGGAGGGGGGGGGGTGAACCTCTGGCTCGATGACAAGACACAGAACCAAAGGTTTCAAGTAGAATTCCAACTTACCTTAAGGTTAGTTGTTTTAGTGTGAAACATTCAACGACACCAACTGATAAAAACCGCTAACAGTTAAGGAAAAATGAAAGGAAATTCAAGTGTAACAGAAGGTTTATATTGATGTTATATTGACATATTTATACAGAAGATTTTAAAGTCAACAAATCTAAACAGTTTAGTACATAATATAAATATGCTGTTTAAATGGGGGTGATTGCATGAAGATGACAACGCGTCCAAATCAAATCCAACATGCCGCCGTTATTCACTGATCAGTGTGCATTCAGATTGACAGTTCAACAGTTGTCGGGGGGGGAGGGAAGTGCGACATGAAGTTTAAGCAAAAGTATCAACAAAAAGACAAACATTTTGCATTTACTGACAATGAATATAAAAGGACAGTTTCTTGGATAGTATACAAATATTTTTTCATACAAAAGGATTAACAAGATGAAGTGATGAGAATAGTGCTGTAAAAAAGAAAAGAAAGAGTACCGCTTTCAGTAATACACTTCATTTTTCCACCCTGCATGATGGACACAGGTCCTGATGAGAATCTCGCTTTTCCCCCAGCTTCCTAAAACATGAGCAGGGTTCGTCGTCGTCGTAAAAATGGAATTGGTAGAATTCAACAATAATTTGTGTCGTAGTGACAATTTAATTCCCCTCAGCGGTTGGTCCATCATCAAAACGCATTTCTTCACAACATCACAACCCGAGAAGCTACAAAGGTGATTTCAATCATATCACACAGTCACATGTCATCCTGAGTTTGTAGTCAAATTTGGCAAATTACTCCCAAAATGGCTTTTCTTCTCAATATTACAATGCATGTTCCTTTTTTGAAAGTCCACCAAAAAGGTTTTTTACAAAAAAACACATTTAAATTACAAGTAATGGTGCAATTTGAAATATTTCTGACTTTTGTTGTCTAAATCCAAGCCTAAATATAAATAGCGGTTCAGTCAAAATATTTAATAAGCAAATAATGTGCATCATATCCACAGTATATGTTCAAGAGGAATTTCAATACAAAAATGTGATTGTTTTGATTTTCGCCTGCAAGGCGTAGCAGGTATGAGCAAAGGTCGGAAAGATGGCCGGCTAAAATGACTGAATGCAAGAAAGAAACTGAAATAAGAATGCACATTATAAAAAGAATAAAAGACACGCAACATTTATAAATTTGCATGGACATAAGCAACAACATTTCTTAAAAGTAGCTGTGTTTGATTAAATCTTTGCTTAACAGATGGTACAAATCTCGCATAACAATATACCATGAAATAAAAGCAACGAGAAAATTGCTCAACTTACCAAGATTTTTTTTTCCTGAAAACACAGTAATAAGTAGGTTAAAAACAAAATGACATCCTACATTTCCAACGACACAATATTGTACAAAATAAGGCATTTCCTTGTGTGTTTACTGCAATTTCCTTCGCCCCCATCTATCTAGTTTTTCCTTGGTAACAACGACCCGACGATTTCTGTGTTAAAATATATACTTAATATATATTTAGAATTCCATTGTTCTTCTCCAAGTCTTGAATAAAAACGCCGGCAGGAGCATAAAGTACGGGAAAGGGTTACAGAAGTTCATGTGTAAATGTGTAAATCACTCCATGACTTCGCTGGCCGCCACCGTGGCGACGAGCTGCAGCGGCATCTCCGCGTTGGCCAGGATGTCCTGGGCGTCGCTGGAGCCCTGCTGGATGTTGGTGAGGATGAGGGTGGTGCCGCCCGCCGTGGTGATGATACTGTCTGAGGACCCCGCGGATTCCATCGAGGCCACCACGGCGCTGCCAGAGTTTACGCCTTTCTTGTTCTGATGGGTTTTAATGTGCTTCGCCAGGTGGTCGCTCCGCATGAAGCGCTTCGAACATTCGGGGCAGACAAACTTTTTCTCTCCTGCCGGAGACAAAATGGAGTGTGAGAGGTAAAGGTGTTGCATGCAATGCATAGTGGGATCTATCTGGATGAAGGGTTTCGTAGGTGCGGTGAGATTAAGAAAATGGTTTAATTTTGGTTGAAAAATAATAAAAGGCAGAAATGTTTGATTCAGACGCAGAAATTCATAGTTTGCACGCAATTAACACCAATTGGAAACATAAAAACTACAGAATTCTTCAAAGGAAGGTTTGGATTTTTTAAACCAGGGTTGTACGAGGTTCTTAGCAAAAGTCGGTATATTGTTACCAACAGGAGAACCGAGGTCGACACAGACCAAGTTTAGGAAAACAGACACAAGCAGCAAAACATATCAGCCACTTAAAAATGTCTGTGGATAATAAACTGAGGATGGATAAGTACTCCGCAGAACCCCACTTAAAAAACAAAACGGAACTGATATCTGATCTTGAAGCTGACATTGTAATGAAATGCTACCAGAGGCCTCAGTCCGCCAATTATATGGCAAACGTTTATAAATTGGTCACATCTCTTTTAAAAGTGCATTCTGGGAGTAAATGTCATCAGATAATGTAGATTATTACGCTGTGCTAGTATATTTCATAGGACACTACTTCCTATAGTTCACCCCGTGACGACGGCATCCGCAGGGAAATATTCCATCGAACGACAATTCAGCTGAGCGGATAACGTTGTTCTGATTCAAAAGGAGAAGACGGGATAAAACAAAAAAAGCTAAACAGCTTGAAATATTTGTATGTCGATGTTAACAAATCGGGCAAGTTAGAAAAAAATCTATTTGTGCTTTTTTCTGAGCTGGTCATTTCTAAATGGGGACCAACGCTGTTATTTGTTAAGATGACTCACACTTTGCAGCTCACAAATGAACACATTTTACTGTTTTTTTCCTGATGTAAAAAAAAAACCAAAACAAAAGGGCAAAAGAAAAAACGCACCTGTGTGTGTTCTCCTATGTCTCTGCAGCTCGTCACTGCGTGTGAACCTTTTCCCGCAGAACATCCAGCTGCAGACAAAAGGTCGCTCCCCTGAATGCCAGCGCAGGTGCGCTCGCAGGTGCGACGTCTTTCCGTACACTTTCTCACAGCCGGCAATGTGGCAGATGTGCTGCTTCTTCTTCCCGGTGCTGGCCCCTCTGATGAACACAGGGACGTGCAGTAAGGCTCCTGATTGGCTTGTTTCCAATGCAGAGCAGTATGAAGTCAGGCGCACTCACCTCCCACTGGACTCTTTACAGTTGGGGCAGGTACACGCCACCCTGCGCAGCCTCTTGCCCTCCTGAGCCAACTGGTCGTCCTCGTCCACCAGCTGGACGCGAAGGTGGGACAAGTCGTTGGTGTTCAGGGTGGAGTCGGTGCTTAGCTGCCAGTCTTCAGAGTCTGGCTCTTCCTTTATCCGAATATCTGGAATGAATGTGCATTTAAATATTAAGCTGTGGCAAACTCAGCAAAAAAAACTATGAGGCAGAGAGAGAGAGAGAGAGAGAGAGAGAGAGAGAGAGAGGATTGACTGTTTTGACCGACAGCAGGGCAGCAAATTACTAGCAACTTTGTGATTAAATTATTACTTAATTTACACAGAATGTCTATGTGAAAAATGTTATATTTCAATGAACATACACGTAAGTTCTTTAGGACTTTACAAAAAAGTTCTCATAACATTTTGATAGCTATCATTGCACACAAACTAAACAAAAAGCACTTTGAAAATATAATGCATTTTTTTCAAATGCTGAACGTTAACCAAACTATATATATATATTGACAAACGTATAAATTTTTTTACAAACAAACAAAACACACACAGACAGATAAATCTATTAATAAAAAGAGCACCAGTACCTCCTGGGTGGTCCAGGTCTCCTTCATGTTGGGTCATTGTGTTGACCGTCACAGTCTGCAGGTTGGGCATCTGTCCTGTGCTGATGCCGACTGGATTGGAACCCAGTGACAGCGTCTGGACCGGAGCCAGGGTTAGCTGCTGGGGGGGTGTCGTCGGCAGCTGCAGGTTCTGTAGGTTCTGCACTCCCTGCACCTGAAAGGTCTGCCATTGTATCTGACCCGACGGCGTGACCGTCTGAGCTTGGATGATGAAGGTTCCCGGGTTGATCAGCTGCACGTTTTGCAGGTTCTGCCCGCCCGATGACATGGAGTGGACCACCTGACCGTTGGTGGTCTGGATGGGTACCTGCTGCAGCTGGATGACGGACTGACCTGAAGACACCTGGATGCTGTGCTCCTGGTTCTGTTGGATGAAGCTCTCCTGGAGGCCAGAAGCGGAGTCGGCTTGCTCCGTACTCACGGATGACAACGAAGCGTCTTGTGTCAGCAGACCCGATTGGTTCATTGGAATTTGCAGCTGAGAGGAAGACGTTGGCACGTAGATCTCATGATTTGCATTCGAGCCATCTACTGGTAATGTCTGTGAAAGGTGATTATCTGTCCTCGTCACACTTTCCGAGCCATCGACGGGCTGACTCGTCATGATTAGCTGGCCATCAGCAGTGACCCCGGTCGCTATAGTCTGAGCGCCAGAGAGGCCGAGGGAGTCCAGGTCCACGCTGTTAATAGGAACAAAGGTAATGTTCCCAGGCAAACCCACAGGCACGTTTGTAACAACCTGGTTGTTGAAGGTGGAGCCGCCAATGGAAACCCCCTGGAGCTGCTGGATATTACCAGCCTGTGATACGAGGTTCTGGTGGTTGTTGTTAAGGATGTTTGCAGTCGATGTTACGCCGAGACTCTGACTGCCGTCTGGTAAGATATGAATCTGCCCCGTGGCATTCTGAGACAGAGTCAATCCTTCCAAGCCGGAAGTGGAGAAGCTCAGCTGTCCGTCGGCTGTTTGGATCTGAGGAATTACTTGGTACTGAATGTTAGGCACTGAATTGGCAGATGAGGCGTCAGATCCTGACGTCACAAAGATTGGCTGACTCTGTAAGTTCTGGAGGGGAAGAACATACTGTCCATTCGATGTTAATATTCCTTCATTTTGGATTTGAATCAATCCAGATTCATCTTTTGCTCCTGTTGTGGGGGTTAAAACCTCCCATTTTTCAGTTCCAGCAACAGCATCTGATGTCTGAGAAAATAAATGATTCACATTCAAAAAAAGACAGGCAAATGTTGTTATTTACGTACAACATGTCGTCAGAAATGTCTGTATCTGTCTGTAAAACATGTACAGGGAAAACATTTAAAGCAATTCACCATCAATTACGGTAAATCAAGAGTTTAAACCATAGTGTCATAACTGAAGTCTGACTGGTAACTCGTACATTACCAAGTGTCATCCTCAACCATCAGTGCTACCGACACATAAGATACATTTTATAGCCAATAGCCCCTCCTGCTACACCTAACTATGTGTCAAGGCTCAGGTTATATATGTATACATGTTGTACAGTGCCACGTTTTCAGTAAGTCCTGACACAACTGTTGACCGAAATCCTTTTAGAAAAAAATCAAACCTCTGGAAATGGGCAAAATCACATAGGTTTGTGTTGCCCTTGCCTCTTGCAGCTGCTTTAAGGTGAAAACATTTAATTAGGGCTTTTGGCTTCCTCGAAATGATTAGTAGATGATAAAAAAATGACACTTGAAACAACTACATTATATTGAAAAAAAATCTTTCTTCTGATAAAATATATAAATCACCATCCCAAATCCAAATCCATAATTTAACTGGCTCTTTGATTTGAACATTCTGTAATCTGGAGCTGAACTCGTATGCATTCACTGATGCAAATGTGAGTGGGGATGTGAGAAAGAAATCTAAACCATTGAGTATCGCGACATTATGTTTTGTGCTACTGTACGCAAACAGATCCTTCTCCTCTGGTTGCATTAAAAAGCAAACTGCACTCAATACATCATATTTAAGGGCCGCTGGGTTAAGCCCCAGTGCACCCAGTCACGTGTGAAAAGAAGGATTATGGATGCTCTTACTGAATGAAGCAATGAGATATGCACCTAAATGTTTAAAAAAGGGTAAGCGTGACTACTTTCTGACCACCAGTTCTGCTCAGCAGTGAGTGAGGACTGTGTCTGATGTAGCAGCAGCGCTGACTTACCACATCAGCTACACCACCTCTGTCCACCTCTGACGACGGTGAGCCAACCGTAGTGCAGGTGGTTGCCAGCAGGTCTAGGGGTGACGGCTGTGTGTCCTACCCATAATAGGCGATTTTTTTTTAAAGAAAGAAAGTGGATGTCCATTATTCTGTGCCACATAAAAATGAACGTTATAACTCACTGCCAAAGAGCAAAGTTTGAAGTTAGGAGGTTAATCTCGCCCTGTGTTTTAGCCCTTCAAGCACCTATGAAAGCACCCAGGTGAAGTTTACAGCCCGTCACTTGGAGTCCTCGCTAAGGACACTGGATTTGTGAAGTGCACGAGAAGTACAAATGAAAAGCACATTTTTTTTAATGTGTGAACTTCGGTAAGCACTTACTCATCGATATATCTACCGTTAGCCTAATGCGTCCTAAGCCCGTGAGAGGAACATTTGCTTTACCTGATTGTCCCTTTCCTGCTCCTGCTGCAGAAAGTTGCTTTGACTGCTGTCCCCGACCAAGGCAGCCATATCTTCTGATTTCATCCGCTGTTCTGGGGCTGTGTAGTAGAAGGGATACAGCTAGCTAAGAGTGGTAACAGCCGAAGCTAGCGCTAGCTAAACATGCCTGAAACTCATAAATAAAGGGCGAGCAAATATGTGTAACGCCATAGCAGCGGAATAGCAAACAATAAAATCCCAACTACCGCTAATAACTGTACCGAACTCCATAAAGAAAAAAAGGCGACGGAGCACAAATTCACGTTAGTTTGAGAGTTCGCCAGTGATGTGTCCTAGAGAAGCTAACACAGCTAGCTTAGCAGACGACTAAAGCGTTAGCTACTACGGCTAACTTGGGCGATGATTAGCAATATCACCAGCCAGCATCCCTGCTAGCCGGCTAGCTAATTTAGCCAGATGATGCCTGTGGTAGCTCGCTAGCTTACGTTGCTGAAGAATAAGATATACATTACATACCCGTCATTACGTGACTTCTGATAGTCACAAGCCACCGGACATTATCATCAGATTCAATTGATCGTTTAAGCGTAGAAATAGGTTATAACTGTCAGGATTGTTTCTATTTTGATTGACGGGCGGTAGGTAACACAAAGGGTGGGGCCTCCAGTGTTGACTGGGAGTGTTTGCGTCACATACAGGAAATCCCGCCGTCCTTCATAAAGGTGATTGGTTATTCGTTTTACACACCATGATATTATTTGTCAGTCAACATGTCAACCATCCTTTGTTGGCTTATTTTCCGCTGTGTTATGAATGTTTAGTTTGCGACACTTATGCTGATGTGAGGAATGAAATTTCATTTTGACTTTTTTTACTTTTCAAATTACTTTTTGTATCAGCATCGAATCATACACGTTTAACGGGACTGAAGCTTCTAGGTTGAACACTTTTCCTGTACCTGCCTCAATCAGAGGCCATATCACAAGAGGTTGTCTTATTATAACTACCCAATTGCACAAGAAAACACAAAACAAGGTATTCTAAATTACAGGCAGGTCCATAATTTTATATGAGTTAAATGCAGCAATCCAATTTTTCTCCTTTTGTATTTGGATACAGGTAGAGATCTAAGTACTGTACTCTCCTTATATGTGACTCTTTATATGTAGTGCTGGTTATCCCCACAAGGAGGGTTATGTGATCCTTTGCGTGTGCATGTGCATGCGTCTGTGAATCTCCGTGTCTGTCCACGGTGAATCTGACACTCCACTGCAGCAAACTACATACATTTCGCTACAGGGCCTATCGTGCCTGTGGTGACTCACTCTTTCTCACAACAAATGTACCACCACCCTTAACTGGCCCCTGTCCTGTAAAGGCCTCTGGTGATATCACATCCCTCGGCCTCTGCTCTGTACCCAGTGACACATTTAGTGGAAACAGTTTCCTCACTGTTTGGCTAACAGCACATTAATGACATTGCCGGCACTCAATTACTATACAGACAGACAGCTTTGTGAGTTGAACTTTAAGATTACTTCTGCATTCTTTCGCAGATTGTTTTGAGTTTGAAGGAGGTGAAAGCCTACAGTATTACTATGACCAACCGCCCCAGTGTTAAATACAATTTAAGGATAGAACACTGAATTTTACAATCATTCTGACAAATAAACTCTTTTAAATGATTGTTCAAATTCAGGTAGTTTATATCCAAATCTATGTAGCCTTTTTTTTTAATTCACAGAACGAATTTCTGTAAAAGGCGGCAATGGAAATCCTCTATTTATGAGGAATTTGAACAATGCCAATCAACATTGTAAGTTTGCCATTTGTTACCAGTGATTAAGAGAGTGATCATTGATTGAGTTTTAAGATGTGCTTCAGTGGTAGGACAAAAAGTAACACAATCGGGACACAATATGAGTTTGTATTTGACGTGATTTTATCCCTTCCATCAGATTTTATCCCTGCACAGTGCAACATTCTGAAAGTGCATTGAAATGAGAGCCTGCACGCTATTGTACATGCCCTGCGATGCTATCAGGACCCCATTTCGCAGTATTATTTGTGGTGTGTCAGTTCCTCACAGTGCGCGACCGCAGTGAGGCTATTTCTCTCAACCTTCAATTCAAACTTGGCCCATTACAGCCAGACTACAAAAGCACTTTCAGTGCACTCAGGAGCTCACGGCAGTGAATGGTGGATATTTCCAATCACTCTACTGTCAATCCAAATGTCAGGTAAACACAGGCCAATGGAAACAGCTTTACAAAAACCTTGCCGCTGTGTCTGTCTTACAACAGGAGTCCTTGGAAACGTATCAACAATTTCTGCAAAGACCTCCAAGTTAAAGGGAAAAGTCAAAATCTCCCCAAAACAGCTCAAATGCAACCCCCCTGGTGGACGCGGTGTCCTAGAGGGGACACGTGTACCTGCCGCTGTTTGTCTTCAGACCTGTGTCGTCACACACGCTGCCAACAGAGGAAATTAGATTGTATCGACAGACCAGGTATTCACTTCGTGAGAGGAATCTGTGACGTATGTGGAGCAATTACCCAACGGGAGCTTTGGCACGTCTATACGGAATGAACAGTATGAATATAAATAGGGGCATCAATCACCTACTCACTGCTCAGACCCAGCATCCATTAAGTAATGAAGAAAAATTCAACAAAATGAACTGATTCAAATAGGAATGAAAACTTTATTTGTCACTTTTCAACTAATTTTGGGGGGGTGAACATTGTTGTTGAGGCACAGAGCAGAACGGGAAGCAGGAGAGGAGTCCCAGAGGGGCCCAATATCTGTGAGTGTTTGATATTAACATATTGACAGTTGTTTTCATGAAGCCCAGTCGCAGAGACGGTGACCCTACCGAGAAGCTGCCCGGCTGGAGACACCTCGTGGAACACTGTAAACAGAATCTAATCTGCTGCAGCACAGTCATGTGGAAGGAATATCAAGTATTTGTCTCTGGAACTGAGACTATGACCGTTATACAAATGCACAATGCAATAAAAATACATATCAAATACTGCGTTTGTCTGATTATAAACACTTCTTTCTGCAACTGCTGTTTACTCCGACGCAGGGAGCAATAAATGAAAGCACGAGTTAAATTACAATAGTAACACTAGTAACACAATAATTAACAATAACTTGTGTTTTACAATAGTAAAACACAAGTGTTGCATTAACTTAAAAACGATAGTTGGTGTTGTTTGAGTAAAAGACTGATTCATTGATTCCGTTTTGTTCGGTGCCTGGTATACACACTAGTGGATGCGACTGACAACATGTCGACGATTTTAATGTCGTCTAAAATGGCGGGTTCCGTACGAGTATTTTTTACGTGTCATACATTTCTTTCATAAAAGGTCTTCAAAAAGTCTTTGGTGTGTGTGTGTGTGTGTGTCTGTGTGTGTGTGTGTGTGTGTGAGAAAGCAAGCAGTTTAACAGTTCACCTATGGCACCGGATAATGCTTTTATCCGGTGCTTATGTTTGCATGTACACTTTAAAATGTGCTGGACTTGAGTCAGGACAGAAAGGATATCCGATGAGTTTGTAGTTCACAGTAATACACCTCTGTCATTGTAATCCTCGCCTCTTTCGAATTGAACTCCTTTACTTCATTTGCGTGATTCTGAATACCTTTGTGTATGTATGGTCACTTTATGAAAAACAAAACTCGAGCGAGACCGCTGCGAACGACTCGTCAATCTCCCCGGCGAGAGGAACGACGAGCCCCCCTTTGTGCCGGTATGGCCTATGGAGGCTGCAACGGTTGGTCTGCTGCAGGAAACATCTTTAAGGGATTAAAATGAGTAGTTAACGCAAGAGAAACAAGGCAAAGTAAGCTTAATGTTATTTTGTACACATGTTGTCATCTTTCTTTCGTTCCATCCAACCACAATAAACACCATCCCATATTTTGCCACTGATCTTAAACCTCAAAGACTATAATCCACCTTATTTCCATGACAAACACTGTGCTTTGTAGTAGTGGGATAGGCTCGGCCCGGCTCCTCTCCACAACTTGGATATGCAATACTGTCTCTGTAAAATGACCATTTTTATTCAATCTTTTTGTTCCCATCAAAAGGCCATTTTGTTCTCTGCAGTCTTAATGGTTACAAGATATTCACCAAAGCACTGCTGATCTACAGCTCTTTGTTCGGACTCCCACAGAGAATACAATCTTACTTGGAGCACCGCGGCTGCAGCCGTACAATTCCATCAGCATAAACGCTTCACAAACACTTACGCACAAAGTATAGAGGCTAGAAAAACACTACTTCAGACAACAGGAATGGTTTTCTGGTTGTGCATTGTGTCAACCTCCATTTTCATACGATACAGAATATTGCAGTAGTGTCTTATTTTACAAAGAATATGTTTTAAATGAATATTTCATATACATAATTAACTGTGTTTATTTGTAGTTGAGTATTTGCCTTTGTCGTTCAGGTACAGGAAAAATAAACTGTAAACATAACAAAGATATATTAGAGGACTGTGACAAAGTACTGCATGGAGCGTGAGAGGAACAACACACATATTCATCAATCATTAAACGAAAGGTTAACTCAATCTCTTTAGAAATAATCATTGAAACTGACCAGCTCTTTTGGCCAAAACACCTGCATCCTGCATGTGCCCTTCTAAAATCAGCATCACTCAACAGATTTAATTGTAATCGTCCCCTCTCTGCTACAGTCAATGTCAGCTGTGTCTTTTAATTCTCTAATCAGTGGTCGGCAGGACTACTATCACCATCCCCATGCCGCTTCCCACTCAATACAGACATCCCAAAACACACACAGACTGGTTTTGTCAAATGTTTTATTGAGTGTAGACATCTGGGCTACTGTAAAACATGCATTATCTGCAGAAGGGGGAGAAGAGCAGGTGGCATTGTCCCTGCTGTCAGCTGTGTCAGCGCTGGCACCCTTGATGGAGATTAATGAGGTATCTGGAGAGTAATATGCTCCTTCAAATGCTGCAACAATTTGGAGTGGGGGGCCGATCCTGATCTTAAATAGCAAAGCTGTCAGAGTTTCCCCCCGAACCTGAGCTTTGGATCAGAGCGGGGGATTTGATCCTGGAGTGAGAGTTTGGCAGCGTGTATCAGGCCAACAGACGAGCAAAAAAAGGGCAAGAAGAACAAGTCATTCATGTAAACAAACGGATTGTTCTCTCGTCATTTTTTCTTCGGTGCATTTGGGGTGTTAAACTTGTAAAAAAAAAAAAAACACATGTCTCCATCTTCAACAACAGTTTCTGCCCTGTTGTCTGTATTTCCCTGCTGCCTGTAACATGAGAAAGAAAAAAATCAGATTAACAATAGAGCACATAATAACTGTGCATTGTAAATAAATAATGGAAGTGGAAAAGAGTAGTTCAGTCAAATTCCCCTCTCTCTCTCTCTCTCTCTCTCTCTCTGCATTCCCGCTCACTGAACAATCCTCTGTTCTGCTCCTCGCAGTTTTATGTGTACAAGCACAACATCTTTATACGTCTTTGATTACAGCACCATCAAACTTCTCAAGGAAACGAAAATAACTTCTAACATTTCTTTTGTATACAGTAAGTGTTTGTTCTCCTTCCTGGCAAACATTAAAAAATAATTGACTTGAAGTGCTAATATGGACAGGTTTATGCATTCTGGTTCTGCACAGCGCACAATTAATTAGAAGAATCAATGTCCCTTTAAAGGCTCAGGAGACCATTTAATCCGAGCTCAATACCACCAGAAACATTGGCTGGAGAGGGAGACAGGGAGGGGGGGAAATCAATGGCTATTTGTGATTCCTGAGTATGTATTAAACCAGACACGTCTAACTGGTTCATTTGCACTTGAAAGCAGCCATCTGGAGCAGCAAGCTTGGCTTAAGCAGATATGATTACTAATAATGTGATATCGCCGTACACTGGCCGTATTCAGACAGCCTATTCCCACAACTGGCATTAAACAGCGCCGACATTAATGCCGCGGTCAGAAATGCTCAATGTTCTTATGAGGCCTAAAAAGGGATTAGCGAAAGGAGCATGCAGTAAGGACCCGACACTCAGATCTCAACCCCGGATAACAATGGCGGAGCTCCCAGGGGACCCGCACGCTTCGCCCTCTGTTTGCAGCTTATGATGGGTGTGGACAATACACGGTGGCTGCATTAAAATCAAAAAAAAAAAGGCATGAATAGTAAAGAGATTTAAATGTTTTCACAGTGCTTCCTTTCCACACTGGTCCGCGCAAGTCCCTGTGTCACTGTAATGACATGAGTCGAGTCTGTAAGTGGGCCCACGTAGTTGACGGTGGTGATAGTGGGATTATAATGGCATAGCTTGCAGCAGCTGCTCACAGACGTCACACACTGCACGGTTTAAGTCCACTTACTGCATTCATTTAATCAACTTGGAATTATCATTTTAAAACAGAAGTCAAGGCATGAAAAAGAGCATCTTTGATTCGAATAGGGCATCCTGCGGCGTTGATTAACGGATTAACAACTACAGTTTGCAGATATAATCTGTGATAATTTCATAAATGTCTTTTTATTCAACTTGCTGCTTTATGTCGCTGCCACATGCAGGCGCTTACAGTGGCTCGGGGACTTGGCAACAGAACGGCTCACTCTGTAGACCTGATAAATGCCCGGCGAGGAGAACCAAGTGCTTCCTCCAAACGACTGTGCTGAGCCACGACCGAGGGCTGCCATCAGCCAGTTAAGACACATTGTGATAAAGATATGCACAGCTGGAGCAGAATGGCAGTGTTTAGGGGCCCAGAATCAGCCGGCTTGTCAGGAGCTGGTTGCTGGTGAGTGTGTGCAGTAATTTCTTCCCCCGAGTAAAGGCGAAGAGCGGCTTTCGGTCCGGCGCTGCGCGGTGACTGTCAGCTCCGCTGATCACAGGAGACTTCCCCCCATCTCTGCCGGCACCCTGACTGCTCACCCTGACAGCCTTCTCACTGCCTTCCTCTTTATAATCCTGGAATTTCATTTCTTCCGCCGTAATGAAGCCCTTTCGCAAAAGTCTGCGTGGATCTTCTCCCCCCCCCCCCCCCCGCAGCCCGCGGAGCCTCGGTTCCTTTCTGTCACGAGGAAAGGAAAGGAGGTGGACGAATGAATTGTTTTGGAGAAGATGGATGGCGGCGTTGCGAGCGACACGGTGTTTGATGGGGCGATAGCGTCGTGAGCATCACTCGGGGGTGTTTTCAGTGCTGATTTCTGGATAGCTTTCCACTCGGCCAGGCCCCGCTAGGGCAAGCCTGGCCGCCGATAAGGACCCGCAGCGCCGCTATCAATGCCTTCTGATTCCCCATTCCGTGGCGGTATTGATTCCCGTCCAAGCAATCTCGCCTCATTGTGGGTCGCTGCCCGGCTCTGTGGACATGAGACAGCGAGAAGACCCAGCGTTGCAGTGAGAGGACCATGGGTAAGCCTGGGCCTCCCTGCAGCGGGCCTAACTACTGCGGCAGGGCAAAGTTTGGTCACTTAAATTCATTTCAAACCGTCGGTAATATTTCCCCGTTGGAAACGACGAAGCTTTTTACTCAAAACAAACATTTAGTTATTTCCGATGCCAATTTAACAAACACAACAAAACTAATAGTTTCATATATTCTTTGTGCGTTTAATCCCCTTTTAAACTACAAGACACAACTGAGCATTGATGAAATGTGCAATTTATATGCACTGAAATAATGACAAATGACCCAAATAAGTGACGTGGCTGCCGTGTATCATTATGACTCCTGCCTGTCGACCTGCTCGCTCTCTCTCTGCTCTGCAGCTCCGTGCTCAGGAACTGTTGAGCAGTTTTAATTATGTATATAATCAGGTTGGGGTCAACATATTTCATGCCAAAAGAATGATGCGTATTTAATGACTCTAATACATTACCATCCCTTTGCAATCTCGTTGACGGAGTGCTTGTGAGTTTAACTACCATTAATCAGCATCACGGTTTGTCTATCTGGAGAAAAATAGATTAAGGGTGGGATTTTTTTTTTTTTTTAATACGGAGCATAACAA
Source organism: Apeltes quadracus (assembly GCA_021346845.1). Classification (NCBI taxonomy): domain Eukaryota; kingdom Metazoa; phylum Chordata; class Actinopteri; order Perciformes; family Gasterosteidae; genus Apeltes; species Apeltes quadracus. The sequence continues at coordinate 9,840,294 of CM037932.1, read as the reverse complement.
GAGCTCCACATTGTCCTAGTTAAGAGCTATGCAGAGCAGGCTGATAGATAATGGTCACCTCGAGGCTGCCTAATAAAGCATGTTAAAGGACTTAGGAACACGACATCACTGAGCGGAGTTTTTACAATGCAAGATGTATCGGCTTAATACAGTTACCCACTGATGCTCACCTGACGAAATGCCCCTCACACACAGTCAAGGCCGCCTGTGATCAGTCACGTCCATGAGGATGAGAGTGTGTTCGAGGATGCCTTTGAAGTGCTTGCAGGACTTTCTTTGTAAATAGTGAGGACATCAGTCATGCTGAGATGAGTGTGCGCTTAAAGTGTGCGGTGATGTCATCCGACCGAAATGTAATGAAAAAAGGGAAGTGAGGTCACGTTCCCCTCTGGCTGGTGGTCGTCCGAGAAGACATCATGAAAATGTTTAACAACAGGTCCTGTTCGTAGACGTGGCCGGACATGTTTTGTGTGACACCTTTGTCAAATATTGTTCCAATTTCGGTATCTGGAGATAAACATTGCTGACATAGAAGTTTGATATTCATATGAAGTATGGCAATACAATAATTATCCAATCCAGTCAGTGGCATAAGAATCCAAACGTTTAGCATTTCTGATCAGGGCGGGAGCGTGTGTGTAAAGTGTCGGCATGGGGGCGTCCTGCTGCCTCATGCTGCATGAGGAAGGGGACGCCCTGTGTTCCTGTCTCACCAGGACGTTTTCTTTTCCATCTTATCCCCCCTTTCTTAACTTTCTGTTTCTCTTTGTAAACAAACTGAATACGCAACACAGAAACAAAATGCACACTCAGTACGGGTCACTGAGTGTGCATTTTCGCCACATAACACAAGAAATAACAGATGCTGCGATGGCTTCCTGTAATTTTAGTGCACATTGGGGCTCTAAACAGTTTGGAGCCATTTGAGGGCAACATAGATCATCTGTTTACACATTTAAACACAACAAAACCGGAGATATTATCCAACGGGATAACTGCTTAAGCTGTAAATGCAGATCAACCGACCTCAAAGGGAATTATAATGGGGAAAACATTTTCACAATGGTGCTTTTTAATTTTCTTTTAATACATATAGTTGCTCATTTTTTAGTGTTTTTCTGCTGCATTCGACTCAGGGGGGAGGGGGGGGAGGCAGGGGGGTCATTTCAGTACCAGTTAAATTTAATGTATATTTCAACATGTTAGTTTCCGTAGTGGATTGTTTCGGCTTCACACGAGACACGCCAGTGTCCTCTGTCCCTGTAATGCCGTCTTGATGCCATTTATTTCAGCTGGAACTCAATTCACAGAAGAAAAAAACACCTTTTCTAAATGACTATTGCTTCCTGTCAAATAGATGCTCAACACAAACACAGATTCTCCTGTTAGTCAATGAGTGATGTCATTTTTAGAGAATTTGAAGCACGATCTGAAATATTTATTGTAACAAAGATCTTTCTGCCATTGTTGCTTCAAGATAAACAAGTTTTAACGACCTATTCTACAAAGATATTGAACAGACACAAACTGGAGAACATTTCCTGATCAATATAGTATGAAAAAATGAATAACTTCAATTCCGAGAACAAAGCCTTGATGATCTGCTTTGCAACACGTTTTTAAAGTTGCCATTGTGAAAATGAAAATAGCTGTGTAAATTACGTTCATGGGAGGAAATCTGTCATTGCATATCTGATTGGATGGAAGAACAGAATGATGAAGTGTGACTCGACACAACTCAAATCTTTAGTTTTCAAAAAGTTTGCGTGGGTCTTCTTAAGCCCACATTATTTATTTAAAAAATCTATAATTATTTACAGAATACCAGTTTTCTAAGGCAACACCTGAACTGATGTAAATGACGCGATCCCGTCGGAGCTGCTGGTGGGCCGGGCTCCGTAAACTGAGACACACGGGGAGGAGGAGCCCCCAGCGAGGCCCACAAACAGCCGAATGAAAAGCAACATCAATTTTGGCACAGACAACCTCCGTCACACAGATTAGGCAGGCACAATGCACCGGCTCCTTATCTGCAGCGGCAGGAGGAGGGCAGGCAGATCTGCACGGGATGGAAACATTCTCATGGACGTAATGGGCAAAATCAATTGTTGCCCTCCTCAATCAATGTGGCCCCCACTTTCACTGTTCAGCAGCTCACCAGTAATTGAAGTTATCCTTGGCCTGTAATGACTAGCTAAAGCACAACCATGACAAAGTTGAAAGTGTGTGATATCAGTGAGGGTGCCAGCAGGGTGGAACGTGGGACACTGTGTGTGTGTGCTCCTGTACGTTTGTGTCTCATACACAGACACTCACACACACATATATATATATATATTTCTATATGTGTGTGTGCACAGCAGGCAGCAGGCTCTTACCCGAATGGTCCACGCAGTGAAGAAGTGCTCCCGCGGCCTCGATGTGGAGCGACAATTCAGTTTAAACCGAGCGGTCTGAACTGTGTGAGTCTTATTCATTGCCCCAAATGCCAAAACAAAGTTCCCTCCGGTGGCAAGGCCCCATTCATTCCAACATAAAGTCATTAAGTGAATAAGATGGGTCACTTTGTTTCACATAAGACATTCAACTCTCCAATGGTTTCTTTGATTAATTAGAAAGCTCGGAGACTCATTTAGCATTTTTAAGAATTCAACACGACGCCTCGTTCTGCAAGAGGGGGAAAAAAAAAACATCTGCTGTCACAATCTTTCTCTCTACAGAGGTTTTCACACGCGAACAATAAACCCAAAATGCCCAAGTTATAATTATACCTGCAGATGACAGATGACAGTTAAAAACTTAATTTAGAGGAAAACCCTTTGATGGAGTTGTTCAGTAAGAAGAGGGATCCTTTGCTTTATAATGGTAATTACTCTGCCATTTATTATTCTATCCACACGTGCAATTAAAGGAGTGCACGGAGGACACAGCTGATAATAAAGTGTGGGGAGACGGAATGATAATTAACCTCTGCGTCCTGAGCTCTGTGCAGAGCTCCTGCTCCTCTCGTCTTGTAGTTGGCTCTGGGGGCGAGGGGGGGCACGGGGAGGGGGGGGGGGCCGAGGCCTCAGGGTCATGACTGACCACCCGATCCTTGATTTTACCGACCTGGTAAAAATCAGCAGCCAGGAAAGCAGTTGGAGGACGTGATTCACATTAAAGTATTTGATGGCATGCTTGATACTTGACGTTGTCTCATAATAAAGAGAATGGATCCACAAAGGTTTGAAAGTAACAGAAGCAATATCACACAGTAAAAGCAAAGTTACAAATATTGCATTCAAAAGTATTTAGATACACGGTGTATTTGAAACAAAAGAGATTTGCATATAGTTTAAAATATGTTTTTAACATTGGATAACATCATTGGAAAGTTCATTGTGATCACATGTTTGAATGAAATGTGATCTGCAAAGTAAGCTGTAAAATATATAAAATGTAGCATGTCAGAATTGTACTAATGTATTGTAAACTGTGTTCTTTTCAAACACAGAGGCTACAAACAAAAATACACTTCATTCAACACACTTAAACATCCAACATTAAGCCAGCAAGGAGTTAAAAAAAACATCACTGCAAAGTATCTCCTTACTCATGAAGGTCGTTTTTTATTCTCTCTTTTTTTTTGTCTTCATGTCCATCGGAACACCTGACATGCGGGACAAAGATATCCTCACATTTAATGTTAACTCTCAGTCAGAACAATCCGAGGGGGGTTAGGGCGATTATGAGATTAGCCCCAAACACAAGCGCCGCGGCTGGGATTGGCCAGGTCCCAAAGAACAGGACCGCACAAATCCATTTTCACACGGCGGCTCTGGCCGAGCTGCGAGGCCGGATTGATTCTGAGGGGTCCCTGTCATTACCTGTAATCCCAGTTTCCTGTTTAAAGCCCATAAGAATCAAAGACTGGGGAGGGAACCCAACCACCCCAACACGACATCTATTCCAATAACAATGTCACCACTTTATCACCCGCACAACCATATCACTGCTTCTACCCGATGATTAGCGATACATAACATGACAGGAAAAGCACAGTTCTGCTTTGACTGGAATTTATTTTTCCCAACAAGGTAGAATAATACAACAGGCTGCAGTTAAATTGCTCCAAATGCCTCTTCAGATGCACGCGAGCTAAGATACCGCCGTAACCCAATATTTCCCTTTCTGTCTGATGTTTGACTCCGCAATGAGATGAGTCTCCGCGTCTCACCAGTGAAAGGACAGAAATATGAAACACATCTAGTCAAGGCCTGAAAAAGCTGAAGACAGGAGATGGCGGCGGCTCCGAGAGGGAGAAAAAAAAAAATCCAATCTGAGATAATAACAGCTGTAGTTTGTCACTTTTAGCAGCACAGCTGTCTATTTGGTGGCACGTTATTTGCATTCCTCAGGTATTTGCGTACTCTACAGGCGGCTGAATAATGATTCACAAATCACTCTCTCCACACCAGTCAAGGGCTGTGATCCTTTGAATAGACCATTGTACCTGAGACTGTAATTGGTGAAGACTTGACACAGCCGAGCCAAGCCAGCCGAGTAACAAAGAAGCTCTCGGTAGAAGGCTGAGGGATGATTTTAATAATGTGAAGCCGAGACGGGGGAACGTGAGCCGCAAATGAGCACGGGGGTCTCCGGGTCCTTGCACTGAGTGACACGGGACCAGACAAACACCTTGCCACGGGGGACACGCGACTCCCCCTTCTCTCAACTGCAGAAACAAAGCACTGTCAATTAAGAGCTCTGATGTTCCGTCAACACGGCTCCCAAAACCGACTATGTCAACTCCGCCGCCGTCCACCTGTGCCGCTTTGCAATTTGTGTTTATGTCCTTTCCAATTATTTGGTTGAAATTCCATGAGGTAAATGTGTAAATTGGGGAAATGTTTATGTAAAACATGCTGCATCTTTTTCTCTTGTCATTCATAAAATTCAAAATCATTGCAGGTTTCCATGTAGATGTTGTTTTCCGGGGGAAAATGTCTGAATGTTATATATTTTTTTGGCTTGATATTGAAATCCTTCAAGAGACAATTGAGAATAAGATTAGATAGAAACGTCAACATTACAATACAAATATAATACATATTATATAATACATAATACATACTTATATGTTAAACAATATTTGTTTATGTAAAACATTAAAAGGGGTCTATGCTACACAAAACGAATCCAGTGTGGAAGGTTGTGTGTGTGTGTGTGTGTGTCTCTTGTCACTCTCCTATTATGTCGCAGCACTGAGTGCCATCTCTCACTGCTCGGTAGAAAGATTCAGCACTTTCCCGTCTTGATATCCCTCTCTGAACAAATGATGCCTGAAATTTTTATTCTTTTTATAATGGAATTCCAATGGCCTCTGCTGCAAATCAAGTGGAAATTTCTGCATATCAAGTAGGAAAAATTAAATATTAACCACGTTTTAATGTAATTAAGGGTGACAGGGACATTATTTCTGCTAATCATTCACCAGCTTCTGGGTTCTAGCAAAGCCATGTTGATGCTTTGCATGCTGCTCTTGACTGAAGAAATAAACAGGTCTCTAATCAAACTGTTACATCTAAGCGATGCTACACATTTATTACATATTTTGTGTTTCATGTCACCTGATGAAAACGAGACAAACAGAGCCAATGCATGTTAATCTCACACCTAGAAAAACATGTCAAGTTATTTGTTCTAAGCTTGAGATTTGACGTTACACAACATTCAATTTAAAAAACAATATATTGTGAAATGAGGAAAAAACAATAGGAGCCTCCACAACAGGCTGGCTCTGAATGGAGATGTCCCACGGGGGGCCACCCTCTGGGGCTACTCCATTTGTCTTTTTGTGTGGGAATCCTGAGGGGGGTAATTCCTGTGTTTCCGCATGCCTGGGGGCTTCCCCGGGCTTTGTCGGAGCTTTGATCTGCCTAAATGGCTCAGGAGGGGAAAAACAATGTGAGTTTCTAAAGTACAGGGGCGCAGCTACCTGAGACAATGACCCGGGCCTGCGTCAAACATACATTCATACGGGTTGGCTTCATCGGGAGTGCTCAGCGCGTTAAGCCTGTGAAAGGTGGGCCACCGCCTCCCTTTTCAAATGCAGCCTGAAGAGTAATCCACTACCTGCGTCCGCCCCGTCGCCGACACGCCCCCCAACCCGAGAGTGATGAAGGGATCGGCGGGCCGGTGGCTGCGCAGGCGAGCTTAAATCATTTGGGGAAACACTGGCCAGGTGTTCACCGGGTTTACCACAACGGCACCTGAGCTCCACACAGGTCGGAGGCAAAAGGCCGCTGGAGCCGCCCCGGCAAACCGATTGTGTTACTGAGCCGGTCCAGCGGCCGTTGGCAGCTGGCGGCGTGCATGCCAGGCAGAGACTCATTGAGTAATCAACCCGGGGTCCCCTGTGTTTTGGCTGCTAACCTCCTCCTCTTTCCTTTTTTTTGCCTTCTGCGGAGGAGGCACGGCGATGAGAGGTATGAGTCCTCGTGGCGTTTTGGAGGCTGGGAAGTCGGCAGCTCTGCGGGAAGCTTTTCATCCTCCCAGCGGTGAGCTGCCGAGCAACGAGAGTGCAGGCGCTCCGTGCTCCCTGTGGCCATGGCCTGATCGAAAGGCATTCAGCCTGTGAGGAGGAAGGGGTTCTGACACACACACACACACACACACACACACACAAACACACACATGCACTATCTCCGATATTGTCAACTTCCTTCAGCCTTCAAAGCCTGCGGAGGCTCTGGGAAACAGAACCCGGCGCAGGCACAATGGGAGCAGCTTTAATTAAGAGCATCATCTCACATAATATCTCAAACAGACCTCGGGGGTGTGCTGGCGAAAAGCTTCTCCGAAGAACTTTTTCTTTGATAAACACACCCGTAACATTTCTTTTGTGATTTTTAAATGTTTGCACATGAAACATAAGAAACAAAAGAAAAGAAAGAAAAAGAAGAAAATCTCTCCCAGGTTTCTTCTTTAAGATTGGCTGTTTGGGAGCACGTTATCAAAGCTGCGGCCTTGTTAAAGGCTCTTTGTGAGAGGGGGGGGCCGACAAAATAGCAAACATCTCAAATTCAAACAGTAAGTAGATTCTACATCACCTACAATAATTCTCTATATGTGGTATCCATGCTGTCATTCACGGCGGCTGACTGGGCGAGAGAAAATAAGGGGGCTGAGGTAGAGCGGGGGAGTCATCAAAATGTGACAATTGTGACAAGAGCAGGCAAAGTGTAGCGTGGAAGAACACCACAAGGATTTCTCCATCTCTTCCCCCTCCTGGATGACAGCTTAATGTCTTGCACATGCAATATTTATTCTCATCGTGTGTCAGACTGTCTAGCTGTCCTAGGGAGTACAAAGAATGCCACTTATTAGAATAAAAGCAGAAGGAAGGTAATCAGGGACACATGTATCATCAGCCAATCATGTCCCCTTCCAATCCTGCATCTTTTTCTTCCCCCTACCGTATTCATAACAGTTCAACAATAATCCTGATAATAGGCGTTTAGGAGCCGTATGTGGCAACACTGTATTCATTTATTTGTCTCATTAGAGCTGCCGGGGCCACAGGCGACTCCCTGTTGCCCGCATGTCCGGACTTAACCTTATCGAGAAGTGCAAATAAAAAGCACAGCTCAACAAAGCCAACGGCATCAAAATGCATCATTAGACAGACTCTAAACGTACAGTTTTTTTTCTTCTTCTTTTCATAACGCCGAACTTGGACTTTGCAGGGGAAGAATTCCCAGGGCGAGTGTGTTGTGTTGATACACGGGTGTCCATAAACATTATGAACTGCAGCAGCGTCACGTTTTTTGGGAGCAGTTTTTGAGGGCAAGCAGATTACAGGGTCATTAAAGAACAAACAAAAAAAAGAGAATGTCTCATTAGTCGAAGGAACGGGTGCTGTGTCTTCAGCCAAAGACAATGGGGTGACATGTTCACAGTGTCCTTTCATTACCTGGACGGGGGGACAGACAATAACCGGGCTAACTGGACAGACGAGACTTTATTAGCACCATCTGTTTCAGTTTCCCCGTACGGCGTCTCCTGTTAAGTTCTCTCATTGAAAGCCGGCTGGAGGCATCACTTAGGACTCGCCGAGGACGGCAGGATGCACGTCCCACCACGGGAAAGTCTTTCTCTCAGGATGGCACTCTGCACAAGGAGAGAGGGGCCAAATGTGCACGGAATATAAAAGAGCAAGTGATTCTGTGTGTTTCCCACACAGCTTAAAAAGGGAACGCTAACTCCCCAGATAGTGGTTCCTAAGACCTTGGATGGAGCCGGCGGTTTTTCACTCAATAAAGTTTGGGTTGTGTTTATGGGAATTATGGTTTGGAGTAGCTGAAGCGGGCTGCAGTGCGGCTTCCAGTGAATCACAGCAGGGTCCCACCATCTCAGTTGTTCTTCCGTCTCAACAGCTGCTCTGTGTACTCAGAAAGAGTTGGTTGTCAGACCAAAAGAAAAGGCATCTTCAACTAATGACTGTGCTTCTTCATGACCAAAAGTGAGCATATCATACAATACAAGCAGTGAGTACAGTTGCTGCTGACGGTGCTTCCTTGACTTTAATTGTCGAAGCTCCTCCTAGAGGCCGACTAGAGCATCAGACTCAGCCGAGACATTTTAGCATTCTGGAGTCATCTTTAACCTAAGAGAGAGTTAGTTTTTACGCCACCTCAGGTTTTCAGTGCGTTAGACCCAGAGATTTAGGATACCTCCTAATTTACACCGTGCATTTCTTATTGTCAGAAAAAGCCTATCACAGATACATAGTTTAATTTGAGGGAAAATGATAGTGAAACAAGAGATGAAGACACCTGGACACTGTAGCGTAGGAAAATATCACTCACAAATACACAATGTATTTATTCATATACATTTATTTGAATAAATCAAAATAAATAACACTGTCCATGCAGCACTGAGGACTTTTTAATAGCTCTATGGCAAGGAGGAATAACATCAGGCTTATAATGAGTAGTCAGGGTTAAGTCGGACACCTCAACATAAAACAAGGCCTTTTTTCTGAGATCAAACTGGACAAAGTCTTATTAAAAAACAAGCCTCCTGAAGTGCAGAGACCCACTGATTGTGGTTCAGACCCACGCAGCCTTTTCATCATCATCATAGTCAGAAATGGCTGATGAGAGCACAAGCATCGCAAGACATTTTCTGAATTACACCGCGCCAGACAAATATGTCGGGAATTCATTATGAAAGATCAATTCATTCCTTTATGGCAGGGAAGAAAGATAGTTACAGAGGCCGAGTGGAAGAGCAGCTGTGGTATGTAACTAGTTCGGTTGTGGTTACCCAAACATAAATGACAGAGGTACCTAATGTAACACACATTGAGTACAAAAAAGTACTCAATACCTTTGAATGAGTAATAAGAAACAAAGAGTGCAGACTAAAGAGCGGCCATCACATTCTCTGACAAATACACACACGCGCATACAAGCAGGCTGAAATGACAACATCCCCCTCACACACACACACACACACACACACACACGCACACACACAAAAACACACATACAGTTAATAAAAGCTCCAACCAATAGTACCCTGCAGTTCTTACACTCACCAGGAGAACCCACACGGCACACACTCACAGACATAGGTCACGCTCGCTGGTTTCCTTAAAGGTCAAGTCATCTACTTAAGAGGCACCAATTTACTTTAATGCACATTGTCCAGAAGAAGGCAAGAAAATAGAAAGAAAATGACAAACAGGGAAACATCACGGCATATCTGGAATATTCTCATCTGTGCTTTTTTTTTACAATGACAAAATGTGACCATTCTTGGTTCTCTGGGGAGGATTTACCAAATGTCTGATATCGAACCCATTAAAATAAACAAAGGCTGAGCCGGCGAGGCCAAAAGCTTATAAAATAAACATCAGATGACGAGCGAAAACATGCTAACGGCGCGCTAACGACCTCTCCGACACAATAAGAGAAAAAAGCCTCGGCGGCAGCTGACCGACGCCGGGGGAACGAGGAGAAAGCCTCTTCATAGACTCTCGTAGATGCCATTCCCCACCACGCAAGGCCTCTCAGTCATAAACACATGACAAATGCGGCCTTAATCATTTTTTACGAGCGGGGACGTGCAGGGGGCAGTGCATGGTTAGAGGGGGGGGGGGGGGGGTGGGGGTGAGCAGCAGGCGGCCCCCCCCTCTGCACAGAGGAGAGGGCCGTGTGGTAAAAAGTCTCCCCTGGAACATCACTCAGCCAACGAGCCTTTGATCTGCACAACCGCAATTACACCAGCATCCAAATGAGCGTGGAGTCGCCTCCGAAAACAGACTTCAAACATGCACATGTACACATTCTGATACACGTGCGCTGTATAGGATTGGAGCCATGTGCTCCTCTCAACAGTAAATGATGTACCGTCTCCAGCGGAGAACCTGGGGATGAAAGGAGGCCTTGCTCCTCGTCTGATCCTTCTATTAATGATGGCTCGCTGAAGCTAATGCCGCGTATTCTCGTCTAAACAAGGGGCAGCTTCCCAGACTCCAAACAGGGCGATCTTGCTTTTTACAATGCAATGCTGGGTTTTTGAAGGCTCTTAAAAGTTTGATCAAACTGCTGCGAATCTCCAACGTGAGACATGCAGCAGCCGAAGCAAAACATCCATTGCGTCCCTGCAACCTGTGACACAGTGGGAAATCAATTAACTTAGATACATTAAACCCGTGAAAAATAGTGTTTGGCGGAGTCGCGCTGTGACGACATTAAAATGAAGCCCGAGTGACAGCATGTACAAAAACATCAAGAATATAAAACAGGACCACTTGAAACAAGCAGAGCCGGTGAAATGGCCTGTGCGAATGTCCCGAGATGAGATTGGCTTATTTGCCTCATTCTGGGATTCGCCCTCTTTTCCACGCACATTTTTAGAGTCAAAATTGCAATTTGTCTTTCTGTTTGCTTTGAACAGTCCTTAACCGTGTCATCATCTCAGCCGTGCCGGTGGAAAAACACGGGAGCACGGCGACAGCCAAATGGCAGCCTGGCGTCTCTGCCGCAAGAGCCGCCGCCGCCATTAGAGCTGAGAGCAGCATTTATTGTACAATTAGGGCCAGCTCGATCTACCTGTAATCATCTCCATGCAGGTGTGAGCAGCTCTCCGGACAGGGGAAGTGACTCATCACCTGTCAAACATCGGCACTTTGATGTCGGCATTGTTCAACCGCGCCGCCCTCGGGGGCACCTGTGCACTATACTGTTTTTTTGGCTCCTTTTTTTTTAAACGCTCGAAGATTTATTGCGTCTCACACAGTCACAAAAACATGAAAAAAAAAAAAAAAACCCTCTTCCTTCTGACGACGGATGCTCCAACGTGTCATAAATCATTTGACTTAGGAGTTCTCCTCCTCCTCCCTCCGTCTGACACTTGTACTTTGGTGTCAGGAACATTTTACCAAACAGTCGTAGGTAAACAACTTCCCTTGTAATACGACGCTGCCAAGCAAAGCACCAAAATACGTTTTGGAAGAACTGACACCACAAACCCAGAGGGCAATTGGAAAAGTGCAATAACAATCCACAAGTTGGTGTTATTCACATAACGGCTGTGGTGTGGGGGAAGTAGCCTTTTCAGATGTAATAGTTGTCTAACAGCACCCTCGTCGATCCGCTCTCACTGTGGCCACATTGCATCACTATCGAAATCTGTTTAGACAGAACAGACCTGGAAACACATCACGAACAGTGGGAACAGTGCAAATCCGTGTGTCATCGTTAAAAAGCAAAGGTTTTTTTTTCCTTCGGCTCTCTGCGTATCAGGAAAGCCTCCGTTTTCGTGGTGATCCGGGGAAATTTCTCCTCTAAAGTGATGCTTGTAAAACACCTCCAGGACAACATGTTAAGACAAAACCAAATATTTGAAGTAGAATATTCACAGAGTGTTATCCGTATGATTTACTGTCTGCCTCCAGATGATCTTAATTATTTGTTGGCCTTTGAATGGGAAGGTTTTTGGTCTTTTTTTTGTTGTCATTTAAAGCCTTCCATATGATATGACAAATTCTGATGGGAAATGGGGACCATATGCCGGTATGGGCTTAATGAAGTGCAGAGTCTGGCGGGGGTTTGCAGGGCTGAATGTTGTGTAAGAGCTTACTTAGCGGCCCCTCCAGGCAGATCCTCTCGAAAAGATATGACCGTTTTTCCTCAGCAGGAGACCGCAGTCATCAGCGAGGCGAGCTCTCACACACACGCACACACACACACACACTTCTCAAAGCCCAGCACACGCACTTTATATAGCTGAAATGCAGATCCAATCAAAGTTAGTAGAAATCAATGTAAATCCGCACATAAGTAGAAGAAAAGCTCCTCTGCGGTGATTAATGAGGGCAATGAGTTGGCTTCAGCCTTTTGTTTCCAAGCACTTACCGTTTGTTCTTTCTCCCCCGATGTAATCTTTCCTCAGAGGGGTTAACGAGGTAAAATCATCGGTTTGGATGTCAGAAACAAGCATTTGTTCAACACTTCGATCTGCGACAAAGACAGACGAGCACTGACGATCCAAACTTTCCAGCGTTGCCTTTCGAGGATAACGCAGATATAAGTGAAGCCGAGTCAAATTAGAGTCTGGTGTATTGGCGCCGTGGGGAGCAACTTTAAAGCCTCCGAATTAAAACAGCACGGCCAGATGTCATTAGCTTGTACAAAAGTGATGTCAAAATACAAGCAACAAAAGACTGTGCATAATATTAACTTGCGATTTGCACAAAAGAAAAAACAAAAGAGGAGAAACAGCAGTTGTACTTTTAGGTCAGATGAAAAGATTAGCAGGATAAATCACGTTGATACATTTGACTGAAACATCAAAGGCTCACCTCCTCGCCGCTCCGATCGCCATACTACGAACGTGTTTCTTTCTCATCCGTTACCCAGCTCTTGATTTTTGCAGATAACGTCCTGTTTGGGGTTAAAAGAGAATGAACAAGAAGCCATTAAAGGAGATGAAAAAGAATATAAAACCAGCAGGGTACGGGGTAATTATTTCCTAAATGCATGGCATCCTGATGCCAAAATGAACAATGGCGGCGGCGCTCACATTGAAGCTGGAGTGGCCTGGCTCTGACAGGGATGGCACGCACAAGAGCCCCCTTCCCTCCTTTAAACCGCGACAAAAACGACCTTCCGGGGTGTCTCGCGCTTACGTTTTTGAACATCAATACTCCCTCGGGAATGTTTCATGAAAAGGACGGAATGAAGAGTAAATTGGAAAGAGCCAGAACTAATTGGAACTTGGTTAGCTATGTTCTAAATTATTGTTCCCTCCTCGGGGCACTTTGGAGAATGCACACTGGATAAGCACAAGTGACGTAACTAATTATTCGCCGTTTCTTCTGGAGAAAATATTGAGCATTTACAGCCATGAATTCCACATTCATCGCCGAGGTACTTGTGGGCTGAGACCACGGGCGAGAGACTGGGCCTCGACAGGATCTGGAAGCGGAAAAGGGTGTGAAAAAGGGAGGGAGGTAGTTATAAAATTTGTAATAAAGAAATTGAGCCTATTATTGTTGATCCAGCCCCACAGAAATTAGCGGAACACATTCTTTTTGTTCCCGTCAACTTGACCTCCCCCTTCATATAAAAACTCCCCCACCCCCTGCAACACTCCCCCTACCTCCTTTCCCCTCCCCGAACCCTTGCAGCACTTCACAATCATACTCCCTTTTGAAAGAACTGAGGAAAAAAAATCCTGCCAGAGCCTCAATTACACAATGGCAGAAAAAGCTCCACACACTGACCCCCAGCCAGCTGCATTCACTCTCTGCACATCTCTCTCCACAGGAATTCTAAAGGCCTTTTAGTCAGCCAGCCAGAGTGCAGCCAGCGGGAGGGAGCGCAGGAAGAGCGGCGTACACTCCGCCCGCGCCGTCCCGAGTCTGCACAGAGAGATTAATCATCTGTGAAATGGAAACAGCAAACGGCCAGTGACACAGGCTGAACCCGCTGCAGGTCTCCCTCATCAGCTCGCAGCCGCCGTGCGGCGCTCCTCTAACAGGCAGGTGTTAATAAAAGGCATATAGGTCCCACAGGGGTCAAACACATACGCCTGCCACCATGAAGCGCCGCCGGCGGGCCGGGTTCTTTTTGTTGTTTCGGGAGGATGGGGATTCTGAGGATCCACGGGGACAAAAAGCAGCGAAACGTCGTTCTTGTAAACACGGCGCCATCAACGTGTATTTGACATGAAATACATCGGTCCAGATGCATTTTGCTGCCGGCTGAATTTAAATTAGTCAGGAAGTCAATTTATAAAAATTCTAACTATTTTACAAATTTTTCGATCCAGATTTTCTTTCTTCCTGGGAAACTGAATTCAGTTAAACAGCCTTTCTTTGGCCTGCTAGCTGCAGCAGCAGGACGCCTTAAAATAAACCTACACAGGTTATTTTTCTATTATTTTTTTTCATGTAAGTATTTTGATTCACAATGATAATCGTCCTCTTGTACAATTTGTTTTTCCATAACGTCCTACTTAAGTAGGACGTTCATCAGAAAAGAAGAGAGCTTTGACACAAGCTTCAATTATATGATATACTCAATATCATGCATCACACTACAGCACATATAGAGTGGTCATCGCTCAGTGGTGTAGATGTAGTTTTCCTGTAGAGGTAAAAATGTTACTAAACATACAAAGCAATTTTACTTGGTCATTTTTGCAACATAAAGATTCTTTTTGGCCTTGCCCTAAATAATGCAGAATGTTGAATAATTGAATTATATCTTCAAAAAACAAATAACTTTGGATTTACTGTAGTATTATTTCACCATCACTATCATAATAAATATAAAATGAAGTGTATATTAAGTATTTAAGATCTTTAGGACACAACATGGTATACATCTGTGCCCACATAACCAACTAAATAAGTGGCAAGGAAACATCTATATTATGTTGCAATAACAAGGGATAAAAGCCTCTCTTGTTCATGAAATTTCAGGCCACATAAAAACCTGTAGAGCTTATAGGAAACCGAGGGCAATGGAAATGATTATTCCAAAGGTCTCACAAATGAAGAAGAACATCTAAGGAAGTAATCATCCTACGTGCAGAATTTCCCCTTTATTCACGCTGTGTGAAAGTACAAGCACCGTTGTTTCTTTTAAACCGTAAAATTTCGATGTAGTCTCGAGGCGCATGCTCTGCATATTGATTACATAAACATGTATATGTGCCTCTGCACAGCTGAGCGTGTCAAATACGAGGCACAGCCTGTGAGACAATCACGCGATCCCTCCCATCTAAAAGCTCGCTTGCTGCAGCCTTTGATAAGCACCATTCTTTGCCATCTAAAGAGGTCTTCCATAGATTTCGCTTGCCGACGTGTGCACAACCTTTGACAAGTAATGTATCATTTTTATTCATTGCCTAAAATTGTTAGCAATTATGTGCGTAAGCGGCCACCTGCCTTGCCTGAATGGCTCCTGTCTGTGGGGCTACAGGGGTGTGGGGAAGTGCTGTTGGCTGAAGGGGGGGGGGGGGGGGGGGTTAGTCTGAGGGGAACCCACCAAACACTGGGCCTCTGCAGCAGGTGAAAAAGCCCCACTCGTTAGTGTAATGAGTGGTCAGAGCCTCGCCGCGTCGGGGCCCTGAAATTGGGCGCGGCGCAACGAGTGAAAGGCCGGATCTCTCTCCCCCCCCCCCCCCCCCCCCCCCCCCCCCCCCCCCCCCTCCCCCGCCCCTCCCGCGTGCTGCTATCCTGCCCCAGCTGATGGGAAGGGCATCACGAGACGTCGACAGCGAAAAAAACACTGCGAACACCGCCGGCTCAGCCTCATTACCGTAACAATATGACCCTCCGAACGTGTGTGTGTGTGTGTCTACGTGCGTTTTGATCTGAGATCCTGGTCTTACCCTCGCGGCACACGACCGAGGAATCCGCCGCCATATAATATTCTAAACATTTACAGTAGTTCATCGGCAAGTGTTAGCGCGTGTGTCACCCGCTGTATGGCATACAATCGCCTGAGCTGCTGATGGTGTGTGAGCGCGGGCAAAAGCAGTGCCATGAGTGTTGCTTTGGATAAAAAAGAGCTGTGTGGAGACACTTTCATTATCCCATTGCCGCGACCCGGGGTCAGCTGTTGAATAAGTAACTCTCTATTAATGATTTCTACAGCAGAAAACCCCTGACCTCTGATCACTTTCAATCTCAGAAAGGGAGAAAAAAAAATATGGGGCAGGGGGAGGGTTGAGACCTATTGGAGGGAGATTAAAAAAAAACCACCTTTTTCTACTAGGCCATGTGTGTGGGAGGGTTATTATTTGTGCCTTGCTGTGAGAAAAGGGGCCTGCTGGGACACAAACTCACGTATTCTGGTTTGAGTTTCTTGCCACCGCCTCTAATGGCCGTCTTCTCCCGCTTGTCAATAACAGGGCCGATCATCTCCTCGTCCTTCAACCTCAGGTCACCGTGAATGATCTCCATGTCCCTCACTGGGTCCACTGTCCTTTCATTATGGACGATATCGTCTTCCTCAACAGCACCTGCTGTGATCGGACAACAAACACACAGAGAGATTGTCAGTATACAATCACTTTTTCGATGACACTGACTTCTTGAGATCGAATGTGGAACAATGATTGGATTTGGTCCAAAAAAATCATGCGCTTTTTTTGCAGACAATGCAGGAAAAATAAACATCCACGTGATGAAAAGACACAGTTGGAGTCACTGGTAAGTCATTACAAATGCAATGAAATGCGTAATGTATAAGATTATTAGTGCAATAAAACATGTTTGATTGTCACTCTGCCTTTTTAGCCCTTTGTTATCAGCCATTAAGTTACAAAATACAAAAAAAGGAACAACAGCGAGAAGAAATTCACAGACCACATGCGACTGTCTTCCCTTATTATTTTTGTTTTGCAGACGTCTTGGCTGTGCTGGTGATTAGGTAATGAGGCTTTGAAGCAGGCCGTTTATCCAGCAGCGGCTCTCAGGACTCCTGGTCCTCAAGCAGAGGGAGGGAGGAGGGGAGGAGAAGGGGAGGGGAGGAGGAGGGGAGGAACACGGGTCTACATCTGTCACATGAGAGTGACAGATGTAGACCTGTGGCCCCCACCCCCCCCCTCTCCCACACACACACACACACACACACACAAACACTTTAACACCAACAGTGGACTGAAATACGTTTAAACCAGACAGTTGGTACAGTTAGTTCTATAAAATCATACATTTTGCTGATAAAATTTACAGTGGTGGAGGCAGAACTGAGATCCTTTACTTGAAAACAGGTGCCAACATAAAAGTACTCCATTACGTAAAGGTCCTGCCTTAAAAAAGACAATAACTTTACCAAACTGCAGTTAGAGAAGATAATTAAGAGTAACCCCTTGCCGCTAATACTATGTAATGCTATTAAAACATTGTATTACTATTGTTATAACATCACCACTGATGCAAAAAGGTTGTATTTTACAGTTACATCATATGTTATAAATGTGTATATAATTACATACATATACACAAAACACACCAATATACAGTGTATGTGTTTATGAGTTACAATCTATTTTTAAACTTTTATAAATCTGGCATATTTAAATTTGGAAGCTGACGTTATGTCGACCCGTCCACAGCGACTGTGGCAACAGGAATGCCATCTCATTCAACGCGCTCGTGGATGCCAGGTGAATGATGACTCGGCTCGGAGTGTCAGTGCGGTGAGGGATGTTTGGAATGCGCGCGGCGGAGCCACTTAATGACATCAACAATCCAAACGCTTGTGAGCGAGGCTCTGTTGACAGATGAGGCCCCGGCGGGACGTGAACGCCACCGAGTGGATCCTCGCCATTCATCACTGGGCCGCCACGTCATCTTTCAACAGGTTCCAACAGAGATGCATGTAGAAAATATCGATGACTCACAGCTGTGTGCAAATTGCCATTGTGGGAAACAAACTTGAGATTGACCGAAAACATGTACAGGGCTGCATTATCTGTCAAGCCATCTGAACAGTTAAGTTAAGCAATGATCAGATGAATGTCCACGTTGTCTTTCCATGAAACGAGACATTTCACAATCTAGAAGACGCTGCCGCTCGGACCGTCTCTGGCAGTTTTTCAGTTGCGTTTACAATCTATAATCCCTCGTCAGACACGTCTAAACTGCAAAAATGACAGACAAGCAAAAATCCTTTTTCACTGCACGCGAGTCAACAGAAGCTGTGGACCTTTGTGCAAGCTGTCATCCTGTGCGTTGTCCTCATGGGGAAATGAACTTATCCAATTACTCTTTGCCTAATCAGGCTGTTTTGGTTCCTCTCCTCTTGCAGAGGTACTCCACAGTATAAACAGTTCACTTACGGCGCACAGAAAGGGACTAATCAGTGGAATTATTGTTTTGCTGCTCCAATTTACCGGCTCCCTGTTCACCGCTGATTGGAATGAAAATTTGCTATTGTGTCTGCATGAACTCGGAAAATATAATGCAACGTAATCATTTTGTTAGCTGAAAGAAATATACATATATTATAAACAATTATGATGTACAGCTTTGATACACCGTTTCAAAATGGAAAATGCACACAAATCTGTCGTTCAATTGAGTACATTTTAATGTGGAGTAAAAATAATCAAAACAGGTTCCTTTGGTTAAATACCTGTTTATGAAAGCATGACACATGAATATAGGTCAGTCCATTTATTCAAATTTGTATACACTTTCAGCAAGCACAATCCTTTTGTAACACCTCTTTTACCTTTTTTAAATAAGTGATTCACACACATCATTAATAAAAAGCTGATAAATCAACATTTCCTAGAGTCTTTGAAAGAGCAGCAGCAGCTGATTACTCACTATTTAGTCATCAGCTGACACTCTCCTCTGCCACATATTCCAAAGTAATTTGCTTTAATTAACTTCGCCTAATTTAACATTCACATCTACTTTACCGCCGGCCCATTCAAGGCTTAGAGCCGGAGAACAAATGCACGAGGGGAAAGAGAGGAGAGAAATCCGGGGGGCTATCTCTACAATTAGTCCTTTAACAACTGGGTCTGGATCAGGCTCTGTGAAGACAGCTCTCAGCTCTCTGCGGCGCCGCACAAAGCCACACGCAAAGACAGTTAAAACACACAGAAAAGAAAAGAGAGGTTGGAAAACGCCCGCGAGTCAAGTCTGTCGAACAATTAGATTTTTACTGCTTCATTTCAAATAGTGCGTGTTTTGAAGACACTATTAACAGGTGCTCCTTTATGGACGGAACAAAAGGATTAGTCTCCAGAGGGCGAGTGGCGTTCAATGGTCTGATTAGGGATCAGGCTAAGCTGCACCAAATTATGGACTTACAGCAGCACCGCGGGCCGGCGAGGCCTGAGAGGACACGACTGCATTAACTGATACTTACAGACGAGGAACGCTGACAAAGGCAGCAGAAGGAAAGACAATTCATTGATTTGAATGACTTTGTTGTTTGTCTTTTACTTTAACGTCACCGTGCAACAGCGCTTTTTCTTTCAATGGAAACAAATGAAAATGGAAAAATACAAATAATCATCAAGCTCTTCCTGTTCCTGCAGGATTGAAACGATAAACGAGCTAAATGATCTTGAGCTATCATCACTTTCCTGTCAGCTACCCGGACAAGGCGGTCTGACTCAAGTCGAGATCAATACTGATTGAGCGGCTTCCTCTGGTACCTTGGTAGTAAATGTGGTCAACATATTTCAGGTAAATTACAGTATTCATTGACGTCTGACTTCCTGTGCGTGTCATCACACGCGAGGTGGGTGCGAGACTAAAGGCCTCGCATTCCTCGCGCTGCTTTTAAAATGTTCATGCAAACTGGGTGTTTCGCAATTCCCCTGCTATTCAGAGCAGCAAAGGCTGTTTTATGAGCCAGTCCGGAAAAGCGCATTATGCACGTCTTCCCAGCATAGAAACAGTAGCAATGCACACACAAGCATTTATGTTCATTCAGGAAATATCTCCTTGAAAGTCGTTTTTAGGAGACATGAAATTGAAAGCAGTTTGTAGTGCACTGCTTCTCTGACAGAGTTTATGTCCTATTCGGCCTTTTTTTTTCTTTGCCTATATTAATTATGGCAAAAACATTGGCTGCTAAAAAGCCATTTGACACCAGAAAACGGTGGGCGTGGGCCCTCCAGAGAAACACTGAAACCGGTTTCACACACCATCCCATCTTTCAGAATAGATGTGAAATCATAGTTCCCGATAGGATAAATATCTGTACCTCACAAGGTGTCTCCAATTCCCAGCGTGTCCCTCCCAAGTGATTATTAACAGCTGAATCTTTGCCAAAAGTTTGATATTCCTGATGGAAACCGACACAAGTGAAAGCGGCTCACTCGCCTGCACTGTGTGGCGCCGTCGACATGCGGATACATTTGGGGCGGTCCCCGCTTTAAGGAACGCTGACAGACAAAACAACAGTGTTAATTCTCCTTAGCTTAACCTCTGTCAGTCCATTTATTCGGTTAAACCACTGAGCATGAGAGTCCCTTGATTGAAAGGAACCGCCGTGTGCACACCGCTGTTGTCCCACATCATTCAGAGAACAAACCTTTTTAGATCTTTAACTGCCATAGTGCTGCTGATTGCACAGGCGCCGGCAATTTCCTAACCAACCGCCACCTGAACAATGATGTGTTCAGCTTTCAGACCCCTCCAGCCTTTCAAAAGGTGAATCATTTCACAGTTTGGAGCGAGATCTCCATAGCAACTCCTCTTTGAAGGGTTTAGAATCACCATCCAATAATTCTATGATCATCGGGCCTCGCCTTTCCCAGTGGTTCTTTTCACAGCAGACAGGCGAGGGGGGCACGAGGAGACGAGGAAGATTTTACAGTCTATTTCAGGAAATTCATCCCGCGGCCCCATTAGAATTCAAAATATTGCGACCTTCAATCACCGGGCATGTTATCTGGAGCTGTGGCGATCTCCAGTCAAGATGGGGGAGACATTTTGCTCTAATCATCCACGATGAGTGGAGGCTGACAAAAACTCTTCATTCTCCCTGAAGCAAAAGGCTCATTTAAATGCAGTTGACGGCACCTCGGCACCGCTCGGAAAACACACAAAGGCAGGGCGATCCCAATGCACAGCTAAATGATCTGCATTTAGAATTTGCCGTGTTTGGTTTGACGTTGCTGACATAAACAAAATCCCACGTGAAGCAGAGAAACGCTTATTTTTCTTATTTGATTTGCAAGCGTTGAGGACCGTGCTGAGGTCCTCGCTCCAACGCAGCCAAGATATCCGTCCAAATGGGTTGTTTGCTTTTAAATATCAGGTCGCTTTGCTACAACAGAGTGGATCACGGCTGAACATTAAAGAAAAAAGGTAAAGAAACACGATGACACATTATTCACAGACAAAATAGGAAAATGTTGGTCAAAACTCGACTATCGATTTTTGCCCTCTTTGACAATGTGGTGCAATTTCCATCGCTAGGAGTATTCATTTGACAACAACAGTTGTTTTATTGTCACAAATCCAATAAAAAAGCTACAAACAACAATAAATAATGTCGTCTTAACACTGTTTTCCTTTTTAACGTCAATGAGCCGCACTATTGCACCAAGTGAATTACTTCTTCGTGACCGCTGTTGTTTATTTTGAGTCGATCCCACTGACACCACGCCAGCGCAAAACACACCACCAGTGGTCCGTTTGTGCGCTAATCCACTCCTGAACAAATGCCTGTTGTGTCGCGTGGGGTTCTTTGCAAAGCCACTCAAACTCCTCACGTTGCTTTTGCGACCTTTGGGGAAGATTTCCATCTTCAGTGGCGTAAATGTTTTTAAACGTGACGAACATGAACGTTCAAAAAGGACCCCTTGAAATTCCTTGTTGCAGTGTTTGTTGATGCGGTGGCTAAAAGGAAGTAAACTGTTACCCTGGCAACAGAACGGCAATGAAAATGTCCATAGGCTGGATAGGGAGGTCTAAGAGTATTCCTTAGGTGCTGAGAACACTGACATTCCTCCATCCAATTTTTTAGACCTGCAGCACTATCGGTTGAATAGATTGAATGACAATGACACAACAATGGATTAGGTAGGTAAATTGATGACACACACATGGAAGTCAAGGGACAAGGTGATATGTCCCGGATGCCTGTCAGGTTTTACGATTTGTGAGCTGGTGAGTGACACAGAACGACGCTGGGAGATCAGTCACCACGGGCGTCGGCGAGGAGGCGCGTGAGCCGTAAATCTGTTTGAATAGTCAATCCAGTTTGCTCACAACGCCTGGAGCACAACAATCATTTTGATTTGTTCACTGTGAGCGATCAGCGTCCCGTGGGCTGACGTCTGCGTGCTGCAACAACCAAACACGAACGGATCGTCCCAACGTATCCAGCAAAGCACAGCCAACTCATTTGACCACTTAAAGTCAGATATTCATACGTTAATGATGCTTCATGTGAAAGTCACTGAGGATAGTAGAGCTCTATTTATAGTGAACCTCTTTAGTTTAGTCCCTCAGACCAATTACAGGGTAAATTTGTTGCTGACTGGCTTTGATTTGATCACATTGGCCTCACCACCAACAACTGGAATAACACGTTGCATCTAAATCAGACGTGGCAGCTCATTTGCTTTTGGTCTGTTAGATGTTGTCCAAGCTGCTGTTGCCACAGAAACGTTTTTTTTTACATTTAAAGAGAATAATGGGAATAAAAAAGTATTTCCTGTTTGTAATGAAGACCCCTCTGTTTAGTACTGTGTTAAGCAGAACACTGCCAACACAGAATGACAATAAGAATTTGCTGGTGTTGTTATTTGCATTCTATAGGTTATGAGGGAAAAACGTAGTGTGCAACTAAAATAAATTTCACCCGTCAATTCATCTGTCAGTTTTTTCATTGAACATTTTGTCCGACAAACGTTCTTTCAACTCCAAAGACGAAAGCCAATACTTTCTGAGCTGCAGCTAGTAAATGTTCGGCCTTCTTCCTATTAAAATGTCAGTAATAACTCGGTTGCTGATTAATCACGGCAATCGACTGACCGATTGACGAGAGGAGGACGGGGAGGAGCCTGGATTCAGTTTAGGCGCCTAAAGCACAAACATCCCAGAGAGAGAGAAGAGTCCACGCCAAAAAAACAACAGGTAATTTGCCCCCAACCACAGTGAAGATACATCATCTCATGGCTCGATTCCTACGGCCGTAAACAAGTCTTCATTAGAAGGGAACCAGAGCATTCCTGCTGTGACGAGGTCGACGCCGTGTGAAGCCAGCAAACGTCTAATTGCTGGAAACCAAACGTGTGGGAATAAAGCCAGGTGAGCTGGCAGAGTTGCTGGCGGGGGGAACGCGGGAGGAACATGTCCGTGTCTCGTCTCAGACAGCGGGGGAGGGGGGGTAACCTATTTTTTGTGGTAACCTATTGTTCTCAGATACTGAGGAACCTGTTGTTCATTATTTCTCAAATTCCACGACTCCTAAAACAAATCATTGAAGCCCCGGAATGAAGGAAGCAGAAAACTAAGCATGAATTCATCAAGCTTAGGGTCAATTTCTTGTCCCATCAGTTTGCACTCACAATCACCGTTTCCCGTTACTGATGCTGATGACTCTGTGTAGCATCTGTAAAAAAAAAAAAAAAAACCTTTCACTAATTCACACACGCAAACGCACACCTCTCCAGACACGAAAGAGTCTGATCCGCCCCCACGCACGTTTAATCAAGCTGTACCGTACAAAGGGTAGCGGCTTCAACACTGCAGCATGCTTTGCTAAACAAAACCAGTTGTGTTGGCAGCCCAACAATGGCAGGCCACAGCAGAACGCACAATCACTGCAGAAGCTCCCGCTCGTCCTATTTATGACTGTGGAGGACGTTTTTTCCTCTTTGCAGGAGCGGAGCGTCTGACATTTACGTTTGGCCCGTATGAAGGGAACTGTGGGTGTTTTTTAAACCATGCACACGGTGATGTTTAAAAAACACACAGAAGTAACAAGTGACGACGCATCGTGTTGAGTAGTCTCTCTAAAAGTGAACAAATCAACATATATGTTTTGACATTCTGATAAATAATAATAATAAATAAAAATATTTATAATCTATCTTGAAAAAAACAACTGAAATAAGGAAAAGTACATTGTTCGTTTTTATTTATTTACACTTCATTTGTTTTTATTTATTTCAGGGTTTCAGGTCTGTGGGGCTTCCTGTGGGCTTCAAGTTAGATTTTTACCAAAAGTGATCAAAAGGTCTTGTTCCGGTTACTCTTCTCACAAACTACACAGTCAAAGGCCATTTGAAAACGGTGTATCACTGACAAGTGATTTCCTTTATTCCAGGAAGGAGACAATTTAAAAACAATATAGCAAAATGGCCTTAATCTCTTAACCCCTTCCTGCAAGCATGCCACCATCGACTCTCCAATCAGACGCTTTCACAGAGCCAAAGTCAATGAAAGCACACAATCAGTCCCAAAACGGGGCTATTCTTCAAAGGGGCTCTGAAGTCATTTCAATTTCTGCAATTTTAATGGTTTAAGCTTGAAACACCTTATTTGTGTTAAAGACCATGTCTGAGACACAGAGCAGCTTGAGGGAGACTTTATTGGCAGTCGGGGAGGGACACACTGCAAGCATGTGCTGATACAATCACATTTCTACAGAAGTGAGTATTTCAAACAATTCCAAATATTCCAAACTATTCATGTCAACATTACCTTTATTATTGTTGTCAATTGTATTATAAAAAAAGCAGCAATAGTGTTTACTGTACAATATCACATCCTTCATTCAAAATGTATGCAGGACGTAAGAAAGAAAAAGGAAAAGGACCCTCACAGTATGTTTATCAATAACCGACTTAAGTCCACTGTGCTCAAAGTTAACCAAGCGTGTCTAAAGGAATCATATTACAATATTAGGTGATGCTCCTTGTTGTGTTTCCTAAACCCTAAACCAAGCTGGAGGTTGTGCGAAGCATGAACTATAGGCACTGCAGACACTATAGACCTGCTCACTTCCCTTTGAGGGAGCCTCCGAGTAGGAACGAAGGAACACAAGATGCTCCAACAGCAGCAAAACTAAGGCCTTTGCTTTTAAACCCCGTCATTGGCTGTATTTCTTGTAACCGAATGAGCTACAGTGTGACACGCTGTGACTCGTTGGTAACAGTAATTCCCAGCAGCCATCGACCTGTGACTCACGTGTCATGTGGAAGATCACAGGCACTGATGTGCGACAGGAAGACCTTTCCCAGGAAGCAAGCAATGTCAATTACATGGAGGAAGGCCGCGATTTTCC
Source organism: Apeltes quadracus (assembly GCA_021346845.1). NCBI lineage: Eukaryota > Metazoa > Chordata > Actinopteri > Perciformes > Gasterosteidae > Apeltes > Apeltes quadracus. The sequence continues at coordinate 9,815,011 of CM037932.1, read as the reverse complement.
TGCAAACCCAGGAAGGAAAAACGGAACACGGGTCAGTTATTTAGAACTTTTAATAGTTTCAATATAATTTGACCGACAATAGAAACTTCTTGCATTGTACAATAAGGTGTTGTATTGCATTGCATCACATTGTACAGTGTTTTAAACAGATTGCTCACACAAATTTGCAAAAGTGGAGGACAATATACAAGACATTATCCAATTAATATGTTATTTTATACAAAAGAATTCTGTGACACAGTTTAGTAAAAAAAAACGACTGATACACATCTGGGGGCTCTAAAACGTATTGCAGCAGGTAAATGTACGTGGGATTAATGCATGTGTACTATGTTAATAAAGATTCCATTCATTTCCGGTGTTCTATATCATTTGATTCATTATCTCCTTGCGATAAAATGCTATTCAACGTACCCATTCTTGCGAGTCGAAGATGCACATCGCACTAGTACTGTAGCGCTCAGCAAGTCTGCATTCAGCCCGCTTTTAACGGCTCCCGTAAATGTGCACGATGGCCAGGTGTCGGAGAGCAGCCACACATCGTACACTACTGCCAGCTACATGTCAACAACATTGTTACACGTTTCCTCTCACCTATTGCAAGGAGACCGTCGACGACTACAGATCCGAAGTGTGAATAATAGGTCAATGATGAGACCCCATACCTGGGAGGTTTGCGGAATTGGCCGAGGAAATCGTAGCGTTCATCTGGAATGGGCACTCTGCTTTCATTTGGGTCAATGGCGCAGAAGGGGAATGTTCAGCTGCAGCCGGACTCTTTGTCAACACGCTGAAAAAAGGGTTGACTTCCTGGAAATAAAAAAACAGCAGTGGGGTCAATCAATCTAAAAGTGCTGGCGTGCAGAACCTGGTGGGCCGACGGCTTGACGCTGAAACACTTAAATAACTTTTGCAAGATTTACTTTTTAAAAATTATTTTCTAAGCTTATTCTGATAGTTGAGTGTTCGGTTTACGGAAATTATTCTATGAAAGACGTTGCTCTATTTCAAGGTCAGATAATCCCATAATAGATCAATTGTACATGGTTCTCTGCTGTGGAACAGGATCAGCAGAACACCGCCCCATGTTGTGATCATAGAGATTTATTTTCTATGGCGGAAGAAGCAGCTGAAGTGTACTTCAAGATCTACAGACAATGGCAAGTGTCTAAGAGTAATGATTGCATGGCAGTTAACTATAATCCAGGACTTTCCTCTTTCATCCCGTCACTCAGTGCTTCACGTTGAAATTACTGTTTGTTGCGTCCTACAAGAAAGAAATTGCTCAAGATTGCTAAAGTGCATGCATTAATTCCTTATATAAAGCTAAATTGTTTCTCTAACATACTTGAGGGCTCTCCTCAGGTCACCTTGGGGGGAAAAAAGAAAGACAATCCACAGTGTCGCTTAAACCATTGCCAGGTGTAAAAAGTTATAAATGATCGGGAAATGACTGACATGCGTGTACATGTTAGAGTCTAATATGCTGGTCAGACAGATTTTGGAGTGTTTTTCCATATAGGTGGGTGGCAGAAACTCTTTTAGACATAAAAATTGCTGGCCGAAACTTCCCCTTGAAATTTAACCTCTAAAAACAAAATGTATTGTAGAATCAAATTCATACACAAAAAGTAATATAAATGTACACAGCTGAGAAATCTCAAGTTAATAATGAGTCAATTCAAAATAATAACTTTTGAATAAGAATCTGGGTTATCAGTGTTGTCAAATAGGTTCTTGGTTATGATTATTAAAAGGTAAAAATGAGTTACTGCCAGATAATGAAAGTTTCTCCCAAAAAACACTGAGTAAATCCGTTACCAATGGATGAAATCCAAATCTGTCCTTCAACCAAAGAGACTCAACATCAGCTTGAAACAAAGTCTGGGAACCTCTTCAAAGAATCGTTCGCATGGCTTCATTTATTTGAGGATTTGGTAGCCAACAACAAAACCCGTTGGATACGACTTGCGGCCCTTTGCAGCACGTGAGACCGTCTCTACACTCCGTCTGCCGCTCCGCTCCAGCTGCTCAAACGAAGGCAATGAAAGCCGTTAAAATGAAGATATTTAAAAAATGAATAAGGATACCTCAATCTGAGTCAGTTAAGGCACACGCTGTGCAGCTTCTCCAATAAGGGGTTGAATTGACAAGGATAAACGTGTGTGTGCCTCTGAGGAGATGGAGAATATGTGCTGGTCTGAGAGGAACGATAGCTGGGCAGATTGGCTGAATCACACTGTCAAGTTTCTCATGTGTGCGAAAAACGCTCAGTTACGCCCAACTAACAGCAGGCCGGCGTTTGAACACAGTTCATTCATGAACAAACCATGGGATGGTTGGCACGTTGTGCTTTGACACAAATGTGGTGTCGCCGGCCGCCAACCTCAATGAGTTTCTACTTCTTACACCGAAAAGAAATGGTGGTTTCGCCGTGGTAAGAAATGAAAAATAACGGACTGTGAAAAATTGGATCTTGGATGCAATGAGCTCCAAATTGTAGAAAAACAAGCTAAATACAGCAGCACAAACCCCTTGAACTGAATTTATTCTCCATCAACAATGTTGAGAATGTGGATATAAAACAAAAGTCCTGTAAAAAAATACATTATGAAAATCTGCAAATATATGTGGGTTACAGTTCACAGTAACTGAATTGACGTTGCAACATCATTGGCTTTTTTGTCAATTTTTTAGGCTCCTCGAAAAACAACATTTGATGGAAAAATCAATACATAGCTTTTAGGTTCGTTATGACAAAAGTGTGCCTTGCATGTTGTAATAACGAGAAGAAAACATTGCCAGCTGTTTTTGTGACGCTCTCCTTGCTTTTCACATCGCTAATAATCGTGTCAACGACTGTCAGATGGAAGCAGCTACGGTTGCTCGGTGAGAGTTCCGGGTTGTTTTTGTTCGCTCTGTGACGTATTTCCGTGGACGTCCGGCCGAAATTTAAAAGCCACGACGGTCAAGTGGGCGAGAAAGTCCAAATGATATGAACGGGAGAGTGACTGCGGGTAGCATGTGGTGCCGGTGTCAAGGATGAACTCTGACCTCTGAGATGATCTGACATCTGATAAGTGGGTATTTAGTTAATGCTTTCATTCATTTAAAGACCGTTCACAGCAGCATGGCAGGTCCACGGCTGTGTGATACAAATGTAGATGGGTCGCGACACATACTCATCAATAAAATGTCACACTCAATTAAGCCGTTTTCTCTACTTAAAAACAGGGCCTCTGTGATCACAATAGTGAAAACGATACAGAATACACACTTGAATGATTTAAACTACAATTTATAACTCCTTGCAAAAGAGTGACTTTATAAGTGCAGGTTAAGCCTCACTCATAACACACCTGCAAATGTAATGTTTGAAGCATTCTGACAGATTGAGCAGCTCACACATTTAGACAAATCAAAAAGCAGCGGCCTAACAGAAAAGAATGCTGAAAAGTCTTCCAAGTAATGGCTTTTGTTCTCCATGCAAAATTGTTTACATCATCAAGCCCCTTTTCTTGTTTTAACACAGCTTGTTAAAACATTAACAGCAAATCTTTAAATCCAACTTCGGATCTTTAGTCATGCATTCTGCAGTCTGCATCTTTATTCAGGGCATCGTGCACAGCTCAGGTGTTGGCAGAGCACGTGCTGGTGCAGGCAGTGTAAATGGTTACTTACCCCACACTGGGCAGTCCAACCTCTCCTGGTTCTAATGAAGAGCCGGACCTCCCAATCAGCGGCGTCTTTGGCGCGTCCTCCTCCTCGTGCCGACCACGTGGAGACGTCTGCAGTCAGAGCGAACCAAAGGCCATTACGTAACATAACTACAACAACACGCAGCTATTCCTTTTGGGGATCAGTCCCCCCCCTTCCCTCTGTTACCCTCGACCAACAGCTCACCGAAGCAGAGAAAGCACCACTTTCGTTGGCGAATGTGCAAATAAGAGAATCAAACATGGATCATGCAGCCGAGTGAAAGTTGACTCGAGATCAACTGAACGTCCACATGTGGCTGTCGATAAGTAGAAATGGATGTCGGGTATCGGAGGCGAAGTTGATCTCTATCAGAGGCACGACTGCGTCGCTGCCTGCGTTATGAATCATTCACTTGGCAGCCGTCGAAATTGAGACTCGAGTTGCGTCTTTACACCAACGACATCCCCATTCCCGAGGGAGCAGAACGTTATAAATATATAAGAAAAAAAATAAGAAAAGGAAGATATTTGAAGTGGTGTCTTTACAGAATCTGTGTACAGAAGTGAACCCCCCCCCCCTTGAGAAAACACACAACATTACAACAATTAGTTAAACGTCCTTAAATAAACTTCTCTCAGCCGAAATACAAATTAAAGCACACAGGGGAACCCCCCCCCCCCCCCAAAAAAAGACGTCGGCCAATCCAGCAGCCTGTCAGGTTTAACACGCAGAAAATGAGGCTGTAATAATCTGGATTTGGGGCAAGTGAAGCTGGTATTGTAGAAAGAATTCAAATGAATAGGTCTGAATTAATCATGTATCTTTTGTTGATGGATGCACCCCCACTTAGACTCATCACAATAGATGCAGAGTGTTTTGTTCGACCAAATAAATCATTCCCATTGTTTAAGGTACATTGATCAATCTAATGGCTTGTAATGGGCTTCTAATTGCCACAGAGAAGTGCTCACGAGTGGAGTCCAGAATTACAGATCCGATTCAAAATCCTCACTTGAATGACAAGGCGAGATCATGCTCTCCTCTTTTGTCCCCAAGTAGACACCGTGATGAAAAATAGTATTATTTTATTCTTATAGCTTAATTCTACAAACATCTTTTTTTTTTTGCAATTGAGAGAATGTTGTACATAAAATAGATCTATTGGTGCATGAAGCCTTATTCTTTGGCATATTGTTTTGTTAGTGTCATTTTGCACAGCCCCTTATTGAGATCTCACAGCCGCGGCTACACACATCTTCATGCACGATAATTAACATAGACAGAAGACATTAGATCATGTTGGTTTTTAAAATAAATCCTAACCTATAAATAAAAGCTTATTTTATTTCCCGGTTATTTAATATTATGAAAGTATAATGTAAAAACAAGCTCTATTCTCATTTAACGCTCGGATTAATCTGATTTATTTTCAACAATCAACTGTATTTATGTGGAATAGACATTTAATACTGTTAGAGCACTCAGACAAATTGTCATGATTGCGAAAAATGATTCAATTTTCTTAGCAGCGTGCAGTTTTTGACGACGATATTTATTCCCCCCTTCCAAAGGTGGTGGTATTAAGAGAATGTGAACAAATTGCGCCAGTGTGGACTGGCAGCATTCACGCTCACTAATGGAGCATTATTTGCACGTTTTGAATACTGTAAGGCGCATCTTTCGGTCAGGCCTTTCTCTGGAAAATTGCCCCTAACTTTTAAAGGGATGATGGTTCACGTTTTAGAGCTGGTCAATCCGACATTGTGCCTTTATCCGTGCGCGTTACCTAACACTAACCCCCCTAACCCGCTGGGACGTCTGCACTCGTTGAATTGTGATATCAAAAAAAAGAAAATAAAATAAGTCGCGAGTCGACGAGAGTTGTTTTATAATATGAATGAGTAGATTGAAGAAGCACACAGCTGCATTTGTCACATGCAAGACGTGCCTCGCGCAATTTAATGGGGATGCCTGGCGGCCTAAAAAAACAGGCAACATCTGGAAGATTCGCCCATAAAATAGTTCTCTTTTTAAACACATGCGCACGCCCCGTGAATGTAAGCTGTCCTTTTTCATTAACCCCTCACCTGCACTCGGGGTTGGGGAGAGGGGGGGTGGGGGGGGCGTGAACCGGACCACGGAAGCAGATGCACGTATTTTGGACTGAAAGTAAACAAACCTTATGCCGGTGGCTCCATAGCGAGTCACGCTTTGTTTTCCCCTTCGCGTATTCAGGGGAAAGTCTTTACGTCTGGTTTGGCGACCAGATGCGCCCGCGCTGTCGGGCCTGCGCCTGGACCTCTTCGCTAAACTTAAGCCATCCATCTGTGGTTTTCTTGTTATCTGCACCGCGCACGGAGCATTCAAGACATGCAGCACATGTAGTTGCCCCACCCCCCCTCCACCCCCTCAGTCCCCACAAGCGTCAACTGCGCCGCCGCAACGGTTGTCAATGACGTGTTGCGCGTGATCTGAATATTGAAAATCAGAAAATCAGAAGGGAAACCTGGAACTACGCGGTGTCACAAAAAACGCGTCGAAACGAGTGAAAACCTTACCTCTCGCGGAGAACCGAGGTGCGAACTCTATTCTGCAATGAAAAGGAGACGCTGAGCCTTCGCGTGAGAATTCACTACATAAAAACAACTGTATGCGTTAAACCACAAAACAAGAGAAGCCAAATCGTGTCTCGCGTGACAGTCGGCAGGAGAGGCTGCACCCGCGGATGATTGACGGCGGAGTTTGCGGTGCTTCTGCCGGCGGCCGGGGCTCCGATTGGCTGACTGCGTCCCCAGACGTCCGCGCGGCTCTCGGATTGGCTGCGCGCGCTCGCCAGCTGTACTTCAAAGAATCACGCTCCCTACAACTAGGTAGTTGTTGGCGAGCTGCGAGCCAAGAGAGGAACCGTGTGACCCCCCCCCCCCCCCAAAGTCAAACACGGCGAGTCGGGATCCAATTGGAGCCGTACAGCGCTGACATCGCGAGCACACTCATCCCAGCACAGACCCTGGATATGGCAACGTCTATACTTGGGGTGAGTCCGACTCCGCATGGGCGAGCAAGTTGCGCGTAAAGTTCTGGCAGCCGGCTGCTGTTTGCCGCTTGCTTTGGAGTTTGCTTTTATTATTTCCTCTGTTGATTACGACTATACCTATTTCCCGGCTCCGTATTCAAAATAAAAGATTATGAAACGAGAAAGGCGCTTGGATTAGTTTGCTTACTGCCACACAACGCAGTTCATAACCTGTGAAAGTTGGTATAAAAATATTGCTTTTTTAATAATCAAAGTTGGGTTATTTATTTATTTGTTTGTTTTGCCTCCCAAATATCCGGTTTAAATAAAAACTTTTGTTTGCGTGTGTTTTCAGGAAGAGCCACGGTTTGGAACTACACCTCTAGCTATGCTGGCGGCAACTTGCAACAAAATTGGCAACACCAGTCCCCTCACGACTTTACCTGACTCGAGCGCTTTCTCAAAAGGTGGATTTCACCCGTGGAAAAGATCCTCCTCGAGCTGCAACTTGGGATCCAGTCTGCCCGGTTTCACAGTAGCAACGAGCCGCGCGTCGACGGGACTAACGCCGACCAGCGGCGCCGGCAACAGCGCCTTTTGCTTAGCCTCCACGTCCCCGACCTCGTCGGCGTTTTCCACAGAGTACAGCGGCCTGTTCTCCAACTCTGCGGGGGTCGCGTCCCAAGACTCCGGACAGTCAGCTTTTATATCCAAAGTCCACACGTCGGCGGAGACTCTTTACCCCCGCGTGGGGATGGCGCACCCTTACGAATCGTGGTACAAGTCCGGTTTCCACTCGACCATCTCCGGCGACGTCGCCAACGGCGCGTCCTCGTGGTGGGACGTCCACACTAACCCCGGCTCGTGGCTCGATGTCCAGAACCCCGCCGGCACCCTCCAGACCTCACTGCACAGCGGCACGCCGCAAGCCATCCACTCCCAGCTGAGTGGCTACAACCCGGACTTCTCCTCGCTGACGCACTCGGCGTTCAGCTCCACCGGAATCAACCCCAGCGCGTCGCATCTGCTGTCCACCGGGCAGCACCTGTTAACGCAGGACGGCTTCAAAACGGTCATCCCCACGTACACGGACGCTTCCGCCGCCAACGCCATGATTTCTGGGGGCAGCTCGGGAATAAGTGGCTCCTCGAGGTCCTCCCGGCGGTACTCCGGCAGGGCGACGTGCGACTGTCCGAATTGCCAGGAGGCCGAGCGGCTGGGACCCGCCGGCGCCAGCCTGCGCAGGAAGGGACTGCACAGCTGCCACATCCCCGGCTGCGGTAAAGTGTACGGAAAGACCTCTCACCTCAAAGCGCATCTGCGATGGCACACCGGCGAGCGGCCTTTTGTCTGCAACTGGCTTTTCTGTGGCAAAAGGTTCACTCGGTCCGATGAGCTCCAGAGACACCTGCGCACCCACACCGGCGAGAAAAGGTTTGCATGCCCGGTATGTAACAAGCGCTTTATGCGGAGTGACCATTTGAGCAAGCACATCAAAACGCACACGGCCGGTGGAGGAGGCAAAAGGGGCAGCGACAGTGACACCGACACCAGTAACCTGGAGACCCCGAGGTCCGAGTCGCCAGAACTTATTTTGGAGGGGGTTAATCCCAGAATCACTGTTAAGGATTCGTCTCCTCAAGAGGAGCCCTAATGAGGTTTCACCCCCCCCAAAAAATCAAACCAGATTCAAAACTGCACAGCGTTGAAAACGGGTTCTTAATTTGATGAGACAGGGAGAAAATATTTCAAGAAGCGATTGCAAAGGTCTTTAAAAAATATATTCTCCGCAAGCGTAACGAGTATTTCATTCGTAAATCCATCTAAAGAAAACACAGGCAACTTCAAAATGAAATGGATGTTTGAGGTGACGCGAAACCTGTTGAACTTTTGGTTGGACAATGTGAGTTACATCTTGTATATGGACGACTAAACTATGTGTTATTTTCATGTAAATGTTAGGCTATGATTGTTTTATTCGTGTTGGTATCCTGGAAATCAGGGAGTTTACTTTCGACGCACTTTGTGGATATGTATGTATACAGCTTTTTCAACTTTGGTTAACCATTTTATTTCTTTGCTAAAAAAATCTATATATAAATGTTTACCTGTATAAAGTCACACGTATAACACTTTCATTTTATCGTAATTAAAACATCTTTAAAAAAGGCTGAAATTGTGTGATGGAGATTTTATATATACATTTTTTTGGTTTAATTATTTATGTGAGGTTTAAATTTCAAAAATAGTTTAATTTAATCGAGGAAAAAAATGGAGTGCTGCTCTTAGGCCATTTTTCTTTAAACAACATAAAAAAAATATTACCTTGACTTTCACTATTTCCCCTATGGAATAAATCAATGTGTAATGCCCCGGCAAAAAAACAAAAACATTTCATGCCCAAATGAAAATCTTGTTAAATGGTATTAATTATGACTTGGAGCACATGGCAGCCCCATGTGTCTTGTATTTGCGATTAGGGATTCGTGTCTTATCAAATATCTAATTAATCTCCGAGACATCTTTTGTTCAGTTTCACTTTATCGGGGGGTTTCCAGGGGGGTTTGACGACAAAGGGACCCCTGAATATTTATTCTAATTGTCCAAATTAACTGCTCTCATTTGCATAGCAATCGATGGACCGAGAATAAGGGATACGGCGTCGTTCTCTTGGCCCGAAGCCACAGAGATGTTATGGGAACAGTTTTTGAAAAGTTGTGAAAACGGAAGGGGCAAAGAGTCACATGCAAATGCCTGAATGCGAAACGCTCTTTGCTCGGCGCAGTCAAACGGTGCCTGCGCGTTATTTGAATATCAGTGGCCCCGTGTTGAAAGGGTTCAAGGATGCTCTCTGACTTCTTTGTGCTTACCCACTGCAGCGTCCGACTCTCACAGGGGAAAAAGAGAGAGAGAGGGAGAAAAAAGAGCCGGGGAATAATTACAGCGCGAGGCCACGACTGGGAATACGTCAAGGAACGGCGTCCCATCCAGACACCCTCTTTCTCTAAGAGGATGTTAAATTGACCAGAAGGCAATAGAGGGAAATTATTTTCATTTCCTTTTGTGCAACTGAGGCTTCAAGTAAACGGCCAGATAGTGAAAACTATTAGACACCCTATTTGAATTTCATCCAAAAATATAAAAGCAAAAACCATTTAAGCTTTACGAAAAGTAAGCTGTTGCGGTTTAATGTAAATAATAACCTTTCATTTCAAAATCAAAAAGTGTGTATTACGGAGGCTGTTAAATATAGAATTGTAAACAAGCAAAAAAACAAATAATAGAAGGAATAACGTAAAGGCATTGTCAAATGTAGGAAATATTATTTAATACTGGTTTCCTCAAAATATTAACAAATAATTAATAAAATAAATAAAAAATACTACAGCGATTGTTTCGCCCCCAGTGTGTTTAAACTTTGTTTTGTTTGACACTCGCAACAATTCAGCAGGACATCAATCACAGCCTTATTGAAAACACATTGTGTGGTGGCATTCAGGGAAACCGGCCTGAACAATATAAAATCATGTGACCAAAATGAAAAAGTACTTATTTAGTAGAAAAGCGATAACATATATTATTATTATTATTACTATAATAATATATAATAAACAGATAATGCTTAATATTCAACCAATTCCAGAGGCTAACTTTTTTCATGCATCGCAAAAAAAAGAGGCAATTTTTTGATGGAGATGAGAATTTTAATCAGGTTTTTTTTTTTTAGCTGTCAGCTCAAAACAACATGGATTCGTAATGACACTACCAAAATAAAAATAAAAAAACGACAGCAGTGACAAAATTAAGTCTTTCTGGCGGCCATTAAAAATGCATCCAATATTTTCCCATCAACGGATCATAGCTGCAAATTGCCTGAAATGTTAATCAATTCATTTAGACCCTTTAACGGAACAACACGTGAGCTGGGTACATTTTCTGTCGACTGCTTCCCTCTGCTGGAGAAAAAGGAAACCTACTGCACAATATATTTTAAAAAAGAGGGAACACTTTGATTACCAACAACACCAGTCATAGCAAAGAAAAAAAACCAACAACACGTTTTATCCCGTATTGAAAGAGGAAACAACTAAGTCAGTGCTTCCTTTTTGCTCCGTCTTGGCTTCTCTCTCTCCTCTCTCTACTCCTACTTCCTCCCCTGCCCTCCCTTTCCTTCCTCCTTTCCCTGCTTCTACTCCTCCCATCTGCTGTTCTGCCTCTCCTTCCATCTGTGCTGCTTCTGTTCCTCTCATCACCTCTGCTGTGCCGGCCGTCTTCACCTCTGTGCTCCCTGCCCTTCTCGCCGCTCCTCCCCGTGTCCGTGGCGGCGGGCCTGGAGCTGCTCGCTCTCTGCCCGTCCCTGCTGTCGAGTCCCTTTCTCTCTTGACCTCCCTCCAGCTTGATTTTGTTGACGGGGCTGCGATTCGGACTCCTGCTCCTTCCCCTCTCGGCCTTTGTCTGTCTGTGATCCGCGGACTCCTCTTGGCGCCGCTTGTGTCCGGTGTGAGGGCTCCGTGACCTGCTCCTGGGAGAGGAGGCCCGGTTCTGACTCTTGACTTGCCGCTCGCTCTTGGAGCCGTTATCCCGACAGGAACCTTTTTTCTTGTTCTTCTTCCTCTTTTGGCTCTTGAACTTGCCACGAGTGTCCGAATCGGAGTCACTCTCACTGCTGCTATCGGAGGAGTCACTTGAGCTGTCACTACTCTCATGCTTTTTCTTTTGTTTACTTTTGCTCTTCTTCTGCTTTTTGCTCTTCCTTTTCTTGGCCTTTTTTTTCTTTTCCAGCCGATCAAGTTTTCTGTAAAACAGAAGCACATTTACATTTAAATAAGGAATTTAAAATACATAAGATGAAATACAATGATCTGATTTTTTTTACAATCACAGTGTACAGATACAAAACCTTGGTGATTAGCTTCAAAATTTAAAATATTTACAAAATAATTGAAGAATACCGGTAACCGTGTCATAGAAAAGAATACTCAAACTATGTAACTCTAATAATCATTTTTGGTTGACTAATTGAAGCTTGCATAATACACATTTGAGAGTTGTGCTACGTTATTTACCCAAGGAGCTTCTGCTTTTGCTTGGTCGTTAATGACTTAAGAAATTCGACTTCGGGATCTTCCTCGTCATCGCTGGCAACGTAGTCCTGCAAAAGCACAGATGGCGTTGAGAACATGATAACAATTGACTCTCAAAGATACATTTGACAAAAATCAACATTTGAATACCGTAGCTGAACATCTTTAAAAACTGCTTGAATCAATAATCTTTTCACTTGTCAAGCTGCCCCAATAGCTGGCCGCTCTGCTGCAGCTATGTGCATATATACACACACGCACGGGACGCATCAACGGGGTATAGTTCGGCTTTTCTCTCTGAAGGGTAGTATATGTGTAATCTTATATTGTGTTATGTGTGCAAAGATGGGAGTGTGAGAAGGCAATTACCTGCGATGGATCACAAACAGTAGAATTCCTACCAAGAACACATTTTTTCAGGGCAAACCCACTGTTTCGCATCTCCGCCATTAACTCAGAGGGGTGCATCGACGGACCTGTTAGCACAAATCACAGCCTCAGAGTCCCATTGATGTTAAACCCGAGCCAACCACTATCTCCTCAGTGGGAATTTCAGGGGCGGCTTTGTTAACAGAATGGGACATCAAATCAACTCACTCCACTTCCGGCTGAGCAAATCATACAATATCATTCTCTGCCAAAGCAGCAGTTAGAGGAATCAGAATACACAATAATTACATATTTTTCTCCCGGCACAGGAAGGGGACCATTACAGCACTCGACCATCAACCACCACGCACTGACTGGACTCTCCCAGGGTAAACATTATTACTTTACTCCACTGGCTGATTGCAGAAGTCAGAATCAGCTTAAGTCCGGGAGCTGCAGCTGAAACCCGACATGACGGATACAGTAGGCGTACCTGCTGCAGAGTCTGTGACGGACTGAAGCCGAGATACTCGCTGCAAGGATCAAGCGCTGTTCTCCTTGTTCTTTTGTGCTACTGTGGTTATTCTACTGGTTTTTTCCCATCCAATGCATAATGTGTTATGTTTAACAGAAATATATCAGCAAGTAAACATTTCAATGCAACTTTGGATAGTTAATTTATTTAAGTGAGACATTGATGGTGGATCACTTTGTTTAATATTATTTTTATATTTTTAACATGAACTTGAACTGTGATGCAGTTCATGAATCACCCGTTTATTTAAATATAATCCCAATAGAAACTGTATATAATGGCAGCGGTTTGTTATCCGACATGAAATCAGCATTGAATTCCATTTATAAACAAAGAAACGGCAGGGAATGTGATCAATACTTCAGCTTTAGACAACTAATGTATGTACTATACCTGCTGCTTCTTCTGAGGCCACAGAGCTGGCATTGATCCCCGACAGCCCATAGAGAGGACACTCTCTGTCCGTGTTCACATGGCCCCATTTATGACACTTGATGCATCGCACGTTCCGCACCTGGGGAGTTAACAGGCATCACTACAAATTGTGGAGTTTGTATGCATGATTATCTAAAACAAAACTCAAAAAATAGTTGTTTAAAATGATGGAACAATTATGAGAAAAATCCATCCCAAAATGTGTTAGCTTTTTGAAATGTTATGTTCAACAATTAATAGTAGATTTAATGGTTCAGAAACCGAATTTGCATCCCTTTGTGACCCCCCCACCCTGCTCCCCGTAAATGTATTCCCTTGCTTGGACGTCACTGCTGAAGGTTATATGCTTCAAACAAATAAAAAAACCATCACACACCTGGATTCCAAATGGCTGATCTCTAACATTCATGTCATCCTTGGCATATCTACATGAGAAAATTAAAGTATTTAATAAAATGCAAATTCTGGAAGAGTCCTGGACAATTGTGTATAGAAATAAAATACTTACTTCTCTCGAGGAGCCCCCTTCTGCCACTCAAACTTGTACTCGTCCTCACCATCCTGAAAAAAACTTAATACGTTGACTTTTCTTGATACAAACAGTGAAAACAATTTAAGTGGAAGATTTAAAATGGACTATACCTCTTTTGTTTCTTCTTCAGGACAGAAGACAATTTTGGAATAAAAAACAAACACAGGTATTCAAATGTTAATCAGAAAATCCCTAACAATGACATATGGAATTGGAATAAATATAATATGTGTTTGGAATCAGAGTGGTTCAAGGGATTCATTACCTTTGGATGCTCCAGGTGGAGCCTCGTACATGAAATTCAGGCCATTTTTAACCCGATCATCCCCAACCAACACCCTAGAGGTGAGAAAACAACGCGTTTTATTTTAATGGTGATTATTAGGATTGTGAAGTGAGGGTGGGTATCTAGAAAATGGTGTATACGTTACTGTTAACAAAAAGACATTGCACAGAGATTATCAACATTTTCTTTTACCAATAAACAGATAATGGATATTTTTAAAAGAAAAGATAAATTATATTAAAATATCACATTTTTAAAGATGATTCAAGGTATAACTGACCTGTTGTTGTAACAATCTTGCTCTTTCATGTATGACTGCATAAGATCTTCTTGCTTCTTCTTTTCGAAGGTCAGCTTCTGTTCTGCTATCCATACCTGTAAAATAAAGTGACAAGGTGAATTACTGCACATATACTTCTTCATACATGGACAAAAACTTTTTCCGGGACAGCTTATTTGCCGACACGCAACGCCACAAATAAGTACAGAACTACAGAGGAGTTTGATTTCAACGCGCTTCACAAAAATACTAATAAAAAAATAAGAAATAATTGGTAAATCTACTGAATTGACCGTATAAACGTTCACATTTGCTGACCGGTTATATATATATATATATATATATATAAGACTTGGTTGTATATCGTACAGACCATTGAATCAGAAGGTAACTGACGTAGAGATCAATCCTTTGATTATTTGATTTTTTTGATTTGTTAAGTAAAATTCTAAGGATGTAGGGTGCGTAATATATCAACTTATAGGTCAGAGACCATATTTATTTAAAATGCATACTACGTTTCATCCAGACAATACCATTACGTGACATCTTCTATATTAAATATGATTTCTCACTCAACTCAGGTATGAGCAGTGGTGTAAATATAAGATAAGGCCATATGCAAGCCACATTTTTAGAACTAATGGCGAATTAAAAATGAAAACTAACTTGCTCAGAATATTCACCATCTCTCTTCTTTTACAGACAATTGTGGCAGGTAAAGTTAACATTTTAACTTTAGTTTGATTGCAGTCAACATTTACTATCAAGTGACGTAAATTGTCATAGTGGATTCATTTCAGCTTCTGCTAATTAGCAGAGGGCTAGCAAAAGCAAAACATAACAGTTAGCATAGCTCACGGGCTAAGCTAGCAGGTTAAGCTCACGTCTTATAGACTCAAGCAGCTACGCTAACTCAAGCAAGCACTCACCTTCTTGATATTTGACTTCGATGCAGGGTGGAAATCCTTCTTACACATGAAATTTGCGAACGACTTCCCCATGATTGACCTATTATAACGTCAAGTTGGTGGAAGTCGTAGCGTTTACTTTTGGCTGGCAGAGTCGCTAGCTTAGCTTCCGTCGCATACAAACACATCCGCCTGCATGAAGATGGTTCTACGATGGTGTTACGGGGAGCCGTTGAACGTCTCTGAAATAATGACGTAACGTAAAAGTTAAGTAAAGTTATGAACTAACATTAATTCACTTACCGTTAAATAACTACATATTTATGCCCAAACCACTGTGTGAATCTAGAAATTTAATCAAATATAGCTTACATTACATTATTTAAAAAATGGTAACGTTAACGTTGCTTCGTTGTGGTTTTGCATTAAGTGGTAATCTTTACTTGACCAAACGTTTCTGTTATTTTGATTAACGAATATGGTTATATATACACGTTATATAATTTAAAATATAATAATATGAATAGAGATTGTATTTGGTATCTCAACCGCTTTAATGTCGAATGAGGAACTGACTTCAACTTAGTCACGTGACTTTGCTGTTTCCGTTGCAGAAAACGTGAACTGTGACCGATGTCGTCACACTATGTGGAAGGAATGAAAACAGAAACTTAGACCGACAGTTCTCAGTAAGCGTCAAACCAAGGTAAGGCTACTTTATTGTAATGCTGAGTATGGTAACATCCTTAACGCGACGTGACACCTCACAGTAGCATGTAAATCAAACCGCACACATCCAACTTTAGTCCTAACGCTAAATCCGATGTCATTTCATTGAGGGTAATTCGAATTATTTTTCGTAAAATATGTTTTCTACTTGTACTAAGGGGATTGTTGGCATCTGTTTGGTAAATAGTGTAATCCATCGATTCAATCCTTCCCGCTGTCAACTCTGCGAGTGTGTGATTCAGAATGTACCCATCCTCCTGTGACACCTTTGTGGCTCTGCCGCCTTCCACTGAGGGACAACGCATCGTCTTCGGCAAAAACTCTGACAGGCCTTGTGATGAAGTCCAGGAGGTGGTCTATCACCCTGCCAGAGACCACGATGCAGGGGAGAAGCTCGAGGTAGGTCCCTCAGACAGCATTTCACGGCAGTGCTTCAGTTTTCCACAATGTTTCTTGGTGAACCTGTGTTTTCCTCCTCTTGTGAACAGTGCACATACATAGAGATTGAGCAGGTGGCCCACACTTACGCCGTTGTGTTAAGCAAACCTGCATGGCTGTGGGGCGCCGAGATGGGTGCAAATGAGCACCAAGTGTGTATCGGAAACGAAGCGGTGTGGGGCAGAGAGAGTGCAGATGGCGACGAAGCGCTTCTCGGCATGGATCTCGTCAGGTTTGTTTTACTAAGCCCACCTATTTACTTGCCAAGCTCACCATGTTGTCAGTTCACAATACATTTGTGAGAACACCAAAATTCAAATGTAAATCTGCGACCTTCCAGGATTGGACTTGAGAGAGCCGATACAGCTGAGAAAGCTGTGGATGTTATTACTGAGTTGCTGCAGAAATATGGCCAGGGAGGAACTTGCATGGAGGATGAGTGCAGCTTCACCTACCACAACAGCTTCCTCATCTCAGACAGGAAAGAGGCCTGGCTGCTGGAAACATCAGGGAAGCACTGGGCAGCAGAGAGAGTGGAAGGTAACGGGCAAAATAATATCTGATGTAATGGGTCACGGCTGGGCGAAGTAACCCTGATTCATGGGCAGATTTACCGTATGAAATTATTTCTTGTTAAATACAATTGTCAACCATATATTCTATTTTCCCAGGGGAGCTTTTCATTTTTTTAAACTAAATTCAGAAAATTATTATTTTTAACATGTACAGTATTTAATATTATTACTGTTATTTCTCATTTAAAGACAAAACAACAGATAGAAAATCAAAGTAAAATGATAAAATACCGTACCGTATTCAAATGATCCTTCTGGTTATTGTGCTCCATCTTTTCTGTGACAAGGTCCTTCTCAGAGCGGCTTCCGGTAGCTTCTTCATGATGATCTTAATGCCTTTTACATTTTGTTTTCTTACATTAAGAGATTTCCCAGATTGTGCTTCTTCTTTTTTTTGGGACACTGTCCTAAAGTCGGCTTACAACAGCATCGCCATCCCACAAAGAAGTATCAGGAATCAGAAGTCAGGAAACATTTATTGCCATAATATGTCAGACATACATGTAGATAAATAGATGGAGGATCATATCTTTTCCCATTGACAACATTGCACTGCTTAGGAAGCTGCTGCATTTGCCATATTTGTGGTCCATCATTTTTTTTTTAAACTCTTCTCTAGGTGGATATCGCAACATCTCCAACCAGTACAGCATAACGACCAAGATCGACAAAGAACACCCAGAAACGAGGGAATATGCACGAGGCCGGGGCTGGTGGGACGGAGCGACTCCGTTCAACTTCTCCACCGTCTACTCCTTCACGACCACAGCTCGAATAGAAGCCTCTGGGAGCCGATACTGCGAGGGGAAGAAGTTGCTGGAGGAGAACAACGGTTTGTACTTCGCCGCGGAGAATCTGCACACAGGAAGTTTCAGGGCTTTTACCTCTGCTTATCCCCCGTGTCGATTTGCTTTACCGAAGGTCACATCACTGCTGAGACGATGATGGATATCCTAAGGGATAAAGATAGCGGCATCAACATGGAGGGCTCGTTCATGACAACCGGGAGCATGGTGTCTGTGATACCCACGAATCCCGCTCTGCCGGGGGTTCACTATTTCACAGCAACTCCGGGCCCCGAAAGGTACACCGCTCGATTTCACTCCAGCTGATGATGAACCTTTTAAATTCGCTTCAGAAGCGGTCGATTTATGACTTAGTTACTTTTTCAACAGGTCTGTATTCAAACCTTTCATCTTTGTGAAGAACAATAATGAGCTGAAGGAGACGTCTTCTCCCAGTTACGGGGCAGACGACCCCGTGAAGAGGAAACCCCGCTTCCAGAGCAAGCCGGATCGCAAGCACACGTTGTTCCTCAAACACGAACGGGTGGCGGCCGTCATTGAATCCCACAAGGTTTAACGACCTGAATCTGTCGCTTGGCTTAGTGTGCTCACTGTGTGCTGAAACAGTGAAACTAAAATCCACTTTTTATGTCTGTAGGACAGAGGAAAGAAGATCACCGAAGGTATGAGGACACTGGAGAAGGAGAAGCAGACGCAGATGGAGGAGATTCTTTCTAATGGGATTGTGGAAGAGGATTTTTTGGCGAATCTGTTTTCAAGCTGTGTTCAGGGGGAGATGGGTCTGTACGGCCAAAGCTGAAACCACAAAGCATGTACCAAGGGAGAAAGTAGCAGTAGACGCCTCTGCATTTGAGCTTGTTTGGGTATACGTACAAACGTGAATGTATAATAAATTCTGAAAACACAACTGGATTGTAAAATTACTGCACAAAGAATAAAGCAGCCGAGAACACTGTGGACCAAAATGAGGATTTTTGTGTATCGAACTATTGACTTGGAAGATTAAAGTAAAACAATCATTATAGGTTCATTCAGCAACATTTATTTAAATACATGCAAATCATAAATATTCAGCCAGTGCTTCACTTTCATCCAAAAAACTCTATGGCAGTTTTCTCAACATGTTTTGAGATAATAATAAAAACAACTTCCAAAAGATGTCTAATTAAGCCCTTTGCTTTGTAATTCTATGACTTTTACCTGAGACTTGCATCAACAACAACATTCTGACACTCATTTACTCCGTTGGCATTTATTAATCATAACTTCATTCTTTCAAGTGTTGCCTTTGTTTAACAGAAATGTTGTGACAGCAGGCTATCAAAGCTACATTACTGGCGCTACATGCAGTTAGCCAACTGGTAAAGCTAACTTAAGCATGAGTAACACTGGCTACGAACAAACTGAAAATGAGGCAGATTTAACCACTTTGTCCCTTTTTTCCCATGTTTGCATAGTGCGTTGCTTGAAGAGTGATACTACACTGTCCCACGAGAGGAAATATTACATTCTGTAGGAGAGTGGTAGTTTTGCCCGTATCTATAATTTGCTTTACAGCGAAAGCTGGTTGGGCATAATGACAAAAATAAAACTAAAATCAGATATCGAAGTGCATGTACTGAAATCAAAACGCAAAATAGCAGCCTGCTCTTTAATACTGGCGCAGAACTTGACTGTTTGGGCTGATTTGCTTGGTGCTGCTACATTCTTCAGGGTGCGGACATGTTTGTGAAGGCACGTTATGTTCCTCAAGTTGCACCTCCTCGAGATGTATTGATGGTAACTTTTTAATCTCCATTTAAGTGGCATTTACATTTGCTAAGAAAAGAAAGGCAGACCCCTATGTCTTATGCCATGAAGCGGTAATGAAGGCGATTGTCTTGGAAGTCGTGTTCCTGCTTGATGTGCTGGAGCAAACCACCCTGCTGTAGCCGTGTCCCGTACAGCACCGCCTCGCCAGGGTCCTGAGCCAAGCCCACCCGCTGGAGCCACTCCACCAGTTCACAGCCAAGGAAGCAGTCCGCCACGGTCCTCTTTCCACACCTTTAAAAAAGAGTTCAAAGAGCCAATCAAACAAAGGTCGATGGACTTTTTCCAGAGGAGCCAAGATGATGGCTCTTACCGTCTCCTTTTGACAATGTCTTGAAAACACTGGTCCTTGTGGTATTTGGTGAACTGTGTGCAGGTCATCCTGATTCCCTCGGGCAATTCACTCTGCAGCTGCTCTTCCTGCTTCCTTCCATTCCACAGACTATATAACCTAAACGACATTTACAAAAAACATGCGAGTACAGTGTAGTGTATTTGAGTACACATGGTACACCTGCTCAGTACATGTGTGCATAAACAACTTTAAAAGTGCTTTAGAGCATTGCAGTAGTTTCATAAGATGAACGTAATTTACCTCTTTTTAAATGGTAGAAGAATCAAATGCTTGTCGAGCCCG
The DNA here is from genome assembly GCA_021346845.1 of Apeltes quadracus. Classification (NCBI taxonomy): domain Eukaryota; kingdom Metazoa; phylum Chordata; class Actinopteri; order Perciformes; family Gasterosteidae; genus Apeltes; species Apeltes quadracus. The sequence continues at coordinate 9,794,873 of CM037932.1, read as the reverse complement.
AACAGAGCGAAGGAGAGAAGACCCTGAAGAGAGATCAACATCGAACGTCACCGGTGCTGTGTGACAATACACGCTTACGGCCTCGGTACCACGGGGTGTGGAACACCAACCTGTCCGTAGTTGGCCACAGCACAAAAGAACAGCAGCTCCAAGTAGAGTCTGCCGGGCTGATCGTTCAGCAGCAGCCACAAGCAGCTGGACAGGTTCTGCCAGACACAGTTTAGAGGGTTCTTTTGGTCACGTGACGTGTACAAACTAGCAAATCCTAACGGTGGAATATACAGAATTAACATTCTTTCCATTTCTCCCCCTCCATGCTACACACTGTACCTTTAACATGTAACAAACATATCTTCTGTTTTGACCAATAAATACTAATCAAAACACAGGACTCTCCTAATGGCTTTCTCTGGAGACGGCTTCCACAGATGCTGAGTGAGTGAGCTGGAAATTACACGGCTGAGCCAATTGTGTCCGATTTGGTTTGTGACGCACTAAATATAATGATGCTGGCAGTAAGGCGGAATTCCTGTCACTTTGAAAGTGAAAGGTGGTGGTTTACTCACAGCAAGCAGGCTGACAGTCAGAAGCAGACATAAGAGCACATGACGGGCCACTTGTCTGTCAGCAACCTGTTTAAGCTCCTCCGCTTGGACAAGCAGGCAGGTTGAGGACTCACAGCTGTTCTCACATTGACCTGGGGGAGGCAGCGCAACATAGAGCAGAAATACGGTCTTATTCGTTGGAGAGAAAAACTGGACATTATTCAATAGGCACGGTGGTTCTGATTTGTTTTAGACTTTGCTTGTTGGGCTTTAATCCATTCTAATTTCTGGCAGGATTAAAAATGCATGTGTGCTGCTGGATGATACGATACCTGCTAGTGTGGTTGGAGGGTTGTTGGCGTTTGTGCTGGTGATCATGTCGGGCAGGGGCGGGGGTGGTGCACAGTCACACATGAGGCACGCTGATAACAAAGTGATGAAAGCGGGTGACTGAGAAAAAATGACTATAATATCTCCCCCGGTTACATTGGAAGCAAAAAAGACATTCAATATACATACATGCATACATAGATATATATATATATTTGGACACACACCTCTTGAATTTCTCAACAGGAATATTTGAATGCAAGTTTATGAATCTCTCCCTTTGCGTTTGGAGTATTGTTTTTGAATTATTCAGTGGCTCCAACTGTAATCTTTTCTTAGAAAAAACTTTGTCTGTTTGGCCTTAGTCAATATTATTTTCACTACAAATAATCTATGAACTCTCATGCAGACACATTGTGTTCTGCGTCCGCTGACAGTCCGGATGTCTGCGCGTCAATTACACCGGTGTTGAGTAAGAAGCTTTCTAACAGATGTGTTGCAATGAGAGGTTATTATGCAAATCACATTCATATAACGAATAAGTGTTTTCCTTTCAACATTCAGCGTCTATTGTAAAAGAAGATAATAGATTTAACCACCTTCTCAACATCCTCCAAAGTAAAAAAAATGTAGCCACGTAGGCTCAAATACAAGGCATGAGATTTAAAAGCATTAAACAAAAAGGTTGAATTGTTGTTTCGTTTAAACGGTCTCCGATGGAGAAAGTACCTCCGTTGACATCTGCTGATGGGGCTACTGGCTGCGTCCCAGTCTGGTCTTCTGGTTCAATCTCAGTCACTAGATCCTCTGCAGAGTTTCCCTCTTGGTTTTGGTCCTCGTGGGACCAGCTTCCTCTACTGAGACACACGAGAGAGCTCCCACACAGCAGAATACTGAGGGCAACTACAACTGTAGTGCAGATGATCTGTCAAAGAACACACACACACACACACACACACACACACACAGAGAACCAGACTTTTATGTAACTATTTGGGGGTTTTAATAGCAGAAAGAAAGTAATGATTTCCACTTCGATTGTTACCTGTGGTTTGCCGTAAAAGAATGCAGAGTCAATCGTGTTGGAAATTCTCCCCCCAGAAATGAGCAACAAAGCAGTTACTGCGGCTGGAACCCTGTTGATTGAAGACATTTACAAACCCCCAAAATTTGACCAACAGTATCAAGATGTAAAAAGTAAACCGTATTAACTGCTAAATCAACCTGCAAGAATTTAATATTCATGTTGGATCGTTTAAATTTGGGAGGCATCATCACTCATGTAAGACTTCCATCAGTACTTGGAAACACATTTGTGGAGGATTCCAGCTCATGTGTAGATCTAAGCACTGTGTGCAACATGCAAACTCTGCTTCACAGCTGTTGGTCTGTTTGAGGCCTTTTACAAGACCAGACAAACTCGTTCAATCTCCTTTCTAACTTCTCTTTCCTGCTTCCAATGACTCACCCCCAGCCGGCGATGACAAACACGCCCGGTGAAACTTTCACATCCTCAAACCTCTTCATGAGCACAAGAGAAAGGGCTATTAAACCTAAAAAGGACAAAACAGAATTAACTAACTATCGAAATTCTTATTCCAGAGCTCGCCAAGAAAGCTCAACGTGGGGTTAACCGGTCAGAATGAGTGCGTGCACGCAGAGCATACCTGGCCAAAGGAAGGTGCTGTAGAGTGAAGTACATAATAACGTGAATGTCAGGACTTGTCCGACAAAGTTGTCTTCTTTCACCACAAAGTTCCACAGGATCATCGCAATGCACGTTAGAAACTAGAAAACCATGAAATGATGTGAAGTTATACCTACTGGTCCTGTCAATTCAACTAATGGATCATTAAATACATTCAGTGAGAACATGCCAGTGTGCTCACCTGAGCCAGGAAAAGGTGGACTGTAAACGTGTGAGGGAGACTCTTGAATTTCTTGCTTAAAAACATGACAATAATTGTCCACACCTGTAAGAGAAAACACTTTTTTTCACCCGAGTTGTTCATCAAACATTGTAGGCAGGTGATCTAATTCAAGGCAAAGGATTAGTAAAATATTCAACGGAATGACATAAGGAGCACTAAGGAGAACAGTTTAAGACACTGTAACAGAATACTAACTCAAAGGTGAGAGTGTTCATCACAACAAAGATGTGTGTTGTTTGCAGCAATGGTATGCAGGTTCCTTAAAAATACACACCAAAAATAGAAATGAATGAGGAAGTAGGGCAATAAGTCGGTGAAGCATCTGTTTGGCCACATAGCTTCAGACTGAAAAAGCAGTTTAAGTCCACCTGTCAGTGGTTTAAACATCCAACAAGAAGAACATGTTATTTGTATTGTGTATTCTTTGCATTTTGACTTTTCCTATACAAACATGAGTTGTATTATCAAATGGTGAACTGTGTGACAGGGCGAATGCTTCCAGTTAAGAAGTGGAGCATGCTATGACAAATGGTTTATGAAGCAGTACTTTCCTTTGACCTCAATATCTACATTAGGACATAAAACAAAAGAACCATTCATTATAGGGTGAGTCGTAGAATATCAGCCGACATGTTCACACATTAGTGTCTAGCTGTGACTCACCAGTGCAATCAAGGAAACAATGCTTATGTTAAAGCTGACGATCTGCAGAGAATTCATCAAAAGCTGAGGGTCCATCCAACGCATCGTCAGTAACCAGGCAGAAACGTACATTATTGGAGCGGAGAGAAAAGTGCTGATCACCATCCCAGAGGTTACCTGTTGGGAAGCAGACATCAAAATGATGTAGGAGAGATACAAAGAGAGGGACAGTTTGGAATCTTGAATGGTGTACAAGAGGATGTAGATGGTAGCAACTTACAACTTCTAGCTCCGCGTTATAATAGACAGCGTAGATGGCCACACTTGGTGCCGTGGGAAACACTCCATAAAGAAACGCATAGTTGGAGAGGCTTGAGTGGTTCAAAGCACTGTTGTTGCTGTCATCCAACAGGTCCACCATTTCCTTACAAATCAGCGGCATCAGCAACCTGAAAGTCAAATTTAAAGACTGGTGTCATGGGCCACTATTCAAGGGTTTAGTTCTAACTACAATGAAATCTGCGGTTCCACTAAACTATTATTATGTTACGCACTCCTGAGACCTCTTTGCATGTCACCCACTTGGCTTGTGGTGTGGGAGAAGTCTGTGACGGTACCAAACAACATGTTTACAGAGCTTTAAACATGTTGACTCTATACAATCCTGAGTGCTCATTAGAAAGAAGCCATCTAATAACACAAAATCCGGAGGAGCTAAATTGATTTTTCCACTCACAGTTTGGCTGTTGTGAGTAATATCAGTGTCACGACTGTGGATCTGGTCAATTTCCCCAACTGTCCCACCATGGATAGACCCAAGTAGAACAGAGCTGCTCCTCCAAAAGAGTTGGCCAGGCCATCCACAAATTCAGCCATGAAGGGAGGAATTGTCTGGTGCAGGGCGAAATGGGCGATGATGCCGATGACCACCATGAACACTATAGGGTTCTTCAGCACTTGTAGAACTACAATTCCCACGATGAAAAGTTTTCTTTGTTGGCGATATGCTCCATTCTTCCACTTCTGGATCTCACAGAAGGCAAAGCCGATGGGATTTAGGAACATCAGGGACACCGGGGCCACCAGGTAGATGTACTGCAGGTACTCTGGGTATGTGCTCTTGTATAGGGCCTCAACTGTGGATGAAAAGAAATGGCTCATCAACAAAACCTACTTGGCACAAATTGCTTGTTCGCTTGAGACCCAAAAGCAGTTCCCCAAGTGGAAATCCCAATTCCTGTGTACAGAAAGCCTCAGATACTTATATCACAATAAGAAACAAATAGTAAAAGGGTTTGTAAAATGTATCCACTGGGCCAGTTTTGCTCGATTCAATGTTTCCAACATTCCAACTCAACTAAAGATAGCTGTGCATAAGGATGATCGAAGATGTGTTGAGTACAGAATGAGGGATCCAACTTTGCTACGAAATGATGACCACACTAACATGGTGTTTATTACTGATAAGGGAGGGCCCAGGAGTGGTGATGATGATGATGATCCCCTTCTGTTTACTGAGGTAGTTTTTAGTGTAACATTACAACAATTAACGCTATAACTTTAGTTTGAAGGATAATCCCAGCACGATTACAAAGAACAGAAAGCACTGTGCGTATAGCGGTCCTGCGGTCATCCTACTTACCGATGGGATATCCCAGGGCGAAGTCATTGCTTTGGGTGGCAAAAATGGAGTAAAGTCCAGCCTTACTGTAGCGGCCCTCGGGACGGGCCACCAGCAGCGTGAGCGCGCACACGATCACGAACACAGCCGCCTTGGCAATGAGGATGCTCCACAGGAACGGCCAGATGACGTCACCGAAGTCCAGCAGCACCATGTTCTTGAAGAGCAGCGCCGGGAGAGCGAACTTTGACACAAAGCTCCCCAGTCCTTTGGCCTGCGCGGACGTGATGATGTTCGCCCTGCCGGCGATGTAGCCACATAATATTATCCCGAAGCACTCCAAGAGAGCCGGTAGGAGCTTGTCGATGGACATGCTGGGCGAGAGACCGGAGGGGCCCGGGTCGCCATCCTCCCCGTGTGAAACGTTCAGGTCGGTGGCTCTTGCCGCCGGTAGCTCCATTATGCCGAACCCACAAGGTTAACTGTCGCGCCCGGTTGGGGAGTCACGTCAGTGTCCCCGGCTGCTCGGCATTCCCAGAAACTGCGAGAGAGAAACGAGCCAACGGTCAAAGGTGAGACAGGTTCTGGTGCAAAGATGACGAGACAACTGCCTTATTTAACCGAAGCGACGTTATATGACAGAACCGATTGTAAGGCTGTTGCCATTGTCAACAAGCAGTTCAACGTCCGTGTGAGTTACTCACCTTCTTCTTGTGACCCTCATATAAACCCGCTGTCAGTCACTTGAAGGCAGCAGCAGCAGCTATTAGCCAGCTAAGCTAACGTTAGCTTAGGTGCTTGAACAGAGAGTCAAGGTGTCGTCGAAAACACTATTTTACATGTAGTTAAAAAAGCTTGAAAGTCCACTGTTAGGAAACAGTTTGCGTAATTATTGCGTTGACGTTTACGATAGTTTGGATCCCACCCAGGAAGTTTCGGATCTCAACAACGATTTAACCAATCACATCCAGACTGCGGGATGGGGCGGGGCTTACTGGACTTAAAAAACACAGCGCTGCTGTTCTTATGAAACCATGTTCCATATATAAACCACTTTTTAGTAACATTTTTCAAATGTATATAATATCTATAAATCCTCATCAAAGAATATCAAAGACTCCTTATCCTGGTTACTACAAAAACCTTTTTGCGAAGAGTTGCTTGGTAAATTGGTGTTGCTGTAGGCCATGTTATTGAAGTAAAGTTTGATTAATGTTTAATGTCATTATTGTAGTCTTTCAATAGTGTAGTTGTAAATGCATATGTTTTATTTGTACTTGAATGATGTTTGTATATAGCCTGATATTGGTAACGCAATGTTCAAATCGTCTAGGGACTTGTACAAAAGTGTGAATAGGCAACCATTAACACAGATATCGTTTTGAGCTCGCAACTTAAGAGATCTTCAAGAGACAACTGCATTTCAAATGAAAATGCAGTTGTCAGAGCAATAAACACATTTAAATAGCCCCAAAAAAGAAAGAAATATCAGCTTTTTTGAGTTAATATGTCTTTTATTGTACAGATTACATAAAAGCTGACACAACATCTTTTGTGCAGTTGTTCCCTAAACACTCATCAAGAAAAATATTATTATATTAACATATAATATATATGGTTTTCTTTGAATGAATTCAACATTTAAATTGCACACAAATATTCACATAAAGAAGAAAAATAACCCAGTTTTATCATAAAATATGCTGAAGATATTGTGATCATTACGCTCTTTTGCAATACCAAGTAGAACTGAAATGCTTAGAAACAGAGATTTTTCACATTCAGCAACAAATCTGAGACGGTGCAAGCTTTCACAGCATGCTGAGCTCAATGAGACGGCCTGCGAACACTCCCAACGTGCCGATGAGACACACAGCCATGAACACGCACAGCAGAATATGATCCAGCACCATCGCCACAAACTTCCACTCTTCAGCAGCCTGGAAAAAAAGAAGAGGGACAAGGTGTCACTCACACAAAAGCAATCATTAAAGAACCATGTTTGTGAATCTTCCTTGTGAGAAAGTTTACATTATTGGACTCCTCATCGGATTTCATGGTTTCTGCGATGTACTTGACTCCTTCAATGGCGCTGCGAACATCGGGGTTCTTGGTGATGGGGGACTGGTAGGTAATAGAAGTTGTCTGGTTGCCAGAGATGTCTGAGATGTCAAAATCGGCTCCATAAAAATTAGACTTAGCCTGCTTTTCTTTTCCAGGGCGTTTCATTGTTGAGAAGAACATGAGGTTGGGAATGGTCTCAATAAAAACCTGCGATGGATACAAAAAATATGTTTTATATATCTGCTAACAGTAGATGGCACAATAACACAGAGAGAAACGATTTAACGATTGTTCTCCAAAACCCGGCGGGCTTGGGAATAGAACCAATTCATTTCTGTTTTGCTCACCGTGCGGACCCAGTCGGGCATCGTGTGAGTGCTCGGGGAGCGGTGGTGGGTGTTGATGACGATGACGGTGATGATGATAGAGGCGATGACAAAAACCATGGTGAAGAGCATGTACTTCCCTATGAGGGGTACGGCGCTGGAGGTCGAAGGGATCAGCTCGACAATGACCAGCAGGAACACAGTCAGAGACAAAAGGACGGAGATGCTGAGGGTCATCTTCTCGCCTGGGAGACACAAAATGACATCCTCACTCCTCGCACGCGCGTTTTAGTTGTTGTAAAACCGAGAGAATGTCACGCAACATTACATGGCTGAGGGGTTTAGATGAGTAACATATTGAAATGAATAACCCTGAAAGTGGTTTGGGAATTGGGGAACTGCCACTTTAAACGGCTGTTTATAACATGCAATCTTACTGCATTACCAACAGGGAGAACTGTTGCTATGAGTAATTACTTCTCTCCCCTTCCCCTCCAATCAGGACAGTATCTACACAGCAAGACAATAAATGCACTGATCAACCAAACCAGCAAATCCAATTGAAAGAGTGTGAGGAATTTTGTCATCCGCTGCTTCTCCACCCAACAATAGCGCAAGTAAACACAATCTGGCACCATTTCACAAGTGAATCGCAAGACATGTTTTTGTTGTTCAGTGCGAGCGGTTGTCCCGGAGAGATCCTCTCCCGGCACCAGCTTCTTCTCCACACTATCCTGTCAGCAGTCATATCAGGAACTGGGATCAAGTGATCTATTATACATTAAAGCAAAGGCCTGCTTTCAGACATGGCAACACAGAGGGACCCTGGGTAATGAGGCAGACCCACACACTGGGAATATGAGCAGATGTGCACACAGGCAGTGCAGTGCTTGCAGCAGCAGCTCGTGGCTCAGAATTAGGGCGTTCTGTCTAACGTGTTGGTTATAATATCACAAAAACGCGCGTGATTAAAAAGCAATATGCAGGAAGCTTACAGAATATTCCATATGTATGTTATGAGTTCTTGTATTGTGTACGACTAATGCTTTTTGTAAAAATCGGTGATTTTCATTTTTGTCTTGTTGCCTTTTAATGCGGTGTAATCCGTGTCCACATACCGGAGTCTGTGGGGAGATAGAAGACAAGGCCAGTCAGGAAGGAGAAGAGCATGCATGGGATGATGACGTTGACGATGAAGTACAGCGGCAGGCGCAGCATGAGGAAGTGGTAGGTGATGTCCAGGTAAGGTGTGTCTGGGCAGCAGGAGTAGTAAACCCAGTGCTTCCAGCCACGGAAATCCTTCATCACCCACTCCCCGCTCTCCATGAAGTTACTCAGATCCGGCCGGTCGCTGTCCTGGTGAGGAGAGGCCACAGACAGGGTGACTAGACGATGACGTAGAGTTGATCACAATGCCGCTCTTTGTCTGTAACGTTCACGTGTCTCTTTTGTTAGAACTTTACTCTACAAAAAACTACAAAAAACAATGATAGTGTTATATGCAGTGCCGGCCCGACCCTCTTGGGGGTCCTAAGCAGAATTTGATTTGGGGGCCCTCCTCCCACCACGCAGAGTCACCTTTGCTAGAAGATTATTGGCACAAATGTCACGCTATATGTTATATATATATATGTTATAGGGAAAATTATAAACAAATACAGTGAGGTTATAATACAAAACTAGGGCTGCTTGCAGCTCTGAACGGGCCTTAGCCTCTCCTTGCATGTCGAAAAAAATGTCTGGTGCCAGACAGGAATCAAACCCAAATCTCTGGCTTCCTAACCAGACACCTTACATCTGAGCTATCATTCACGCTTGCAGCTCGCAGCTCGCGGTTCGCCGGCAGCTTGGTTCGCTTATGCCTCGGGCCGGCCCTGGTTATATGTACTATTCCTCTAAAATATTAAATTACAGGGTTGACGACGACCAGGTTTCCGTCGTAGGTCCAGGTGCCCAGCTTCATGCTGCAGTTCTGCAGGTCAAAGGGGAAATGCAGCACGATGATTTCACAGTAGCTCTTGAAGATGGCAGGTGGGTTCCACGTGATCATCCCCGTGTGCTCCAGAAGCACTTTGGTCTCGTGAACGATGGCAAAGTCTCCGTCGGCACTGCGGGGACACAGGACACCCCCCAGTCAGTGTCAATATGGGAGCTAATGAGTTGAATGTTAATGAAAAGGGACATCAGGGCCCGAGGAGGGGGGTCAGCGCACGGTGTCGCACCGCAGCCAACCAGCGCTCAGCTCGGCACCAGTTGTCAGGGGGGGAAAGCAGCATATGGTGAGAGGGGGAGTCGATGCAGAGTCTAGATTTAGCCCGATGAAAGATGAGCTTCCGCATGCCGCACTCTGGACTGTAGGAACGCATGATTGAAGCCAACACCACTGGGCGCGGTAATTGTTTTCTCCAGGTCTGGATACAGTCGTGGAGAGCTCGGCGTAATGATGAAAAATAACCGGCGCGGGGCATTGAGCAAATGCAGCGCGACGACGTAGCTTACTTATTGTAGAGAACCAGATCAGGCCGCCAAATGTCAGTAGAAGGAACCCTGATCTTTTTGATGCCGCTGTAATCCTCCGGGTTCCACTGCAAGTTCACATCTTTCCATTGCTGAAAAAAACAAACAGAGAAGGACACCGAGAACGATGGACAGGTCTTCAGATATGATGAGAAGGGTGGGGGAAGGGATGGAGACAACGAGCAAATATCAGCAGAACACATCATGCAAACTGAAACTGCGTTACTAGATTTTTTACAGTGGAGACACATTTTCTACAGATAACAATTTTAAAGGAAGATTACATTTTCTACATAATGGGTTCCATTAATTGCCACATAATACAGAAAGTATTCCTTTAAGTACACTTATTATGTAGGTTGCCTAATTCTGTGGTCAATCCTTAGGCTTGTCTGTTTGCTTATGTTAGGTTAGGTTTGCTTATCAAGAAATAACTCTTAAAATATTAATAGTGTATCACATTACAGGTCATTTAGCTGACGCTTTTATCCAAAGCCACTTACAATAAGTGCATTTCAACCATAAGGATACAAACTCAAAAGAACAATATTTGTTCTTGTGAGTTTGTTCATAGTATTTGATCATGTACTTACATTTCTTGGAGTCAGGATTTTTATTTGTAACATTTATAATTTGTTGCTAAAGAAACACAATGATTTTTTTTATTAGTACATTTTTAGGACATAATAATCCCTAAAGAGGAAGCTTTGTCCGAAGTCTCTTCTTCAGTCCCAATATCCCATCTACATAAAAACGAACCTGTTTGAGTCGCACGTTGCTGCTGACGATCTGGTTGACCTCATCCTGTGATTAGGTCACATAAATTAAATGCTGAACGTGTTTAGACAGTTGACGAATCCTTGTGCAGGTGGTGATGTGATGTCACATGAGACCTCACCACGCTGATGAGCTGGATGAGCTGAAGGCCCACAGTTACAACCACTGGGTCCTTGAAGTGATTGACGGGACGGACCACTTTATTGTAACCAGTGAAGAGGGTTTTGACCAAGCGAGTTTCATCAGCAGAGCCCCAGGCAGCAGCTGAAATTAAATTTAAAAACACATAAGTGGTTATTGTTGTTTGCAGTTAATATTTTTCTAAGGAAATTTGGACAATTGGACATATGTCCTTCTTTGCTCCTCAAGCTATCTTGTGAGACTTGGAACATGATCATGTTGTGTCGCTTTAAGGACATCCGATACTTGAGTTTAAAATAGATGTGGTTAGTCTCATACTATAGTGTATGGTGTTTGAATAGATGTCCATGGACTATGTTGTAAACTGGATGTGACCCGCTTAGAAAATGCCTGGCATTAAATACGTTTTGGGGATTTAAAAAAAGCCTTCACTTACTTAGTTGTGTACATATTTGGGGTCTAGAATTACTACATTCAAACATGCAGTTTGAATGTAGTACAGTACCCCAGTGAGGTTGTTAAAAGAGACGTCCTGATCTTTCTACCACATATCTGTCACAAGCAACAGGAAGATCCCCTTTCATTTCTTGGCTGACCTTGAAAAAAACTGTAATTTTATGGTAACATTTTTTTTTGACTGGTTGAATGAAAGTCCAGACCTTCAACTAAGAAATCTCATAATATAATAATATATCATTATGCATGTGACTTCATGCAGTGAAAGACGTAACAAAGGTTGAACAGCAAAGTAAAAAGAGCACACATGGTCTTGTCAATCAAGTAGCTGGTTCGCACAGAATTACTATTTGCTCTTTAGGTTTCATGTTAAAAATGCATCAGCGTTGACTTGCCAAGGGGAAATTATCATTAAAATAATGACAGCAAACAGAGTTAATCAATCGTTTTTGTAGACGTCATTTACTTTTCAACATATAAAGACACCAAAGCAAATTCTAGCAAAGTAAACCAACATTTTATTTCCACAAGGACATTTTCTTTAGTTTTAAATAAGTTCTTACCTGCTAGAATGACCAAAACAAAAGTCAAAAATACAGTATTCATTCTCGCCAATAAAGCCAGGCATCCAAAACCCAAGACCCAACTTCCACACGCTGCTCGTTGACTACCTGAGAATTGAGAAGCTTTGACCCACCTAAAATATTCCTTCAGCACTGGCAAGTGACTTAACGCACAAGCGGCGAGCTCCTCACTGGCAGCTGCTTTGTTGTCGTCCGACAGCGACGTGAGTGACTCGCTGCCGATGCTCGTCATTCGAGAGGGCCGCATTCTTTCTCATCTGCTGTATGATCAACATGCCGCAGTAATCCGCCACTGAAATATCCCATCGTGGACTTGGCCACCAACAAACCTCCGGACCAGACGCAGCACATGCTCTGTGTTTCTTTTCCTTGTAGCAGTGAGGAGCTATCCTACTGTTTTTAAATCCGTCTACGCGGCTCCATGTGCTGTCGTTTTAGCCCCTTGAAACACAATTATTTGATCAACAGCAATACTCGTCTGCCGTTTTACGATATTATAATCTTAGATGATTCAGATGATCGGGGGCCGGGTGCTACGCCCGGGATTCCCTCTTCTGCTCTGCACTAACCCACCCTGTCGGGACGCGAGGGGTCAGGCCAGACACAATCTCCTCACCCCCCCGAATCCGTTCATTCAGCCAGTCACTCAGCCGCCCGCTTCATTCGTCTCACTTAAGGGGCAATTGACTGTTTTGGCAATGACTGAGTTTTAAGAGATTTGTCTCAACGCTCCCCTGTCTACCTGCGATCAGCAGCCCACCTGAACTCGACACCGTGTAAGCGACGCGTTGCCTTTCTTCAAGTCTGTCGTGTAAAACGCGGCACAATATCTGCTCAGCCAACCTGAGGTCCCAGGCGTGCTGCTTCTCTGTCAGCTGTTAATTAAAACACGTTGAATTCCCGTCTCTGGAGGACTGTAAGCTGTGTGTTTATAACTGCGCTGTGTGTGATTAAATGTTCATCAGATCCGAATGGAAGCGTCCATGTAATATCTGCAGGGAGGTGGAAGAAAAAAACTGGACAACATGTTGGATGTTTATGCTTCGATGAAGATTAAGAGGATTACAGTTTGCACAGAAGAGATTATGACGTGTGTAGAGTGGTTTATTTTACATGATGTTCTGACATAAATATAGGAACGTTTGACACAGGACAGAATTAGTAAAATATTTTGGCAGAGACCACGATAGGCATTATTATAACCCATTATATGTTCTTTTACTGTATACAAGTCATATTTTTACAATGCTAGTTTGTTACCAGGTGAAATCCCCATTCACATAAATTACCATTGTGTGTAAGCAACATTCATAATTCCAAAAAATATTTAAAGCACTGCACATGTGGAAACTATATTTATTTATATGTCAACATTTTAAAATGCATTCTGGTCAGCTGTTTGCAGGGGAGGAAAGTAATATCCACCCAGTCAACAGTGAAAAGTCAGTTATCTCACGGATCACAACCTTTCAAATGTCGTCTCATTACAGTGAATCAGGCAAATCCAACGCACAATGCATTTGGCAGACATTACTCCAGCACGGCGTTATCGCAGCGACGGACTGAAGGGTGGAAAGCTCGACAGCATTATTGGTGTGGGTTAACGTCTCTCAGAGCCAATGCCTGGTGTAGATGAGGGTATGAAGTATCTAAAATGGCCGCTAATGGCAGGAGAGGCTGAACGGTCGGAAGAAAATCCAATTTTGCCACACAATCACCAGAGACAAGTCTTGACTTCTTTGCTCAATGTTCTTCATTAACTCAATGTGATGTGGTCACAAAACCCAAGTGATTAAATGTCAAGCAGTGATTGCTTCTCAGATGCTCTGTGGCGATATTTAAAGAGCGTGAATCTAAAATGGTGGAAATGCTGAATGTGAAGCTTGAAAACAACATGCTGGACAAAACACCGATTTTATAACCTTCAATAACAATCAAACCGGAAAGCTCACCTGTCCACAGAAAAACATCCAAAGAAGTCCTATTTGAGCCGTAAGAGTTTGAACCTGTGGTCTTGTAACGAGTCACTGATATCTGTGCTTGGCTGGTTCGTAGAAATTGCTTCGGAAGACATAACCTGAGGATGATTAAACTTAAAAAGCATACATGTAATGGGGCCCTGTTCGCACATATATCTCGCAATCAACCATCTCTGGAGTGGTGTTGCCTGAGGTGTTTGTGTGTTTGGTTTTAATCTCATCATAAATCAGCGTGACCGATGTGTTGTTAGAGGGGTTTATATCAAGTCACATGACAAGTGGCTTTGAGGCACAACATCCCCTTCTGAATAACCAGAACGGACGACTGTCAGACAGTCGACATATTCACAGAGGCAGCTTTTTAAGTGACGTTAGCTGCCATGAGAAACAGTTTATGCAGATTTAACCCACAATTTGCTGTAGATCTTTATCTTGGTAAGTGAGAGGACACATTAAGCACATCATGTCTCAGAGTAAGGTTTAATAAATTAAAGTGATCATGCACAAGTTGCGTACAAAAACATTACAATACAAAAATTTAAATTCACAAATGTTACGATGAGGCAAATACAGCAGTACCGTACATGTTAATAAGAAAGGCGCATTCAACTACAGGTAAGCAGGTCACAGAAAAACAGTTGAAGAGATCAAAAAGAAACACAGCATCATAGACTTCACCCCAGAAACATCAGTAGCATATTTTTACACTCAGCTGTTCAATGTGTGCCAGAAAAAGAAAAATGCACAGCAGGCAACTGGGAATGTGGACTTTAACTACTACAAAACAGACGAAAGCCAAATCTCAGCACTACACGATCTTAAACACATGCTGGGTTACGACTACAAAGCAACAAAGACCTTGCATCATGCACGCTGGCCTGTCCGCCTCTGAATATCCCCCGACAAAAATGGGGAGACACAAAGTACTCCAAATTGTAAAGTTCATCGTCCACACCCAACAGAGGGGAGGAGAGATGTTGGGGGCAGCACTAGTCCATACAAAGGGCATTTCAAAAAGGTATCCTTCAACGTAGTACAAACAGTCATTCAGGTCTTTACACAAAATCACCACTAGATGGTCGTTCTATAAAAGTCTGGTTCTGTGGTTAGAAGAGCACATCTTCCTTTTTAATGAGCACCTCCACCACCTGCCTCTGGTGGCGGATGTCGTTGAGGGCCGTTATGGCGTCGAGGTTTGGGGCGCGCATGAGGGTGGGTGAGAAAACGATGGCCAGGTTCTCTGCGTTCATCAGGTTGAACTCCTCATTCTGTGTCACCCTGCAAATACGGGAGCAGAAGAAACAATTATTTAAAAAAAAGACAGAAAACCTTACTAATTCTGAAAATAAGAAATGTTCGGGACTGTGTAATTTCCTTTTGGAGCGAGGCCCTTCCTGGTGTTCCTGGTATTATATCTTCTTTTTGAAACGCTGTGCCCACAAGAAATAAGCCAACACTTGGCATTGTTTGCACAAATATCCGGCAATTAACTATCTGCCTGAGATGTTGGTGTGTTTGGTTTTAATCTCATCATGAATCAGTGTGACTGATGTGTTGTTAGAGGGGCTTACTGTACGCGCAGTCAAGACACGTGACAAGTGGCTTTTAGGCACAGCACGTCACTCTGAACAACCAGAATGGACGACGATCAGTCAGATCTGCGGCCACAATCTCGCTCAGTTTTACACGGCAGCAAATGTTCATACTGTTTGTTCGTTTATTCGTTTTTTTTTCGAGGATACAGATTCTCATTCTGTGTCACCCTGTATATATGTGATTAGATGAAACAATTATTAAAAAGTTAGAAAACCTTACTAATTCTAAATTAAAAAGTGGGGGGTTCCGTAGCAGAGAATGGGAACCAGCTCTTTAATAATAAGAGCAGCGCGGAGCTGCATTACGGTGAGCCTGTTACTTTTGTATTGGTTTTGCATATTAACATGCGTTAGACATTTTTTATTTGTTATTTATACTGTGATGGTTTTCCACATCCCAGATTTTTTGGTGCCCCCCCAGGCATTTGGTTCACCACGCGCATGATGTGATGTGCGTGTGCGGAGTGCCGGCACTGAGCATATCATCTTACCTTACAGGACCCAATAATAAAACTAAATTAACATTAAAAGTTTTGTCATGTTGTGATGGGGACTAATCCACGGACCCGAAAAAAAGGGCCTGTCTACCCTTTGCGTTCTTCTCCCTAGTTATGCAAGCTAAAAGTCACATGTTCTTTTCTATAAATAAATTAAAAAAAACATCCCCCCCTCTGCTTTTTTGTCAAATCGCACCCTGTATATATACATGCTGTATTATTAAAAGTTACAAAGCATCATAATATTTACTCTCCCTTTCATTATAAAAGAAACAATAGCCCGTATTCATTTTCACACGGTCCATTACTTCTTGCAGCACTGTACAGCATTTCTCACCTTTTTAAGTGCGCCATGAGGTACTTCAAGGTTTCACTGTGTGACGGCGGCAGCAAAGCGAGAGCCTCGCGGAAAGCTTCCAGCTTCTTGTCCGGGTCTGTGATCTCTGATGAGCAACAGAGAGGATGGTTCAGTTAGAGAGGATGGAACGTGCTCTCGGACCTCAGAGGATACGAGCAGAAATCGGTGCAGTTATTTCCTGTGTCAGGAATAAAAGAGAATAAGTCTGAGGCACCCACAGATGGCTGATGCAGATTAATATTGTGAATGTGTCCTTGACTCTTGGGTTTTTGCAAATTAGGTGCACAATAGGATGTTTAAAGCAGCCTTTTACCATTCTGCTCCACGTGCAACTGAGGAAAACTACAGATTTCCTTTTTCTCAATAAGAACAGTAAAGTCTGCGTAGTGAACGTTTTAAATAAAAGCAAAGGAGTTTTGTTAAGAGGGCAGCAGACACACACAATGCTACAGAATGTTGATTAAAACACATTCATGATATCAGCCGCAGCAGAAACATTAGTGACATTACGCTGAAGGCCGTTTCATTTCACTCCCTCAGACGAAGGTGTTTCAGCTACATTTTGTAATAATAATTTTAGTAATAATGAAGCCATTATACCACAGCTGATGTTTCTGTCCTCTGACATGCAAATAACCACGTAAAGCTTAGAAGCTTGAGCAATTTGTCTCGTTGTGACTTACTGGCAGCCTCGATGAACCTGGGGTAAGCGTCGTATGAGATGATCGGATCCGGCAAATCCCTGAGGTAGAGTTTCAGAGCACCGGTGATGATATTAATGTCTTCATAGGCATTCACCGAGATGTCTGTCTTCTCGCCATCTGCGAGGGCGTGTGATGGAGACGAGGGAGACAAGAAGAAGTGAGTTTTCACTGGTCGACATCAACGCTTTCACGTCGTCGTGTGAACTGAGGAGTGAAGACGTTTTGTTCCTTTGGCTGGAAAGGAAAGGCGGAAAAAAACATCTTCTCTCGCTTTGTGTTTTTGCAATGTAGCCGCTATCATCCGCCTGGCCTGTTTTGTTCTGACTTTCCCCCAGTTATGCACGCTCTCCAGAGCGGGCCGTGGCCTACTTGCGCTGGCAGACTGAACATCGCTGTGAGCTGGAGTGACACTCTTTCATGGATGATCTCCCACATGCGGATCTGCTGGAAGAGTTTAAGCCACCGCCGCGGGTTTTTTTCACTTACAGTTCAAATTCACACTGCACTGGGCAAAGACAGCTCGTTCTCACTAAGACAACTATTGAATCCCAACACAGCGGAGTCTTCTTGTTTTAGCTTGAGGCAGTGCGAGTACACGCACGTACCCCCGAGGCGCCCCTGTCTGTCCACACACACCCTGTCAGGGTGGGATCTGCACTCCCTGACGGACGGTGATCCTCCACAAATGTGTCCCTTTTCTTATTAATCTGAAGACTGCGTGTCCCGTGTGAACACATGACAGCGTGGCACGTCGATCGTCGCGGAAACTGGCGGACAGAAATCAATAAAGGAACGAACGCGTACCTTTGTCAAACGCCACCTTGACTTCTTCCAGCAAGTCGCTGAATCCAGATATTCTGTAGAGGCCTTCAGACTTCAGTCCTTGAGGAACAAACAATTAGCACACAAAACTTTCAACGTTGTCAGGGCTGCCGTGAGTGATGTAGAAAAATGCCTCGCCTTGGGTAATTTAACAAATACCATTAAATATGCATAAGAAATTAAGGCTTAAATGTCCACAATGTCATGCAGTAGAGCAACATGAGCTCATGCCAATAGTTTTCTGCTTCACTGAGCAAAATAATAAAGACATAAATCTAACTTAGCTGCAGACATGTATTAGAGGGCAGAAAACGAGGGAGCAATGAGTTTCCTACATACTTGAATGATTTAACTGAAATGCAATCAAATAAGGCAGCAGGAAACAGAGTAATGTATTCCTCATTACATGTTCGTAATTACCAGCACACTCATCACTCTTCTCAGTCATTCCCTCCTCCCAAAAACATTACCCCAGTTAGTAATGTAGGCAGACTTTAAGCAGCTCACACTGAGTGCTTTATAACGTAGATTGCTTATTTAAAATGAGAGGAAAGCTATAAACACCGTAAATAAGTGGGATAACTTAAATTCAAACGTCATTATGAAGGGATTGTTTAAACGAGGGTTTTCTGTGTAAAGTCTGCTAAATATTGTATGTTAAAAGTATTGGAATGTTATGTATCAGTAATTGCATTTGCAAGTTGATTATCTGCAGCTCGATTAGTTGTCCTTGAGTAAGTACTGAATGTCTTCATGAAGGCAAACAGAAAGGTTTAACAGGTTTGGCTCTTATGAGAAATAGAATACGTACAAGGTTTAATCACTATTACCGGTAGATGCTTAACATTTTAATTTCATTCATGGCTTTGAAACACCACCAGTACTAAGAACACCATCCGGCTGAATGTGGGCATTTCCAGCAGGTAATTCATCATTTAATATGTCAGATTTTTTTCTTTTGGATTGGTTAAATGCTCAACATTTCATTGTTTCATAATGTTTCTGTGTGAAAAAGATGTAGATCTTTCAATGTTACACATTAGGATGAATTTAGTATGCGGTGACTTCAATTCAAGCCTTTCTTTGTTTTCTGCACGGCAGCTATGATCCTTCAATAGAAAGCCTCCGCTCAGTAAATCACCGTCTTACAGCCGTTACAGCTGTTGAGGCTTTATTTGTATTAAATTAGTATATTAAGTCAACTAAACTGCACATTTAGATGTCGGGAAAGTGGTGTTATATTTAGGTATATTAGACACAGACACACACACACACACACATGTCCAAAACTGACCTCTGGACTCGATCTCTCGTATGCACATGTCCACCACCATGGGCCGCGCTGTGTTGTAGGCGTTCACCAGGGTCGTGAGGTCACAGCTGTAGACTTTACGGACATGTCTCAGGTCCGGTTTGCAGTCGTTCGGCACCAGAGGTGAACATTGTTTGTGGACGTTTAAACCACAATCTGCAGGAAGGGACCAACAGCAGGTATCGTTCATTACATGTCTGTAGCTTAAAAAGAGTCAACATGGAAGAGCTGTACATTTAAAAAAATGAACAAAGGAATTACTCTTAGTAGGTCAGTCCTTTTATCTGTAAACTGAGGACCGGAATGCAAATTCACATCCAACATCAGGCTTTTGGTTGGCTGGTATCTTGTGTGCTTTGGCAAAGAGAAGAAGGGGGTTGTGATCAACATTTGTCCCCTAAATGTCACATCACCGCCGGAGAGCTCCACCACACACGGCACGGCATTAACCTTGAGCGCCGGACGGATCCAAAGTCACTACCAGCGGGCCATTTGTTGATTAGGAACAGTGAAACGCAACAATGACTAACCACAAGAGTATATTAACGTATGACATATCTGTGTATCTCTTTTTTCGTGTCCCTCTTTTCAATTTGTATGAAAGCATTTTGTAGTAGTAATTCAAAGCACCACTCAAAACGCATTAGATAATAACCAGAAGCTGGGAATTCTCTCTAGTTCTTTCCATCTGTACGGCACTTTCAGGCGCCGGATGCACCACACTGGGTGTTTAAATGGCTTATTAGTCATGATGTCAGTTCCAGTGTCCCACACTGCGTTTTGTCTCTGGTCACAGCGGACGGGGTCCTGAGGCGCAGCTGTTTCAGGGCAGGATTCACCTCGTCGGGGAACAGAGGGGCCCGAGGAGAAAAAACCGCAGCTCTCCGCTTTGTAACGGAGACGCAGCACGCAGGGAACCGGAGGAGCACTGAGAACGCCGTGGCCCGGAGGAGGGAAAGAGAGCGCCGCCGCCGCTGCGCGCTCTATTCTTCCATTGCAAATCCAAGCTCACACACAAAGGCTGGGGAAGCAGCAATTGAGGCGCTGCGGGCCACACTAGACCTAGTTTCCCAGACTGAAATAGGGCAGCGCTTCTTGCTCTTAGATCCTTTGAACTGCCTCCAAGTACTGACGGCTCCATTTGGACAAAAACACTGCCTGCTTTTTTGATTCCAGGAACATAAGATAATTACATTTTAATACATAAGAAGAATTGCTACTTTTGTCAAATCTTGAGTGGAGAAATTCATTCATGTTTCTGGAGGACCATTTGAGATTAATACGGATCCCCGGAGAAAAGCCTGCATTCACAGGCATTGATGCAGAAATGTAATTACTTTAAGAGATGGTTCTCTTAAGGATATGAGACAGGCGACGCGATAGAGGACGGCCCCTGTCACCAGACACAAATGGGCCGAGTCCCTGTTGTCCGTGTGTGTGAGCGCGCCGAAGGCCCCGGCTGGTCCCAGGTGGGCCGGGCCGAGGGCGAGAAACAGACCCGGGGGAGGCAGGCAGCCAATCGACAGGGGGATGCTGCCTTCT
This sequence comes from Apeltes quadracus, assembly GCA_021346845.1. Classification (NCBI taxonomy): domain Eukaryota; kingdom Metazoa; phylum Chordata; class Actinopteri; order Perciformes; family Gasterosteidae; genus Apeltes; species Apeltes quadracus. Next base: position 9,774,130 of record CM037932.1, on the reverse strand, counting down.
TGCACCGTCAGCTCCGTGTCCGTTGCCATGGAGAGGAGACCGCAGCTCCGTCGCGGCTGAAGGGCTCTGAGAAAAGGTTTGACGGCGGCTCGTTGCTAATTCCCAATCAGCACACCGTCGCCATATCGACCAGGGAATAAACTGAATGTGCCGTCGTATTTAACGGATGTTCTGTTTCTTTCTTCTCGTTGTTTTGTTTTTACCAAGTATCTAGGTTAGAGGAAGGCTGAGCCTCTTTGGTCGAAGCCGCTGAATTTGAGTTTGAGTTCCCGTTCCCCACGCTCGGAGCTCTGCTCCTCATTAACGAGACATGGCAGCTTTGTTTTCCTTGGTGATGGGATGAGGCTGGGGGGCGTACTCTGATGGGGAAATGTGGCACAACAAGCACAAGCAGAGGCTGGCTTCCTGGCACGAGGCCAACGACAGTTCACACACACACACACACACACACACACACACGCGAAAAAAAGAAGAGGGGGGTGGGAGAACGTTTTTTTTTGGAATGCAAATTTGAGGATCATGTGAGACTCCGCTGGCCTAGATTCTGGTTGCCGTGGTCGAGACCGAAGAAGTGGCAAGCGTGAGAGTTTACCGAGAGCAGCTCAGGGAGACATGTGCTTTTTTTTTTTTGTTGCCAGGGTTCAAAAATCAGGACGTTAATAATTAACTCCAGAGCTCCCACGGATTTGTGTGGCATACTTTGTTTCATCAATAAAACAGCAAAGACACACATCAGGCTCCATCACAGCACTTTCCTGGGATGTGAAACGAAATTCGTGAAACAGAAATTTGACAAGAGAAGGATTTGCCTCACAATACCGTGTGAATGTTACATCTATCCCACCAAGTAAAACCATATTCATTGAGGACTGAACGCTATTAAAGATTGAAAATGCTCACAGTGTGCAGCATTTTAGTGACAGATGGAATTTAGAAAATAACACATCACTCAGCTTTAATCACATTATTCTTGTGTGCTGCTGTAGTGAGCCTACTGTTGTGTGTTTATTAAACAAATATTCATCCATCAATGTTATAGAAGTGGAAACACTTGCCTCTGTTAATGTGATAACAACAGAGAATAACATGTCACATTAAAAATCCTATATTTCCAAAAAGGCTTAAGAGCTAGTTTAACATTTTCTTTCAATAATCTTTCAGTGTCGACTTATGGAGCTCAAACGGATTCTTCAGCGGGTTTCTATTGATAATCTATTCACAAAGCAGTGGGGGGAGAAAATAGGTCACAATAAGGTTTTAACAGTATAGAGTGCATGTTGTCATATAAAGCTCTCCTTTCACCCTGTTATACAACTAATCCACAAAACACTGTTTGGATCTGTGTAAGAACGAGCAGCAGAGGAGGACAAGACGTACCTGCACATTTGACACCCTGAGCCATCAGTCCCCACATGAAACTGGCACAATGTTCACACCAGTGAGGCCCTCGGAAGGTGTGGACCTGCAGCGTGGGAGGGGGACAGGGGACAGACATCAGTAAGGAAGCGCAACGAGACACAGAGACACAACGTCCCCTCTTTCAGCAGGAGACCTGTAGGTGCTCCCAGGGCCGGCGCAAGGCATAAGAGCGAACTAAGCGGCTGCTTGGGGGCCCCTGGCCGCTTAGTTCGCTTATGCCGCAAGCAGCCCTAGTTTTGTATTATAACCTCACTGTATTTGTTTATAATTTTTGCTATAACAGTATAGCGTGACATTTGTGCCAATAATCTTCTAGCACAGGTGACTATGCGTGGTGGGAGGGGGGCCCCCAAATAAAATTCTGCTTAGGGCCCCCAAGAGGCTCCGGCCGGCACTGGGTGCTCCCACTTTGAATGAGGCGGAGGAGGAGGAATCGCCGTTCAAAGAGGCGCTCAGGAGTGACAATCCTCCCTTTTTCACGTGAAGGGGGGACGAGGTGTCCGCAGAGACAGCGGGAGGCCACCTTGCTGTTGGAAGGAAACAGAGTCCCCTGAAAATCCAGTAGGATGCAACGACCCATCGGATCGGGATGGGAGGCCTCTGGGGAGCCACAGCAAAACCACAGCTCCCATCACGTCAAACCGCAGATAGAGGCAACAAACAAACTCCGCTCTTCTGAGGAGAAGTTTGCTCATTGTGTTCAGGAATATTAACCTGCAGAGTCATCTGACATTTCTTTTGATATTTACAGAATCATAGAACAACAATTTCACCGATCCCTCCTTGATTTGTTCTGTTTACACGTTCATAACATTGGTCTTATGTTATGTTTATAAAAACATCTATCTACATGCAGACGGTGAATATAGTTATTTTGAGTTATTATTTTTAGCGGCAGAAGGTAATGAAAAGGAAGCCTGTTGTTTAATTTGATTCATGTGACGTTTAACTGCGAGTGAGTATCGTTGTGGGGGCTTTGATCACAGGAACTATACCCGGCTAAAATGTTGAAAGGCAGCATTCATTCTTTCTACTGAACAAAGAATTAGATTTGCTAAGCATCAGCAGTTTGAAAACCTTGAAGCTAATATTTCACTCGCCGCTCTCATCCCATTAACCCGCCACACGAGGAGAGGGAGTGCGAGCCAAATTGGTCCACGGGTCGCCCCTCTCCATCCGCCTAATCTCTCCATCTGGACCACAATCTGACAGCAGTGGTCCACAGACCACCCAACAGATTTGTCCTTTTGATAAAGGCTCGCTGGACACACAAAAACAGCTCTGTTTTTCATCCCCTCTTCCCCACTCTAAGACCCCCCCCCACACACACACACACACACACACACACACGGGGAGTGTGTGTGCGTGTGGTTCATCCTCTTCCCGCCCCCTACAACGGGAGCATGACAAACAGCCCTCAGGCCACACGTGATGAAATTAAAGCAGCATTTCGGGGAGCAAACAGCTGACCTGAAGACTCACCTTGAAGTTGTGGACTTTCTCAGACTTGGGTGTCCGCTCGCTCTCCTTCAGCGTGGCTCTGCGAACCAGCGAGGTGAGCTGTGAATAGGCAAACAGTTTGAGCGGCTGCCAAAAAGTGGCCGGAGGTTTCTGTGGCCCCATCCTCATCCCCAGAGCCGCCGCCAGGATGTCCTCCTGATTGGCCTCTCGCTTGGCCTTCTGCACGAGGGACTTCTCTACCTTGTGGACCTCGTAGGACTCTCTAGATGGCATTCTGGTGCTACGGTCCCCCAAACCAGATGAGGGAACAACCTCAGTAGAAAAGTCCCCAAAAAGGAGAGGAAAACTGTGCGCTGCTCAGAGCAAGAAAATATCAAATGATATAACTCGCATTGTCCCAGACAACAATTGGCAGATTTAAATGCTAAAAAAGATCCTGACAATAGTGCAAAAGAATCCAAAAGGGGGAGAAAAAAAACTGTGGTCCTTATTAAATCCTCTCACAGCAGTGACAGTAGATGAAGTGGAGCCTCGGTGATAGAAGTGCCAGGTTTTATACAAAAGTGGGGTGCAGCCCCGGATGCTGTGGTGCTTCTCTGGGAACGTGTATGCAGATGAGCTGAGCGGCGGTGCTAATCCTCTCCTCGCTGTGCAGAGCTGATATTCTGCCCCTGGAACGGAGACAGCACAGTATTGTGCATGGATGCCGTCGGGGCGGCAGCAGAGCGAGGGGGAGGAGTGGAGGGGGCGGATCCCTGTAGTAGCCAGGGCGGATTAAATGGATCCCACCAGCCAATCACAGCATGGACACACCGGCTTTTACGTTAGCCACTACCCCCGCCCCCCACTCAGCCGTCTGCATCAGATATCCTAGCAGGGGACCTTGCGTAGGATGAAATGAGAGTGGGATGATAATGAGCCATGAATGAGTCACGCGTCAGGAGCGGGATGCTGCCTGCAGGACTTGCGACAGCAGTGGGCCGAATTGAGAGGAGCTTTTTTTTAAAATCACGTTGCCACAGAAACTGGTCGTTGCTGGGACCCGACGAGCAAAAGCACCGAAAGATCATTTTCAGCTGTGATATAAAGCTTTAAAATGAAGGGTACATTTCAATGTGCATTTAGCACATGAACATAAGAGAAAATCTAAATATAATAATAATCAAGAAAGATTATGAAGAAAAAAATGAAATATTAAGCAACCATCTGAAATATGTGTTCATACACACACACACACACACACACACACACACACACACACACACACACACACACAATCAAACAGCTTTGAAATCAAACGCCTTTAAATGTGGTAATTTATGTCTTTTGTGTGTGAAATCCATCGAATTGCCTTATATTCTGTATCAATTAGCGTCCATTGTCCTACAAATAGACAATGTTAACATCAACCTAAAGATTTAAACTAATAATTTGAATTTACCAAAATCTCATTCATCATGTATAATACATATGTATACATACATGTTCCCTGTTACCACAAAACTGCAAAACATCAAGTTCAGATGTACAATAAAGAAGTTAACATTTAACAACAACAGAGCCTTTTCTCTCTTTCTTTGGTTGTTCCCTTGAGGGTTCAACGCGAGCGTCGTGTTGTGTGCGTGCAAATGAAGCATCAAATGTAGACGACGGCGATGTGGGAGAAAGGATTCACCACCTACCTCTATGAGTCACAAAGCAAGTCAGATGTGATTATCCTCCCACATCTCACAGCGTAAATCAGACTCAGCGGTTAAAGTGCAGCGTTCTCACCTTTTAACAGGAAGTGACTACAGACTCTCCTTGGAAAATCAATGAAGACCCCCCCCCCCCCCCCCCGCCCCCACAATGCCACATCAGCGGAGAGGTGTCAGAACGAGCGTATGAACAGCAGCGGGGAGAAAAGGAAAAGGAGCCTTTGAAGATCAGTTTACTTATGTGGAAAGGCTTCCCGAACTGTGGCGTGTGACGAGGTTCAGATCACAACACGGAACACATGAAACAGACGACTCGCCGTGCAGCTCTCCTCTCGTGCTCAGGCGAAAGTCTGCACCTGGGAGTGGTATCGATCAAAAAGGCCGCAAGAGTCTTTCATATGCATCCGGTGATCCTTTCAGACCCTGAGCACTTTAGAGGGTCCTCGCAGCGTAATCAGGTTGCCTGCTGTTAAGTGCAGAATGAGAGACTGACTCCCAGGATGTGGTTTACTTTGAACGCAGCTCTAATTGACACTGATTGATTTGCTTGTTTCCCAAACATGTCCAGAGTCGGGACTCTGCCTGGGGGGAAGAGGGGGGGGGAAGGGAGAGTGGGGGGGTTGGGGGGGGGGGGGGGGTAACACAGTACAGCACTGTATTTTGAAAAATACCAAATCTCCACTATTTCCTTTTTAAAGTAATTTCGGAGATCCTCACGGGAGAGAAGAGTCGAACCTGGAAAAGATCCGCTCACGATCAGAGACTGCAAAATCAATTCACATCATCCACCCGGAAAACACGGGAGAGCAAAAGGTCTGGTCTCCTTTTGTTGCTCGGTGGCTTCACACATCAGGTCAAATTAAAGAAATAAAAGAAGATGGAGTGCAACAAATGTGAGCATTGAGATCACCAACAAAAGGAACTCTTACATTTACATGATAAACAATGAAAGTTTCTGGGATTCAAACACCAATTCAATCTTCCTTTTACACTATTTGATTTCAAACATCTCTTCCCGTCTCTTGTGGGCCCTCGAGCTGTTGTCACTTTTTCTGTGGGTTAGGGAGCTAGTTAGATAAGGACAAGTTCTCCTAATGCACTGCTGACCCAGCAGCAACAAAAAGGACCATTAAGAAGACTGCAACATCTCTCAGGGCCACGACTTCTGTCTCTCACGTAACACTCTTTGTTTGAGAGACATAACGGTTTGTCTTAATCCTTCAATCATGATTCATCACCAAAGATAATACCAAATTGAATAGGTGCTGTTTTAGTGCCGTCCAACGCTGAATGGCTTTGATTTCATGTAACAGGAAGCTGATGCACATCCTTCTATCTAGAGCTTGATATCATGGAGTTACATAATGTTATATGACAGAAAACTATAACATAGCATGGCGAGAGGGAGAACCCAGACATTACAACAGAGGAAAAAAATGCAGAAGACTGAAGTCGGACAAAGGACGTCTCTGTAAAGTGGTCACATCGAGGCAGCACAGGGATTGGACATTTTGTTGCCATTTATAGTGAAGCAAATTATACATTTTTGCACTTTCCAAAATCCATCATTGAATGTAAAGGTGAGAGAAAGCCAACATATTTTTCACCAAGAAATACCACATATGCACAAGACACGGCTTGAAGCTTTGCTTTTTATTTGCTCAGCTTGCTAGAAGCGTGGAACAAATTGCCGGGATAAATAGATTACCTGGATGTGGCTGGAGCAGTCTGCATTTTGACAGTGATGTATGGGAGGCTGCTATCACGCTTTGCAATTCACACAGCAAGGTCAGAACAAACGGGTAACACACTCTACTATGTAAAGGCACATAACAGCGTGAGCTCACATCTTCTTCAAACTGGAGATTTACCCTGCAGTGTGTGATCTTACTCTTAAGAAGCAGAACATACACGAATGAAGTGCAACGTGTAGATCTGTGCCATTACCCGTTTGAATAGACCATTTTTTAAAACTACATTGCACCGAAAAAAACACGTCATTTTTTTTCTTTCACTGTTTTTCTCACAAAAATACCTGTGAAAACCTACTCGGCATGCACTGCCGTTTCTAATCGTGAACACGGAGCGTGTTGTCTGAAAATGTCAGACCAGTGACTCCGTGATTCAGTGACGTGCAAACAAATCAGTGATCTCATCCCTGCTCATCACGCTTCACAGGCGCAGCGAGCACAAAATCCTTGAACTTTACGGTTTCTGTTCGTACATATGTATACACGGGTAAAAATTAATACAATTAAGTCAACATCCTCTCCCTGTTTTGAGCACCGTGTTTTATTCCCTCTCAAAATTAATTAGAAAAAAAGTTCAATTAAAGGGAAATAGACATCATAGTGTTAGAAAAAAGGTTCCATGGAATTACTACTTGACCTGTTTGTGTTATGTGACTAAGACATAGTAAAATCATTCAAATGTAGCTCTTTTCTGGCAGCAGGAGTGGAATCTTCTTTCCGTTTTTTAATAATCACTGTACTGTAAACAAAACGGTTCTCAACTGTGAATTTTACGGCTGCAAAAAGACATACTGTAATGAATTATACGGTGTCACTTTATTTTTTTACGGTAAACCCCTGGGAACCGCAGCTGCCAGTAATTTACCGTATATTTCACGGAAATCTTTTTACCCTGTGTCTGTGTCTTTTTTTGATAATCATTTACTGTAAACTAGGGGTGTAACGATTCATTTTAACAACGAGTCGATTTGTATCCCGATTCGTGGATGTCGATACGATTCAAGGACGATATTGGTTCATTTAGAACGATACGATCCAAAACGATTCAGTGACTTAAAATCGATTCAGTAACTTTTTAGCCAAAAATTCAACCAGTGTGACTGAAATACATTTCCTAGATTCCTGTTGTTTCTTGTAATAGAATCAGGTATCAATTAATTATAAATATAAATAAACAAGTAAACAACAATGAATGGCAAATGCATTCATTTTATTGGAATAAAGTGCAAACACTGCTGCAGCAGTGTAGCAGAAGAAAACCGTATTAGTGATATACACAAAAAACACCCCTGCAATAATGGTTTTCCCAACCAACTCTCGCAAAACCCCTCTATTTCAACCCTTTTGCAACATCCCCTCGGCTTTGCCGTGAAACCCGGAAGTTGAATCGGGGCTCGGGACGCGGGTGGGTTATCTGCATACTGCGTGAGCACGTCACGGCTCAGTCCGTGACAACCTTTATCATTAAAAGTGCTAAGAAAAAAGTCTGACGTGCTTAAATCCAATGGGTTAATTCCTAGTATCGATACAATCGATTTATTACATTTTAAAACAATGTTAGATCGATATATGTCGTCCATAAGGCCAACTCGCCGAGCACAGATCGATGTAGTTGGATCGGAGGAATATAAATCGATACATTGATGTAATAGATTAATCGTTACACACCTACTGTAAACAAAACGGTTCTCAACTGGGAATTTTACAGGGTGCAAAAAGACATACCGTAATGTCTTATACGGTGTCACTATTTTTTACGGTAAACCTCTGGCAACCAAAGCTAGTAATTTAGCTAATTTTAATCCGGCGCTAAAAGCTAGAATGAGTGCAGCACCAGCCGGGGACTTGTGAGCATCCCACACCCGGATGGCACCTCACACCCTTTTCTTTTGCGTTCATTAGCAGGGATAAACCGAGGAACTTGGAGAAAACCCTCTGCGACAGCGATGCTCGCACTTTTTCAGCTGGAAAGAAACTTATAATATTGCCGTCAATATTATATAAATATTGCAATGTCACAGAGCAGTAGCAGCCACACATTTTTTGGTCTTTTTTTTTGCGTTGATTAGCAAGGATAAACCGAAGAACTCGGAGAAAACCCTTTAAGACAATCTCATTACCAGTAAAACGACCACTATTGCTGCTCCTGCTATTACTTTTGTAACTACCATTACTACAGATGTTGTTGCTACAGATAAAACCAATATTACTATCAAACTTCAATGTAGCAGCACCAGCCAGGGACTTATGAGCATTCCCCACCCGGATGGCACGTCACACCCTTTTTTTTGCGTTGATTAGCAGGGATAAACCGAGGAACTTGGAGAAAACCCTCTAGGACAGGTTAGACAGGGTGGTCAATGTATTTGTGCCGCAGCAGTCATACAAAATGTCTTGATTTTTTTTGCTTTTATGAAGCAAGGATAAACCGAAGCACTCGGAGAAAATATAAAATATAAATATAATATTGCACAGAGCAGTAGCAGCCACACATTTTTTTGTCTTCTTTTTTTTGCGTTGATTAGCAGGGATAAACCGAGGAACTTGGAGAAAACCCTCTGCGACAGCGATGCTCGCACTTTTTCAGCTGGCAAGAAACTTATAATATTTTGCCGTCAATATTATATAAATATTGCAATGTCACAGAGCAGTAGCAGCCACACATTTTTTGGTCTTTTTTTTGCATTGATTAGCAAGGATAAACCGAAGAACTCGGAGAAAACCCTTTTAAGACAAACTCATCACTAGTAAAACGACCACTATTGCTGCTCCTGCTGTCAAAGAGCAGCCACAGATTTTTTGGTCTTTTTTTTGCATTGATTAGCAAGGATAAACCGAAGAACTCGGAGAAAACCCTTTAAGACAATCTCATAACTAGTAAAACGACCACTAGCGGTGACAGAACTCCTCACCACGAGCTAATTAGCATTATTTTCGGTCCTCGTCCCTCTTAATCTTGTGAGGCAGGTCTTGTCTTAGTCTTGTGAGGCGGTGAACGGTTTTGCCACGGCACTCAAGAATCTTTTGAACGTGCTGCGTTTCTTTGGCTTTATCATGTGCTTCACCATGGCGTCGCAGGCGTGCTCACGAACCAGCCCCTTATTTAGTTTCAGAAACAACGCCAGTATACTATTACAGCCAAAAATCCTCAGCAAATCCTTGTAGGCTTTCATGTCAGCTTTCTTGATGTTGTGTGTCCGTGCCTCCACGGCAACATCAAAGTATTGGATATTTCCAAGGAGCCGCTGCGTCAGTGAATCAACGATGACTTTGTGGCAGTCAGCTTCTACTGAATCCCCTGTTATACGACTGACTAGCTTCTCCACCACGGTCCTGCAGCCTAATTCGTCCCACAGATTTTGTGTGTCGTTCTCAGCTTGCACCTCTAGGATAGAAGCTGCTTCTGACTGAATAGGGTCCGTGGTTGTTGTGACCCTTTCCGTAACGGCGGGCAACTCTGAATTTGAAATGTTGCAGTCAAGTTCTGGTGTCCGTCTAAAATCAGCTTCTGAAGGAGTTTCTCCTTCCGAAGCAGTGTAATACTGCTCTCTCTGCACCTCTAGGATAGAAACTGCTTCTGACTGAATAGGGTCCGTGGTTGTGTCCTCCAAAATATCTTCATAATCGCCATACTGCTCTTCCTCGATGACAACGTCGGATGCCGCTGGCGCACTACCCTTAAGATAAGAAATTAGGGCTCCCATTTCTTTTCTTTAAATTCACTTGTGCACACAAATTCTACTATATGTTATGTCCTGAACTGAACAATGTTCCTGTACCCAACAGAAAGCTGTCTTTCTTGGCTGTAAATGGCCCAAATGTTAGATCAGTGGTCAGATCAAAGCATTTTATTAGCTCCGCCTATAAATATGAGAGTAGCTTAGCAACTGTTGCTAGGCAAAGCAAACAAAGTTGTTTGGTAACCATGATAACCAAACCCTCTCAGAGTGTTGTTTGGTAACCATGGTAACGTGTTGCAATGTGATGTATGAGGTAATCTCTTATTATTTTGTAAGAATCATGATGTTTTAACTCATTTTGAAAAATGACGAAGGGGAGTGTCTTTCTATACTTAAGCAATAAGGTACGAGAGGCTGTAGGCAACCCTCAAACCATTATATTATTGAAGATGAAGCAATGCCTCAAGTACCTTATTGCTTTTATAATACGGTGACCAGTGACATTATAAATAGTAAGTAAATGGCTGCCTTTCAGCACAAAATACCAAACGTTGTGCATCTCATTTCAGTAGTCTAGAGAAAAGGAGTCCATGTACATGCATGTAAACGGCATTGGATCTCACACCATCTCATTCATTCACATCGTTCATGACGTTTGTGGGATTTCCGGTTTTTCTTCCGGCGCTAAAAGCTAGAATGAGTGCAGCACCAGCCGGGGACTTGTGAGCATCCCACATCCGGATGGCACCTCACACCCTTTTTTTGCATTGATTAGCAGGGATAAACCGAGGAACTCTGAGAAAACCCTCTAGGACAGGTTAGACAGGGGTGGTCAATGTATTTGGGCAGCAGCAGTCATACAAAATGTCTTAATTTCTTTTGCTTTTATAAAGCAAGGATAAACCGAAGCACTCTGATAAAATATAAAATATAAATTTTAGGGGTGTAACGATTCGATTCGATCACGATTCCTGGTTGTCGATACGATTCAAGGACAATATTGGTTCATTGAGAACGATACAATCCGATACGATTCAATGACTTGAAATCGATTCAGTAACTTTTTAGCCAAAAATTCAACCAGTGTGACTGAAATAAATTTCCTAGATTCCTGTTGTTTCTTGTAATGGAATCAGGTTGCAATTAATTATGAATATAAATTAACAAGTAAACAACAATGAATGGCAAATGCATTCAAATTTAATTTGAATAAAGTGCAAACACTGCTGTAGCAGTGTAGCAGAAAAAAACCCGTATTAGTGATATACACAAAAAACACCCCTGCAATAATGGTTTTCCCCTACCAACCCCCTCTATTTCAACCCCTGTGGTACATTCCCTCGGCTTTGCCGTGAAACCCGGAAGTTGAATCGGGGCTCGGGACAACGGTGGGTTACCTGCATACTGCGTGAGCGCGTCACGGATCAGTCCGCGACAGCCTTTATCATTAAAAGTGCTAAGAAAAAAGTCTGAGGTGCTTAAATCCAATGGGTTATTTCCTAGTATCGATATAATTGATTTATTACATTTTAAAATGATGTTGGATTGATATATGCCGTCCATAAGACCATAAGATCGATGTAGTTGGATCGGAGGAATAGAAATCGATACATCGATGTAATAGATGAATCGTTACACCCAGGGTGCGATTTGACCAAAACGCAGAGGGGGGGATTTTTTGCTGCTGGTGTCGGCATGCGGGCTGACTGGGGGGGTTTAAGTAGAGTTTAAGAGTTTAAGTAGGCGAGCAGTTAAGTTGCATTCATCGCTAAGGGGAAATCCCTGCCCCCCCCTCCCCCGGCAGAGGGGGGGATAGGAAAACCAGAGGGGGGGAAATCCCTCCCCACAAATCGCACCTTACTTATACCCCTACTGTAAACAAAATGGTTCTCAACTGGGAATTTTACAGGGTGCAAAAAGACATACCATAATGTCTTATATGGTGTCACTATTTTTTACGGTAAACCTCTGGCAACCAAAGCTGCCAGTAATTTACCGTATATTTCACAGATTTGTTTTACAGTGAGTATGATTTTATTTTATTTTTCCAAATTAAATATATACCTGCTTTGAGTAGGATTGTCTAGCTCTTTGCTCCTGATGAAGAATAGTACTATTATTCTACTATTACTAATCTCATCAGTTGAGGTCCCATAAAAAAAAGTAAACACAGGCAGCCGGGTACAAACGCTGTCATTAAACCCTTCTGGAGAATCAATTGCGTTGCCACAAAGCCATCTACTCTGGGAATAACTTGCTTTTATGAAGAAGAACTGTGTTGTGCGGAATGACAAATGGCTGTGCAGAATAATTAAGAGGCTTGAATGGTCTTATATCTCTGTGTGGGTCCGAACTGAACAGGTTTCCACAACAACCGCCTGAATACCAGAGCCTGGAGAGTAATGAATGGCTCATTGTGCCTCGGCTATTTTGGCAACAGAGTGATAATAACTGGTTAGGGTGATTTATGTAATGACTGAAATATTTGGGCCATCTTTGAGTGTTTGAAAAGAATGGCAAAGGAATGTCTCATCTATAGTGTTCATTTAGTTTTAATCATTTTAAATTGTCACAATCATCCTTAAAGGAATAGTTCAGTATTTTGTAAATAAATAATTTTCTAAATGTCCATCATGTCTGAAATGAAACCTCATATTATATTCTCACAAGAGCAGTATTTTTTGTCAGTTTGGAGCTACTTTGGCACAGCAGCCTTCAGCTGAAATCATCCCCGAAAATATTTTGGTCCCAGCTCATAAAAGCACTTGACAGCATCAGAAACAGCAGCGTGAACAGGAAGGAGCCAGACAGTCGAGTAAAAATAACTCCCCGTCCTAATGACGCATTCCCTGCGTGCATAAAGCCTGCTGGTGTTCAGCAGTTTTGTCCAGCAGCTGTGAACTGTTCATCACAGTAAATGACAATGATGAAGACGGTTGGTGTGCGAACAACCTCTCAAACCACTTCAGAAGCATATTCCATTTTAATTTTTAATTCTTCTTCATATCTTTAATAGAATAACTGTTTTTACCTGGTCGGAACTAAATAATGTATAGTGTACTCCATATAACTCCTCCTGATGTTGCTATATACATGTAGATAGAATTGTAACAATTGCTGTTAGATTTGCAAAGTCGTTTATTTCAAAATAAGTCATCGTTTGGGACGAGACAAGCCTTTTGTGTTTCTAGTTGTGTTCACATCACGTCCCCCTCTGCCATTAGTTCAGGACTCGGGACTGACAAAATGAACTCCTGCTTTCACAGAAAGTTAGTTTCAGGCAACAAAACCACTCAGGTTCAGGAAAGGAGAGAGATTGATGACTCACAAAGACGAAATGTCTCCCAGTCAACACTGAGAGTTGCTGTAAATGTCTGTCAATGACGCGCGAGGCTTCACGTTGGAGCTACTTGTCCGTCTGCTGTGTTTGTATCAGGCGTCGAGGACCAATGAACCAGCATCGATCTTCGACATCTGACATGTGATCGCCGGCACTGAACCATTAACTCTTCGCTGCTGAACTCGGGAGCGTTTCTTACTTCGTCCTGAAACGCAGGCAGCTCGATTGTGTTACATTCACACGTGGGATCGAGTTCACAGAAGCCAGCTCTCTTTTCTACCGTCGGCTGTAAGAAGACACCTCTGCGTGTGATTCTCTCTGTCGTTTGTCAGTGTCTGGGTTTCACACGTTTCAAACGAGGGCAGGCTGGGAAAGTTGTGGAAGTAATGTAATTAAATCCGATTTAAACAAGCATGAATGTTTTAGACAAACAGAGACGTCCAGAGTGCGACTGTGCACTCAAAACCTGAGTAAATCGGATTGAGATCAATTTGATTTCAGCTTTCGAAAAAAACAATTGCGAACTAAATTTGTTGAATAACCAATTGAAACAAAGTGCCACTGTAGGATAGTAAAAGAAACTCAACAGCCCTGGAAGTACAATTTAGTTAAATGACATCGTGTCAACAGGGGTATCAAAGTCCAAGAGGATTGCATTATCAAAGTGATCGATTGTTGAATAAACAACAAACCAGCAGCCACGTACGAATGAACATGTTCATCTGTCCGTCCAATCCAAGGCCTTTGGCTGCAAGCAGTTTTCAAATTAGCCAGCCTTGAATATCAAATAATTCAAGATGAGACCGAAAGGTTTTAGTCCACACAAACATGCCTCCCTTTACACAATGGCCACAATAAGACGTTACACAAGCGGCGGCCTAACGAACGTAATCTGCCAAGATTTTCAAACAGAGTTCCTCTTTGTTTTGAGTTTGAACTCGCCTCCGGCACCGCCAGCGCTGTTATTCACGCATCCCCTGCACTGTGGGAATACATGGCACTCCACAGAGGAGAGGGAGAGCCGCTGAAGAGGTAAGTCAGCCTCACCAGTTCTTTCTCTTTTTTTTTCTTCATTTGTTTCAAAGCGATGTGAAACTGTCAGTTTGTACATAATCTCCTATGCGGGGACGATCTCGCTCATTGCCGACGCCGCTGGCTGGTCGTCTGTGTTAGGAGGTCTGCATGCTCCTGCAGAGGCCTGAATTTGCGAGCGTAAAAAACGAACTCACCGTCCTTTGGGTTCATCGGATGAGTAAACAATTTGCACCCAACTCATCAATGGTCAGTGTTAAAGTTCAGTGTGAAGACGGTTCGGTCTCACGTGTCTCCAAATAACATCAGATCGATTTTTCTGTCATGTGGATACGTGAATACCACGTTGCCTTTGTAACATAATTTTCCGAAAATAACATAGAGTCCCTGTTTACCATTAGGTGACAGCAAACCACAAATTAAGCATTTTGCATGCGCTTGTATTACGTAAACTGACATATAAATGATGTATATTCGCCCAGGTGGGAAACCATCGACTCGGAGGCGGTGATGTGGAAACCATTTTCCTTTTTGATTATCGGGGGGCCTTCTCTCTTTGATTGTTCGGGTACCGGTAAGCCTCTTCTCATAAATGAACGGGGCCGACATTGATCACGCTCAGATTGTTTACCAAGCAGCCAGTCAGAAAGCTCGAGAGCTGAATTGATTTTGAATGGATCACAGGACAAATACAGGAATTCAGCGGATTAAACATAATCATTATCCATGCATGCAGGTGAAAATAAACATAATCATTATCCATGCACGCAGGTAGAAATACAGCATTTTCTTTAAATCTTTTCCTGTCGTTTTGCACTGGTGAGGTCATATTCTGTGGCACACAATGTCAAATCCTTCACACGGCCTGGCTTTGAGAGATTGTGGATGGAGTTGCAGTTATTCTGCCATTTACTGGTTCTCTCACCGAGGAATAACGGAAAACTGCACTTTTCGATTTAGCACATAATAGAAAGGCATTAGGTTTGTGTGAACAGAGACTTAGATGTAATAGAACTGTGAAAATACCACAATGTCTGGACTGATCAATATCTATCATGGCTGACACGTTACAGGGCTATAAGGGTAACATTGCTTCTAGGCGAAAAAAGGTTTGTATTGAACAATCCATTCAAAGGTAATCCCATTCACAGAGATGTCAGCCCTCCCTCACGTATAATGGGATTACTTGGCACTCTGCTCATCAAAATAAATACTTTTAAAAATACACCAGCAATGTCCACTTCCAGAATTTATGGGTGTGATCAGTGTGATGTTAAAATAAGAGATCTCTCAGAAATCAATAAAGTATTATATCCGACTTCAAAGCAATATATATTTTCCTGGAAGCCTGTCTTAAAGCACGAACAGTAATTAGCCATCACTTCACTTAATGGGGAAGTGATAAAACAGTGATTAGCTCGTCTTTGTTGCCTTGATTAATTCATTCGCTGGTGGAAAGCAAGCAGCTGCAAGTCTCCTAATCAGCGGCAACAATCATCACAACACGGCAACCAAGACTGTCCGTCATGATTTCACAACAAAAGATTTGAATTTTAAAGCGTTTGTAATGAAATACTTTGTGATTCGATATGTTCGTCCACACGCCAGTAGCGGGGAACATGTCTGTGGATTTCTAATTTAAACTTACAATAATTGTTCTATGCTTTACACAGCTCAGCCAACCAGTATTGAAACTGGATCATCAAAAGTGTGAAGGACTTGACTTTTAAAGGATTAGATGATTATGTTTTCTTTCTGTCACTACAAAATGAGGCTCATTCTGTGAAACTTTTAATACTTTTATTAATCACACATGTCTTTATTGTTCTTCTTCTCTCACATGCAAGATGCCATTCGTAAACAAATATAAATGCTGCATGATAATTATTTATGTTTGTGGATAACATGTTAATTTTCCTCTTTATACTTTCTGATCTAATTAAGCTGTCAAAAATAATGTCATGTACACAACAAAGGGGGTAATTTGAGGCCATGATAGTTATTTAGAAAAAAATCAGAAGAAAACCCAGCATTTTGTGTCCTGTGGTTTTTGTTCCTGTCGTGTTTAAGCAGACATTCTGACACGTTATCGCAGGATAAATAGTGAGGCAGTTCACAAGGGCCTCATCTATAAAAGCACTTCTATTAAGCAATTATTAATGTCATTGGTAACACCTTTCTATTGTGACCATAAATGTCTGCTGAGAATGGACATTTAACTTAAGAGTGAGTCTTAAAGGATCATTTTCACTAGACCATTTTTAAAGAAATATAAAGACTTTTTTTTTTTCACAAAATAGGCCGTGGAGTTCTTTACAAAAGAGCCTCGGCCATTTGTTACATATGACATATGGGCTTTGTCGTTTTTATAAAAAAGTTGCTAAAACAGGAGTGAATAGTGTATTTTCTGTGGACTATTTTTAGCAGCAGATGAATTCCCATTCACACGTTCACGGCTCTGCGTTTGGTTTCACAGGTTTGTCGACGGAGCTGAGAAGGTTTATCTGTCGTCATGAAGACGCCTCGCTGTAACAGCCTTCATGAGCAGCACACCGCAGACCTTCATACCAACAGTAAAAGCGGTGACCTCACAGTCCCCAGTGTCGCTGCGGGCCGCAGTAATCCCCCTTCCCCTTCATGTGTGATGAGAAGTGGCCTCATTAGCTCGACGCTGCTGTTAAACGTTTGATAGTTAAATCTCGGGTAAGCAGCCTCTTCTGTAATCACATTAATTTCATCAAGCTCGGACACGACTGTGGAAGAAAATGAACCACGAGGAGCTCGCTGAGACAGAGCAAAAATACTGTCAAATTCTGTAAATCGTAAAAGAATTTCAAAAGGTCACATAAGGATTTTTCAGGCTGAGGCTGTTTTTAAACCCATTTAGTAGATTAATGAAATCGCATTAAAGGGTGACTGACTCAAATTAGTGCTGAAGAAAATGTCAGCTGTTGTGACAAAAAGGGGCTTGACTCTTTTCGTGGCTCGGGATGAACATAAAACGGTGGCGGCGCAGCGGCAGACAGTGGAACAGAAAGGAAGATTTAATAACTTCAGAGTTACAATTCAGCAAAAAATTAACAACAGGGTCTTGATCTACACAATTCAGGGTGACAGCATGAAATGTACACCGTGTTAATTGTTTTCTCATGTGTGAAACGCAATGACGAGGTGACGCTGAGAAGCCAATGCGTTTATTTCAGATACTTTCAATCACATCAATATCTTGTTGAAATATGTGATGTTATATTTAACCTTGAATTGAATGCACTGCATGTCGTTGCTATGACAATGAGTCCACAAATGGAGCAGCAGCAGCAGCAGGCAAAGGCTTATTTACAGATGCTTTTGTTTTTTTTTTTAAAGCTGCTTACCTCATGCGTCTCATACAAACAGGAACCTTCCCTCATCCATGTGTTTATTCAACATTTCCTGATACCAAGGCTTTGTCCTATTTGTTATTATGAAATGAACAAAACCTTTAGTTAAAGTGAATCTAAGATTATAAAAACACTTTGTTGATCGCATGCAAGGAAGTTGAAGCAGCGCAGGCGGAACAATGCGCAGTGGGCGAGGTGTCTTTTGGCTGCAGATAGCAGTGTTAAATACCATAGTTGCACTTGTACAAGCATAAACAAAGTGGGTGTCTCAAATGCATGAGGCTAGTAGTTGTTCATAACGTATGGTCAAGTAGTTACGTTGCTAAACTGTTTCAATTAAAGTAACCACACAGCTTTAGTAAACTGAGAAAAAAAAAACTGTTTTTACTTATTTCTGATAACAAAAGGGACTGAAACCTGACGCTCAAATGTGATGAAATAAGGAATCTATCATGGAAACCGCTGAGCAAAAGAAGGTTCTCAGAGCCGCCTCAATGAAACTAAGTGTACAATATGGCCCACCATGAAATGATCAACGGCGTAATGAAGGAGCTAATGAGGGGGATCAAGATGGCTGCAGAGCCAATAAATCAACACAACTGCATGCCGACAATGATAAGGGAGCAATAAGTAACAACGGTCAGGCAGCAGAGGGGGTGAGGGGAGGGGGGGGCGGGCGGGTGGGGGAGGGTACATCTAGGGGTCGACGCTGCGAGCCAATGTCAAGAACACATCCAGGATATTTTCTTTTAGCTGCTGAAAAAGAAAGAGCTTTGTGTTGTAGAAAAATGCTTATTCTTAAACATGATCAGAATACAATACAGGTCAAACGTTCAAATGAATCCATATAAATATGGAAATCA
This sequence comes from Apeltes quadracus, assembly GCA_021346845.1. Taxonomy (NCBI): domain Eukaryota; kingdom Metazoa; phylum Chordata; class Actinopteri; order Perciformes; family Gasterosteidae; genus Apeltes; species Apeltes quadracus. The sequence continues at coordinate 9,755,507 of CM037932.1, read as the reverse complement.
TTGAAATTAATAAAAAATTCCTCTTGATAGTTCTCTAAAAGAAATCGATCCTCAAGATGCTCGCTGAACTGTCTGACAATCAATAATCCCCGATAGTGAAGAGGATCCCTCGTGTGAGCATGTTGAAGGGTCCATGCTTCAGACGTCTTACCAGCACATTCTGAAATCATTTAGGAATAAATTGACCTCACGCAGACAATTCACGGCGTTTGTCAGTAGTGGATCAATGTTCATGAATTCAACACCGAAACATTTTCACCATTGATAAATACTGTCATGAAATGCAGATGGGGAAGCAGCGCAGTGACAACAGAGTGAAAGGACGGAACAAAGAGAGCAACGCATTATACAGTATACAGAAAATACAAAAAAAGTCCTGTACTAGAATCCACCCAGGGTTTTTTCCCCTTTACTCTACGACTACCAAATGACATCATATATAGTACAAAACAAACCAATACTTTGCAGAACACATTTCTGTGATGAGCTTGTTGTTGAATGATTCGTTGCCAGAGATGGGATCTGTGTGTAGATGCACTATTTCAAACCCATAACATTACTACGGTACTTTTAGAGAAGTATTCAGATCCTTTAGTTCACGAAGAATCAGACAATATCTTCAATCACAGCACAACAAAAAGTAAATACCCAGAGGCCCACGAGGTCCAGGGTCACAAATGAAAAGGTCACACAAACAAAGACACCAAACAACAACAATGAGATGCACAGAACAACAACCGAGACACAAAGAGACAACCCTAATGATGCAAAATGTCTACAATCAATGGAACAGCATAAAACAACCATGTGACTTCTTCAGACCGGATGCTTCTATTAGGGGGAGGGAATAGATTTATGACCCGCCGGCACGGAGAGCAGAGTGGACCAGTATCAAATATTGATAACACAATAAGCCAATTCACATGGGAAACAGAACAGAGCACGCAGAATGAGACTTTGCACATGCAGTATGCATCGCACATACAGTCACACGCGCGTGCTGCCATGAATACACCTCATGCATGCTAATGCAATGCTAATGCTAATGGAGCAGACGTCTCTCGTGCCTCCGGACGCATCGGCGAGCGCCCAGGGGAGCGATTGGCAGAGTCGCGCTCGCTCGTAGCACGCGGCCATGCCCGCCGGGGACCGGCCCGCCACACTCCTGCAGCTCACTCAGCGATAGCTTAGCTGCTGCACCCCTTTAATACCATAAAACAGATCCGCATCCCTCCTGGCAGAGCCAGATGTCATGCCCAGTCAAACCCTCCAATCGAGAGGAAATGCAAACACGCACAGTAGTATTTGGTTGCCGAGCGAAAATAATGAGGGGTTATCAGTATTTGTAGAGAGAGCATATTATATCCCATCAAGAGTTCAATGAAATGCCCAGGCCACGTATGAAAGAAATAAACCGTTCCTTAAATTTGAATAACAATAGGGAGCATCTTTGCTGGGTGCTGCAGGCAGCTTAAATTGTGCCCAGTGTTTGATTTGGGACTCGACCAGAGTATTTACATAATCTGAATCAAATGTAAATCAAGCTGTTTCATCTTTGTCTCCCCGGTATACGAGGGGCTAAAGTGGGTGCTCAAAAAGAAACGCCACCCCCTCAGCAGGGGGAAAAGAGTCCTCATTGTTGAGAAATCTGGAGTGTGAGGCCTGAAGCATCTTCTTTTCAGCTTAACTCGGCCTTCAAAATAAAACGGTTTTACCCCCTGAAGCCCCCTGAAGGAGAAAGGGTCGCCTGTTTGTATTTATGACACCATCCACCCAATCGGGCTGTTTTGGTCTTAATCTTTCCCTAATTAAGTGCACGAAATACCTGTCGAATGACGGGGACAGCTGGAGCGGCCTGTCCGTCAGCAGATCAGCTCCGCTCAGTTATCCAGAGGGTGAAACGCAGACTCTCAACTGGTGCTCTCGGCCTCTTTATTTCTGTCTCCATGCTCACGCCGCATGTTAAGGCTCCACATGCACGTGTGGTCCATGACTGTTGGAAATGTGGAGCTTGGTACTGGCTGTTTATTGGTTGCTGCATGTTTATCTCACGACGTGTGGGTCTACGGTCGATCAGAAGGCTTCTCTGGTGATACGTCTGAGCAGGCATTCATTAATGAAAACCTCATCAAATTAACATTAAAATCATTGCGGAATGCATAATTAATAAGCCAGAGCTGTTTGCCAGGAGGAGTTTAATTAATCAAACAATCAAAATGAATCATCTGCATGTGGAGGTGAGGAAGTAAAAATATCAGTGTTGCTCTGCTTTGGTTTTACTTCAAAGATGCAAAGCCGTTGTGTTGTGTTGTGTGGCCTCGCTTGGCTGAAGCTTCGTAAATATGCAGCACTGAGCCAAAAGTGTTGTTATTCGTGAACGCTGTGACCTACATAGTAACATTTACAATTCTCCTCCATGTGCATCGGCAGCTAATCAAGGCGGCCCACTTAAGCCCGTCAGCAGCAGCTTCAGTCCGACGGCAGGCAGAATGAAGGTTCTCTAAAACATGAATAACACAACCCTGATTGACTGAATGGTTTTTACATTGTTATTCATCACTGACACTTGCAAACCCGAGAGTTGAGTAGTTAAAGCACTGATTCCACCTTTTGTACGCAAACACCGTTCGTTTGAAAATCTCTCTTTACATCTCCGTCTTAGAGAGTTTTCTGAGTGATCTGAATAATGTTTCCATAATAACGTAAATAATAGATTGAGTCAAGCACTGCTGGCCTTTCTGGCATCGCTTTGCATCTATCGCCACCTGCTGGAGACTCAGCTTTGGTGCAGGTGGGTAAATAAGCAAAACATCAGATACGCTTCAAAACAATCCAATCTAAGGTATTTTCCAAGATGAAAAAGGCAATAATATATATACTGTATATGTAAGAGAATGTATGAGGATCATCCTCTGCTCCGGATTCAGTTATTCTCAATTATTCTCAATTTCTGCAAATATTAAAAGATCCCTTCAAATCACAGTCTCATAGACAAAAAAAACGTTTTAGACAAAAGAATGGTTATTTCTCTCTTAGATAATCTTATGAACCAAAGTCCCTGTAAACATTTCAGTAACTGTAACAGGGTAATGTTGGCAGCAGTGAGTATAAAAATGTTGTATTTGTGTGTGTGTGTGTGTGTGTGTGTGTGTTTGCAGAAAAAATGTAATGCAAATATTGAAGTGTATCACAATCATTAAAAGTTAGTAAGCGATGGAAAATAGTCAAATTTATGAACTGATGATTTGTATTTTATGGTATTTTATGGAATGAATACTACATCACTGAACTTGACGGCATGAATCAGAAAAGTAATGCATTTATTTGTTACTGTTTTATTGCAAACAAATCCTGTGATTTCATGTAAATCATTATTTATTATTTTTATAAAAGAAAGTTCCAGCGGTGTGGAAAGTTGTCAAACTTAGTGTGAATGTTTTTTTAAATGTAAATGTGAATTCTGAAGACAATAAATTAATTAAAATTACTTTTTACCGAGAACTTTCTTCACCACCAAACACCAACATACACAATCAAACTTTATTATGGGAAAAGTTGACTGTATTTGTGGTTTGATATTTGTAAGTATTGTTGAGAGTTATTATGAAATACAGGCTCAGTACCTCCACTTTTCCTCCGACTGAGACTCAACACATCTTCCACAAGGTGGCAGAAAACACCACAAGAAATGTTCTTCAGCACCAAACATCAAACAACGTGACTACAGACTCTCAGTTCATGTTGATACGCAGTGGTTTTGTGATGAGATACAATGAGGCACTGGGATGTCGTAACAGCCGGCTTGTGGTGTCAACTGCGCTTGTTTATAATGACATCATCGTCTTATTATGAGAAAAATATATAGGGGAAATGTTTTATAATTCATGCTGCAAAGTTTGTATATATCTGGAAAATTAAAAGGAAGCAATGGTAGAATTTAAAGAGATATTAAAAGGTTTATTACAAGAAATGATTCAATTCAGATTTATAAACGGAACATCCACAAGTCACAAGTACACTTTCAACACCACACTCTTTTTTAGCAGTTAAGTTGGGGTCAAACATCTAACGAAAGTTCTTATAATCACAACTCAAAGTTTAAAGCACTTTTTTAATGATATTTATCTGACTGAGACATTATCAAGGAAATAGTTAAATTCTCGCAGAGAATTATTACCTCATGCAGACAAGCACATATAAGTAAAAAAAATGAAATAAAAATAAAAAATCCTATTTTAAAAAACAATGTTCTCATAAAACTACACAGTTGTAAGCCAGTAAAGACTACGATAAAACGGCAAATGGACTTGATGGTTTCATTTGCGTCCAACTATTATTTCAATGATGAAAGGCTCACAAGTCTTACAGGCCGTAGCAGTGTTCCTCTAATATACATGATTCCAGTTCACATCTTAATGCTGTAAATTTACATGACGAAGACATCGAGCCAGGAAGAGGCCTAACGAGTGAAGCCTTGTTCAACTGGGCTCAGCTACTGAAACCACACTATGCTAGAAAAATTAAAAAAGACCCAACACGATCACATAAGATGCATCAATGACGTTATTTACAATGCTTTAAAAAAACGTCATTGAAGATGCAAGATAATGTCTTTCTGCATTTAAGTCATAAACAGGCACTTAAAAAGCAAAGACGGTGTAAATAAAGACATTTTCGTTACTGAGAAACTATGTTTCATGAGACCTTTAATTGGAGAAAACAACTGTCAACAATCTAATCTGCACAAAAAAATGTACAGAAGAAATTCTTCCAAAAACATTAATGGCACTGAACGACATTACCAAGAGTAACGGAAAAGGAAGTGCAATCCTACAATCACTGCTTCAGCGTCAGACTACAGGCGGATTCCTAAGAAGCTCACGGCCTTAAGAAGTTATTTACTCAAACATTCAAACTAAACGATGCGACTACAGCCGATCGCACCCACAGAAAAGTTGTCCGATTGGACCGTTTACATTTGTGTATCCAAATCGACTTCTTAAAAGCTGTCGGTACTTTAAATGTGGACTGTGAATCTCTAAAAAGGTAAAACCCGTCATCCCTCACAATGTGCAAAACGTGTGGAGCAAAATATGAAAAAAAAAAAGTTCATCATGAAGATGAAAACCGACGAGCAAACTGGCAACAAACCACCGATCCACTGATCAAACCTTCAGGCCGGTTGCTTTTAAATAAAGAATAATCATAAATAAATCACACAAACATCTTACACCTAAAGTGCCTGTACTTCTGTGGTCATCGATTCCAACGGAGGACCAAAACGTAGCGAACTCAAACCGATGAAAAACACAACGGGGTCCAAACGAACGATGACAGAGCCCCTCTCCTGTGAGGGGACGGCGCTCCGGTGTCGGCGCCAGGCGCAGTCTGGGGGGGCCATCAACTCCCTGAAGGCTGCGCCCGGGCCTCCTCTGTGCTTTGGCTCGACGTGGCGCCGCTGGCCGAGGAGGAGGAGGAGGAGGAGGAGGAGGAAGACGAGGAGCAGCTGACCCCGTTGGAGGTGCTGACGGAGCTGTGCTGGATGGCCTCGTTCTGGGGGCTGCTGGGGACCGACATCTCCTCGCAGCTCTCGTCCTTGTCGGAGACTGCGTGGCGGAAAGAGGAGAAACACACCTGCTGAAAAAGGCGCGTGACGCTGATGTTCCGATCAAACCGATATTCCAAAAAGTCTTGGGAGAGCTGCTGCGGCACGTCGGCCTCATCAGGTGTGCGTGTGCGGTGTGAACGAGTCGTTCCATTAATCCCCATAATGCAACTTCTACACCCCTTTCCTTTAATCACAGCTCCAATGTCAATTTAAACCCACATCATAAGGGTGCATTAGATTCCCGGGCATGTGGCAGTGTTTCCCATCCCTAACTGCGTTCTCATTTGTTTTTTGTTACCTTGCCAACTACTGCAGCGACAGATGATTACAGCACCTGATTTTAATGATGCTCACACCGGAGAGTCGGGAAGACTTGGAGTCGAAATGCCACCAGCTGTTAGGCAGTTGCATTGAATTAATTGGATCCTGATGGGGGGAAAAAAGACTCTACTCTCATGCTCTGTTACCGTAAAGGAATAAGGAGCACGGTGATAATTAATATTGTTAATGACACAAAGTCACTTGTTATGGTACTTTGTAATTAATGGCAGGATCTTTTCATTTCAGACTGTAAAAATGCAGATTCCTCAGCAAGGAGAAGCAATTAAAGTGCAATGCAAAATGTCTTCACATTAGCGGCTCCGCGTGCCTTCTTGACTGGCCTCTGACCGCGTGATTTAGTGCGCGTGAATGTCAGAGCTCTATAAACTCCCCTCGCTGTTTTACCACGCAGAAGGTCAGTCGCGGAATAAATCAGCGCGGCGGTTTCGTTCTGTGTTCAAGTGAGCATCATCGCCCCTAACGACATTAAGGGGAGGCTGTCTGACGGATCCGGGTCCCTCGGCAGCCGGGGCTTCTTTCTGCTCTCTGGGTTCCTGAAGTGGGCTTTTGGCTGTAAGCAGATGGGCAGCTCCGGCTGCCAAGCGAAAGCGTGTTCCTGGCTTGTTCGCGGGGCAGTCTGGGCAATTTCCTTCCACCTGCCGCCGCGGCGGCGCCTAGGCAGGACAATGAAGGGTATTACCGGGCCTGCGGGGCGGTGTAACCTTTCGGGATATGGAACATAGAGAAAAGCGGGGATGCGGAGGGAGGTTTATGAGGCCTTTACATGAGCGAGAGCCACGGATCAGTTAGAATCAAATCATTGTGCTACGTGGAAAGATCGCTAAGAAGCTTGGGTCATTTTTGAAAAACAAGATTTCTGATTTAACTTGAAAGTATTAGCTGCTACACCTGTGCATATAGCGATATATGAAATGCGCGTTAAGTTATCAGGCAAGTGATGAATAATATGTAAATATACAATATAAAAGGAAGAAATAGCTTAACCCTTTGGATGGTTTGAGCAAAGCGGAAGAGAATAGAGCTTAAATATGTAGCTGGAGGCCAAGTTGAAAAAGTTAGCGGTTGAAGAAGTGAAACTAATGGATGAACTGTAGAAGCTCCGGAGCCTTCAAACGTATTGTTATTTTGCTCTGTTATTCTCCGGGACTTTTTGCCTGGAACCTACCCTCATTAGGCAAACTGATAAACTAGGGTATTTGGATGAAGTTCCATCTTCCCGAGGAGGGTAAAACGTGCTCAAAACGTCATCCTTCACAGAGGTCTAAAAAACATGGGCCAGACACCCTCAGCAAACACAGGAGAAAAATGACCCAATTCATCCGCCGATCTCTCTGGAAAAACAAACCAGGCGACACCAAATGAGACCCGGCTGTGACAGCCCTCTATTGCCTGGAAAGCACCGCGTCCCCGTAACGCGCGTGACGCGTGTCAGTGGGACGGTTGGCAATGAGGGAAGCATAATGAACCGCCGGGCCGGCCGGACACGCCGCCGCGAGAGCGCGCTGCAGTCTTGTCAGGCTGGCTGCTTTAATGGACTCATTTCAGAGGCAATCATTGTCAATACAAGTCAGCCGAGGTGTTCGGTGGCCACGGCGGAGAGGCGGCGTGGAGCGCCACTTGCTCCGTGGAGGTGAGTTATGAGCGGAAAAAAAACCCGGATGACACGGAGCCCCGGTCGCTGGAAAAGGAAGAAACATTGGTGATGCAAGTCTAAATGAGACTGTGGGATGAACAAGAGCCGGCTGACATCGGGACATTTAAATGAAGAGGCTGCAAAACGGCAGAATCCTCCCTTCTGTTGAAACGGTAACGATGGTTTCTAACGGCCTGGTTGTTGGGAGAAAGATCTTGACATCAAAAGCACTTGGTCGCTCAAATTCCGTCCTGCAGACGGCTGGTTTTGTCTGATAAAAATGTATTTAGGTGTTAAATGAGGGGGGGGAACAATTGGTTTCTTTGGGATACCACCTGTGGCCCCCTTTCAAAAGGACACACACAGCCTGGAACTGCCCATCAATATCTGAACTTTTGCAAAGTTTTCCTTATTTTCTTCATGCCTTTTACCGTTGAGCCATAAGTAAGACGTGTCCTTCGCGTGGCTCGCCGCAGCTCATTTCAGAAGGCTTTCGCCGGAAGCCTCAGGCTGGGAATAATGGAGCGTTACTCACTGCGATAGCCAGATTTCTTCTGCATGGCGGTTACGGGGCAATCTTTATGAGCCAGGAGAAGCTGCTTCAGCTGAGCCACTTCGTTTCTCAGCAGGGTGACTTCATTCTTTGAGAGAGAGAGACAACAGCCCTCAATAAAGGAGTTCTGTCCGGAGTATGAGGAACATTAGTTTACAATTCAAATGACAAAAAAAGGCAACATGGGGCACATGGTTTAGAGCTTTAAAGTTATTGGACAAATGACTGAGCTGTCGGGATTGTCGGGGCAACGCGGCAGATGCAGCCAGATTTACACTATTGTGTCATTACAGCTCCCAGGGGTGCTGAGGATTTCTGCATGTTGTAAAAGAGCCACATTACGCTGAAGGTGACTTTAACTGGATTTAGAGGCCACCAGAACACCCAATGGCAAATTTAAGCTCCTTATCTTTTCCCTTTAAAAAAGGACTATTGGCAGCTTAATCTATTGAAAGCAGCCAATTTATTTGATTTAGTATTGCTGGTGCTGCTGCTGGTGAGCTTTTGAGAGACAGATTTAGCCACAGCTGGAGGGAGCCGATGCATCACGAGTCGCTAAAGCCATGTACACTCCGTCTCCAGTACGAACACCTTCCTTTAATCTCACTCATTTCGCTGGGCAGAGAAAGCACAGTGTTTGGTGAGACAGTAATTAACAGCCACCGAAGCTGCCGCATTGAGGTCACACTGTGTTTTACCTGACATTTTTAAAACAGGACTTAAAGAGTTAAACCAGTTTCTAACTTTGAGAATTAATCAAAATTGAGCAAATGGGCCTCGGGTGACGCTGCGAGCCCTGTGAGCTGCCTGGTCTGACATCTCATTAAAAAGCCAGTTAAGGATGATGTTAAAATAATTGTGCATCATTAAAGGCAGTTTCACTGATCAGCTGGGTCACGTCAGCGTTTCTTTTTTTCTTGCAAAAACGGCACCGCTGATTAATACCTTCATATAATATGTCCTTTTATTTTCTGTCCCGTGTTCACACCTTTACATTCAAATACGATTTCACAAAGCAGACTCACGACAGATGTTTTTGGAACCAGATATTGACTACATGACCCTAATTCTTTGAATCGCAGTTTTTCCCCTCCTCCACCTTCCACATCTTACTCTGCTTTCATAGAGAAATAAGACAGTGAGCAAATAAACACCACATCTCATTTAATTGTCTGGAACACCGATGGGCCGCCCCCCCCCCCCCCCCCCCCCCCCCTCCGGCTCACACTTATCAACAGAGACAGCAGATACATGAACTGTTTCGAACTTGTCAGCATTAGATCCTAATTGCTTCCAGCAAAATGAAGGTTCAAAAAGACACCTTTCCCTGGGAGGATTTTTGAGGCCATTCGGTAAACTGCCGAGACAGAAGCGAAGACACGCTTGCGCGCGGCTGACATCTGGAGGATACATCTTTATTGACAGGGACCTATCGAAGTGAGGGGCTCACACGCCGCTGCTGTCACACGGCAGCTCTTCTTAATCGGCTTTAATGACTTCATCACCGCAGAAGGGGAAAAGCCTGTGCGTGCACACACACACACACACACACACACACAAACCCAGACAAACAAAGAGGAGACGAGGCAGCTGGAGGGGAGGAGGCAGTGAGCACCTGTAGTTGTCCGTTCATCGAGTTGAGGTCTTCAGACTTCTTCTCCAGAGACTGGACCCACACTTTCCTCTTCTGCCGGCAGCGGGACGCCGCCGCCCTGTTGCGCTCCAGGAACTTGCGCCGCTTCTCGTCGGGGTTTTCGCTCGTGGTCCTGCGCCGCCGCCCCCCTGTGGTCGGGGGGTTCGGCGCAGCGGGTGCCGGAGACGCCTGAACAACAATAATAGTTCAGTCACACACTGAACGACACACATTTTCGTTTAAACAAAAACAAGAGGGAATCAAATCAAACACCCACTACGCTTTCATGTTTTAAGGTTTCATAAGAATCCTGAATGACCCTCATAGTTAGGGAAGTATCCCTCCCACATTCGGGTTCGGTAATGTTTGGATGTTTTGGTTACTACTTGATTCCAACAGCCTAAAAATACCTTTACTGAGAATATCCTTTTTATTTAATTTATAAGAAAAGTCATGAAATGTAATCCAAAAGAAAAAACAAAATAAATGGCCTGTTACTTGAACAAAAAACAAAAAAAAACTAAACTATGTAACAGTTTGACAGTAACGGACATAACAGGTACTTAGTAAAGCTCAATATGTACCCCTGCTCTTTTCTGTACGCGTGTAAGCATGAGACACAAGCGGAGCACTCACAGGCGTCTCTGTGGTGGAGGTGGCGGGCTGCTGGAGGGAATTGGGGGACGGCTCCTCCGTGGCGGCCAGGGGAGTGGCTGGAGCAGGAGTTGGGAAGGGGGCGGGACTCGGGGCCGCGGTCGCAGCTGGAGATGAGGGCGCGGCGGTGTGGGTCACGGCGCTGCTCTGGACCTCACCAGCGTTTCCGTTGGTTACCAGAGGAAGCCGCTGGCCTTTCAGTTTCTGTGAAGGGAATTCAGCACGGGGGGAAAACAGTCTCAAAATGAGGTAAATCCTTCCACCTAGATTTCTGAACAAAACGCCCCGTCCAGCAGCACGCGGGTAAATCGACCAGGTCAAATCAACAGTCAACAGGTGTGTACCAAGCATTAACTGACGGAGGTCTTCTACAAGCAATGGTTCTGAGCATAAAAGAACAACAAACAAACAAAAAATACCTCATTGGCTAACGACACCAAAGCTATTTTAGAATTAGCCGTTAGCGTTGAGTGAAGCTTCTGGGTTACCAGCAGAGAACGAGAAGAGAGGGATCACTGACATTATTAAAAGAAAAGAACGTTACTGAAACATGTGAAATATCCTCCTTCTAAAACTACTTGAAAAAAAGATGTGCCACGGTCCATGTGTTTTAGCATGTTTAGGTTTTAGTATTATCTGAACACCGAAAAGAAATGGTCATCCACTGCTGTGATGTGACTTAAACCATCAAAAGAAACATAACACAGCGCATTCACAAACACTACTACGACGAGCTCGCGACGCGCAGAGCGATTCCTCCTGTGTCAAACAAGGTGAAAGTGAATGAGCCTTTCGAAAGCGCTAACAGAGTGAGAGGGAATACATTTACATGAGAAAACAGAGGGCCACATTATTGTAACAACTACCTTCGCCAGACCAATCTATCTACCAAATTAGTTTATCGTGTAATACCCTTCCAGAAGCTCCTCTGGCAGAAACAAGATATTATTCTCTTGGAATGGCCCATAGAACGAGGGAAAAGCCAGTCAGATTCATATTTCATCTCTGCCATGGAAACCTCATCAGTGTAATAACCCTCCATCTCAGGGGTGTTATTCAACCATCTGCTACTATATTACTTATCTTTATTTTGCAACTAATTAACAGCATAATCTTCTAAATTCAGCAAGTTAATTATCATTATTGTGGTCTTTGCAGCATCATCAGTCCTTGTAAAGTGCCGTCTCCGCGCCCCCCGAGACAGCGGTGGGGGCGGGGGGGGGGGAGCAGGCAGGTTGAGAGCGGGGCTGTTTCCTTCACGCGGGCTCATTAGGCGTTTACTGATGAGCCGAGTGCGGTGGGAGGCGCCCGAGTGAGGGGATGGGATGGGAGGCGGTGGGCGAGGGGGAGGGGTGGAGCGGGTTTAGGGGCGGTTAGGTCAGGCAGGATTCTGCTGAACAAAAGGTTCCATGCAGGGCGAGGCCGACTTAATGTGCCTCGCTGAGCGGGTGCCATGATGCCCCCAGCTGGCTTTTGCTGGTCGCCCCCGCCTTCCCCCACCAGCCGGTTGGCCCCGGTGACGGCGTGCTGAGCACAACGCTGTCTCCCCGTTTGGCATCTTCGTACCCCCCTGATCTCCGACAAACCCCTGCCCTCCACCTCCCTTCCTCGCCACTCAGGATCAATCCTTCCGTTCCCTCCAAACACACACACACACACAAGCGCGCACACACACACACGACTCCTCTATGCGGTTCATCTGGTAATTTTCCACAGGCGGGGCCTGCTGTGAACACTTACAGGTTCTGTGGTCGGCGCTCCATCACATTTCGACTGATCTCCCTCTAAACCCTTCACATCGGTGCCCTTCAACTATCACTGTCGATGCAGGAGGACCCAGTTAGTTACAAAACTATAATGGTATCAAAACGCAATGGTGTCCAGTTTACTATCATGTCTGAGGGTAAAAGCTGTGAATCAGTCAATAAAATCTGACATTAAAAGAAATGGATTGTAAAATCCTTATGGGAAGTCACTTTATAAAAAGGGGATGAGCTTTCTTTTTTTTCCTCAAAACACACTTTTCGGACCGTTCCCGGCCCGACCTGTCACCAGCGCCCTCATGTGGTCATGGGATGGTCCCTTGATAAAAACATTGCTTTGTTTTTAAATGATCCATCTCAGACGGTGAATGGCTGAAAATGGAAACCACGTTTGGTGTAAAAGAAGAGATGGTGATTACCAGCTTGGCTTCTGATTGGGCGGGCTGGGGCCGCGGCGAGGGAGGTCCTGGGATCCCGGGGACGTTCGGCACCATGGCGACAGGTCTGACGAGCTGACGGCAATGAGAGACAAAGAGACGGATCGGACACAGAAAAAGACACCAGCGCTCGCTCGCACGCGCGCACACAGTTGCCTCGTATCTCAGCCTCATTAGGTCGGGTGGCCTGGTATGTTGCGCAGGCGGCGGCGCCACGTGGAGACGCCGTGTGCACGCTAATGAACCTCTGCCTGCCTGCGTGAGAGCATATGGGCCGGGAAGCGGAGGAGAGGATGCAGGGGCGCGGTGTTAGAAGGCCAGAGGCAGGCCTCATCTCGCATCCGCTGACAATGAGGGAGAGTAAGGAGGGAGGTAAGGAGAGCTGAGGAGGGAGAGAAAAAAAGGGGGGGGGGGGCGCCACTGGTGGCTCATGTTCTCCCTCCACTTTTTCCCTCCTTTACTTGTCAACGGCTTTCCCAATCCCCACGGACCGGGAAGAGAGAGGGGTTTTTTTCCCTGCTGTGCTGCTATCAGGAGATAATCATCTGCTACTCAGTGCTGCATGCAGACAATCACGACGACAGTGAACAAAGAAACACAGTGGGGACTTGAAAAGGATCCCAAAAAAGAGATTTACAGCTGGTTTCCGATGTGATAGTTACTACATCGGTTATAATTGGTTTGAAAAACCCGTTAGGAATATCGTCTATCTGCTCCGCCTGCGCTGTACAAGGACAAATAGCAAAGTGCTCTGGACTGGAGCCTGCTGTGCTGCGGCCAAATCCTGTGTCTTTGCCTCAGTGACACAAAGTCCCTTATAAGTCCATTATGTCCCACAACTGCTGCAGCTCGGACTTCACTGCCAAAGCCGAGATGCCAGGGTAGTAAATACTCTCTCTGTCTAAGTGGTGATTGATGCATCAGTGCAGCATAAGTCTATACTAAATGCCTCTGTTGGAAGGACTTCAATCTTGCTCATGTGAGCGATAGTCCGTGCCGTATCCCAAATTAGGGGTACAAACAACAAACCAAAAAAATGGTGCCTACTTTTCTTCAAACGGGACCTAAATGGAGTTATCGAGAATTGTCCTGGAATAAAGGAAAAACACTTTTATTATTAGTTAACACGTGACGTTGGAAACAAACATCCGACGACCTCGAGGTCCATCCAGTGGTGGCCCTGGAGCTCTGTGATGAGGTAAAAAGATACGGAAACCACTTGTAAATGGAATCTCTGCCGTTTTCAAAACGACATAGAATATATCGTGACGCTCGACTTTTAAGCCAATTTGAATGTGAGCAAACTCGTACGAGGCGACACCGTTTCGCCCTCAAACACTTGTGACCGACATCCCTATTGGTTCACAATGAGTAGATGTCACTGCACGCATTCTTAATTCTTGGCCATATTCATTAAATAGTCATTCAATTATCAGAAAACACACAAGAACACCAATAACAGAATATAACAAAGAGCGACTCACAGGGATTGCTGCTGGAATCTGAACACTTGAGCTTGTAATAGACGCGGGTATGGCCACCGGCAGGGTGTGGCCGTTAGGCAGCTGTAAGAGCACGGGGAAGGAGCCGGTCACCGGGCTGAAGGGAGGGGAACAAAAACCACTTTGGGATTAACGTGCAAGATGGAAACATTTTCACTTATTGAACACAAGGGCGGATACTAATACACCGGCGTGACATAACAATCAGGCAACATCTTACGGAAATAATGCAGGAACCAAAACAATTAAAGAACACAACTGCTGCGAAGCAGGTTGAAGCGAGATAATTAAAAAAAAGAAACTATTTCTGTCATCGCATTAGACCCCATAAGTGACATCAGTGTTGGACGGCTGGTTCAGAAAAACACCACCAGGTTATCTGAGCTTGGCTTTTTTTAATTTAAAACAGGATATTGCTATTTATGTATTTAAGTTTGAAGCATTTTTCCCAGACAACATTTTTTTTCTTCATTGATCATTACTTTGTTTATTATTTCACCGCGTTTCAATAATTGGCACGGGGAGACGCTGCTAAAACAGAAAAGTCACACTGTTCTCTTCTTTGACCTGTGAAACTTTCGGTAGCTGTGGCTCCATTTTCCAGCTAATTCATGACTGAAGTGGATTTACCAAAATTATACACGATGATTCATGAATAATCTGGCTGGTTCTGGCTGGCTTGTGCTTCCCTGAGCTCTACAACAACAATCCTACCGTACTGTTTTTTTTTTTAAACAAAAAGAGGCTGAATGCACTTAACAATTGTGCTAAAAAAAGAAACCTCTGATTATTGATTGTTTTTTTTTTCCACCATTCAGAACTTTAACTCTGTTATGTGTACATCAAAACTGTTGATGCATTTCCTGAAGACGAGACTTATGAGGTCTACAGCCAAAAAAGAAAATCCTTCACAGTGCAAATAATAAGAAAAATAAAAAAACAAGCACATGCGTCATGAAATATGAGCTCACCAAAAAAAAAAAAAAACTGCACGTATGAATTTAAAAAAAAAATGATGATTTAGTAAAACCATGATTATTAAAAATGGACGTTTTGAGTTACTTACACTATAGGCCTATTAGTGGATGGGACTTGGGTAATAACAGAGCTAGATGTTGGTGATGGGAGAGCTTGCTGGATTACAACATTAGCCTCTGAGGTTGCTAGAAGTACATTGGGAACTTGGAAGGATGCAGCATGGACTATAGTGGATGTTGGCAGTAAGGCTGGCTGCAACGATAAATCCTGAAAACATCACACAAGACCTTAGCGGCAGGAAGTATTCAATGAACACCAGATCGTTAAGTAGGGTTGCAACGGTATGAGATTTTTGTGGTAAGAGTCTCTGAAAATATCGCGGTTACACGGTTGCATGCTATTCTTCGTCTGAAGCATTTTAGTTTACTTGCAAGGAGCTATTAATTGATACAAAAATAAAATTATAGAAATGAAAGGAAAGTAACATAAGTTTTGAGCTTTATGGAAAACAACCTATGATTACCAACTAATATATAACATAGGTGTGCGAAAGCGCATCCAGATTACTCCACATTCACAAGGTTTGATAACCGTCGGTTTAATCGGCGCAGAATACCTACAACCCTACTTAACAAAATCACTTCTTATGATGACCCATTATTCTTCTTAATATTAGGAATAAAAGAACTAAACAAATGGAAACGCTTTAGTCATCTAACATATCTAACGGATCTTCTCTCACTTTCTACAATACGGTTAACATTTGCTCATGAAAGTTCAAACCAAGTCCCACTAATCTGATCACATCAAGTGAATATTCATACCAGTGGATCTGTAATTTCAGAGTAGAATACCGATCACAAAAGGACACCTTTTATTCACTCTTGGTGACATTATTGTGGACTAATGCTAATTAGCTTTACCTTGTCATCGTCTGTAGTAGATTCGGGATGAGGCAGCGGGCTGTCTCGATGTGCCTCCACAGCCGTGGTCTCCTCAGCTTTGTTGCGTACGATGGGTGTTGCAAGAGGTGACAAATCCAACGGTAACTGCAGAAAAAAAATAAGAATGAATCAGTGACATCGACGGTAACCATGGGAATTGGTAGAAGCTCTGCTGGCGAGAAGTCTGGCAACAACAACCACCTTTTTGATGTCATCTTCACTCCCTTTTTTGAAGTCATGGTCAAACGGGCTTGCAAGTTCATTGAAGAGTCCGACCTCCTCGCAGTTCTTCAAAAAGCGGGTAGGTGTTGGCGTTTGGTCTGCAATGGAGCAAAAGCATGAGAACTGAGACGATAATGTAAAATGTAATTGACATCAAGATGTCTCGAACATCGAGAGGCGCTTACCAGCGATGATGGCAATGTCGTTCCTCGCAGGGCCAAACTTCAGGGTCATCTCATGTTTGTGTTTGTGCACAGCCAAGTGATCCTCGTTTGTAAATCTCTTCGTAAGGTCAAAACAAGTCAAGTCAAGTCAATTCTCATCTCTTTACTATCCCACATTCTCTTTATGTCAGTTTGGTATACAAAATAAAAAATTATTAGGTTCTGACATTGTTACACAATCCTGTGGTCACATATTGTAGATACGATTCTTTATATTACATTATATTAGTTTGTACTGTGCTCACATTGTGCATCCTCCAAAACAGGTTGATCCAGCGGTAGTTCTGTTTACATAAAGGCACATTTGAAATCAGTGCACAATAAGATGTATGATACCTTACCTGTCCACAACCAGGAGCATTGCATTGGAAAGGTTTATCATCACTCATATTAAGGAATATTGTTGTGTCGCTCTGAAAAAAATAAAAAAACAAAACAAGGAATAGGTGCGAAGAAGAAGTTAAATATCAGTCCTGCATATGACAATTGTTGTAAGGGTTAAATGTTAACGAATAATACGGCGAGAATAAAAATTGTGGCTTTAGCAAAAAAAAAAAAAAAAAAACTAATGTCGTATTGAACGTCCTGACAGAGGACGGCTACACATTTGGACAAAGCATCCTGATGATGGGCGGGTGCTGTGGTTGTTTACACCTCGGTGTCATCATAAACCCCGCTGTGGAGAGGGGGGTGTTTCTGTCCAAATACTCGGCTGAGCGGCTCGTCCAGAGCTGTCCTCCGCTGACACGTTCACTGCTTTATATTGTAAAAATGTCAATAAAAGGCGAGAGACTAAACGTTGACCCATCGCGATAAAAAAGATTACAATGTGCTGCCCCAGTCGCTTGCGTGGAGTAGCGCGAGCGCTGCGTTACCACACAACCGTCGCCATATTTACACCTTAATGTCTCAGTAACGGGGGAAGTCAACGTTAATTCCATGTCCCTTGCAGTGCCAGACATGAAACATTTTACACCCGCTTTGTATCCATTCGCTATCAGTTGAAGTGGTCACTTACCCCTCAGCCACAACCTTTGATTTACGAACCCCACGTATCACAAAGTATCGCGAGAGTGACTCAGGCGTTTCCGTAAACGTCACGGCGGGAAAGCGACAGGATCCTGGTCAATTTTAAAACATATATTCAGGAATTTTCACTAAGTACCTCATCAGTACCACGTACTTCATTATAAAAGCATGAAAAGTAGACATCTTAATTTCAGAAGTACAACTAAATAAATCTTATGGTTCACTTAACAAGTATTGTTCGTTCACATGTTTAAAGTGAACACATATTCAGAGTTGCACCTTGATAATGTGGTGTTAGTGTAACTCAAACATGCAAACAGCCTATGTTATGAAATCCTGTTATCTTTCAACATCAGCATCCCCAATGTATTAGCTTTTAGTTATAGAAGATACACAAGAAATATTGAGTTATTTGTTCAGAAGATCTGCGATTGTGAGTTAAAAGATGTTCCAGCCCATTCTTGGTTTCAATTCACTGTCTGAGACACTCAAAGCCCATCACCACTTCCTAAAGCCCAAAAGAGACACTTTTAGCTGTCTAACAAATGAAAAATAATTATTCTTCATGGATAATCCATTTCCTGTTCGAGGCTGCTGACAGAAGACTATTTTTTGCTTCGCGAAAGTAATTCAAACAGTAAGAGTTCGATGATTAAAAAAATAAATTAATTCACTGGTTTCAGTTTCAAGTAAATTCAGTCAAGCTTAATTACAGAAAGCAAACATGACAAACCCAGCCTGATAAATAAGTCAAAACCCATTATTTAGCAGAATTAAATCCTCTAGATTTATTTAAAGCCATTTACAAAAGCAAGCACTCACTTGCTGCTTAATTACAGTACGATTTAACTGAATCTAAACCAAAATTGAATTTAGGTGGACCCCAGAAAGCTTTCATGTGCTGTGCTATGAGAACAAGGCTAACCTGAGGCACGCTGATGCAGCTGCTTCACAGAAAAGATGGCATTCATGAAAAGGTGACTGCGTTCTATTATGGTAGCAGGATATTTCAGACATAAACTTTAGCACCATTGTTAAATAGTCAAATACATGTATTTTAATTGCGTAATTTCTTACATTTGTACAATACATGCTTTGCGCAGCAAGAGTGTCTGCAAGTCTTGAAAATGTACATTTCCATGACACCAACACAAAACACTTGGTAGCCACAATAAAATATGTAGTCACATCTGTAATGTAAGTGTTGAATGACAGCAGAGTTTTACATAGCAAACAGAATAAGGAAAGCAACCATCAAACAGAACAGTCCCATGGCTTCAGATAGGGCAAATCCCAGGATGGCATACGAGAACAGCTGCTGCTTCAGAGATGGGTTCCTGCAAAAAACATAACACATGAAAAAAAAAAAAAGTACGCACTGGAAATCTGTGAATTTAAGTTAATTTTAATATGTTCAGGCTGTATGCTTTTGAAAACAAACCTAGCATAGCCAATAATGAGACTGCCGAACACGGTCCCAATTCCGGCACCAGATCCAGCAACTCCGACTGTGGCAGCTCCAGCTCCGATGAACTTGGCAGCAGTGTCAATGTCCCTGCTGATGGCGCTGGTCTGAAAGCCCCTCAGTGTGACCTGGGTGAGGGGGCTCTGTGGCATCACAGCAACACTGCTCTGAAGCATCAAAAGAGAAAAACCGGTCACTTCAACTTGAAATATGACAACACAGAAAGTTGATATTCAAAGTAGCACTTAAACAAATGGCATAAGTGAGAACAATAAAGGAATTTTTAAATATGTCCATGTGCCTATGACCTTTGCAATAAAAAAACATCTAATGTAAATGAGTGTAAGTGGGTGGGACAACACTTTTACATTAGAAGAATCAGAGACACAAATTGAGTACCAAATAAACAAGTAGTAGAATGAAAGCTGAAATACGAGTTGCTTTAGATAAAAGCGTCAGCTAAATGACATGTAATGTAAATAAGCTGTACTTCACTCTTACCTCTGTTTTGAGCTCAGGCCTGGACAGCACTGAGGCAGAGAGGGGTCTGTAAAGAGCCCGGGAACCAGCACGGACCTGAAGCAACAGCATGCATACCAACACAGTACAAGTTTAGTTACACAAAACACAATAAGATATTAAACATAATGTTGGTAGCTTTTCCCAGTCTGAGCAGGTGGAAGGAATCCTGAAGTCACTTAGTCAGTGTCATTCACTGCAGCAGCCACACCAACACATGACTTGTGGCCTCGTATGAATACTTTCTTCTGCTGTCTGTGAATCCTACATTTGCTTTTTGTTTTTTCTGTGGTGCCGACGAACTATAATGAACACGGTATAAAGCTTCCTCACAAACGGTATTTACTGTGATTTCAACGAGTTAGCCTGCAAGAGGTACTAGAAACAGAAATATGACCTTGGAGAGCTACTTGACAACACGGGCTGCATCTAATCCCAGCACATAAAACCCATTTTAACAACTGGATATTTATGAATCAATTAAACAGCCATATTCCGGACATTTCAAGAGACAAATAGAAATAGGCTAACAAAGGCTTGTGATGACCTTAGCCAACAGCCATTACAGAATATGACCGCGAAAAGCAGTGGCAGTTAAGATACCGTGCATGCATTTTAGTTATTAGCACTGCACATGTTAAAAAAACAAAAACATAACATTAATAATGGAGTGCTTTACAGGAGATCGCTGGCTAGCTAGCTAGCTAGCCAGCATACAGGTTACCCTTGCCAGTCAGCTAACGTTATAGTCAAGTTCAGCCAGAGGCCCACCGGATTAATCCGAGGTATTCAGAAAGCAGGACTTAAAACTCGCAGCAGGAAAAACACACCGTAAAGGCAAACTCACCAGAGCCGGCGTGGAGACGAACTTTGCACAGGCGTACATTTTCAATTTTAAGATGTTTTAACCGGTTCGGTCGAATCTGGTTGAAGCCCGGGTCTCTCTGAGGAAGAAAGACCGAAGAGAAGTAAGGTCAAACGGCTGTAAAAACGATGCAGGGACAAAATAAAGGCATTCATAAGTACATAAACATCCATCCTGCATGCTATCCTCACTTGTGAGCTGCAATGTTAAGTTAAGAGAGAGGATGAAAATGGATTTGTGAAGATATGCTCCTCATTCAAACTGCCATTACACACTTACCGACTGCAGAGGTCGAACCACAGTAGAAGATGTACGCATGCGCGAAGTGACGTATGTAAAAGCCCGGATGATGACAATGGCAGGTCATTTCATGGAAACTTTATTGAACAAGATTCACAAAAAGCTGTTCACACAAGGTGCGTGTATGTTGATGAATGCGACTTCCTTGTGTTGATATAAAAAAGAAGGACTGTAAAATATATCTGGCAACTGCGGTTGATCTGAATCTACGACAATGTTGTATGTAAGCCAAAGCTATTTTAACTTAAAGAGAAAATCGGTGGAGATAAGATTAAATGCAGCTAATAATACCTTATCAATATGGGGATTTGTGTTATTGTGAAGACAACGCCATGCAACATCAAAAACAACAATATATTCCAAAACACTAGTGCAACACAGCTATTGCTAGTACCGCATAGATTCACATTTCTCTTGTTGGAGTAATATAATACAAACTACCAGCCATCTCAGTAAATCATTTGGCCTTTAAAAATGAAAACCTTTGAAAAGCATTTTTAAAGTTGTCACATATAGAACATTTGCCGACATAGGCTCAATTGGGTGAATGAGGGTCAATTTCAAGCATTAAATTCCTGGTAGTAGCATTATTGGGGGGGTCAAACATTAAGCAGACAGAATGACAAAGATTGCCTTAAAGCTGTTTTAAAGTCATATTGCAATGGGCATCAAACCAGCATGACATCAAAGAAAAAGAGACATTTTCTTTTTTGTCAAACAGGCTACAGAGAAAAAGAACAACCAGAATTCAAAAATGAGTTTTCCCCTGAAAACACAAGCTGTCTGCCACTATCACCTGTTGAGTTGTGAATTTAACACTTAGCCCGAAGGGAGCGATGGCCCTGGGCCCAGCCTGTGCATCTCACAGGCCGATGGTGGAGGCTACAGACACCAGGGCGGATTTGTAATCGTGATGAATGACTCCACGGCAGCTGGTCTGTGATGGAAAGGTAATGAGCACAGGGAGTCTGCCTTTACTGCATGCTGGCTTCCAGAGAGGTCTCAGTGGCTCCTCAGGTATGATCTTTTCAGTTTCATGGCCAACATTAAGCCACAATCTAAAGATTCAGTGGATGAAATACACCAGCGTCTTATTAAAATTTGAAAAATAATCTTATTCTATTCCATTGTGTTCAGTTATCACATTCTATTTCAATACATTCCAATTCAGTACCAACCCATGATGTTGTGTTTGCTTATTCTATTCTGTCATATCCTGTTCTCATTATTCTGATCATTTTATTTATTAACCAATTTTATTTGTTCTCAGCAGTTCAGTTATGTTGTTCTGTTAGCCAAGTTTGTGTTTATTTAAACGTATTCACGTTGCTGTAAGAGTTGTGTGCCAAGTAGTTACCTTTCAAAAGCTTATTATAAATTATTTAATACATTATCACGTGTTAGTTATGAACTCTGCTAAGCTCAAACCAAACTCGAAGAAAAATTGAATCACATAGTTTGATGAAACATATAATTTTTATGTCCAGCAAATTTTGCTCCGTGAAGACACAAAATTATTTATTGCATCATTAAAAGCTTTTTCATATCTTAAAGCGATTTAGAAGAAGGTAATTTCCATAAAGGTCCAGCAGAGGGGGCAACAGGGTCTAATTTGATCATTGCAGGGGTCACGATAACTGCACAAAAGAGAAATATCATGCGCAACATAAAATAAAATTCAGAGGCAGATTAACCAGAATAGAATTCTATTTGCTCTTCCTATATTTGTCAATAACTACATTAAAGGTATCAACAATAATAACACTCCTTTTATCCCATTTTTATGATACAGTACCTTTACCTGGTCTGACACTCTTAATCTTCCTGTTAATTATGTATGTGCAGAATGAGAGAGCTTTAAAATTAAACAGTGACGTCACAGATCTTCAGTTTCACATTGCTGTTATTGCCGTTGTGTTAATGCAAATGTAAGATGTAGGAATGTATTGTAGGTCCGAGTGTAGTGCAGACACTTATAGGTCAGAGCTAGCAGAACGATAAAACAAGACGATTTACAATATATTAATTGCAAGGCGGCACATATCAAAGTGGCCGTTAACTACCTGAGGTCAATGTCATACTGTCTAATTAACCGGGCAGCGGCTGTGTGGTCCTACATGGCTGAGGAAGGTGGAGAGAGCAGCCGATCTCGCGCGACCCCCCCCCCCCCCCCCCCCCCCAGCCCAACCACCCCAGCCCCCGCCACCACCTTCTACTTCCTCCCATTCAGAAGCACGCACGCACTCGCTGTCTGAGGTCTCGCATAGAACACTCTGAGACATTCCATTTGCATGCCCGCCCCATCAGGCTGGATGCACTCAGACTGGTAATAAAAGGCATTGACCCCCTTAACCTTTATGAATTACAATTTGTGCCTGCAGCACGTCCTGTCAGAGGCCTCAGAAAAGCAGGCACCTCATCCCGGGTGTGTGCGTGTTGTTTTGCAGTTGTTAAGGAGAGGGGAAAAGGTTTTTACAGCTTCTCGTCGGAGCTCCTGACAAGCGGGGAGGAGGCGGCCTGACAGGAGAAGCAGGGTAAGGAGGAGCTGCAGCGCCGCTGATGGCTCCATGCTAATCTCCATATCTGGATGCTGCACAGAACTACCGAGGCTCCCGTCTTTGTCAAAGACCAAGGATACACCGCGTGCAGGGATGCAGTTTCTCCATGCTCCACCTGTGATTTGTTATCCCACTTACATCACTTGAGGCATTTCCATCTCCTAGAAGGATTTACTGAAGCTAATGGATGAATCCGATTGTGGAAACATCTGACAGGGCTTTCATTCATTGCAAGCCTGTATTAAATGAAAATAAAGCGATGCAAACCGCGATGCTTAAGCGATGCTTAAGTCTGATTTTGGGGACAAAACAAGACTGAATTAAAGAAAATGATTTCACCAACAGTCATTTTTAATCCCATAATCCTGCAGGATGGAGTTTAAAAGTATTACATATCTATCTGCACACTTTCTCAATGAGATCAAAATGTATACAGCAAGACAAGTCACCACTGACACACTCACACACACACACACACACACACACACACACACACACACACACACACACACACACACGCACACACAAGGATAACACTAACTGCATTACGCGCTGCACTTAATTCCAGTATGATGCATATTACTGAAAACCAGGTGTTTCCCTGTAATATAGCAATTAGTCTACATTTGTTAGAAACAATATTTTGCTCCAAAATCTGGGCATGTAATTTGGTTTCCTCTTTAAATTGCCATAAAGGCTTTATGGAAGGTTTACAATACTGTGTCTTTATTGTGGGTTAGCGGCTTTGCTGGAATAATACGTACAATAAAAATTCTATTTAAATTGTTGTACTGTTTCACCATGTGTTCTTTACTGCCTATATTATTCGATTAAATCAAGATTAAAGTTGGGAAAGCAGGCTACCTTTACCGTATAAATAAAATGATCAGCAGAAAACTATTTCCTAATAGTCAGTAAAGCTAAAATAAATCCATTATGGTGCCCTTTCTCCTCGGTGGCACAGTTAATAATCACAACAGTGATCATTGTACACAATGAAGGTTTTCCCTGAGCAAACCAGAGAGCAGGTGCAGAATCAGGTGGAGACTGAATCCAGGTTGCTCTGTTTTAAAGAGCTGCAGACGAAGCGCAGCTCTGCAAAAGACTCGGCTTGTGGATTCTTTAACCTGCGTGAGTCGAACGGGGAACCTGAGAACCTGTGAACAGCCTTCAAGCAGGAAAGATACCGCAGGAAATCCTCACACAGAAATGCAGCGTTATCTATCTCACAAAGATGTAAACAGTAAAAAAAAAAGATTAAAGCACTGATCTTTTGGCAGCTGCTGAAGGGTCCAGTTGAATGTGGTCCACAAACTGCTGAGGCTTCCAATATTATTAGACTCTACTCTGACTGTTAAGCTTATTCCGTATTGCCTCTACAGCCACTGGATGTAGGAATGTTCAACTGAACAATAATCCCTACAACTACAATGCAAAGTATTGTTTGGATTTGAGATCAAGTTTACATTGGCGCCGTGTTATTAGAAACACTTGTGTGAACTGAGCTGTTTTCCGCTTTCCGCCCTCTGTTTAACATCAGGAAATGCCGGCTGTGACTGTGTGAACAGGAGCGTGGCTGACAGGGGCAGCCGTGCGATGATGGGTTTACGGATCTGTGCTTTTTCTAGTGACTTCAAGGTCACTGAGATTTACAACAAAACGGCTTATGACACTTTAGTGAAAAAGCCACCCGCAGCCGATGACAGGGAGAGAAAACGAGCCGGCCACTTTAGAGGAATCTGCTTGACCTCACACTGTGATCCATTACCAGCATGCACCGTTGTCTGTTTTATTTTAACGCCTAACAAAGATGTTCACGTTGGATTCGGCAGACAGAAGGTGGTTAAGGACGGCATATGGAGAGTGGGTTTGATGGACAGATTGCATGTGCTGCACAAAGTAAAGTATATCAGGAGAATGTTGCATTTCAAGCTCCAGTAAAACTGCAGTTACAGACTACCACACAAAAGAGCAATTTAATGTGATTTAAAGGCCAATCTGTAATGGCCGTGTGCTGCCCCCTATTGAAAAATTATTGCCCCACTACTTACTGTTTTAGATGGTGATTTAATGTTCTGTCTAGTTTGGTTTTATTTCAGTCATAGCTCTAAAATATGATGCGTGAGCTCATGATTTAAATAGTAGGATCCAGTTCGGAGGCTTTCAAAGCTTTGTTCCTTTCTCTTACAAAAAAAATATTAAAAAGAAATAATGATTGCTTCGGGATATTCAAGCCCTCGGTTTATTTTCCAACTTGCCACTCTTTAACTCATATTAAAATGATCACAGCAGGAAGAAATACATGGAGGCCTCGTTTCAATCATTCACAAAAGAACATCACCAGCGCGTGGATGTGATGCTGGATTCACATAGAAGTGATTTTCAAGGCGTGTTTATTTTGCACCCGGAACGCTGTTGATTTTTACGGGATGCATATGGCTGCATTTTTATTGTGCTCAATTAAATCCCTTTAAACTGGGATTAACTTTTGGGAGCGGCAATCCATAGAAATGACGTCTCCTTACGCAGAGCTGTTCACCTCACAGATCGGGGTGTCAAATATGAGGCTGTCACTGCGACGTTTAGTGGGAAAAGCCCTTCCTGCTTTTTATGGGCCGACCTACATCCCAGTTCAGAGAGCTAATAAAAGCAGGCTGGTGGAGGTCCTGGAGCTGCACAATGTCACTCGCAGATCCCCAACTCAGCGAGATCCGGAATAGTCAATTAGTTTGTTTTACGGGCCCCATTAATATGCATTAACTCTCTATCCAAGTACGGGCACAGACAAACAGTTCCTGCTGGCCATGTCATTTCTAAAATGTATACGATGTTGCATCCTAAAAATATAACTAAAGGGGGTGCAAGTGGTGTAGCCAATATGTATCAAAGTACAGTGATGGAATGCACATTTCCTCAAGCGCAATATCAATTGGATGTGCTGCAGAGTATTTATTCTATGTTCAAGAATTTCCGGAGGTATTGCAGCATTGTATGCTACTTTTGGAAGCTAAGGTTCAACGAAATACATAAGGATGATCCTGAAATACATGATGCATCCTTGAATTTGTTGAAATTTCAACTAAAACACATTTGTGAATTATCAGTACCAATCCTCCAATAATGTAATATCTGATACTACAACACTCATATGGGCAAATTAAAAACTTTTGACTTTAAGTGCATTTTGACAAACATTTGTGGAGTAATACTTACTTACTATCCAAGTAAAAACACTTTTAAATACAAAACGAGCGAGCGAGCCAATAGCTCTAGTGCAAAAAAAATCTAAATCAAACACAACACAAGCGTTATGGTAAACCATAACATTTACATGTAATCCCTCAACCCGCCTCAGCTCCCCTTTTGAGCCAAGACAACAGATAGCTCACCACAGAAAGCTACAATCTGGTACCACTCCTCCCACACAATGAGCCGATCTGGCTCACAGCGAGCGGAATCAATCACGCCACTTTATTATCCTGTCACGAGTCTGCTTCCTGCAAGTGTGTTTACGCCGTCCATGGCCCTGCCATTGTGGCTGTTCAGTGTACATTAATACAGACATAATTGACATTGTGGGCGGCCGATAGAGCAGGGCTCAACCTGTTGTCGTTAATCTGTCATATTGTCGAGCGTCGCGGCAGCAGTGACCTGCAGGAGGCTCCACCTTGGACGCACGGCTGATGGCGCTTCGTTGGTCGTGGCGGAGGGCCTCACCTATTTTAAAGTTTATTGCTCGGCCACCTACATAGAAGCCAGAGGAAGTGGGATCTGTCGCTAACCTCTGACTCCAATTGCTATGCTCCGCTCCTAATCCATGTTGGGTGCTTTATGATCAGTAGTGGCGCTCCTAAAACTCGTCCCCTGGTCGTAACATGCTGGTATTCATGATCTGAGTGATTAAGGATGAAACAGGTTTATGTTATGAAGAGAAACAAGTAGGGAAAACTCAAAGGAGCAAACAGCCATGACCAGCATAATGAAAGCTTAATAGTGGGCTTTGTAATACACTAAATTATACAGGCGATCACTTTGAATTAATTGGTAACCCATCAGATAGCAACAGATTCCTTTTAAATTAGATTACTGATGGTTGTGCGGACAATTTCCCTTCACTTTGTATAAATTAAAGCGGTGGCAAAGCATTTACAAAATAACAAGATATAAATGAATGCATTCGGACTGTTGGAAAAGGTGCTTTTTACATATTAGAAATAATAGCAAAATCTTGCCTCAGCGGCCTGTTATTAATTACATGGCAACTAGGACCTGTCTGTTTTCAGACTGAAGAACGGCGGCGGTGAGAGATCACCAAAGAAAATTAAACAGCAATCAAAGTGAATTTCTATCATCATAATTCTGATTGTCACCTTTCCCGAGACACCTCGTTGCTTCCCGACAAATTCAAAGCCGCTTCTATTAAGTGGCTCCACTTGCTGCCGTTCATGTTTTATATTTATGTTGCATCTTGCAAGCATCCTGCTTCCTTATAGCTGGTGTCAGATATAGTTTATTTAACATGGAAACACCAGAATGCTGCCGTGAAACTGAACTTAATTGATAGTTAGCGAAGGCGCAGCTTCCAAAGAGCTGTGACATCCACTGAGCAAAGCGGCACGATGTGTTTACGCCACACTAACACAGAAACACCGGCAACGACGCAGAGCGCTTTGAAACATTGTTTATCACATCATGCGTGCCTTTTAACCAGCCTTGATTTTGCACGGCAGACATGTCCAATCGTTTAAATCTCAAAGAGGATGTAAGTATCTGGCTGTGTGTCTTCGGAAAAGGCTGCTTTTATAGCAGCGGGTTATATCAACCTGGAGACCCATAAGTTATGAAATGTCAGGATCCTATGCATTCTAATTGAGTGTGGAACAGTTAATGGCGTCGGAAATTCAGCCACTTGACGTCTTATTCCCCCGTGTGCCGTTTCCCAGCCAAGCCCATGAGCCTCAATTAAATGCCAAAATGGGCCCATTCTTGAAAATAACAACAATAAAAACACAAGCCTGTGTGGCAATGATATCGTGTCTCACCTTGAATCAACAATGGCCACAGCTTGCAAATGACTAAACACAGACGCTGTGGTAAGAGGCAGCCAGGCAATGTGCAGTATTTCTTACCAGTTTAAAGCAAGAAGATGACGGCTGCAACCAACAGGCATTTTATTTATTCACTAATGTGCAGACAAGCGTCCTTCTCTAAAAGCCATTGGTGGAATATCACAGAATATTTACTAAAGTGCAGGCTTAGTGTGTGCTTCTTCATACCACTGTTCAATCAATACATTTTAGAGAGAAATTATTGACACTTTTTGCAGTTAAAAAAATACACAATATAATATGATGCAGTACCGTAATCATCCCAATAGTAATCAAAGCATATAATATTGGCTTCACATCGATGAGCTACATTGTTATTGAAACCCTCTTGCATGCTTGTGCAAGTTTGTAAGTTAGCAGAAAAATATCATCTACTTTATTAATTTAAAATTAAATTTAAAATTTTGGGACATTTCGATTGATTTATGAGTGTAACTGAGAATTTGAGGCGATGCTGTGGTGGAAGAATTTCCCTTGAATAACGTATAAAAAAAAGAATCCCTCTGGCAGTGTCTTAAGCAGGCCTCCAAAAGGTCGCTAACAAAATGGTGGACACACAACGTCAAAACAATGCAAGTATAACCAGACGAAGGGCCGAGCAGACGAAGGCCGTTCCACGATGAGAATACATTCTGGCCGGTCCCTTAACATCCTAAAATATAGGACAAATACGTTTGTTAAATTACTTAAGTGATCATACTGTAGGTATAGTGACGAACTAAATGGTAAAAGACGTTGCAGAACAAATGCGAGGAGCATTTCATTACGGAACCTTGAAGCTGTCACACGACATTTCCGCTGTTCCCTCAGGAGCAGCAGGACTTCCCGTTGGACTCAGGCCTACATTTTCTACTAAACTAGTTCACGCTCCAAAATCTCTCCCCTGAAACTTTAAAGTTACCTACGTGTAAGCGAGTAAAACTTTTGGAAATCCAGAATCAATAACGCTTAAACCCTTTTCCATTTTCGGCAGATGTTTTCGATCCATAAATACACATGGAGCATGTCCTATTAAATCCTGTGTTATGGCGAGAGGCTAAATATTGACCCAATCCTGATTGGAGTAGTTTTTTTTTCACACTCTTGCTTATGGTTTTTATGACTCTTTGACTTTAAACCCTTTACTGCTTCACTGATTTCACACCGCAAACAATAGCTTTTCAATAATTCAATTTACAGTTAGCCATGAATGCAATTCAAAGGACACTGCTGTTGAAAATGAACACGGACGACACTTTTGGCCGGTTGCAGGAGTGAAGAGAGAAAATACATCTTTTACGGTTGCCTCACATTCCCATTAAAACGAGGAAGCCACATTTCCGAGCGCGTGGCGTGAATGTAAAACGTGGAGTTAAGAGACAGATGGTGGAAGGAAACTCTCAAGTGGCAGCGCTGTGCAATGGAACCACTGCAGCCAGTGCCAATGAAGAAATCCTCCCAAAAACCGTCCGGGGGCCCAGATGAGATCCATTAATACATGTTCACGTGCATCCAGCGTGTGCTCGTTCACCCACATGTTTGCGTGGGGCAGTTTGCTCCCGACGCACACGTGGCCACATCTCGTTCATCATTTATCGTTAACGTGAAAAGACTGAGGAGTAACATGTGTGGGTGACTCTAAGGCACCGGAACAGAAATGAATTAGCATTCCATTTATTTATCCAGGCCATTCTGTCAATTACGCCAATAATCAGAACTAACTTATTCAAATTTTTGAGAAAATGAAGGATGCATTCCCTCCAATTCTCAATTTGGAAGTGGCAACTATGGCCATGATGAATGTCTGAATAGTCCATCTTCTTCCTCTCATTTCTCCTAACCTTTCTTGACAGCTTAGATATTGCCTACCTGGTAATTTGCTCTACAATAATTGTTACTGTGAGATTTCCCCCAGCCTTTTAACAGGGATTCTTAACACCCTCTGTAGGTGACAAAATGCAATTACAAACACAAGTGCCCCCATCGTGACGAGTCATCAGCAGCTGCCACCTCTGTTCCCCGGCCCCAACCGGCTCCATCGACGAAAAGAAAACCAAGGAAAAAAGACGTGCGGGCAGATTCAGTAAACATTTGCTGCAAATACAACTTTAATTGAAAGACACGAAGCGGTTTTATTGATTAACAACATCGGTGATTAAAGTGAACGGCTGACATTATTTTTTTTTTCTTCTTCTTCCCAGGTCAGCTGTTTCTCTGCCTCTCAGAGATGGTTGGTTTGTTGCCCCGCTCCCTGTTTATTGATGAGCGCGCTTGATGAATGCAGATGCGTCTGCTTGGAGAGCGCGCTCGCTGATGGAGCGATCATATTGTGCGAAAACACCCCAGGCCCAGGCAAGAACAGCTGTTGCGGCTCCATCCGCTGGGGACGCCCGCGTGTTTCACCACCACCCCGAGTGGCCATGCAGGCGCAGAGCTGTAACGCTGCAAGCAGCATATTCACGGCGTCCTAACAACTCTATGAATTTTATGACACATCGCCGGAGCACTCTCGTCTCCGTCCGGCAGTAAAACCTTAATTATTGGACTAATTGCTGTGGCTCCGTTCATCCCGCCGGTAATCCGTCGGTGATTACGTTTTGTACTCAATACCAGGCTTATCCTTTAATTAAAAGGATGATTAACCTTTAAAGTAGAGCCGCGCGGGACTAAAGCCTCGGATGTCAGTGTCAAAAGCAGTCTTTTACTAAACAAGCCGGGGAATGAGGTCCATCATTTCCATCGTTGTCAGGAGAATGTGGGCTGGTAGTGTACCTGTCACACTACTATCATTTCGCAAACCTTTATATTTTATATTTTCAGAATCAAGCCATCCTCTTCATCTCCCACAGAAAGCTGACAAATGACAACGATCAGGACGAATAGATACAAGGTCCGATGAAGACAGAATGTCAACATGGTGAGGATGAGGTGAAAGGCCGAATGAGTCAACGTTAAAGAATAAACAATAACAATATAATGCGGAGAGCGAGATCTTCAAGGACTTTCACCTGTGAAGCATCCGAGTTCAAAGTTCAAAGTCAACCTAAGTGGAGCGTGATTGAAAATCATTGGTGAAGACATTGAAAAACAGGAGGGCATTCTGAAGACGGTGAAGACGATGGATCGGCGTGGCCGAGGTTTGAGGTCCAATTATTCATCATTGATGAGGCCTCTTCGTGTGCACCTGTGTAACAACCTGTAAGGAGGCACACGGGCTGCGATCAGAACACCAACTCATGAATACAAACCACGGTGGGTCGACACCATCAGTGTCACCGTCACCCAACGCCGCATCATTTCGTCTCATCGATACCCTCCCTCATCAATAATGGAACAGAAGCGTCTATTTGCCGCCAATGAGGCAAACGTGAACCATAAGCAAGAGACCATGATGCCGAACCCCCAGCCCGCCTTATAGCTGAGTCAAGCAGTTAGAATGAAGAGCTGTTTGCCCATGCCGAAGCCACACCGCATTATCCAGAGCAAGTCTTCATTTGAATGTCCTAATTAGTTAATTAGTTGGTGGTTAAGGATGATATGAGCATCTCATCAATCTCTGTACCTCTAAAAATAAACACCCCGGGACGGCGGCGGTGAGTCGTTAGAATAATGATGACTGTGGGAAGTGTCTGTGAGGAGTGGAGGCCTGTTTGCGACACTCCATATTTCCACAAACCACCCGGCTGCACGCAGACGACTAAAGAGCCGTCGCCCGTGAGCACTGTATGCATGATAAACCAAGCGTGACATAATGAGTTTACAGAAACTCTGAGGAGCTCAATTAATGCTTTTTCATGCGGAGCTTTTGGGATCCATTTACTTGTTTATCACTGATGGAGGGAAAAATATAATTAGACCCGAGAAGCAAAGTCGCACATATTATTTAAAGTACATTTTGAGGAAGTGTGCTTCGAAGAGTCACTTTAAGCAAAGTTAAAGCAGTGCAGGCGTAGTTTGTTCCTCTGCATTGGAATACATGGAACAAGGAGGAGAAGAGAGGGTAGAAGAAGAGGAGAGAATAGGTTAAAAATAGTTAGCACATGGCAGCACATGATTGAGTTTGCGGGGCTCTGAAAATTCACTCTAATTATTCAACGGTATCCTTCTGTCATCCTTCCAGATATGCAATCCTTTACACGGAAGTGCAAGTGACTCCAGCTAATATACATTATTCTCCTACTTAATTGGCACGAATCGGGTGAAAGTGGGCTAGGAAGCCTCCTCAGAGACTAATAGGGGCACATATCATTGGCTCCATCAGAACAGCAGTCCCGTAGGTGATGGGAGTCAGCAAATATTTCATGAGCACCTCACCTCTGGAGTCCTGTTCACCCTCCTGTGACGAACGCTTCCCAAAACAGTTCAGCTGTCGGCTGTATTTATAGCAGCTGGGCTGATGACTGATGCTAATGCCGCGGAAATTATACCGTGCACTATTGCTGTCGTGACAATGTGTAAGACTTAAACAGGAAGGTTAACTAAACCAGCCATTTAAGCCATAAGTGGGCCACTGGCGGGCGTCCACGTCAACAGATACGGAGGGAGATTAGTGCTACATTAACTGCAACTGGTTTCCAAAGAGGCGGCCCAAGATTTAACCTTGTATTGATTCAAATCATTTGCATGTTACAAGGTAGGATTTGCTCCTGAGCTAAAAAGGGTTTTAAGTTGATTTTTAATTAAGAACAGGTCAAAGGTTAATCCTGAGCCAGAAGATAGAGATGAAACATCATGAAAATGGTTATCAGCATTATCACTGTATTATTCATCTGTGTTAATAATAAAATGCCTAATTAACTTGTTTGTAAATACGTTTACGGAGGGAAAATGTTTTCTTCCTTTTTACATCATGTGAGGTTTTCTTTTATTTTCTTCACTTATTTGACACAGTGATGCTCTACATTCTAAATAAGTTCAAAAAGTTTGTGAACAACATGCAGGTAGATACTATATATAACTACTGTATATTCACCTTAAAAAACAAATGCTCCCTACATGTGGAACATTAGACTACTCATTTAATCACCTGACCTGTTGTTGAACTCATTTCATTTTTGTTTGAATTAATCAAATTTGGTAAAAACGAAAATCTCACTTGTACCATAATGTGAGTCCAAATCAACCACAGAGTATTCTTAAGTGCATTCCTATTAATGGTTTCATGAACCCACGCGTCAGTGTGCTCCTGCAGCACGAGGCCCTTCAACCTTTCTGAACAATCAAAAGGATCAGCAGCATTTTGGTTGAAACCAAAACAGTAAAAACCTCATCACAATGAAAGGTTCACACTACATCAAAACAAATTGTGTCCACTAAAGGAATCAATTTTTGACATTTCACCTCCATCTATTGCGAGTTCACTGACCCTCGCTTTTAAATTTACTGCTCGGCACAGCCTCAATCAAAGCGTTTGTCAGCGACGCATTTTGTCGAAAGTTTTAGTGTAACACACTGCAGATCATGACATGTATAGATTTAATGGACCCTTAAGCCGCCCTTATAAATCTCACGTTGTTCACACGGGATAAACATCGTAGCTCTCAGTGTATAATAACCCAGGAGGAGATTTGTGGACGAGACCCCCATTTCTAATCTTAGATCTATTAAAGTGCTTCTGAATGAATCATCAAAGCTATTGATGTCACCACGGGCTTGTTAGCTGGACCCTGAACTCAATAACAATTTCTTATGGGGTTTGTCGGAAGGGCCACAAACATTAACTTTTCACGAGCGTTTGTGGTATTGTGTACTGATATATATAAAAAAGGAACATATTTATGCACATATTGTAATTACCTTTTGCTTCTCAAACATTGGGAAACGTAAAGATGGACAACTACGAACTGTGAAAGGTTCAGTTCAGTGTCTATTTGTGTTTCCGTCGAGTCAAGCAATCTGCAGCACGAGCTTTAGCTCAAAGTGATGCCAGCAGAGGAGGGAAACATAATCCCCAAACCCCTTTGTTTTTTTTCCAGGAACAAGCACAACCCACCGTCGGGCGCTCTCGTTGAGATTCAACTCGAGTTTGAGGATTCCCCTCTAAGCGGCGGAGAGAGGACATCCTCCGCCGCGGCGAGAGGCCGTTCTGTCGGCCCGGGGAGAGGGATCATGAGCACAATATTGACTTTAAATTACAGCGATAGCTGCTGCTCATGCTGCCTCAGGACCACGCTGTGGATCAAACACAAAGATCAGGCCCGGATTAGGAAAAAGCCACTGACAAGCGCCGAGCCGCCTCTCTGCTGCGGCACGAGGACTCGCACGGACCCTCCCCGGTCTCCCGCTAAGCTCTCTCCCCCCTCACTCCCCCCTCCGCCGCCTCCCCACGTGTAACACACAGACCTTACGCTCGTCTCATTTGGATTTCAAAGGACAAATTGATTACTCAAAGAATCATCTAAACACAGCGAGCGAGGGGGGAGAGGGGTGAAAGGCGGGCTGGTTTTGTGTGTGTGGGTGTGTCGGATGCATTCTGAACCACTTTCCTCCCTGATGGAAAAGATTCTCACGTTCGCTCACAGGATGCAGCAGAGTTCTCGCAACGCCTCAAAAGCCGAGCTCCTGCTTCCCTTTTCCTGGCAGTTAAACACAAATAACGGCACGGATGATGTGCTGGGATCCCTCGCCGGCGCTCGGGGAGGAGAGTGCAGGATGTGACTGGTGTGATGAATGATCACGCCTCGCGCCTGCCCCGTGACAAAGGAACTGCGGCGCAATCTGCATGTGCTCCATCCTCTCGCCATCATTAGGTGTAATTGGGACTCGCGGCGAGGCGCGTCCTGTTTTACGCCGCGGAATGAAGCTGCGGCTCCTAATAGGACGAGCCACAGAGGGGACACGTGTCCAGGGGCCAGTTCTACACCACTGAAAGGCTCTCCTCTCACGTCAGACCAACTCCACTGTCACGTCAACCAGCCCCCCCTTTCTTCATGCTGCATGTGACCTTGAAGGCTGTGAACACGGGGCCTGTTATTGGCACTGATCTGAGGAAAGTGGCGCACGTTGCTTCACTCTGAACACAGTAAGCCACTGATTGCAGTGCTGCTCATTAGCCGTAATGGGGATGCATGGGGAATTTACAGCGCTGTGTAACAAGATTAAAAACAGACTCATGGATCCCGGTGTTCACGCACCCCTCTCCCCCCCCTCAGCACGATTATTCATCATTAAGAAGAGAATCTCTAAACAAAGCCGAGTGTATGCAGCGAGCTTGGGACTGAAGTGGCAGAGTAATAATAGATGTGGAGGAGGTAAATGAGCAGGCGAGTTACTCTGGTTTGTCAGCCTGAATATACTCCGAGTGCGCTCTTTCCACGCAGTGAAGTTCCAGCAGCAGCAGAGACACAAAGTCTTTGTTTCGTGACCTCAGCCTGTGTATCCTTTCCCCTCCCTCGAATCAAAGCCCCCCCTCCCCACACCATCTTTAGCATTTAGAATTAATTGCACAGTTATCCTCAAATTAATTCCTAACTGTTTTACAACACACAGAGAGAAAAGGGCAAACCAATTATTATTCTGTTTTCACCTTACAGAGGGGGATATTATGCAAATGATCCTCTCTACATGAGAAGGAAAAGAGGCTTTATTTTCCTCGGCAGATGCTGCCTAGACAGTCCAGCGTTCTGTGGGGGACAGGAAGTGGGGATGCTGTGAAGATCTGATCGCTCCACCTGGCTTCCTACTGACTCCGTATCCAAGCGATAATAGAAAAACACTCTGATTAATTATTTATTTCAAAGAATTTCTTTTTTCGTGCCCGGACAACTAAGGTTAAAAGGAATGTTCCGAGTGCTGTCTGGGAGTATTTTACAACTTCTGCGCTTACGAGCCAGAGGTGTTTCTTGATGGAAGACAAAGTCCCTTTGCTAGACAGACCTGCGAAATGTTTTATTTGCTACTTTCCCAGGAAGAAAATGCATACTTAGAGAGAGAGAGAGAGGGAGGGGGAGAGAGAGGGAGAGAGCAGCGGGCCTGTGAGCCAGACATCAAGAAGCGGCTGACAGGAAAACAATGCTGAGTTTCAGAGAGGACGGGGGAGAGGTGGGGGGGGGGGGGGGGGGTCTCACCTCCCTCGGCTGCGCCGCTCCTCCAACCACGGCGAGCGTTTATTAATCTGAGACCTCGAGACCTTGGAGAAGTTGCGAAATGAAAACTAAAACACGGACACGCGCCACGATGCTTTACGGCGAGCCGATTTAAAACGGCTTCCTCTTCAACAAACAAAAGGCTTTAATGAGCCGCGATGATGAGTCGAGGTCAAAGAGCTTATCATCTTCGCAAATCAGGAGAAAAGACGTGCACATGGAAATGAGCTCCCAAGAGTATCCATCATCACCTCAAAAAACTGCATGCGGTGGCACAGCTCCAGGTGCTCGAGCAAATTGGGGCCTTCGACGTGGGACGGATCAAAACGCCGGCTCAATATTCATCATCCTCCCCGACTGTGATCTGCTGCAGTTCCGTGAGTGGCCGGGGGTAATTGTGCACCTCGTTGCGCGTGTGTTTGGACCCCACCTCAATCATGATGTCAGGCTGTTAATAAAAGGTTATTATAGGAACAGGGATCCAGGTTTTACATATGTTATGCGGGGGAGGTCTCGGGAACTCCTGTCTCTGAGGTAAACGGAGGCCTTCATGACAAATGATGCACACGCTGAGATCAGATAGTTAACAAGAGATCCTCTTATTAACCAGGTCTGCATAGATAATTGGCACTTGAGCCTCACATTTTGAATCTGGCCTGAGCCGTGTCATTTATCAAAAACCCGAGCATGCTGTCAGGGCTCCATAATAAGCTGCAGTAACTGATGAATCAAGATTAAGCAGATAGATTGCGAATGACAGAGGAGAAAATGGGCCGCAGCCCCCGTTGCAGGGGGCTTAGCTTGATATCCATCACATTAAAGCTGTGTTATTCCTTACAGGAAGGGATCTTTCCTGCATTACAGGCTATAGTTGTAAAATAGCTGCATCCCGACAGCATCATGACGAAGAGTCTCAATGTCGATTGCAACACTTTGCTCTAATCTGCATATGTATGTGAGGAGAGGGAGAATTTGTGTGTTGTTGAATTAGCAGACCGTTTCATAAATGATCTTCAGATATTTTCTCTCTGAGCGTTGAAGACCTCTCAAATATATATTCAAATTGCAATGTTAAAATTATTAAGCAACATACTTGATTTGTATGGGAATATTCAAAATGTCTCCTAATGCTCTATTAGTCCAGAAATCTAGGAGCTATTGGCATATTAATTTATAATTAAAATGGTCAATAGCTGCAGCAATGAGTAAAAATTACTTTAATTTACCAAACATAAAAATGCATTATACAAAAGAGTAATTGATCTCTTTAGGGTCTGTAATGAATATTGTTTACACTTTGAGCAAATTGTTGTTGTTATACAATATAATTGGCATTAGCTAAATAATGCAGGAGCACGTTATGCCTATTACTGCTGCACTACCATATCGATCAGAACAATTATAGCGGACACAACTTCCTCATCAGAGCAACATAATTACGTTCATTCATCTCAAAATTATTGGTTTCGACTGGTTGGCCCTTGGTCCATTTTCAGTCTTTTAAATTGAGTATAAATCTCCATATATGTGTCTGCAGTGTGTGTGTGTGTGTGTGTGTGTGTGTGTGTGTTCACCATCCCTGTTTTTTTGTCTCAATGGTCTATAAGTAGATGATTACAGATGATGGGGCCGGTGATCGGCTGCAGGTATGGGAGCCACTTCGGGCCTCGCCCAGCCTTGCACCTCCAGCACTCCCCTGCTCCGTCAGCCATGTTTGGCAGCGGCTCCTCTCCCAAAGTCTCCAGCTGTCCAGTGGGGTGCGCCAAGTCACAGCAGGAGTGCCTGCCTCTCCATCTAAGACCCATCTCTTTCTCGGAGTGTGAGACGTGTGTGTGTGTGTGTGTTTGGTGGGGGGGCGGGAGAGGGTCGAGGGTAGGGGGGCGGAGGGGGTCGTCTATGTGCTCGCATTACTCACTAGCAGACGGAGCATGCTGCCAGCGCCCAGCATGTCCGCCCACACGCCCCTGCCCTGCCGGTTAGACCTCGCGGTTGGAGGAGATGATGGAGAGAATCTGGGATCCAGGAGGGGGGCCGGATCCAGAGGAATCCCAGAGACAGAGAGAGGCAGACAGAAGCCCGGAAGCTCACCTCCGTCCCACAGGCCCATCTTCAAACAGCCCGACCTGAAATGGTAGTCTGAAGTCCCCTTGTTGGGGTTCTTTCAGGAGTCTGGGGGGGTTTCTGTGAAATGACGGCTAAATTATTTGTTTGCTTTTTAATTATCATCTTCCCTTTTTTACCGTTCTACAAATTGTTGCGTCTACCGAAGCAAAGTTGCTTTATGTCTTTTCTATCTCGACAGTGCAATTTCAGTTTATTATCAAAATAATATTTGGCAGCTTATGTCACTTTACAACAGCAATACATTTTTATGTTTTCACACCTTAGTATTTGGACCTTAAAAATGGTGTGTAGTTGCAAAAAGTTTCATGTTAATAATAATGATCCAAGAGATGGTAAAATTCCTTCTAGAATGCAAAGTAAAAGCTCAGGAAATATATCTGGAAATATACCAATTAGACGTCAGATTAGTGAAAAACTGTAGCAGAGTGTCATCCATAATGTGTCCAAAAAATGTTTAAAAAAAGTATATCTTCCTCATGAATACCGGGACAAATTCTTAACAATAACAGCTCCTCCTCAGGGCTCGTTACTAAAGACCCGCACTACTTCTCTGTGCCCACAGGGGGCTCTAGTGTACCACACATCCGGCTGCCCGGTGGCTCTGCCAGTGGCTGCAGGAGACCAAGGCGCAGACTGACTCTGGGAAGGAAGGACCTTTTGAACTGCTCGGCTGTACGATGGATATAAACATTAACTAAGCTTATACAAATCAGAATATTAACCTGCTGTAACGGTGCAAATTAAAATACAAACAGGGTTTAAAACAAAACAGAGATGTACTCTCAATGTATTAACGTAGCGCCAAACGACATTTAAGAAGCTGAAAGTCTGAGAGAGTAAAAACCTTATCTTGATCCTGGTAGTTCTGACTAAATGTGTGTGTGTGTGTGTGTGTGTGTCTTTGTGTGTGTGTCTGCGTGTGTGTAGAAGATTCCAAGGTGGTGAACAGTACTTGATGAGCTAGCTCTGGAGACCTCTGAATTTTAATGATGTTGGAGATGATATTGTGTGTCCTTCAGCTTGTTATACTGACACAAGCACTCCATAAATCATCATACCTAGCTATCGTAAAATCAATACCAAACTGCTACCTCAGCGCTAACCCGTAATAAGTTTTTCAGCTATCTAACAGCTTAAACTTTGCTGTAATGTTCGTTCGACCTATAGGTTAAGATCGGAGCATGCTTAATTTGTTTTGTAATAGAGACTTTCTAATCCTTAATGAAGCGCCTGTTAGGGAGGCTTTTGTTGGCACATTGGTGATCAGTTGGTGGAACAGCCACTGCAATTAGGTTTGAATCTTTGTCCTGGAGCGAAAAAAGGATAAAGAAACTAAAAAGAGAGAAAAAAAAGAGAGAGAAAGCTTAAACGGTCAATAAATGTTAATCCAGTCAGAACTCGTCTGCGCCTTTGAACAGGACTCATGCTGAGTTTTTTTTCACATGCACTTGTTTCATCCCTCCCTAAGAGATGCCATCCCTTAAGGATACTGCCACTGATCCCGAGACCAGACTACCGCTCACTAATAAGAGCCCATGTGTAAGCAATGCTGTCCACATTAAACACATTATTACCAGGCTTTGTGTAACACATAAGCCATAAACGCATTCGCAGAATATTTCTTGAGGACGATTGGGAGATAGTTTGTCAATGAGAAAGGAGAAATAATTGGGACTGTGACATTATTGTGAGAAAGTTTAAATAAATAAAAGACGCTGTGATGTCGTGTCGTGGCTTGTTAGATGTTAAAAAAAAAATGGCTACTTCTTTCTTTATCTTTAAGATGTAGTCAAACAAGATGAAATAACATAAGGAATCTGAAAATGACACGCCTGGTGTAACCGTGTAGACTTTTTGTTTTGTTTAGAATCATGGCTGAGGCAGTTTTTTTTCTGAGACACACAACATATGTAAAAGCCTTTGCACAAGAGAGAAGCCATTGCCACAATTTCTGAAGCGTAAACAGCTTATGAAAGTCAAATGGATATGTGGCATAATCTGACACGGCGAGTCGATGCTTCAAAAACATCCCTAACAAACCGCGATGCCAGACAACGGCAACGGCGGTTGCATGTTTTTTTTTTTTTTTAAAACGCTCCACAGGTGATCGGCCTGAGATATGAGCCAGGTGCAAGTCAACAAAGGGAATTAGTCCGGTATTTAACATGAGGACATCACAAGTGGTGCTAATGAACAGTATTATTCCAAAAACTGAATATTTCATGAGTGCAAGCTTTTAATTTACACTCCAGTTAATGTGATATTTCCCCAAAAACCTACATGGGTCACAACCTCAAAAATACAGGTTACAAAGATCCATCCAAGTGGCCTCAACTGTGGTTTCCGGCAAAGGGGAACACCCACATACCCGCGGCTTTTGGGAGGCTGTGATTTATACGCAGTAAGAGGTGGTGACCAATTGTCACAGGTCTTGCTGCCTGACCCTGAAACATCTGTGTTTAGGGTCGGATGCTGATTAGGACAATGTAACGCCGGCAACAGCGCAGCAGGAAAAACATTACACTTATATGGATTTTTAAATGTAATTTGTAGCACACGGGAAAATATTCACAACGGTGCAACGATACGTAAAGGTTCCACTTTAGCACTGATGTACATAAGTTTGCCTGAAGGTGAAGGTCCATGTTAACAAATCTTGTGGATACCGATGCAGATGTGTAAATTACCCAACCGGCATTGTTAAAGTTAGCTTCTTGGCTTAAAGAATC
This sequence comes from Apeltes quadracus, assembly GCA_021346845.1. Taxonomy (NCBI): domain Eukaryota; kingdom Metazoa; phylum Chordata; class Actinopteri; order Perciformes; family Gasterosteidae; genus Apeltes; species Apeltes quadracus. Next base: position 9,714,254 of record CM037932.1, on the reverse strand, counting down.
AATTAACCTAAAACGTGTTTTTATCATGTTATTCCTGTGGTTTACCTGAGGCTGTGACTACAAAGGGGAAAAAAATGAAAATGAATAACAGCCGACAGCATTTATTTTTCCTCGTAATGTAAAAACGCATTACTTTACTATTAAAACATTTCAATTGATGTTTAAGAGTGTCAGTTTTCTTTGTTGGAGAAATGTAGGTTCCATATTGACCTAAATTCCCTTTTTTTCACACATTATATTACCTTCTATTCTACTTGAGTATTGTCAAAAGAAGGAAGGACCGCGACACGTGACGGCACATTAAATAGAGCATCACGCCACAGCACGCGGCGTTCATTTCCGATGACGAAGGCTTGTGAGACAGAGGGACGACCGCTCAGCATTTAGGGTCAGATTGCGCTTTTCACAGCTCCGTCAGAGGTGGCAGGTCACAGAAAAAGACGACCCATCCCGCCCACACTGGCGGATCCCAGCGCTGAAGTTGTAGCTCGCTGCCCTGGTTTGGCCTCGTCAGTCCCCAACCGCCGCACGGGAGGCCTGTGACAGACGTGCCAGATAACAGGCACCTCGTATTCAAATATAAGACTTCTCTGCAAAGTCTAATGTCCACGTTGTTTTGTAATTTCACGACCGCTGCCATTAACGCCACTAAACGTATGCAGCAAAAGCAGTAGTAAATTCCACTCAAAGACGTGTATTGATTCCATATTCAAAATCAATGCTGAAGATAAACCCCGGTGCAAAAAAGTCCTAAGGCCATAAAATGACATACGGACTTTAATACTGCCTATTGGTGCAATTTGTAAAATGCAATCTCGATCATGTTTTTTTTACAATTTTAAATGAAATAAAAATAGTAAGATAGAAAAATAAAAAAATCCACCAAAAGAAAACTAGTTCCTCATCTGCATAAAAAAAATATAGCAATCCCTCTCAATTAAACCCACACAGCAGCACCGACCACTTTAAGACGCGGGTGTAGTTTTTCACAATTGTATGATCTGCCACAAAGCCCAGAGCCGCCCTTTGTTGAGCATCTACAGATGGAAAAACAGGGATAATAAAGGTCTCTTTATGATGAGGCTCCTGCACACAGAGGCACGGAAAACTTTAAGAAAAGAGATCTATCAAGAGGTGGGGATTACATTTCCCCGCGCTGGCGCTGGGAAAAACGAAGCAGGCATTTGTGAGCTAGCTGGCAACGTAACCTTCAGAAACATCCTATTTTTCATTAGAGTTGTGTCAGACAGCTACGCCTTTTAATAACATTCATGCCCGTAACCAAGGAGAGGATAACTCAAGCTTTAGGCACATAATGAATGGGAGAATGTGCCCTGGCACTGTTAAACAGGCGGAGCTGCACTGCTGCACTCACGGCGAGCCCTTCACTGCACGCCACCCTCCTGTATTCACGCCATGCAAATGAACAGCCAGACGCTTCCTGAGGTGGCTCTCTAATGTGGCCCTGTTAATTACTGTCATTAGAGCCGGGGCTAGGAGAGAGGGCTAACAAGCCGCCGTCCTCATCATCTCCGCATTTGAAAGTCATCTTTGGCAATAAAAACACGTCAAAAAAAAAAAACAGTGAGGAAATTGCAAATTGCCAAATTTGCTGACAGAGTGGATTTTTTTTTCTTCTTCTTCTTTTTTTCCTGCTGACTCCGAGCAGCCTGCCAGTGATAGATGCATTCTTGACACAGTCTGGGTGATTAGACTTGAGAAATAATGAGTATCAATGTCCCAGCCGTGGAATATGCAAAGAAGAAAAGAGCGCTGTTGGAGTTTAATTAAGGGAAGCGGAGGCAGGAGCTGCTTTCAAACAGAGTGACCCAACATGATCAGGTTCTTATTGCTGTCACTTTCGTGCTGAAATATGAGCAGGAAGCTACCGGGATGCATTAATAAGACCGACGCAGTGTCACAGCGAGCAGGCCGGACGTAGCCGCTGCATTGTAAACGCAGCCCGCAGACGTTTTCGTGCAGAATGTCGTGGTTTCAGAAACTCACGTTAACATGTCAAAACTCAGATCAGTTTTTTTTTTTTTTTAACAACAGTTGAAAGGTTTTTCACTGCATCATTACGACCGCAGGTGGAGGTGTGGGCACTCATTGTTTCCACTGTCCAGCAAAGTATTGGGTTTTTACAAAAACGCCCTCCGGCAGCTCACACTTCCATAGCTAGGAGAATATTTCTCACACAGCAAGCAAAAATATCCCTTATTATGTCTGTGGCGCATCACGTCCCTCTCGTGCGGCCTTGAATTTAGTTTCTCCCCCCCCACAAAAGTGGAGGGCGACACAGTCAATATTTTTATCACACAAGGCCGTGTCCGGGGCTAATGCCAAAGAGTTTTCTCCCCTCTCTTCTTCGCTCGCTCTCATTTCTTCATCTGTGCTGTTGAGGACAAATCAAAGGCTCTATTTCTCTAATGCACCTCTGAGCAGACTGTGAGGTGGCTGTGGGGATAATGAGGGACTGCAGAGACAGGAAACAGACAGGCTGAAATGGATAATTAGGAGGTAAAGTTTTTGCGATGCCCAATGGCACTCTACAGAAAATAGGATCATTAAGTTCTATATAAAATCTCTCCATGTACAGAACGTCTATATGAAGTTGCTCGTCTGGTTCATTCTTTTCATTACAACTTTTTATTTCACTACAACCGAGCTCTGTTTAACTGAAGGGGGCGGCCATGTTTTAGAGACATGTCAGAATTTAGCCACTTTAACTATCTTTATAACTACCTGTGAATACATTTTGCATAATTACTGCTTCGACCTGCTGGACAAAAATTACACAAATACTTCTTGTACGATCGCAAGACTGCCCACTTAAAATATTCTGCAAAAATCTTGTTTTGAAATGTAGGTATGGCGTATGAAAGCCGGGGCTTTCTGATTGTTAGCGTGTGAACGGAAAGGACACGCTCGCAGGTCTCCGGTGCTCAGGAAGCATTTCATACTGTATCCGAGGGATCCGGATAATGAGCTGCGGTGTTTGAGGGAGATATCACGCTATGCTGCTCTATTATGATAAGATTTCTCCTTGACAATATGAAAAGATCAAATCAATATCTACTGAGATTTTGATGATGCGCAGGCCACCCCCCCATCCCCCCCCCCCCCCCCCCCCTCTCTATTGAGAGAGCATGATCTGACATCACCACAGTCACGTCAGGCTTTTTGCTGCTACTGGGAAAGTATGCAACTTCGATTAGTAAAATGCTGAAGAAAATGACCCGTGTTTTGGATTTACTCCCAAATGTTGCTGTTGGGCTACTGATGACAGGACCTATTGTGTTTCGCTTTAAAGCATTTCAATTAGGGCTCGTTAGTTCTGTGAGTGATTACCAGTGGCCTATCGATAGAGAGGGACACTATAATTAAAGGGCATTTAAATGTTTTTCGGGACAGAGTAATTGGGAGAAACACAACATTTAAAATGTAGTTTGGAGGAAAATATCCTTGCACAGCAAATGACCAACATAACGTGTTCACTTTGCTCGCTGCTTTATAGGCGCGTACACGGGAATGGATCCTTGAGGAATACTAAAATAGGGTTGTCACCAAGGAACCAGCAAGCCCTGCTAAAACGCAAGTAAATGTTCCTGTTTTACAGTTCTCCCGTAGAATATAAATAAAAAAAACACAGATAAATAGCAAAACTGATGCAAAATCATGGCAGGCATTTATAGCACATTTGAGGAATTGAATGTGGGTATTTCACTATAAGGAAGAAGTGGATTATCTTTCATTTTTAATTGACTGTCAGCGTGGTGCATCTTTGAATTCATTGTATCGGGGATGGATTGGTACATTCACTGCGTATCATGGAGTTGATTCCATTCTAAGATGAATGGTGGTGATTACGTTGAAGAAGGTGACTCTGCCTCCCGTTTCTGTAAAAGGTTGCTGCTTTTTAAAGCCTCTGCACTTCAAACCGTGGAAACCATCAAGAGGGAAATTAAACATTGTCTTTATAACAACAAGATAAATAGACAGGCTGATTGTTTAAATGCTTAATAAAAACCAGCTCTACTAAATAACCGATATGATCCACATATAAAATAATACAGAGGAAATCCCATTTCATCTCCACGTGCACTTCTGGAGACTCATCATGCACAGCACAAGGACAGAGAGGACTGCTTTGTGTTAACATAGTGAGAGAGATATTGATTAAAGTATGATAAGAAGAAGCTCCAGTCCCAGGGCAGAACCTATACAGCTATGATTAAATACACCACACTCCAGTAGGACCTGTGTCTCAGACCGGAGCTTCTGCATCTGTATACAGCAGATGATCTTTCCCCCTAATGCAGAATCAACGAGTATGAGAGCGCAGAGGAACAAATTATGGCTCTTTTGATATTAAATCGTATGTGGTCCTGCTGGGCATTACTTCATTGACAGGAAGTCACATTTACATATGGTTCTGGAAATTAAATTCCAGAATTAAACAAATCAAATCCAAATGTAAGTGAAAATGAATATCTGTTGAGTTTAAGGATGTTGACGTTGACATTGTCCTTTCACTGACCGTTTGTAAATGCCACGAAACTTCACATTAATAAACCCATATTATTTTACTATGTCATTATTTGATTTTCATTTCACAAAGCTATGTTTGGTTTCACATTTTGAACATAGACAAGGTTTAAAAAGAGAAAAGTAAGGTGAAAGTAGTTATTTGGAGTTCTTTAATCAGTATTGTGAACAGAACGAATGAAATGGCATACAATAGTTCTCATGTGCTTTTATTTATTTCCTTATTTGTTCATTTATGTGTAAACGTATGCATGTGTGAATGTATTTCTACAACTTAATGTTGTTAGCATCACCAGGGATGTGGCCATTTCCATATTCCCGAGTGAGGAATTGAAAAAAGTCGATGATGATGCAGGGATGTGAGGTATCGGCTTTAAACACGTTGGCGTCAGACGTGAAAGGTGGATGAGGCGCCACCCCACTGTTAACTGTGGACTGCAGCCAGACATGAATGGTCTATTATATTATATTATATATACCATTACCTTCTGCAATCTCAATATAGTGTTTGAATGCCGTTTCGGTTATAATCAAAGATCTTCTGTTCTCGCCACGATAACTGTTTTCAGCCATTAATAAGTGAGTCAAATGGAGAAAGGAGCAGTTTCTTGATCAAGATTGAAAGCCGTATTTACTTTGTGTAAAACTCATTAGTTATAACACCCTGCTTTCATAACCGGAAAAACATATTTTGCATGCCAACGGCATTCCTCGATTTTAGAGACCCAGCCAAAATAACTGCGAGAAAATGTCCCCTTGGTCTGACTTTTATTCCTCACCTTATTCCCAATGTCATTCATTTGCCACTGAAGGTAACAAGCCTTTTCCACTCTGTGCTCTGTAACGGCAGACCTTTAATAGCCATTTCCCGGTGTGGGGAGGTGGCGGGTGGGGGGGAGGGGGGCGGACATGTTTATTTGTGTGTCTGCACATGCTTCTCCAGCGATTCTCTCTGCTCCGCTCACCCAGCTGCTGGCTGGAGGAGTGATTCATGGGCCTGACAGATGCCTGGTGCAGCTGGATCTGTCCTTGATCATCCCAAAAGCCTGGACAGCACTGTCATTCACCATTGCCCAAATTATCTCTGTATTGACTGCAGAACCCTCTGTGACAGCGCCGTAATGGCTAATTACCCAGGATGCTTTGGGTACTTTTAAACCCCAGAGTGTTCCCTCGCTGTCTTGCCAGGCTGCCGCTGCCGCGTTTGGATGCGAGGGCCGGAGTTTCCTGCAGCCTCCACCTGAGCACCACCGGCCGGAGGAACGCGGAGCAAAACGTCAAGGGGAAGAAAAGCCGTGATATCAACATTCACAGAAATTATCCAGCGATGCCGCTGTAACAAAACGCTCTTTTTTTATGGTCTAGGCGGTGTTTGGTTAGCTGTCGCTTGTGACAGTGAGATGTGCACATGAATTAGCATTCGCGGTTTGCCTGTCTCTCTGTCTTTCCCTGCATGCCAGGGGAATCACCCGGTGAAACTCATGCCGAAATGCTTCAAATGATGTTAGAAAATTTAGCTAATTGAAATATTATCCGAATGCGAACGCTAAAATGCTTTATGTGTGCAAAATACACAGAAATAGCCTTTGAAAATGTTTTCACTTCAGTCCAAAATGTCCGTTACTTCGGCCGTTGAGATGCATTCCAGGAAGAAAGTGACAGAGAGACGTGAAAGGAAATAAACGGAGAGACAGAACGAGAGAAAAAGAAGGAGAGGGAATAAAGGGTACAAAATCCCATCCTGACTGTTAGGGAAGATGATGAGGTCCCCTGAGGATGGACGGAGCAGAGAGGGAGCAGCTTTTCTTCACAAAGACGCCAGTAATTTGCCACATCCTGTCCACACGCCCGGCATGGAAGCTACTCTGTCCCTAATTACCAGGATAACAAACCCATCCCCTCCCGGCTCCTCGCCGCGCTATTCTCCTCCTGTTTCTTTCCCCCCTCCGCCAACATCGGCACCACGCGAGGTTTCTGCGCTGCTCCTTCACATCAGTGTCGGGGTAGAAATAGATGGCGTCTGCTGCTGTCTGCAGACAGTGGAAGGATGGACACCAAATAAAGTGATAAAAGCCGAAGGGGAATGGCCCGGCATCGGTTAGCAGCTCTGATCTTGACGGACAGGGGCACTATAATGACGTGGAGGCCTCACCTGGATAAACTAGCATCTCTGACAGCCCTGTTAGCCGAATACACGGGGGAAATCCTTCAGACGAGCCCGCTGCCCCTGATGGTCAGCAGCTAATGACACAATTACTGCTGGAAATATGTTGATTAGTCTTCAATTAAATACAACTGTTAGCCATTGTATTACAGCTAACTTCTCTGAGACTCAATTTGCCGTCTAATCTTTAAATCACAGTTTCAAGAAATTTCTTATTTGAGGAAAAATAAAAAAAAAACGTGGCTTGTAATAACGCTGCTGAGAGTACGGCGGCCGTGGCCTTTTCCCCCTGTTCCTCGTCTGTCATCTCCAAGATGGCGCTGCGTCTGCCCGGCGTTTTTTTTTCTTTCTCCCTTTGGCTTTTTGCATAAGAGCGCGTTGCTGCATCCTGACTCCACAGATTCCAAACAAAGCAGAAGTGCCAGTAGTGACACTCCAGTCCCGCCCTGCCTCTGCAGCGTGCAGATGCATTCAGCGCGGAGGGAATGACGAGGCAGTGTGTGTGTGTGTGTGTGTGTGTGTGTATGCTTCTTTCGGTAAGTAGGCTCCGGGAGGGTCTGATATTCCTGGGGGCGAAGGGGTGAGAGGGGTGTGTGTGCGTGTCTGTGTTCCCAGTCACCTGCTGCTAAATCCTATTAGCAAGGCCTGGGGGTTAAACCAAGCATCACCATTAAAGGCCTGTCAGGGGAAAGCGCACAAATAATAGGGCTGATTGCTACAACTCACAAATAATAAGGCGCTTTGATAGAGGCTAATCAATTAGTGATAGTAGGAAGGGGCATGACATTTTGGAGATTCCTCTGAAAGGGGAAGATAAGGTAATTTATTGACAAAGTGTTTCAGATTAATACAATTTAACAGCTTAAATACTATATTTAGGGGAGCACAATTAAATAATAATAAAAAAATATATTTTATTATTAACATATTTTTATAGTTTCACTGACAAACTGCATTTTTTTGACAGTGGACATAAGGTCGTGACATTTACAGCCGTTTTCTCTTTAAACTAGCTGCATATTGCATGACCTGAAACGAACTGCAGGAGCGTCCGTCTTGATTTTCTTCATTTTCCAGCCAAAAGGACGAAATGGCGCTTACTTTCACGGGTTTACTGCCTCTGAGAGAAAAGCGAGTACAGTTTGAAGCAGATATTTTTATCCGATGGATCAGAGTCTCAGCCAAAACATTTCCATATGCTTCCTAAAGCGAAGGGAAACGAGGTGAGAAAAGAAAATGTGGCAAAGCAAGTGTTAAATGAGATGGGAAGTGACAGTTTACATCTCCAGCCGCAATTAACACGTTGATGGCGTTTTTCGCCGGGCCCCTCACAGTGATAATGCCTGTTGTCAAATCTGTTTAGCACGCCAAATCTCCTGGAGCCTTCAGCTAGGCAGCAAGCTTTTGACAGATTGAAGGTTCAGAGATAGGCTATCATGACAGATGGAAGCTGGCATCGATGTTCAGCTCTCGCCAATCACAGGGGACCTGCCCCCCCTATTCTGCGGGGCGCAGCTCCGCAACCTTCCCCCCCCCCCACCCCCCTCTGATGGGAGCAGGGGATGGCATTGTTAAGCAGTGCATCTGTGAGACTCAGTCTCCTCTGATGGAAGCATAAGGCAAGGAGCTCTCAAGCAAAAGACGGCCACTGCTGTAAGCGCATTTCAGATATGATGGGAGGCGAGCTCGAGGGAATTTGTGGAGGAGAAAAAGTTTGAAACATTTTGAGGGAGGACCCAGGAGAGGAAGGAGTGATTGCAGCGAGCCTCAGCTATTCAGTAATGCCATCATTAAATTTGATTATCGCTTAAATGCTAGCAAATGCTCTGCGCAGAGACCGCACAGTGGAGTTTGACAGAAATTGACTCGATCAGTCTTTGTGTCTGATTAGCGGGATGACATTTTTCCTCGGACCAACAGAATCTCACACTGTTAAATGCTCAATACAGAGAAGGGGAAATCAATTTAGCTAGCCTTGACTTGCGTGCTAAGTCCTCCTTAGAACTCATACTGCAGCATGATCATCCTTAATGAGATTCATCTGAAATGGTGGCACAGGAGAAACTCATTTCACTGAGCTCGTGCTGATCAGACAGGCTTATGTGGATTTTGCAGACATCAGAAATTGTTGCGAAAAAGAAAAATACATCGGCGCTTCTGAAACAGAAAAAAAAAGGATCTTATAATTAAGTGTCTGCCATGCGCTGATGATATCACGAGTGTTAATGATCACTTTAATGATGGTTCACAATGCACCCAGTTGATTTACAATACACCTACTGTGAGGCACCACTGCGACAAACGCTGCAGAAATCACAGCCGAGCAAAAGCAGTTTAGCAACCACCACGTTAGATCCAACAGCCACCGTTTAAACGTTTCCTTGCACAGTGAAATATCCGCCGGTTAGATAACTTTGAGCTGCAGCGTATGTTGGTTTATTTGCTGGCGGGCAGCCCCTCTTTAAGTTATTTGGTCTCTCCCTCCCTGTTTAGGCGAACACATTGTTGATTCAGACCCATCATGTTGAGGCTTGAGGTCACCCTGTCTCAGGCATGGCTAGTTAGCAGCAGCCCACCTGATGGCCCAGAGGAAATCACAGCAGCCGCACGCACAGGAGAGGGCCTGACAGCCGGGCCCCGCACCAGAGAGAAGGGTCCAGCCAGGGGGGGTGGAGAGAGGGTCAGAATGGGGGGGAGGGGAGTGAGTGTGAGTGTGTGTGTGTGTGTGTGTGTGTGTGCGGGGGGGTGGCAGAAGGAGGGTGGGGGGGGGTCATTCAAACACAGGCAGGGATGAGGGACGGCTGAAGAGAGTGCAATGGTGAGTTGTGTTGTGATCACGGCTGCAATGAGTGAGACAGAAAACACGGATGGACGTCAATGATGAAAGAAGGGTGCAAAAAAAAAAAAAAAAAGGGAGAGGGTTTCTCTCTGGGTGGCACACTAGGGGGGTTGGGGTGGGCGGGTATTGAAAGATGAGGTTCCTTGGGTACAAACAGAAGGAGAAGAGCAGGTTCCAGTCAACGTAACAGATCCTCATTCACAAAGATGGATGCTGATATTTGGGGGGAGGGAGAAGGCTTTCTGTTCAGTGGTAAACAGGATGTGGATCCGTACACAAGGCGGGTTTAGCGGTCGCCTAGTTTTTTCCGACACCTAACAGCAGTTTCTGTTCAAGCAGAAGCAAAACTGCCCTGAGTAAATGAAGTGAGGCATCAGTGTAAGTTATCCTGGGGCAGTGATGCTGCTCTTGCAGAGAAAACGTTGGCTGTAAAATGCAGTGATGAACAGCAGACATTTCCAGTTCACAAGTCCCCCAGTCTCTCCTGAGAGTCTGCTTCATCCCTATTATAGCCAATAATAGCCCATTGTAGTCATATGCTCTTTCTCTTCACTGTGACGGAATGAGGACACATTATTTACAGAGCGGAGACAACGCTAATACGCCACTGCAAAAAACTGCTGACGGGATAAGGGCAGAAATCACAGGTTTTTCCTCCTAGAGGACTTTACCGTATTTATATTTATAGTTATGTTGAATAACATCCCACAAACTGCCAATAAACCACCAGCCAACAGTCGCCCAACTATGTGGAGGCAGACTGAAACGATTGGAACAATTGTTTTGTAACCAGTTTCTATAGTAAATTTGTAGCCACTAAAAAAGATAATATGGTTTTGTTTTTTAAATGAAATGAGACTCTTCAAGACGGTTAGTATAAGATACTATTGCGTGACACAAAGGACGTAACAAACTAACAATTTCTTGTCATTTATGTACAATTTAGATAATCAAACTAATGTAACGGGATTTTAAAACTATATGCCAATTTATACAAAATGATGTCTGCAAGTTTTTCAAATGTTCTGTTTATCTATAAAAACTGTAGGGGAACACTGATTTAATTTGTGATTACGGTTTGTACAGATCCTGAGCAATGCACAAATTAAAATGTAGAAAACGAACTAATTAAAGTCATTAAAGTGTAATCCCAATGGATAAAGGCTCTCTCTGCGGAGTTTTCTTTAGGCTTCCATTTCGTGCTTCTGTCCAAAGGCATCCGGAGACAAATGCCTCCCCACGAAGTCATACACCATTAATGCAGTCAGTGGTGCTGCAGCCTCAGAATCTTATTATCTTAGTTGGTTCAGCCTCATTAGCTGTTCTATGCATATTAATGGTTGGGAAATGGAAAACTATAGCCCATTTAAGAACAAAACATGCTCAAAGTACTCGCTGCTCGGAGGTTATAGGACATAACTCACTCTGCAAATTGCTATCATCGGGCTGCCGGCAGAACCCCGCTGTTTTCTTTGCCCAAAAGCTCCTGGTTCCCTCGCAGAGACAGAGTTTCATTAACCTGCACTGCATTCAGATGCCATTATGGCTCTAATTATGGCACATGCTCTTGTGAGGAACTGCCTGGGTTTCCAATGACTTTTATGTCCGGCCGTCGTCCCGTCGCCAAGGCCGGGGTCGTCACCGCTGACGATGGAGAGGATGTGCTAATCTCAGAGGCATTGAAGCTGGCTTTGTAGACTTACCTGGGCTTATCTATCACGGTCACAACTGCATTAGGCTTAAGACCTTAAGTTTGCAGGTAGTGAAGTAAAAAGGGGAGCAAATTAGATTCTTCTCATCTACCTCCTCAGCTTGCATCACTCACAAAAAGGGCGTGCTCTCCCGGATAAAACGGGGACCCGCAAGTGCAGAGGTACGTCTTCAGGTCCTGCTTGTCCTCAACAATGGAAAGACAGCGCTGTCTTCTGCTCTGACTGATTGGAAAAGCAGGATAATGACAGTGTGTTGTTCAGCTTTCTGGACTCTGCCCATCTGCCAACAGCGCAATGGAGACTTTAGCTTGGGAAACAAATAAAAACCTCTTTCCACTGTCTCATTATCCATGAAAGCTTCTCCTGGACTCCCTCTGTCTAATCAAAGGGAAAGGAAACACAGGAACAAGCTGAAAAATTCCAGCATGAGGGAGATTGAAACAGTTCCTTCAGCGTTGAGCATTGTTCACTGACGGCGGGTACTGAAGGTAAGAAGCTCCTTTGGCAGGTGCTGCAGGCTGTCAGAGCTGAAGATGAGCCTCTGCTGCCGGATAACATCTTTCCAAATGCCCGAAGCTTGTCAGTTAACAGTCGGTAAGAAAAAGGTGGACAGCTACTAACCTCGTGGAGAACAAAACCAAGACCAAACAGTAAGTTCTAAGCCGTGAGAAGAAAAGTTTGGAGGTTCTGAGTTCAATTTCCAGTTTTGTCACATGGATAAAGTTAATTTGAAATGTATTTCTGTGCACATATTGTAAGTCGCTTTGGATAAAAGCATCAGCACATGTAATGTAAAGCAGGACTTCAGGTCTGTCGCAAAAACTAAAACAGTTATTGACATGATGAGATTCTGTTCAAACTTTTCTGTTCAGTGTTTGGAGGACAAATCATGTTTTAAACCTTAAAAACATTATAGAAGAAAATAGAAGAAAGGATATGTTGTTGTTTACGCCGTCACAAGTAGCCTCTCTGTAGGGGTTCGGGTTAGTCCTGCATCAGTGTCAATTCAATTCAATTACTTAATTAGATTTTTTAACAGATGTTCAGCTTGCTGTTTTGCTTTAGCATGAAGAGTAATATTGTATTACTGACTGGAGAAGAAAGACGTATTTGTCACACGTAAAAAATACATTTACAATTCTCAGGCAAAAGTTTGCTGGCTTTTCCTTGAGAATAGACCCCGCTAATTTTAGAACAATTAACTTGTTAGAAATCCGTAAAATGATATCTCCTCCTTCTCACCTCACTGCAGTAATTTGCATGCGTTCTGCAGACCAATGGCAGCACAGAGATTAGCACACAAGCTCACAAAGCACTAGTCTTATCTGAACTTGATGGTGTTCTTCATTGAATGTAGAGTACTGACGAACTGCACTGAAGGCTTTCCTCCGTCGCTAAAAGAAAGTTCCTGATCTTCTTCTGACTCACTTCAGTAAGAGTTTGATTGGCGGATGGTTCATCAAATCACCTGCCATCTATTCATTGAAAGTGCGTTTCCTTTTCCGACCAGTTTGTACTGACGGCGTCTCAGATGGCTGCGAGAAACAAACCATCTGTTCCTTTGGGGTGATGAACGATGAATGATAAAAGTAAAATGTTCTGGCTCCTGATGTGTTGAGTTAAATTGAATTGTATTTTTTTTAATTGATGGATTAGTGTGAGATAGTATTTCATAAGGACGCAGCTGGGGGAAAATGTTGATTTGTCATGAAAAAATAAAAGCAGTACATTGGAGATATTACATTGGAAAAACAGATGATCTTAAAATAGATCCATTATTTCTAACAAATATGGTAACAGTATAATTTTGCTCCACATGTAGTAGAAGCAATAACTGGGAAAAGTTTTACAGGTGGGTGTGGTTCTACAGCGACCGGTTGAGGTAGCGCTTTGAGGTTTTAACGGGGGAACGTCATCTTTAAAGGACATATATGATCAGAAATTCCTCTCAGGTGAATTCCTCACTGTACCCTGCTTTAAACTAACTAATCTAGCATTTCAAAATGGGTAAAATAATCATAGACCGAAATCAAAATCAGTCAATGTTGATTCGTCGAATGTTTTTCTAAATGCTTAATTGACAGATTTTAGTTTAGTTTAGTAATCTTGCATGTGAGTATTATTATATATCTATATATGTATATATTGTATGAGCATTTCTGAGCTCTATTAAACTTATTTCATTAGTTTTTTTTTAAATGTTGCCCTTTTAAAGAAAAAACATAGTAGTAGTAGATGAGTACATTGAAAATGTAAATCAATACTTTTGCAAAATCCATCCTTTCAGTGTGTTCTGCCAGACAAAGGTTATGTAACTAATTCACTTACATTGGCTACAGCAATGCATCTGACTTATTGAACTATTATAATATGGGCACACGAGTGAACAGACCTCAACAGCTTTACATATAGAATATGGCGAGTGTTATTGATCTTTCGACGTGAGCAGCATGAGCCGTCTGTAAATCACTGCGGCTGACACTCCTCAGCACTAGTAGAAGGATGTCTTTTTTTATAAACGTGCCTTTCTAATACAACCAATGCTTTGAATTAATGTGATCTCATTATTATAAACGCAATTGAAAGAGGGAACACTTGCAATGTGCAACACTTCCAATGAACCCCTTTCCTAAATACTCTCAATAATTTCGCTTTAATTATAACCGTCATAACAATGAGCCAGAGTGAGATAAATAAATAACTTCACTGTCCTCCCTGGAATTGTGCTGATGCGGAGGTCTGCCTAGGCATTATAAACCTAATTAGCAGAAGATTACTATGCAGTGTGCAAGGCTGTGGTCCAGAAAGACATCATTAGGTCTTCTGATGGGGATATGCCTTCAGCACATTGATTATTTTTCGCTCCAAGAACAATGCAGATTGCAGACTTTATAATTGGGCTTTCCGGTCATTTGTGACTTCCACTATGTGTGGCAAAAAGAAACAAATAACAAAACGACATTCCCACTGCGTTTAAAGAATGAGGAGGATGTTAATGGATTATGACCAGCCGGATATATATTAATAAAAAGAATTCTATAAAAATGTTTCAGAGATCCAATCGGAAGCAGAAACACTATAAATATCTGCAATACTGTTTGACCACTTGTATGGCCACAGGCCAATAACTGTTACAATGAAACCCGCCAACAAGATAAGAGTGGATTAAATAATTAGTGGATCAACAGTAAACGTGTTCATTCTTCTTTCATAACTGAATGAAAATCCTAAAGGTTTCCTGGTTAGATGCTTTCCAATGGGACAGTTCGCTTTTTTCATTGTTGTATCTCGGTTAAATGCTGAAAGTCATGTTAGTGATGAATTCAACAAAAGCACAAGATGAGAACAAATGGTGAGGTCACTCTTCACTATCCAGCTGCACTTAGAGTTTGTGTCAAAACCTCATATAATAATAATTGAGCCCTAAAATAATGGAAAAATGTAGTTAAAAAACATCACAAGCAGCTCTCCAGTTTTATCTATGCAGTTGTATTTATTATACCGGTAAACGATATGCCCATGTCAGCGGTTCCCAATCAGCTTGGCCTGAGCGCTGCTTCCCTTTGCTGGATCCTCAACACCAACGAGAAATGAGCTTTCCATCTCATCACCACAACTTCATCCACACGCAGTTTTTGAAGTTGAAGTTCTAATCTTCCAATAACACAACGAGATTCAAGACTGAGGAAAGATTTAGACAGTCTTCCTGATTCGATGAAAGCACGTTCTTTCCGCTGCAGCTCATTAAGGCACTTTTTGAACAAAATTGTGTCGAGAAAAACAAACAGGTTTTGCAGCAGCTGCCTCATTTTCTTTTTAAGGACAACAGCACCCAGGTTTACACTTTAAGGCTTTGTAGCATAAAACTATCATAACCATAAATATTCTAATGCCCTCTTCTGTCTCCTGCTTGGGTTGCTTTTCGTTTGCTTACTTTGCATTCCTCTATGTGCGTTCATGAGAGAGCTTGTTTAATCAGCTCCGCTCGCTGTCTCCCTATCTGGACTCGCCCGTCACATGCTTGTCTCCCGCACCTCGTTCCCTCTGGCTGCCGTTCGTTGCAGAGCACTACAGCCCCATTTGAGGTATGATAATCAGCTGATTAGCCAGCGAAGTCCTTTTCCCAGAGGCTCCTTTGTGTGCAAAAATCCTCACACTCAATTGACATGTGGACATCATCAAGCTGATGAAATGCAATTGTAATGAACAAGTGAGGCATAGCATCTGCAGTGGGACCCTGAACGAAAAGGACCCTTCCCTCCTGACATGCTAATGCTGAAAGCTGCTCTCTGCCTGTTCTCCCCGTGGGTCCCTCATGGAAATGTGAAGAGATGCATATTCAAACCAGCGCCTTCTGAGGGGGCTAGATGTAGATAGAGATGGGGGCGGGGGGGAGCCGGACCCTGTGTGGACTTGGCCAAATGCTAATTCTGAGACAGATTATATTGCATCACGCGCCGTAATGATCTGACAGTTCATTTGTGAGGAGAGTTCAGGATCTGAGGTTTAATGCTTGGGTGGACGCAGGTGCTGAGCCCCAGCTCCTCAGAGCTGTCAGAGAAAGGCAGGGGGCTGCTGTCAAATTATCCCAGTTAAAAAGGCTCAGCCGCCTGCAAATATGAAAGACATTTAAGAAATTAATGCATTCGTATTCAACACATATTGCAACAGTGTTTCATTAGAGGTGCTCTAGTCATATTAAAAGTGACATCTGACCTTTCACATTTCTCTGATGCACTCAGGAACATTCTTATTACATACATGCTAAAGTCAAAGAGAAGGCAATTGTGATAACAAGCAATAATTAAACAAGCTGACATTTTAGCACCATCCTTTCGTCTATTCTTCTACTTTTAGTGTCACATAGCACAATGATTATGAATACCATATTTGTATGAATGAGTTTGAGAGAAATCGAATGAACGGTGAAAAACCTGGAGGCTATGTGACTATCACGTACTGCTTAAGCGTACCATCATTTTGTCTCTTAGTTGTTCAGCGATATCAAGGAGACTTATTGTATTACCATTGCTGCTTTGTCACTGCATAATCTTGGCGTGATTATGATAAGCATGCATAATGGAGACAAATTCCATACAATTTTCACGATCAACATTTTCTGCTTTCATGCATAAAACATTCATCATAAACAGATACGAGGGAAGTCACGGAGACTATCAAAGTCAAGATTTCATAAATTACAGGAAAATAAATTCTCAACAGCGTCTTTCCAGCTGTTGGGTTGTGTCACAACAGATTGCAAAGTTTATCTGACTAAACCCGACTGTCCTTCTGTTAATCCCACGAACAGAGCGTTGTACAGTTGCCAGAGGTCGAGCCAGGTAAACAGACTGACGACGCCGTGCACATTGTTCTATATGGATAGATGTAGGTCACTACACCTATGGCCTCCAGCTGAGCTGCATTGTGATGACAGGACCTACGGGCTTGGACCTCAGAGACAGAGCAAATGGGCGGGCAGCAGGCCCCCGGCTCACTGGGCCTTTTGGGTCGCCGAGGCGTCAGGGGCTGAGAGGGTCACGGACCCACGGAAATCGAGCCTCGCCCACTTCCAGACCCAACCAGACCCTAGGCTCCGAGGTGGGCTCCCACCCACCAGGTGTTCGAGATGGCATACGTGTCTTCGGGGGTACGGAGCGCCGCTAGCCGCCCAGGACTACACGCGGTGCTGGGGGGTCAAACATGGAGCCCTGCTGGACCAGCTGTCGCTTCGCTGTTCTCCCAAGCTCCAAAGCCAGGCCCGCTGGAACGGGCCAGATGCGCACTCTCACTCTTCTACAGTTTACAGCAACGTGGGTCTCACTGTCTTGACCTCAGTGCTTCGGCATTGTTTCGCCAAGATCATTTTCGTAAAAAGTCTGTAGCACGTCGTGATCGTTCTCTGCAGAGCTGCACAGAAAGTGTCCAAACAGCGTTCCCTTGTATTCCTCCAATAGCTGTCAGGGTCGTCGTTCCGATCGGCATTCAAGGGCATCCATTAATTTTGAAAAGGCTAAGCTAGCATGCTTGGACGTGTACACACCCAGATCACAGACTCTGCAATGCTTTGGAAGGAGCAGCCCTCCATCTTCTGTCTAACTTCGGCTAAAAGCATGAAAGCAGCGGTGAGATTTCATTTGACTAACTGACTGGAGGCGCTGAGGGAGTAAAGCTCGCTGGAGAGGTTTATACGCCCGGCCTCATGCCTCCTGCTCCCCGTAATAGAACAAACGCTTGTTGTCTCTTCCAATTACAGATGTCAAAACGCTTATTTTGAGGGTTGTGATCTTTTCCCTTTTAATCTGCGAAGATAAAAGGTCTCAGCTTCATTAGCATGTGTTGTCTTCCCCCGGACTCGGATTCCCTGCTAGCAGCCAGCTCAGCCTTACAGCCTATTACCCACTCTCGGGGCCATTAAGGTCTAACATTGATGATGTGTAATTAGCATATGATGACAAATAATAACAATGCACTCCCTTTCGATGTAATGGGGGGTAGGACAATAACATGGAGTCCCACTGTTTCAACTCTACATAAAGCTCACAATATCTATGTTTTATTGCCCCTCTCTGCTGTTCAAAGGTATAATGGAGTGGAATGCGGAACGTGTGCATAAATTATTTTAATTAATATGTTCATCGAGAAATACCACAATTACAATACATCAATGAGTCAATGTGCTTAATCTGCAAAAACCCTGACCGTTAATCAAACTCACTGACAACAGAAGAGCGTTTTAATATCATTTTGAGAACTTGGCTCCTTTTCATGTTTGTGTGTAAAAACAAAAGAATATTGTGAACGATTATTATTGTGTTGTAACCTGTCTAACTGTATTATGGTCCAAAGGTATGCATACGGTTCTTTTCATCTACTCAATTAAGCAAACGGTCCAAATGGCCTAATAATTAGTCGTCTTCAACTCCCTCAATCTCACCTACATCCCTAATTCATAAAAGATCTGTTCGACTTAATAACGTCGGGAACTCAAGTTAAATAGAGGGGTATTAGTAGACGAGTGATCAATTATGCTGTAGAACGGAGGCAAAGCAATCAGGAGTGACAGACCATCTTCAAACGGCTCTCCTCATCCATTAAACAGGCTGCCTGTTTGTGTCAGCTGTGGGTCTGGAAGAAAACCGTACAATTAAAGAGACCCTGCATGTTTACGCACACAGTCGTATGCAGCTCCAACACGGAGCATCTTGCATTGTGTTTTTTGTAATGCAGCAAACACTGCTTTTTTTTATTTTTCACATCTGTCACAAAACAACCCAGTACCAATTATACTGAAGGAAAAAGAGGCGTTTTCACATTTGTTGGTTACCTCCTGTAAAGAGGCTGTGGGGGCATCTCAGAATCAAACTAATCAAAGCACCTCGAACGTAGAATCTGAATGAATATATTGACAAACAAAAGTGAGGGTCTGTTGTGTCAGATGTTGCGACACAACATCCCTCCGTCTTTTAAATTTTGTGGTTTATTTTTCAGATCACTGGAAAAATCGTAGCGATTCTCACAACAAGTATTTGTAATTAAATGTAATTTCTTATTAAATATCTCACGGAGATAGGACAACATAAACAATGTCGATGTGTATGAAGGAAACAAATAGAAACCTATAAATCTTTCAAATGGAACATATCCCTGGATACACAGACATTCTCTCTTTTTTCAAGTGGAGCAAAGTGAAGCTACTTGAAACCCTGTTTATAGCACCCAGAGCTCAAATTGACTTGCTAATGTTAACTTTTATTCCGTTGCCATGGGTTACTACTTCGTGTGATTTGACACCGAGCTGCAGACACTGCTGATTAGTAGCATCCAGTTCTGTCCATCTCTGTGCATCACTGAACCATCTGGTCATTTATTCACTAATAAGCCCCTAATGGCCCAAATATTCAGCGGCCTGTCATCGTGACATGGCAGAAAATGCCTACATCTTTCAACTCGCCTTGACATGTTGCTTGTTTCACATCAAAACTCGTCATTTACAGGAGAGAAACTCAGAGGGGTAGAAACTTGACCTAATCTGAAGTGTTAACACTGGAGCTTTGTTATCTGCTAGACTGACTGAAGGGATGTTAATGCATTCATCCTCACCCACTTCAAAATCCCCTTTTTTCTGCCACGGGGAGAAGGAATGCGAGCGCTGTCAATAGGAAGCTGATGATGCGCGCGTTGATTGGACGCTCAGGAATGACAGACGCATGCACAGCGCGGACGGCGGGACGCTGCGAGAGGATGCAACGTGGGACTCGCTGGTTCTGCAGTGCGCTCACGTCCAACCTGTCATTTGTCGCCAAAACATTGACTTCTTGCCATAAACATTGCCAGATGAACAAAGCCAGCTGGGATCGTAATTGGTGACATGCAACCATAAATTTAACCTTTCCCGGGACACTGGCGGCAACCAATTAACTAGCCAATGAAAAAAAAATTCTCCTCAATTATCCGTCTCATTATGGCCGCGCGAGGCTGCGTGTACGAGGAGCAAAGAGCAAAGACGATGAGCAACAGCAATGATTTCTTTTCTCACGTTACCTTTTGATACATTTGGATGCTTCAACGAATAGAAATAAACACATATTCTAATATATTCCAATCACGGCAACACGCTTACATACGCGGCAACAGCAATTAATCATCATAGTGAGCGCTGATCTGACGTGTGAGGAGACGTTAAAGTGAGCAAAATCGCTGCAATATAACAAACCCAAGCGATACAGAAAGCCTGAAACGGCCCTTTTCTTCATCGCCGGTCTGATTGGAAGGGCGAATGGGCTTCATGTTGACCGGCTGGTTGCAGAACCTCTCTGTCAACTTAACTAGCAGCCCAGGATGGTGTGAACGTATACTTAACTCCCTGTCACTTAGCGAGGCATGCACCCTGAGTCTCCATCAAGACGAGCTAAGTAAGATGGAAGACGAGCGGGCTTTGGCTGCAAAAGCCGACGGGAAATGCCACCTTTGGTGAACTCGCCTGGAACCAAAATCTCTCAGACTTATTTGAATGTTGTGCCAAGGATGAGGGGATACAGAGTGTGTCTTTTACGCACTTATTATAATTTCTATTGTTGAAATGTTAGGGGGTGGCTGTTTTAGGGGATTTACTACACACTTGAAGCATTCACAGGAAAATCCCCTTTCCGGCTCATCTTATCCCCTTTTTAAATCCCCCCCCGTGCTTTGGCATCGCAAACCACACTGCATGCCGAGGGAATCACATCATCTATGTCTTAAACCATCAGACTTCGTGCAAAAATGAAGTTGAAACCAGAGGCATTTGATACGGGGAAAGCGAGGGGAAAATGTTTTGTGTATCCAGTAAAGAGAGAGCAAAGATTCAGGGCTGAATTCAAAGCAGTGTACATATTCTCAGTCCCCTCTGTTAGCACTTCTAATTAGCCAAAGCATTCAAATGCAAACAGTCTAGCCTGTCTGATGCCACAGCAGCTCTGCGGTCTAATTTGTATAAACTTGTTTCATTTTATAGGCTACTGAGAGTATTATTAATGTTTGGCTTGGTTTTGGAACTCTTTTAAAGCAAACCTGTAATAAAGCACAGCCAGCTCCTCTCATTTGCTGCTCATGTGTTGGATGTGTGTTTTAATGAACGGCTTACAACAAAAGCGACCTGCCAGCGCAAACAATTAACCTTAAATGGAACCAATTACATACTTTTCTGCCATCGCCAAAGCCTCCGAAAGCAACCATGTGCAGCTTCCTCCAGGAATGTTCTCCCGACGAAGAAGCTAAGCAGACGGTTCAGGGCTATTCTGTGTAGCCAAAAAGAAACACTGAGAAGCCTCTTTATGCTCAGAGAGATATCTAAAGAGCACAAAGATAAACAACAATTATACTTCTTTCCCTGTCAGCGCAGCATGCCTCGGGTCAGTCCATTAGAGATCACTGTTTGGTGCTGGAATAAGAAGTGCGCGTGTTTTGCGGCCGGGCTTTTTGACTGGCAGTTGGGACCTGGAGACTGTGTGTGTGTGCGTGTGTGTGTGTGTGTGTTGTGAGCTGCCTGGGAATGCACACGCAGTGATGGGGGAGTGCAGAGGGGAGGGCGGGGGGGGCGAGGGAGGGGGAGGGGCGGGGGGGGGGTATCCAGACATAAACTTCCGCTGTCAGCATGGGCAATCATGGCACTTCATTGTCCAGCAGCATCATTACAATATGGTTATCATCTGAGCTTGAGTCTGACACCTTCCCCAGGACCTCTCCAATCACCCCCATAGTGGGCCTCAGTACCAGGCAGTCAGGGCAAATCTCTGCTTTGTGCTTGTCTGCCTTAATAGACTGGATGTCACTTCTGCCTGTGGAATGTGCCCGGTCTTCAGCTGTCAGTCAGAGGCGCGGGTGTCAGGCCGGAGCGTGGCTGGAGCCGTCTGGATTAGAGGGTAGTTACCATAGCTGTCAGATTACTGACAGCCTGACACCGCCTCTCCCAACTTCCTCTTATTGTTTCTTTGTTTCTCTCAAACATCCTCCAGATGGGAGAATTACCAACCAGAGGAGAGAGAGAGAGAGAGATGGAGAGAGAGAGAGAGAGAGAGAGATGGAGGGTACAAAAGCCGAGGCGGGTTTTAAAAGTTGTATGCTAGTTAGCTTTGTGATGAAGAAAGTGTGCTCGGTAGATTCCCGTCGAGAGAGGAGGAAAAAGAGAGAATTACACCTATTCCCATTTCTCCTTGTTATCTTTGGTATTCATGTCAAGCTAGGCGATTGTGTTGGTCGTTAGTGTTCCTATAGCCAACCGAGTGTCTTAGTTAGCACCTTTAAGCAAAGCTTCATCTTCACGGAATATTCACCTCAGTAACTGAACCTTTCTCATTCATCCTTAGAAATGTCGGAGATGTTCTATAATCTCTCCTTCTTTTTAAGACAAATGAACTAGCTTATGTAGAGATGTAGACAGGCATGATAAAAAATCACTTAGATAATATAACCCACATGAATTATGGAATCGTCCGCGGTTTCTCGGACTATTTTAATGATTGAGGAAGCTGTGGGGAGGCCACGGGTCAGCACTTGTCTTTACATTTTTCATTTCTCTCATTTCCGTGACCCTGAGTGTGTCACACTGGCAGCCCGCCATTTTTAAATGAGCACTGGACGAACAGAAGACTGTACATTACAGAGAGGGCTGAAATAAAAAATCCACCTTCTAGTGCAGATTTACGTTTGAAGAAAATGAAATTTTTTTTATTCTAAACAGCGCTTTGTTTGATTAAGCTGATCAAACACTTACAAAAGAACCTGTATGTGAGACGTATGGAAAACTTCAGAAACAATTACACACGTGTAAACGAAACAAAATGAGATGTTATGCTTGTAAAAATGCACCGATACATCACTTCGGCCCCTGGCCCTCGGATTCCACCGTGAAAAAGGCAGATTACAGTTTGCCCCGACCTCCAATCTCCTCTAACAAGCCGGGCTTCTACAATCAGCTGCAGCCCCACGTACGGGTAAAGATAACGAGGGTGGGCGCCTGAGGACAGGCCCGAATGCAAAACAATTACAGTTAGTCACAGGAGCGCAGGTTAATATTCTCTCATGGTCCTCTTCTCGCGCGTCCTCTTTTGTCCTACATCAATCTTGATGAAAGTTGTGAGACCTGTCCCCGATGATAAGCAGCAACTGAGGCGTACTCTGCGTCAAGGCTCCCACATCATGCCCCCCCGTGCTCCCCGTCCGCCTATGTTTTGCATAGCCTAAAGCATCTATTAAAATCCCCTTGTAAGATGTATAAAACAAAAATGCAGTGGGTCAAGTCTAGAGGGAGCCAAAGTAAGCTGCTTATTAGCAGGGAGTCGAAAACACAGATCCAATTACAGATCCTGAACCAGGAGCGCTAAGAATCAGCATTGGGGAATAAGTGTTTTCCTTTTCTCTCCCCTCCAATTGGCCTAGGTGCTCTCAGAGAGAGAGAGAGAGAGAGAGAGAGAGAGAGAGAGAGAGGGGGGGGGGGTATCAGGGAGCAGGATCCACGAATGGTAATTACAGTGGGAGTGTTTAGTGCATGGAGCTATAGAGTTGGAGCCATTCAAGTACAAACTCATGTAAATCTTCACTTTGCTTCAGATAGTAAATTGGTGGGTTTAAGGGGGAATCCCAGAAGGAAAGGGGGCTGCACTGAGAGGAACCATGAGCTCCAGAGATATGTAAAGAATCTCTGTCTAGAATTTAAAGGGCTACAAATTAGACCAGACATTAGCCTTGTTCTTTTACAGAGCCAGCAGAATGTGAATGAAGCAGAATAAATAACTATAAGACGGCTTTTCCCCCCCTTCTTATAAGATGACATTAATCCTTTCATGTGCAATGACAGCTTACAGGGTTTGACCCTTTCCCCAGGCAGCCATATAAAGCCAGGAGATTTCTTAAAATCCCACCATGAACAAGCTTCTGTTAATAAGAGGTCCTGATGGAGGTCTCCACCTCACATTTAATTCTTTACTTTACACCAACGCAGGCTGCTCAACACGCTCAACAGATTACTCCCGTGAAACCAATCAACAGTGTTTGTGAAATTTAATTCAATTTGGACATTTATTTTTAATTCGAACGGAACCATGTCCGTAACAAGCCGACAGGAAAGCAGTTTTTTCTTTTCTTTTTTCCTTCCCAGGCAGTGGAGACTGAAGTGTCTCTCAAGCGTACAATAGTGTGAGCGTTTGAGCCCTTTGAAAGAAAAAAGATCAAAGGCAGCAAGTCCTCCTGCCGCCGCTGGTTTTAAGCCGTAGCCGGCGTGGACCCGGCTCTCTACGTCCCGGGTGGCGCATAGTGGTGGGTGGCGAGCTGACTGATTGCCAGGAGTGTACTGTCAGCGTCACTCTTTCCAACAGAGGAGCATGATGGCGGACAGTGTGCAGGATGTCCACGTGGGCCCCCACACCAAGACCAGACCAGCTCTGCAGGGCGACGTGCATCGCCAATAATGACCTCATTTCGTGATGCGCTACACTAATATCTAGGCAGGGTAATTCATTTGCACAAATGGACAATCCATCACGTTTTTGCAGACAATGAGTTCTGCACCGAGCCGAATGGATGGCGTGTTTTTCAATGCATTCCTGAAAAAATAATTGGGTATTTTAAAAAAATAATTCAGTGCCGTAATTTCTCTCTGTAAGTCATATTTTGTGAGAATTTATGTTAATGCGTTTCCTCAACGTAACAGCTTAATTTGAGACTGGAAAGATTTTAAGGTAAGTGCAAAATCTAACATAAATTGTCCTAAAAGTAAAATACTATTTTGTAAATAAATAAATGTGCAATTAAGAAATAATATGTTGTCAATGATGAATAACTACTTTAAGGTTATAGTTAGGTTATGCTGTGCGTGTCCACTACAGCGATGCAAGAAATACCAGAGGTTAAAGATGCTAACTGCGGAAATATAAAAATAAAACAACGCACGGCTCAGTAGAGTTTTAGGGGGCTTTGTGATGTTGTGGTTTCAGGTCTTGCTTGTGGCCTATGTTGTGGGTAATTTCCTTTCTCTCTGCCTCCAGCCTCACTGTGTCCCCTTTGCTACACCCTGAGGAAACTGCATCTCCGTCTCCACGCCGTGTTATCCTCCTTACAACCGGACACATTAGAAATGTGTCAGGGGCTGAAATAAGGGCAAAGTCCTCACACCCTTAAATAAATGTTAACACAGTGGTAAGAGTGGTAAGAGACACTCCTGTACAATTACCAGCCAGTGTTACGCCGCTGACATTATCAGGAGGAGAACCCCGTTACAAATGGCGCTCCTTTTGAATAACAGCAGTAAAGTGGCCACTTTATATTCCTCCACCTCATTTCCCCCCCCCTCCCGTCGCCTCTTATTTCCCCTCTTTCCAATCAATTCCATCTGCTGCCAATGCACCGTAGCAAACACAATATCTATTTGCGCAACAGGATCAGACACAAAGCAAGTAAAATCTGCAAGATATGCAGCCCAAAACAACATACTAGTCATTGTTTGCGGATTAATTGAAAGTCTTTGTGCTGTCATTTCAGCTGAGTGCAGTTTGACTAACATCTTAACCTACTTAGTGCAATTAGTGCTTCATTAGAGAGGCTAACTAACTATTGCTTCCCTCCGTAATGATGTGCAAGAGTGTAGACATAAAAGTACATAATCAATGGTTTCCAATTACTCCACAAGTGCAACCACTATTTCAAATAAACTGGATAATAATATAGAGCCATTACAAAGTCTAAGGTAGCAGAACCATTTAATTGCAGTGCAGTTCTTCTCAGCTCCAAGATTTTTTCACACTAATGAAGTGTCATACGAAAAAAGGCCGTATTGATTTTTTCACCACACTGCCTCTACCACAAATATGTAATTATCCTTTTTAGATCTGGCAGGGGATTAAAGTAATCTATAGTATCTAGCCTTTGCGCTTCCCTGACAGGGTAGTGTGGGGCTTTTACCCTTTTCAAAATATGCAGCTTTTTGATGAATGAACTTTAGACAAAATGCTGTTCTGTTCTATATTGTTTTGTCTAAAAACCTGTATTCTGAAGACATCATGCAGCATGTACAGCTGCCTGAGCTTTCAGTACACAATCATGGCATTTCAAGCCCTGTCATCTATGAGCCAGGCAGTTAGAGCTAACCATCAGTGAACACACACGCACACACACACACACACACACAGGTCCACAATCAACACAAGCACACACAGAAAGAGAAACGGACCCACACTTGGCACAATTTCTTTGGAGATCTCGGTGAAGCAGAGAACTCAATAGAATTCATCACAGCTGGTTAATGAGGTTAATTTAATCCAATAATGTGTCCATGAAAATCAGCGCTTCCTCCGGAGCGCCACACAAAAGCTCCCTGCTGTTCGCTGTCAAACGCACAACGCGTCCGCACTCATCCTCCGGCTTCCATTTAAACTCCGGGCCGGCTACTCGCCTCCCTCTCTCCCTTCTCCCTCGCTGTCCATCTTCGCGTCTCCGGACCTGAGATGGACGAGCAACCTTAAGACTACCCCACGCTGGGCTGCCCTTCACGATAATAAAAAGCCATTACCTTGACCGCTGACACGAGGCCAAGTGTGAGGGTCAGAGTGATATTTATTGATGAAACTCTGAGCTCCCAATCTGCTGCACTCAGTGCGCATCATACAGCTGTCAGCACAGACAGGGATCAGGCAGCATGATGGCCCTCGACATGGCCCATCTATAATTTATGAACTACACAGAAAACAACCGGGAGACAACAGAGGAGCCCTGGCTGCCCAGGGATTACCCTCCAGCCGGGCTAAAGAGATCGCAACGAGAACCATCTAAGGGCCACTGTGGGCCACGCTGGAATGGGGCAGCAGGTAAGCACAAGGCTGGTGTTCCATATTCAGAGGGGCCTCACCGGGATCCGTCTCTCCAGAGGACACTGTGGTGAATAATATAATAGACAGTGTTTACAGCGAGGATGTAAAGTGAGTGCGCCGGTGCATCACACACCTCAGCACACTTCAGCTGAGCCCCGTAAATGAGCTAACGGAGCGGCCGAAGATGTAAAGTTTCCCACTTAATTCTACAAAAGACTCCGGGACGGCCAAGAGAGTCAAAGGTGGCCGTAACAGAATGAAGACATTTGGCCGTTTTCAGCATTCTTATTTATTAAATTAGGAAATTTGATGGCTTGAACCTGGAGTTACAATTATTGTCATTAGCGATTCCTTCATTAAACCCTGACAATTAGTTTTACTAGAAACTTAATTGATTATCAAAATCTACTAGCTGACCATTGTTACAGATGGTTGAAAAAAAGCAGCTACAGTAGACAATCTATTAAGATCATTAACTAAGGATAAAAGTAATGAAAAAAGAATACCAACCACTTTGAGAAATATTCTGCTTTAGTTTGACCATCATTTTCTCTTTGGTTAATTACTTTGGGGTCTTAACAAGACAAAGTTGGTTACAGTAGATGGATGGTATTGTTTTCCAACTTATTTATTTTCCCCGCTGGTTTGTTTTGGTATAGTTATGCCTCTTTCTCATTTTAAATCCCACTTGACAGTTCTTTGTGGAACACTTTAATTGCAAATACACTTCTGGCCCCTTTCTTAACACAAGGGTATTCTGTATCCATTCTTGAATTCCCACCCAGATCAAATGCAATCCTTCATCGGCCAATTTCTCTGACACTTTCTTTTTATCCTCTGAATTCATCATTACACGCTGCAGACAGACAGGGCGTATATTGTTTCTGATCAATAAATAACCATATAATTGAATACTGCTGCATCCCAAATGAAGCCCTCATTTACCAAGCTTCAGTAAACAGGCTGCTTTTCTTTGCTTAACGCTGACATTTCCCAATTCCAACGCATCCAGGGCAGCGCCAGCGAGCGCGGCTTCTGCATCCCACTTAGGCTCCTCTTCGCAACATGGAACTGGATCTCCAGCCAATAAGTTATTCTGGGCATCTCCAAAGTCATTACACATTTATTTTGATCTCACATCATAATTCACAGACTGCGGCACAATGCGTTTTCTCAAAATGCTCGGTAATTCCTTGGTGCAGAGCAAAGTTATGATTCATTTACACCGGAGTGACAGCATAATGCGGAGACGTCAAAATGCATTAAACTGTTCAATGTCTTGGGGTTTATTTTTAGATCCAATTGAGATTTAACTGATGGTGAAGAATACACACAGTCAGGTGTGTTTACCTCACCTTTAGAGGGAACGTGTTATGGTTCCAATTAATTTGTTATTCCTGTCACTAAAGGCATTGTCTGTGTCAAAACTGTCACCGTGCCGCGGGCTTTGTTTTCTGGAGAATGGCATTTAATTTCCTCGCATACTTTCATAACTATACTCATTTGAAATACGTGAATTTTATTTGGACCCACTTAAACCAAATATATGCTGATTTGATTGCTCGTGACAACGGCAGATTGTAACATTGCTGGCTGTTGCCTTGACCACTGTACTAGTTAAATGATCATCAACAGTTCAAAAGACATTCAATTATCCCACGGATGCCTCCCGAGATGGGTGTTGGGAGGAGGGATCTCCAGTCTAAGTGTGCTAAACGCATTACTGTGGACATAACGCCATTCAGCCATCATTGCTACCTCAAGCTATACTTTCCAAAGTAAAACAGTGCAAAGGACATACAGTGTGCTGGGGCACTAGAACACGTGACAGTGTATTATGCCAATAAAGCCCAAAGGATATGTCAATCCAATTATAAAATGTGATCAAAATGTTGATAGTAGTATTGTCTTTGGGGCAGTTCATAATGTATTGTTTTTTATTTATTTATTGTAACTATTCTACATGATTTACATTACATTTCATGGAATGAACTACGAAGCGTAAGAACCACAAAAGTAAGTAATATATAATACGGCAAAATGACTGCAGCAGATGAAAGTGAGCGGTGATTTTAAACTCCCCGTGTGCGTGAGCCTGCTGGTGCGCCGAGCACCGCTAGCTGCTCCTTGTCTGAGACGGGGAAAGGAAAGCAGGAGGGATTTTTTTTTTCTTTCTTCTACAAGGATTTTTTGGTGTGCAGTTATGGTCCGTCATTATTAAATGTCTCTTGCTGGATAGAAGGGGCACTTTATCAAAAACAGCCATTCATCAGGCACTGTGCGAGACAGCTCACATCTGACCTCTGCGGCAATAATGCCGCATCAAGTAGGCCAACTACCTAGTTTAGCGGCAGAGCAGGGAGCAGGGGCCGGCTCCAAGATTAAGTGCGCTGTTTCAGGTTTTCATTCCCGGGGGCCCTGCTGGCTGATGTTGTATTGATTGCAAAAGTTTACCAGTAAGTATCACAAACAACAATAGCCAGGTCAACGATCGGTGATGCCTGAACCGCTATTCCCCGGCGGGGGGAGAGGGGGGAGGGGAGGGGCTACACGTTCAGGGCTAAAGCACTGCCATCATCATAGCTGTGTGCAGGGTGCAGGGAGGGCTCTCCTGAGCTGCTGGAGGAGAAGTGCACTGCCTGCTCCTACTGACATTTAGGAAAGCGATGTGTCAGTGTGAAATGAGCGAGCGTGAGATAATTATAAGCCTTTGCATTATAAAAGGCTGCATCGACAAACTGTCCGAGTGGCCCTCCACAGAGGTACCCGGCCTGTTAGCTACTCCTGCATAGGCTACTCTTTCTTCCCCTATTTAATGGTTCAGTAATATTTTTCAAATATCCTCTGTAAAGACTCATCTCTACACGTTCACATGTGGCCGATGCAGAACTGGTGTGAGAGGAATTATGCGTTTCCAAACGACTCACTTCCCATATTTATGACAGCACGTCCTGGGAAGTGTCACCAATAAGCCATATTTTCTACGGGGAAATGGCAGTGCTGCACTCGAACACGAGTGAAAGGGCTGAGCAGTAAAGAACGCAACTCACCCTAAGGCCATCTTCGGCAGGCTGAATGATGGTGCATCCTTGGCCCTGCATGGAGGACAGCACACAACTCTCCATCACAGTGCCACCGGACCATTACCCAGGGACTGCAGCGGCCAGCCGCAGCGAGCAGGCCTCCTCCACTGCCCCATGAAGCTAATCATGTGATTTGATGCAATGACAGAGTAATGACACAGATTGGTGGTGTGTTCAGCTTCCCTCTGCTGGAGACAACAAGAGGAGGTGGTGGACACATGAGACACTGCCACAGCCAGAGGTACAACAACACAGAGCAGGTTGCACCAGATAACCAAGTGCTCTCCCAAGTAAAATTAAGATTAATGGTGCGGCAGAGGGATGCTTTTATGTTCTTGTGTAACTATATTTCACTTAATGAGGGACATTAGCCGTAATAAAACTACTCAGAAGTACAAGCCGTTAAATAATGCCTCCACATTACCGGTGAACGAGAATAACTGAGTTGTAGGACCCATCGGACCAAATATTAAAGGTGCGATGTGTGGGCTCATAACTTCCACTGCTGCGTGCCAATTCACCAATTCAGCCACTAACGCGTCTCCCGGCCAGGCCAGTTTTCTGAAGCAGTTTTGCAGTTGCAGCTCAGTCTTGTGTCTGTTCCTGCGTCAGGCGTTCTGACGCAGGAACAGATCTTTCCAGATCTTCAGCGCTCTCAACATCAAAGAAACACATCTCACTAACCTCCCTCTAAGAGCACCTTCATCTGCGCTGTAATCCCGGCTGTAATGTGCCCTCGTTAGGAAAGCACTGCTGGCCCACACCAGCAGCAAAGCAGGGAAGGCCTCAGGCACCACTGGAATTAATTAAAGACAAAAGCGATGGTGTTTGCAATTGTCATGCCAAATTTATCACCCGCCGCTTAATGTGCCTCATCTGAACTGATCCACACACTAGCTGAATTGCCCCAGGGCATCCGTTCCTCCTCTTCCAGGGGCGGGGGGGGGTTGTGGTAGTGAGGTGGCCCCTTTGTGTGTACGTGTGAGTGTGTGTGCTGTGTGCGTCTGCTTGGAGGCCTTCCTAAATCCTGAGCTGGGGGCGGTGTGCGCTAACAATGCCCCCAGCAAATACAGAGTGTAGGAGTCTATAACAAATGTTTACACCCCCCCCCTCCCAACCCCCCCATTCTCCAACCACCCAGCTACGCCTGCGGAGAGAGCTTCAAAGCCGATCCTGACATCTTTAATTCTGTCATTTTTGTGATGATAATCCTTGATGTGCTTGGATGTGGTGTCAGTGGTAATTTGTTCCCAGTCAAAGTACATCTCCACACAGGCTTCTGGCTGACAGATATCCTGAGATCAATAAAGAATTCCTCCCGTATTCCAATACAAACATAAAGAATCAAATTGAACGATTGTTTATTGATTAACCAGCTGATTGTTTTCTCAATTAATTTGTCTATTAAATGTTTGAAATCGGTGAGGTCTCATAACAGCATGTGAAGACACTCAGTGTAGTTTGTACGGTATAATGTAATAAGCTGGGACAGCTACATTGGTCCAACTGGTTAAGATGCTGTAAATTATTGAACAGAGGTAATTATCGTCAGTTTATTCTCAATTGTCAATCAACTTATCGATTGCCCGACTAATCATATCATCTACCAATGGATGTTTTTTTAATATTGTAAAGATGAGATAATATAGTTGTATCAGTCAAGGTGAAATACAATCTGCATCACTTATCTGTTTTCTTCGATCCTGTCGTTTATATGGCTGTTTATATCAAAAGGACAAAGGCTTTTCCCAAATGCACACTTACACGTAAGCCACCATTATCTTTCTGCTTGTGCAGCTGAACACCTAATGCCTTAGTTCAATAATAATGCAGAGGGGACAGCTCATTGGTAGCGCAGCGGTACCAGAGAATAAAAGCTGCAGAGGAGTGCTGCCTCTTGAAAACAAACATGCAGGTGCTTCCGTTCAACTTTGGATAAATCGCAGCAAAATATTGTATCCACAAGTGCCTCATCACCACCGATCGGTTATCAATTAAAGCAAAAAATTCTCAGTCTCATTATATAAATGAATGGCCTCGGCTAGTAATAGCCCGTCGTATTGATGTTTGAACAAGGTAAGCACAAACCCTCTTACGCAGCAGCGAGATCTACGGCATCAGCAGCTCGGAACATATTAGCAAGGAAAAAGAAAGCAACAAAAAAATGAAAAAAGCAAAGAGAAAGTGAAGGACACAACAGGCTACTCTCAGAGGGACTGCATTTATTCCAGCAATTGTCATGCAAGCCTTGTTGTAAGTAATAATGTGGCCTTTAATGACGGAATGATGGACCTGCCAAACACTGCCTCTGCCATATACGGTCTGCGTGTCCCCGCCGTCCGCTCCTCACACACCCTTCTGGGACGCATTAGCATATCCTCGTTAATTCACGGCACACTTTAACATAATCCATATTTGTTGGGTAAAGTCCAACAGACAGCCTCCACCGTACAGCGGTCATATGAAGCCATGACACACTTCAACAGACTGGCCCACATAAAGCACGCTTGGGCAGCTGAGCAGTTCAGAAATGCAAAATAGCAGGGCATGACGTTCCCCGGCTTGTACCTGGAGGGACAAATCCCTTTTGGCCAGACATCTCCAGACTGTTAGCTTGGTATTCCTCCACATCGGGAACTTGTGGTTTTTATTCTAAGTGTCCAGGAAAGAGCATGAAAAGACCAAAAAGGAGTGTGCTGTCACGGCAGGAAGGGGTGTGTGGAATACATTGAGTTGCTGAGGCTTGGCAGGGTGCGTATGCCTCACCCATAGTGCCGTATTTTGATACAGATTTGGGTGGAAAATATTCGTACTCTCAAAAAGAAACGGGTGGCCTGAGGTGATACATATCTTTAAAAAAGACATTCAACTAATCTGTTAAGAAAATGTGAATTATGTGAATTATCCTTTTCAATGCTAACGCTGGGATCTTTGTAATTATTGTGTTACGTATTAACATTCATGTTTGTTTGTTCCTGCGTCTGCATTAAAGAAATTGCCAATATAAACAGAGATGAATACTTATTGCAAATGAGGTCACTTTCATGTCCTTTACTCCTGAATGCACAAAGATATTATCTGAAGTGAGTCGTCCTTAAAAAGCAGGACAAATCGTTGCTACAGAGACGGTGATTGCATTTATTGATACTTTCACGCAAGCGTGGATTTTATTGAATGCAGTCAGGAAACCGTTTAAGCCAAAATAAACGTGTTCTAATCAATCAATGCAAATGCAAAAAGGGTGTAAATATCAACAACTAACGACACCTTTTAATATCACTTCTTCACATTTATAAGTTTGAAGTCGTTTCCGCTGAAGACGTTCAGCAGAATTCCTTCACCCACTTGAAAGCAATACCTGTCATGAACCATCATCACACAAGCCTTCTGAGACATAATCTCAGAGAACTTTTAACCCAGGAATTTCAAACCTTCCTGTCAGAGAGAAAGCAGAGATCTCGGGATCATGACACTCAGTCAGCAGCAGTCACATCGCTCTGGGCCGAAAGCTTCTCGAGCGCTGGACTGTCTGGCAGCGAGCCGGGCCACAGGCTGGATTTCACAAAGCTTAGTCATATATTAGTCCGGTGGAATTCACTTACTCTACTGCAGGATACATGAAAGTATGTATGAATACATCAAGCCTGTGTGCTGCTGGGAGGCAAACAGAGTGGAGCAAATCATAAACAACACGAAGGCTATAAATATTTTAGCCAAATCAGTTGTCAGACCCACCTAGCGCTCAAGCCGGAGACACCTAGTTACGGCCGGTTCTAACTGAGGTTGACTTATGCTAATGCGATGCCTTCGCAGCATGATCCATACGCGACCCCCTCCCCCATCCTCCCCTCCCCCCCCCATTTTCTTCATGTGATTTGTTGTTGAGGAAGTTTCTGTTTTACTTCCTACATTCAAAAAAGAAAATATGCTACGCATGACTTCAGATCTAAGACGAATTGGACAAAGACCAATTTGATTTGTGCTCCATAAAGGTCAGCGAAGGAGCCCGCAGTTCAGACACTCCCCCCTTCCCCTCCCCCTCCCCTTACCAAATCCCCCATTGGGCCGGTGTGGGATGATTCTCCCCAGGATCTCTTGCCGCACGTCATCAGCCTGGTTCAATTGCCCTGCCGGCGGGTTAGCAGCAGGGGTCACATGAGGCTCGTTGTGGAACTGCAACGTGTAACGCACGGCAGACGTCGGTCTCGCACGCCGAAGTGCTCACAAAACGAGTGAAAAACGCCACGTAGAGCTGCGCAGCACAACCTTAAAGAAAGGGCGGTACGGCTTATAGGTCGTTTGCGCAACAGAAATCAATACGTCAATACCGTGTCAATAGCGAGCATTTGTAATAGGGCAATCGTTGGCGGGCGGGTGAGAGGGGGGGTGGTCTTTTAACTGTTGATGAATCTCAGTACGGACAATTAAACAAAAGCGGCGTATCCAGTTAGAGGAAGCCGTCTGTTTTGGGAGCGGGTCCAAGCATTTGCCCTCGTAAACACAAAGCCCACATGTGACTGCGAGAGGCCTCAGTTGGGCAGACAGCAGAGGGAGTTAACAAAGCTAATTAGGAGAGGCTGACATGTTAAAGTGAGCCGCGGCTCGGGAGTCGGCTCCATCACATATGTTTCCTTTGTGGCGGGTGAAGTGGCTCCTTTGTTTGTGAATTGATGGCGTTTCGCTCCGCCGTCCCTTTGCGCATAGAGGCGCTGACCTGCGGAGGCCCCGGCGGGTGAGAGGAGGCTCTTTCTCTGTCTCCCCGATGCCTGCTGCTCCAGCTGTCCCGCTCCCTCCCCAAACCGAAGCGTTCCCAGAGCCGTGCAGGCACAGCGAGACGGGCAACACCTGTAAAAGAGCGACTACCCCCTCAGCCCAGGCAGCTCAAAGCAGCCTGCCCACCTGCTACTGAGCTCTCTGGGCCCTGCAGCTTAAACGCTCATTTTGTGCCTCTCAGCACGGGACTTATTGATATAAATAGCTGTGCACAAAGTGCACACTCTGTTTTCTCTTGGTCTGATGCAGTAGGTGTGCACGTGATTATAGTCAATGGCAGTGTCTTTCAGGTGGGGATGAAATATGAGCAGTTTGGACACTGGGTAAATGACAATCTCTGCTAGATTCACTGAAAATGATTATAGCAGAATTGACAAGTATCGAAATGGACAACATGATTCTGGCACCCGTCTTAAACAAGGATTCAATACGTGATATGTAGACACAATATACTCTGCATTAAACATTACAGATGCAGCGATGGATTTAATGATGACCTAACCATTTGTCTTGATATAGCTTGTCCTTTCTCAGTGGTGAAACGTAAGGTGTGTCCTTGAGCAGGACACTCTATGGTAATAATGAAAAAGGCCAAGCATAAAGTCCATAAAGTGCAAGCCATCTATTTGTTACTATGTGGTAATTTTAATTGAATACATAAAAAGCATGTTTACAACTAAGTCAATGAGATTTACTTAGTATTTAAATCGGACACAAACTAAACGCAAGTATAAAACGCATCATACAGCTTCTCAAAGCACGGACTTTAAAGCAATAACTTTAAAGTTTAAAAAAAAGTCAATCTCTTTCATGCACCTGAGCCCGCCTCGCAAGAGATACATCATCAGCCATAAAGATGACGTACCAATTTGGTGAGGGGTTGGGTGTAAATAAATATATTGAGGAGGAGATAATACATTAGGCTGCTGACCAGGCTATTCCATTACAGCGGTGCATTTGTTTCCATACGCGCAGGAAGCCATTCAGTGGATGGCGTCTCTCCTTCATAAGGTAAAAGTGGAATCTTGCCTCTGAGAGGAAAATAAGACATCAGGACTCCCCGACATTAACTTTCATCAAAAAAAAAAAGTAATCTCACCCACCAGGTATAGAGGCTCTCTCGCCGGCTCGCTCATAAAAAGGAAACGATACGATACACAACCTTCGGTTTAAGAGGCAACAATAGTTTTGTCTCCATTAGGTGTTATAGAACAACCACGGCAACAAGACGAACATCTGCTGCCTCGCTGTTTCAGAAACGTGGCTGCGAAACCCTGCGATGGTTTTCCACAAACACAAACTAAGTAACACAACTTAAAAAGTGAATATTCTAGATGTTTTATGTGCATTTTTAGGTTACTTTTCGTTCATTCCAGGTGGTATTTTTCTGCTGGGAGAAAAGAGGCAGCACAAGCCAAGTGGCTGCATTGATCTTGTAGTAATTGATCTGATGGTTCCCTGTGATAATTGACAATTATCCCTGATTACCAGACAGCAGCTTAAAATCAGTCCAAGAAAATGACCGGCATTATGGGATGTTGTACAATGGCTGAACAAAGATAAATCAATACACCTTAGACAACTGCTTAGAAAACAAGACAAAAGGGTGTCACACTAAACCACATGCTGCTCTGCCTCCAACAACCCTTCAATACTGTATACAGATATATATATATATATATATATATATATATATATATATATATATATATATATATATATATATATATATATATATATATATATATATATATATATTTATGTATGTATATATATACCGCTCTATCCTTACGGAGCTAAATTAGCAATTATTGGACAGAAGGAAATAAGGTGATGTAATTAGTTGCACAAACAGTTTGTGCGTGTGTGCCTGCTACAAAACCTTTGTGTGTGTGTGTGGGCGCTTATTACGCATCATGTCTATATTTCTCTGTTACTATGTGTCCGACCTCGGCTGATTGGTCCTCGTGATTTAACCAGACAGATGCAACTCATTGCAGCTTAATAAATGTGTGGTCCCAGGGGAGCTCGGCTAAACAGTTCTATTAAGTTGGAAACATGTCAGCCAATATAAAAGCAGTCTGACCCCGGCAAAGGTCAACTGTGACACGCATGTTTACCCGAGAAAACAACCCGTGGCGGGAAGGTCTTGTTTTATCGGATGTCTTCAAAAGGAGAGAGACAGAGAGAGAGAGAGAGAGAGAGAGAGAGAGAGAGAGAGAGAGAGAGTCAGGCTGCCCCATAGTTTTATGTGATTTTGGTTCTTTGAACCCACACAGACAAGCGCTGTGTTTTCACCCACATTTCTGCTGCTCAAATAAAACGACAAAGACCCAAGGTTACACTGCGTATTTCTCAAGCTGTGAAAAAAAAAAAAACACGGATGATAGATAGCTGTATAGATGTTTGCTATTATTGTGGAAGATGCTGATTTCAGAAATGCTAATGTCAGTCAGTCACGCTACCTGTTAAACAGACTTGGCTGAAAACAACCTTCCTCGTCATTTTTGGCATTTAAAGAGGCATCGCCCCCCCCCCCCCCCCCCCCCCCCCTCCCACACACACCCTGCTGCTGCAACATACTGAACGCTGTCGCTCAGGAGCAGCAGAGGTGAGAGGGCCCTGCTTCCTTTCTCCACTAATGTGCCTCTCCGATGTTTAATCAGCACATCAAAACATTGAGGGAGAGGAATTTCCGTGCTTGGTGAGCATATTAGGGATGCAGTCACAGCGTTAACTAGCATTGATGAACTGTTTGCTTATGCAGTAATAATTAACTTCCATTACATTACTTTGTGTGATTACTTTCTTAATTGCCTGAATTATGCATCAATTTGATATCTAATAACCAGTCTCAGACATTAGACACTGTCTCAGACATAAATTGCATGTAGTTTCCGAGCTTTAATTAAACACACTAGAATAAATGAAACGATGTAGGATGGATGTCTTGCAGTGATTTCCTGGGTGCTTAAATATGCTATTTATTATCAAAGCATATAAAATTCACTTTCTCCTCAGGAAAGCAAACCACAAGATGCCAATTATAGTACGCAAGTTGCTTTGCCATGTATTTTTCAGAATCTAGATTAATACATTTGTTGAATGGGACTCATTGTTATATTATGCAAATGCATTACTATACCATTTTTAAGTTTCATATTCTGTGTGCAGAGCAAAACATGTCCCCAAAGATGATTTTAATTAGTACGGGTTTTTTTTTTTTCTTCTGGCACGGAACTGGTGAGCTAGTCTACAACAAAATTATTTTTCAGATCACTACGCAACATATCTTGAACATGTTCTCTGCATGACATATGTTTGTGCGCTTTATGGTTGAAGCAAAAAATTAATGAAATATAAAAACAGTATGACGGTATTGCAGCTATAGAGCAATTATAAGATTGTGATTTTAGAAACACCCGGTCGGTGCATCAGTGTGAAGAAAAGCCTTCTGCCCAAACTAAATGACTTTGTTCATCTCTGGCCAAGCAAATGCAAGAATAAACATTTTAGAATTAGGTCGATCTTTCTCAATCTTTCTTGGTGGAACCTGATTTGAATGTGATTTACAGGTAGTGTAGTAAGTGTGAACAGAACATAATTAAAAGCCAAACCATGGAAGCACGAGGTCACTCAATGAATTGATATCAACTTTTAGTCCTCTTGTATCATCATTTTACCCTCACTCAAAAAGTGACATGCCCACTTAAAGGGAAGAAATGGACCCTATTTTCATCATCGCCAGTAGTATATCAAAAATATACATGTTACATGGAAAGCAGCAGGCACACACACACACCACCCCATAAAACTCTAATGGTATTAAAAAATATATTTTACATAAATTATTGAAATTGATACACAAATTCAAATGAACGCAAACGCCTGGTGCATGTGAGAATCATCACCTTTAGCTGAAATAAAAAGGTATTTCGCTGATCTAAACTAATGCAAATCCACGTGACCGGCGCCGGGTCTGGCAGCATCATTAGGCTGCTTTTTAAAATGTTACCCGGAGGTGGTGAAGCTGCAGGCAATGCGAGGTTAGACAGAAAATGATGGCAGCATGCGGATGCTTCACAGACCTCATGATAGTTTCCGCCTGTCATTATTTACGTCTGACTAGTCGCGTCGTGTCAGCTACCTAGAGAGACACTTTTAATGTGAACCCCCCCCCCCTCCGTTCTCCTACTGCAATGTGCTATACTATTATTTCTTTGCTTCAGTTCCTTTAGGTAAAGCTCACCCTCCCAT
The DNA here is from genome assembly GCA_021346845.1 of Apeltes quadracus. Lineage (NCBI taxonomy): Eukaryota > Metazoa > Chordata > Actinopteri > Perciformes > Gasterosteidae > Apeltes > Apeltes quadracus. The sequence continues at coordinate 9,675,537 of CM037932.1, read as the reverse complement.
CAGCCGGAATCAAAGACAGATCCTCTGCTTGATTTTATACATGCTGGTGTTCTTAGGAGCTGGCACAGTGGCTACATGCCACGGTGAGAAAGGCAACACTGTATCTCATTTGACTAATTAAATAAAAAGGGGAAAAACATTGGGCTTTGTGGTGGCAGGGGATTTAAAATCTGGATTCAGAAGAAATTGAGGAGCACAGCTGCAGCAGCAGCAGTTTGATAATGAATATCTGAAATGTTTCGTAGTTACCTTTACACTTCATGCTGCAGTCATTTGTCAACACAGTGTGCGCGCTTGAACAACAGAAAACATTTCGGGTATTACGGGTTGTTGTTGAGACCGATCAAGTTAATGAAAGAAAAGATGCAAAACCAAAAGGCCTCTTCTTATGAGTTCTCTTCCACAACATACAAATGTATTTGAGACGTTACCCTCAAGCTCGATGAGATGGCCATTCATCACGCCACCGCCCATGAATCAAGTCACGCTGTAAAATCGATCATTGATCCCCCCTTATTCCCTTGTTTTTCCGTCCGAGCCACATAATGATCATTATACTGACCACATCATGTCGGAGAAATGGATTTATAATACACCGAGCTGAGCCTCACACATTACAAGAACGGCATGACGCGGATGTCGCATACCAACAGAAAGGATAACAATTCATCTTTTGACTGTGCCCCTGTTCTTGCAAATTTAAGTGCCGTACTTTCTACAAGAACCCACGGGCCCGAGACCCCTTTGGCTAGAGTCCATCTCTACGCCTCGTGCACGTGATTCCAGCCTAGATGAGCATGCTGTAATGGGGCTGCTTAGCCCCATCATGACCCAATGAGTGCCGGCTGTGGAGTGGATGTGCTTGGTGTGTGTTTGTGTGTGTGTGTGTGTGTGTGTGTGTGTGTGTGTGTGTGTGTGTGTGAGAGTTCCCAGCAGGGAGACAGTGCCTTATGAAGGTCACAACTGCAGCATACTGGGGGCTCTCTAAGTGAACCCTGGAGAGGATAACAAGCCACATCTAACGCTGCTTCTTTGTGCTCTCACAGTCACTGATCCACCGAGGAACAGTACAAGCTAAAACACAGCTTGCACAAAGCAAAGGCAGAATCTACCTCGGTGTGCTACGGGAAACATGCATTCAGCTCCGGGTTTCCAATTACCATTTAGAATTATTAACTCGGTGTCTGTCACAACAAAATAGTTCCTGACCCAAAATGAGAAATCTAGTGTTTTGCAAATCAATCCTTGTATAGCCAACTATACAAAAATGGAAAAATGAAGAATATTATTTTCGCCTCAAGGGAATTTCCGTACAACCACAGTGTGTGACAGCGTTGCCCTGTGTTATGGTCGCTTAATGGACAATGTAGCATTAATTCAGCTTCAGATGAACAGGCAGGACAGCAGAATCAAAAATGAGGAGGGGGCCCTAGGTGTATGAATTATGCATATTACATTAGCATAACCCAACAATATACTGTGCGACAAAACAATGCAGTGCAAATTGAGATTCAACAGAGATATTGAACAATGTCCTGCATGGTTCTTGCCTACCTAGAAGTGAAATTGTATTAAGCTTCCTCAACAACAGCAGAACCCAGATGAGATTTCTATGTTCACAACTAGTTCAGTGAGCAAAAACACTACATAAACAAGTCATGGATAATTGAAAAGAAAGTCTCCTGACTGCGCTCCCTGGGACTTATCATTCAGGTAGATGGGGATTTGTTTAAATGGCAGCTAAGAAATTACTTTTTGCATTGATTTTTCTTTAGACGTCAAAGGCGGACAAATGAAATGGCGCATTTTACTTTGTCGACCTCTGAAATGTTATTCAGGCAAAACATGCCAGGAACTATTATTTGCAATCATGTTGCTCTGATTATTCCTGGGGAAAAATGGATAAATGAAAGCACCCAGAGGGATTTACCGGGCTGCAGCACGTTTTCAGCTCGGCCAGAAACAGCAGCGAGAAACAAATACAGTCACATGTAGTAAATAAAATAAGAAAGATGCGAGTGCAACTTTCAAACAATGTCATTTGAAATTGGGATTCTTAAACGTCGTATTTGTTTTTGCACACTTTATATACAATTTGTTATAGCAGAAGATTGAGTCTACTACTGCCACGCAACATTTTGAACCGAATCAAATTTAATGCATTTTTCATACATTTTTCATCTCATCCAAATCACAGTAGTCCAGTAAACCTAACAAAATGTTACACTTTAACTTTGCTTTTCATCTCCCATGATGGAAAGGTGAGGCTCCGCCTGTGAGTCGTAGATGACTCGTGTAAAGACGACGGCCTTAAACCGCAGCACACACGTTCATTGCGCCGCGTAAAACAGCGTGTGGTATCGGTAACTGCTGCTGTTCAAACCCTGTAATCATTACCTGGCATCTTATTGCCTCTGCTGCTTTTAAAAAGCTCTTGTCTCACACCCGGAAATCAGAGGAGCTATAGCTGATCTTTTATTAAAACTTTAGGAGAACCTCCCCCTCCGGAGTGGGGGGGGGGGGGGGGGGGGGGTCGGGGGGGGCGGAGGAGGAGTGGGACAAATTAGTGTTGACAGTAGACACTTAAAGCAGGAAAATCACAGGCCCGCTGGGAGGCCGCAGCCACATGGGGCTCCGCGCCTGTGTAAAGAACACTCCAGATTTCACTTGAGATGCAGTTGCCTTTTAACAGGGCAGGGGGAATGTCAACAGACCCTCTTGAATGAACCAATAAAGCCACTAAAGGGAGAGGATTAACCAGCTGATGTCGGGGACAGGGGTTTGTTTTCAACGCCCCCCCCCCCCCCTCTCATTGAAGCGTGGCCTGGAACACGCTGGGCGGAACATTTCCTCTGATAAACATGCTGCCTCGCTGCCAAAATTGTGCTGCTAATTGTGTTCTCATTTGATTGATTTAACCGTGAAATTCTATTTTGACTTCAGTCGCAAAACTTTTTATTCATTCGTAAACGACGCAAATTGAACTGCTCTCTCCTGATCACAACTTCTGTAGGAAAAGGAGCAAGTTCCTTCTCAACTCCTTTGATCTATTAATGCTTTTGCTGCCCATTTATCAGACAGTGTTGCTGCTGTTCGTAAGTGAGGCTACACAACATGAAACAGTAATTACAAGGCATCAGGGGCTTTCAATCTCCTTTTAATTTCCCAGCAGCTGTGATGAAAAACCCTTAGTCCAATTACTGTGTCAAAATATGACCCAACAATGTCATAGCCTTCTCGCAACCCCATAAAGATCAAATAAAAGACACTGCTTAATGTAGCTGTAGTTGAACCACCATGACGGCGGTTAAGTTCTACAAACCACCGAACAAAACAGAGAGAAATTTTACCCGTTTAGTGTTTTTTTTAAGGTGTTTAACTTCAATGAACCACTGCAGCTGTGCATGGCGAGTTAGAGAGGGAGGCTCTGTTCGTGACATTTGATATGTGGATAAGTATATCTCAGAGAGAAGGTTGAAAGGTCTCAAAGTTGACGTCTGAAAATAGAAAGTCTGTTGTGATGTGTTTGTATCTCTACATGCTCACTCATCACTGCAAGGCTCACAATGTACAAAACACCACAAATGAAAACGTGATTTAAATCATTATCAGATCGGATCTTCTTTCTTCTATGTGTGTATGCAATCCACATGAGGTAAATTATCTGTGATTCTTTCTCATTAGTAAACTTGATGCTATCATTAGCCGTCCATTCAAGGTAATATCCGAGCTGCAGAACCTCTTTCATGCGCCAAGAACAGGTGAACGCGTGATCCTGCGCGTGTCACAACGCGGAATAAGCTGGTTCTTCTTCTCAAGGCTGCTTGCAAATTGACCTGAATTTAACATATTTTAAAAGTAGTTGCTTGTGTCGTAACACTTGCCCATAATGTATTATTGTAATGTACATAATGTATATGTCTTTTACCAGTCAAACGTTTAGACACATTTTCCAGAATGTACCTACAATATTCAAACCAAGGACCAATAAACCCTAACTCAACAAGTGAAGGTGCTCACAATGATACAACCTTTGTTTGCCAAAGTAAAGCCTCCTGTGTATAAAAATATGTTTGTTTGAGACATCTGAGAAAAGTACAATTAGTATTTTGAGCATCCATCCCATTCGCTGGGAACTTGTCCTTTCCTCCGTCCACCAAGGTGGTGCACAAGGAATTTAGGCATTTGCAACGTGCATCTCATTCATTTGTTAGAGGCAGAGGGAAAAACATGGAGGGGTTTCCCTTTAATCAGATCTCTCAGGAGTCCATCTAGTGGACCAATACCCCAAAGAGGTTCCTTTTAAAAGCCGGGAATATTAGATTGGCTCCACGCTGCCTCAGTTTTAGATTCAATCAGAGGGAATTGGGGAGGATTTTGTTAAATCTAAGAGCCTTTTACATCTCTGAAAAGTTCATTTCTCTTCATCTATTAACTCTGTATAAAAACCCGCCATCATTTATGCATTTGTCCAATCCGAAATCCTCAAGCTCGTGAGCTGCGGGTCTGAGCCCAAATTTTGAGCTTACGGATGACCAGTCACAGGGGTGCGTGCCTCAGAGCTGAAGCACAAATGGATCCTTCACAGCATTGTAAATCAGGACCTCAAAGAGTTTTATTTAGCGTGAAGCAAAGAGCACTTCCAGCATAAAAAACTACACATACATCTGGGCACCTTTTTGGCGCTGGCTGTTTCTGAGTGGAAGGCTCCCGCGTGGCATTCATGTCACCGGGCACTCGTGTATGATGGGTACCTCGGGATAATTGGTCTTAATCCACTCTAAATGAGACTTGGGTCAAAGTGCTGTGCTGCTGCAACCTGGTCATTTGATCAAGGGAAGACAGACAAACTGTAAACTATAAACGAGTGACCAATCATTATGCTCAAAGGGTGGCTCTGTGGCTTAGCAAAATGCTCGCCAACCACAATTTAGTGTGTGCGTTTTTTCACCATCCACGTGTAATAAGCATTGTTCGGTGTCACTAATGCGGCGCTTCCAGCGGGTATAGTTTTCGGGACATTTTATTTTATTCATATATGGAAACGCTAACCCCCCCCCCCCGCCCCGTGAAGTGGCTGCCACTGATAACTCAATAAGCACCTGGACTCCTCCTAACATGTCACACCTGCACCGCTACCTTCACCGCTCTCATTCTGGGGCCTCACTGGGGGGCTCGATACACCTGCCAATTGCATTTCACGAGCCCGGCAGCTGGGAGAGAAACATCATGCATGTTTAATTAGGAGGTTCAGAAACCATTGGAAACCGGTTGGCAATTCTTAATGCACAGTATATATCCCAGGCTTTATAAAAACACATTAATTAATATTTCATCAGTGAGTGAAAAATATAAACAAAGAGGACTTAATGGTTGAAACATTATAAATGATCACCTGTGCCATCAATTAAAATATATGTGGGGAAATAGAGTATTTTCAACAAATAATAAGACAAATTAAAGTTTATTCTAAACTGCAGAGTATTAAATAGCCTTGATTTAATGAGCATACTTAACAAGATAATACCAGGAGGAGACTTTGCCGATCAATATTATTGCATACTTTCTATCCAATCAATTAAATGTCTGCTTAGGAGCCATTACCAAGTCTAATGAATGCGGGTTTGTTGAAGAAAATAATATTATACTGATTCACAAACCCCAGAGGCATTTATTAAACTGGATGAAGAAATGTTTGCTGTTTTATTTGAACAACACGCAGAAAGCCATTCAAAGGATTGATTGTGCACTCACAGACTGGGAACAAGTATTCATAAGCCCAACAACAACTTTTTAAGCATGTTAATAATCAATTATCAGAAATGTTTATCGTCAAATTGGTTTTGTGTAAATTGTTTGTTCCAATCAACAATGGTACATCGCATTGACCTGAACCTGCTAATCACAGAAGGCGGTTGATTGTTACAGCGTCATTGATAGATCTTATGTAAGGCCAACAAAAACATTCTTATTTCTGTAATAAACATCCCCTTGAGGTTGCATGTGATGCTCCTTGGAAACCAACACACTGCAGTTGTGTTGGGTACTGTCTAAGCACACAATTGAGAGATGATTTTAAACATCCAAGGATTTTTTTTAAACATTTTACGGAGCCAATCTTCCAGCGAGTAATAAACTGTATACAGTGTGACACTTATCAACTCAACGCAATCTATGTGTTTATTGCCGACTTTGAGTCACACGCCCATCCCTGATATGAGGTTGAGTGTTGCTACAGAGGTTGTAAAGCCTATAGGGGAGTGAGGAGCGGAGAGGCAGTTCAATAATTTTGTTCTGTCTATGAGCGTCGTGCTGTAATTACAGTATTCATGAAAAGATGAAACAGAGCGCAGACTAAATCTGTAGCTGCAGGCAAAATCAACAGCTCGGCATCGCGCGCTGACCCCTGCCTGTCTTGAGAATACGGAAAACATTCCAAAACTTAGCTGCTTTTTCTCATCAGTCAAGAGCGGGGGAACGAAGTGCATCGATTGCTTGTGATTATTAACTAGACTGAGATAAGCCCTCTCCTTATTATGCAGATTACTGAGGCTCCCCGCTCCAGCATATTGTACAGATGCAAAGGAGCAGCTGCGCTTACAGATGGTGGGTACACGGATCTATCATTATGCCTCCATTGTCTCCACTTCAATTGTTTGGGGGACAACAGATCTGCATCAAAGAGGAATCCGACTGCAATGAATTAAGAAAGAGAAACAAAAACATCAAGTAAATTTATACACCGGAGGCCGTGAAATGGATAGGAGCGTAAAGCTGTAGCTATTTCACATATACAACCACGGAGTCGCCCAGTCATGTATACTCTACCCAAATCTGTTGGATTCAGCACTGTGCACAAAACATATGTTGTTGATTTTGTTTTTTTTTATTAACAAACCAATATTCATTTAGCATGCAGAAATCAATTCGGATAAGAAAAACATCTGAGTAAAAGTCTATAACCAAATAAATACATGAAGAAATAAAGAAAATGTTTTTTAACCGTAAAATTACACAAGTTTGGACTTCAATCCTAAATTAAAACCATCATGAAACTTATTTCCTTTCAAACTCTTGACGGCTCCGGCCTTTCAAATAATAAACCCTCGCACAAAGCCGACCACAGAGGGGCAAATATATGCAGACGGCGTCAATTTTGCCCTTAAGAGGAACCTCTGGTTGTCCATTTGACTCGCCACACCTCCCGCTGCGTGCCGCTGAGATCAGGACACTGGTAGCTCCTCTGATCAAACATGACATTACACTGGAGGGAATTACATGCTCAGATTATAACAGAGAAGGTCACGCCGAGTTGTAAGTCACCACAGCAGTCACACACGGATAGCGGAGGGTATTACTTTAGGAATTAAGCCCCCTACAAGTTGCCGACCCTCATCAGGCAGGCTGGGATTTTGAGGAGGGATGGAAATATTTCCCGTAATAAACATTTCCCGTAATAAACAGCGAAAAATGATCAGTATTACTTGAACGGGCAGCGGGCCCAGTGGGGGACAAAGACAAAATAAATGACAGAACGCACGCGAGTCAGATGATTTGATTCATTCTAATCTATTGGGGAGAAGGAAGAAAATTGGTTTATCAATATTTTAATTAAAATAAAATAAATGTTGCACTTAACGGTTATATTTTATATGTGTTTATAACGTTCAATAAAATTAAATCAAAATTGCCAAAGCGTCAAATAAAACAGTGCTTTTGAACAGTGTTATCAAGGCGGCAGACAGAAGAATAGGTCCCATAAAAATGTCCAGTCCTCTTTATTCCATAATTTTCCTGCTTTGCAATGAAAAATTAAGCTCAACCAGATGGCCGAGTCTACGCAATCATTTTTGTAACATAACTGGATTTTTGTATTGTATTGCATTCAGATATTAAGGAGGGATGTTGGATGTTGATGATTGTGGTCTTTTGGGTGCTTTTGTTCTGTGTAACAAGAACCATTGATTCCAAACAAAGAGCAAGCATCCATACAATAATATGCAGTAATCCCCATAAGGTACAGCGAACTAACACTGTTTGATCCAAATAGGAAATCAATTACACAGCAGAGTATTTTCTCTTTCAATATCCTACAGAAGCTGCTGTTTTCCGATGATGCCGGTGTGAATGATTAAATTCCTGTCCGCCGTTTTCTTTCATACCATGTAATTATTCAGTACAGTATCAGAATTCACGGCATGAATACAACTTGCGAACAAGGCGAAGCCTCCAAAAACACTTTGCATGTGGGTAAAAACGCACAGGCAGTATAGAAAAATAAGTGTCTTCATCGCCGGCCGGTCAGAAAACTATACATCAGCATTAACTCCTTAGATTGTATCTGCTGTATTCAAATAAATAACACTTTTCCTTTCTTCAGTCATGTGTCACGGGTGGATAGACTGAGCTCCTGTCAGCGCACAAAGCTCCCCTCGCGTTGCCTCGTCTGTTGTTAGGACCGGGTCCACATGGGGCCAAGTTTGATTGGAAAGCCCAAAGGGAGGAGTTCCACCAGTCACAAGGGCATTGTTAGTGCCTCCAAAATGGCCCGAGAAGAATGACTGATTATGCAACCACAGCTAGGGTAACTAATAAGAATTCTATTTGAATTTCTAACATAACAGATGTTTGCTGGGCACCTCCACGGAGTCCGCATACACAGTTATGCTAATTGGCCAGTGTTTCTCTTCAAGTTAGCTCGGAGTCATTAGAGCACACAGCTAGCTTAGATCCCTCTGTCAAACTAATAATTGGCCATTATTGATATTAATTAACATTTTTGCACTCTGTGTCCTTTTTGACCTGCTTTCTGTTAGTAAATCCAGTTACCGAGTCCTATTAGGGCAATAAAAATCCACGGGACTCTGAAGTATTTGGAAACCATTTATCAGAAAGAGAACATGAAGCCAATTAGGATCGGCCGCAGACAGTTGTCTTCATTCTCCACCGGCTACTTCTTGATCTCCATTATAAATTGCTAAAAGGACAGAAAGAGGGGGGGGAGGGGAGGGGTGAGGGGTGAACCATTGCTCACTCTCAGCGCTGATGACAGGTGAAAAGGGCCGGTACCAGTGTTCGTGCTCGATGAGGCTGTGGCGTCATCAGCTGCTGTTTTTTTTGTTGAAGAATATCATGGTCTGTACCGCTGATCAACTATATTAATTATCCAAGTTGAATATTACAGAAAACCATTACATTGTTGAGCGTTCAACCTCCAAAATTAACAGCTTTTGGTCGCCCCGCTGTTACGACGCAATGAGCATCGGAAACACTGTGCAACGTAGGTTTACGGGCTCAGATCAAGAAATCCTAATAGGTGTATATTGACTGGTTTATTTTTCACAAAACTCCAAAGGGACCCGTGGTTGCAAGAAAATATATCAAAGAGGCTATCAACTACGGTTGGGTCTTGTGTGTAAAAATCAATAGTGAGCCATAGACGGCTTGAGTTTTCACAGTTCTCTCTCGTCATTTAAAAAGACTGTAGGCTGTATGATGCTTTGAGGGGCCCGTGAGATTTTGGTAACGTAGCAACCGCACTATATGTTAAGAAAAGGCGGAGATTAGTGATAAACTAATCTGTTTTGCCTCTGGCGAAAACATTGTACACTTTTGTTTTAACAAACCCGACACTGACGCTGAGACTGGGTTTGAAGGGTCAAGTTTCCTAGAATAAAAGAGCTCCGTAGCGCAGAGGATCACGAGATGCTGCTGTTGTTGTCGTTGTTGTTGAAGCAGGTAGTCTAACATAACCTGTGCGAACAGCCGCTTGGGCTCCTGCTCCCTGAATGCAGATGCAGCCGAGGGTTTATGACAAGAGATATAGCCTTCCTCTAAATGAGCAGTATTTAATAGCCTGGTTTCAAGTGTAAAGGCTTTTTCCCCCGTGCATTACTCCGAGAACCTAATTACAAGTTTCATCATCAATCATAAGCTTTATTTATTTAGTGAAATGAATTTCTAATTAATAACTGATGAGCATTATGGCCTCAAAGACTGTAAAGCTATTAATTATGGTTGGCAACGGGGAATATCAATGTACAGGACTATCTGGCGCACAGTCACAGCACAGCGGTGCCAACAGGCTAATGTCTACAAAGAAGAGGCACTGGCTTGTTTTTGAACATATGCTTTGTCGAGATAATTACTTTCATGAATGTTGTCTGGGGGCTGTCATACTGTAGTAAACACTAAAAACTCAACTCAAATTGTGTTAAACGCTGCTAAGAGGCGCCTCCTTCTGCGCCCTGCGCTGCCACCCTCCATCCTCTTGGATGTTTGTTTCTAAATTATTATTTTTTCAGTTAATTTTAATATACATTATACGCTGCTGAATTTACATTACGGGGTCGGCCAATACGTAGTAATACTTGTTGATCATTAACTTGTATTGACATATTAATATCGAGAATCACTCAAAGATTTATCTCTCCGCTAGTTTAATTTAGTGATGACCTAATTGAAATGTGAATAAAAGGTATTTAGATTCACAAGGTTTGTGAACATTTACGGAATTACACCGTTTGCTGTCGTTAGGATGAAGCAAAGGCCAGACTGTAAATCATACGTATAGTATTATGTGAATACTATACATCACTGTTATTCAACAAGAACTGGTGCAATAATCTTTATGTCTGATTTTTCTAGGAAAACAATCTTATCTTTTTTGAAGTCTTGCATAACGTTTCACAAATTGTGGGTTTAGTATTCTAAGGCTGAATTCTATCATCTTCTTTAGAAGTTAGAAGTTTCAGAAGAGGCCCACAACAGGGAAGTCAAAGAAACACTTGTGTAAAAAGAGAATTACATAAGAGCATATCTGCAGAGATAATAAAGGCTTTGAGAAGAGATTAAAACGGTTCTGCTCACACGCCTTCCTCTAGGAGGGCATCACAGAGAAGGGGTCACTAGATGCAAGTATGATAACAGTCCAATGAATTCAGCTTTGTGAGCCGGTGTAGGTTTTCTTTGGTGTTGTGTACACAGAATATATATCCCTGTGTCCTGTCATTTTGTTGCATATATTCATCTCACACACAACACTATCTACACACGAAGCAGAGATGGATTGTGTCACGCATGGGTGTTTGCTATCTACAGTAAACGTAACAAATGTGCACGACTATAATGCTGAATTGCAGCGGTGTCATAATGTTTGTTACTTCTTCCTTATGGGTTGAAAGACAATGAATAATCTGTCCTGGTATAAAGTTAGTGAGAACCAGGCGTCTGCATGTGTTGTATGGCTCGTGTCAGGTTCAAACTCCTTAGATTAATACGTCTAATATGACTTTAGACAATTTAGTATATCTGTACATTGTTTTATTCAAAATTAAGCATTTATTTTTACTCTCAGTTTTGTACCGTTCAGGCCTTGGTGTCAAAGTTGTTATACTAAAAAGCATGAATTAGAAAAACTGTCATATTTTTGTACGAGTACGAAATCCTCACGCGTCCCGAAAAAAGAATGGATCGTCTATTTCTCCCTAACTCCCCTGCATTGAGGAGCTCCTTGATTTTCATTAACCATTCTGTTGTGCATCTCCATCATGTTACATTTGATCATTTTCATATGACTATTGAAGGAACTCGGCCTTGCGTGGTATCTGGAGGCGCTGAAAGCGTGGACATAATATTCATAACCCACATTGGTATATTCCAGAAGGAGACCACGATAAAAACACTGCAACAGCATCCAATTGTTTAAAGGCCACCAAGGATGCCGGACAAATTCTGGAATGGTTTTTGTTAGAGCTCTTGAAATTCTCGTCGAAAATCTCAACAGCTATCAACAGAGAAGTCGCTGAGGCTGTCGCAGGATGACCTGAATGGACCGTCTACCTGTGCACCGATCTGCCTGCAGGTTATCACTCTTGCCAACGTGTAAACTTTCTTGCAGGATTTAGCAACATTTGGAGCTAACACTGCAAGCTATTTTAACTGGATGTTTTTTGGGGGATCCGATTCATTTTTTAGCTTGCGTACTTCCCTTAAACGAGACACTTAAGGCTTCCTTAGGCTTCTCTCCTTTTTACTTAGCGTGAAGCTACGCTGGCACCATTCAACGATGGTTTATCTCTTAACAACCCAGTGGAAGATGAGACACAAAGACACAGACAAAAGTAAAAAAAAAAGTTTGCCATTAGGCTTGTGGGATTGACTCTTTTGACCCTTAACTTGACTGACTTATTACACTTTCACGTCACTTTCAACTGAATTGGAATGGATTGGAACTCTGTTCAGGACGTTTAAACAAAACCATCTGCAATTACATGATAAGAATGCTAGTTAAACGAGATAGCGTATGAATTCTACGGATTAAAATATAAGTATTTTTCCACCCTCATCATATTTCCACCTATCGGTTTTTTATTGCCGTGTAACGAAACCGTTTTAGAGCCATAGCACACAACTCAGGCCTATTTTCACGGGTCTACCTTTCATCAAAGCAGCGTGTGCTGTCTTTTCATGTGAAATAATTAAACGTGCCTCTCCTCTGAACGGATTACACGCGATCGGGTGAACGGACGTGTGTGTGTGTGTGTGTGTGTGTGTGTGTGTGTGTGTGTGTGAACTCGCCAGACGTCAACGGGTCAGTTCATTATACATTATTCCACTTTTACAGCACTGCCAGCTCACCGCTAAGAGTACGTACGCGATCCTTCAAGATGAGTGAGACACGTACAGAAGAGACGGGGCTGTGCACAGCCTACGACTGTCCTTCCCTGTAGGTTTTTCGACACACACTCACGCACACACACAACCACTCGCTGAAAGCTCTCGTCTTTCCATCTGCTGAAGTGGGCTGTTGTGATTGATTTGTGGATTTGCTCCCTCTTTTTTTCTCTCCATTTAAGTGAAATAATGTATGGAAGCAATCTGGCGACAGACATTTTGGAAAATCTATTTGAAATCATTTCAGCTGAAGCCGTGGCAGTTTGTCTTCTTAGGGGAGAGGAGCAAAGTATAATTGTCTGCAGTCTAGTAAAACACAGTATAACTGCCATCACACTTGACTGAGCTTATAGCCAGCGAGTCCCATGGCCTCTAGAAGATAGAGCAGTTAATGTTCCCTTTTATTTTAGAGGATATGTCACTTGTGTCGCAGATTTATACTATGATACAGCAATTTTGTCCAAACAGATGGATAATGGTGTCACCGGCGAAAAAGCCCGTTTTTTATTGAGTTTAGAGCACATTGTTTAGATAGGCGGCCGTGTTGAGCAGCTCTGCCGACGCTTTCTCTCTTTATCTCTCTAATCTTGCCAGTATTAGATTTGATCATTTTTGTTTGAAGGAGGAAAATGTGGCTGTAATGGCTTCCTAATAGCAAACACAGGGGATACAAATCCAGAGACCCTGTTCTGCAGTGCTTCCATAAGCACCACTGATTTATAGAGGTCTTTATGACAGAAAGGAAAATGATCTGCTGCAGGTATAAATCAGGTGAGGAGTAGGAAATTGAACTTAGATATCATCTTGTCAGATGCTTAATGCTCTTCCTCCTGTCACATTCGATAGGACCACTTTGGAAAATCCTGCAGAGGTAAAAAGAAGACAATTAACAATGACAGTGTGGTAATAGATGAAGCTATAAAATGAACCTGCTGCCTGCAGGATGCTTTGTATGATTTCCACACGACGCAGCAGCAAGGGTGTGTTGCCTCGGCCTACCAATTCCTCCCTACTCGGTTTGTGGTTTCTTGAGCACATTAATATGTAATCTTTCATTAAAACAACGACAAAACAGAGAGATGATGATATATTTTGTGCTATGCTCTATAATTGAATTATTGTGCATATGACACGACTTTTAAATTTAGGTTAACCTTGTTTGTATGTTATTGATTCCGAGGGCATGTTCTCTGCTGACCCAGTTAAGAATCAATCAATTGTACAAAAGAAAAAAAAGATGTAAAGGAACATTCAATGTAAGAACGGGTTAGCTATATTAAATTGCTGCGTACATGCTAGCATCTCAAAGTTCAGTGTCTTCCTGTGTGTCGCTGTGATGAAGTAGATATTTTCACGCATGGGCTCCGTCGCACTTGTCCTTCTCTAGTTTATTATTTAATCAAGGTACCACAGTAGATTGTTTGCCATAATAATTGTCAAAGTGTATAAGTGCTCAAACAGATGACACCCCTCAGTGGTGCAATGAGTTCAAGATGGGACAGAGAATGACGATGCTCTCTGATCCCTGAATGTCACCGTGGTATAAACGGCGGTTTATACCACGGTGGTTTATTGCCGGCATCACGTATTCAGCGGCACGCGTTGGTGATTTGACACATTGAATGCGGGAGGGGTGGGGAGGGGGGAAGATGGAGGCCCATCCATCTGGGTGTGTACGTTTCAAATGACTCGAATTTAAAAAGCTAATTTCTTGGAAGCTGATGACCTTTTGTTAAAAAACTGATCAACTTTGTCATGCGGCAATTCAGGCCCGAGCAGCTGAGGAGCAACTGTAATAAGCAGAGATGCAGCGCTCGGGAACCATCATCCCTCGCAGCTCATCAAGCCAGGCTCTTGCATAATCTAATCTGGTTTTAATGCTTCTCTGAAGGAGATTGTGCTCTTATTACTGTGTAACGATGCTGTTGGCAAGAGCCAGCGGTAATGTTTGATATCAAAACCGTGTTAAACTGCTTCGGCGACACTCATTTTCCACATTGCCTCCAATGCACAAGGGCTTGTGTTGTATATTTACGACTTTGTAGTTCTGTGCATTCTACTTTCTGATGGACTCAAACATGGTGAATCTTTAAAAGAACCCTTTCTTTATTACTTTTGTCTGTTATGCTGGGGGTTTTTTGTATTCACTACAGTAGATAGGGCATAACGATGAAGGTCTTCACTGAGATGAGGAGAATTTTGAAGTGCTCACACTCGGGGGCAGCAAATGGAAAAGTGACAAGCCTGGTGCACTTGTCTATTTTACTTATTCTGTGCCTCTGTTTCATATTCGGCTTCGCACCGCAGGGTTATTTTCCTCCGAGGTTCAGAAGGCCACGCTCTTTCATTTCTACAGAAAATTGTTTCGCAGGATTTCAATCTTTGGCTGCTAGATATGACAAAACACAATATCAAGAACACTTATGTTTCTTATCTGCCATTTTTTCTGGGTATAAATAAAAGATCAGTATAAATTTGAGTCAAGTGGCCTCGAATGCACATGTGAGAGATGAGTATGAAAAGAACTATGAACCTTGGGACAGTTCTGCTGTACATTTTCATCGCTTGCTCAAAATTACCCTGGCACTGGGGCTTTGTATGTCATTTGTCATCCGTGAAAATCAATTAGTGTCTCCATGATAGCAATCCAGATGTAATCCTTTTGTTCAGTTGGACACAAGAGCCAGAGTGTATCTTTTGTATTCACATTATGCAAGCAGCGTTTTTTAACAATAGGTTTATCAATAGGTTGAGATCAATTTAGTCCAAATTATAAAATGAACATCCTGATTAGAGAGTTGATTTCAGAAATGACCTGTGCCTAAATAGTCCTTGTTTGCCACTATATGAGTGGTAAAAGTGATGGTCATCGGTCTCTGAAACTCTTCATCCGTTTAATGAATAAAAAAAACACGAAAAAACTGAATGTTGTTAAGCGTTGAAAACTGGGCACACAAAACAGAATTGTTGGTTTTCACGGTACAAACTGTCAAGAAATGGTTCAGTGCTGTGGAGTCAAAAATATTACTCAAAACATACATTTTAAAAACACACAGCACAGAGCGCTGTGTGATACATTACTTATAATGATGCACATATGTGCAGGCTGTGTATAGCGGACAACCTCCCAATGGCGTGACGGCATCCCAGCATTGTCCTATTGATGTCCCATTTTTTCCCCTGTTTGGCTCTTGTCAGAGGTCAACCTCAAACAGCATGCGGTGGAATCAGGCGTTACTGTCCATGTCACATTGATGCATTACAAGGCCCAGGAGGTCACGTCTCTGTAAACATACATTATCAAAACCCATAGAAGACGTGGGGTGTTGACCTCACGGATAGTTTACGGCCCATCTTCAGGGGAAAAGGGTCACGTGATGGCAGAGAGCAACTTTGTAGCTGCAATGAGTTTCGTGTTGCAAATGAAGAGGGTCAAGCAATCAAGACTGGTCGGGCTCGGTGTCAGGCCTATTATCTTACACTGTCTGAAATGATCAATGAGCTAAAATAAAATGATCACAGGCTAAAATTGGCCCGCTAATGAAAATAGAGCGTTTAAAACACGCGCTCGAGTGAGAAGCCGGCAGAAAAAGAAATGGGCCGGCAGTTTAAAATACACAACACAACGACAGTGACATGAATAAACAAGCTATCGCCATCATGGCTATTTACATGTTAGTTTTACCTCAAGATCCATAGTTCGATCCCAATGGAGAATCACTTTTAAAATGCAGCAAAGAGTGATTGTTTTCACAGCAACATCAGTCAGAAAATTCCTCGGCATATGCCTTCCTTAAAAAATATATATATAAATTGACTGCTGAACGCTAAATGCGTTGTGATTCTGAACACACATGTAGACAGATGTTCTCAAAAGTTTATTTAGTATTATTCATACAGAACAAGAATTCCGACATACAGAAAACAGATACAGTCTGTAAACAGTTTAATGACTGCGTGTTTGTGTAAACAGGTTGTATCAACAGCTCTGTGAAAGACTTGAAATGTAAAAAGGCACTTTGGACAGGTGCACAGTACTGACAGATCTCCTCCATTTACAATAAATATATACTGTGTTGCATTTGCATTATGGTACCATGGTTGTGTAAACATACCATTCTCGTGCTACAAAGTACCCCAGTCAATGCCGTCATGAGAGGCAAAGCATTATAGAAAAGTATTTATAAATATTTTTCCATAAATAAATTTTGCCCACAAAATATATATATTTTTCTCCCGCAGTATCAAATTAACCCATATAGAATACTGTTAAGAAGTTCTGTCCAAGACAAACATAAAATATTGAAAGTAAAGAAAACATGGAAATTCAAAATCCACACCATGAAGCATAAGCCTTACCGTTCAGAATAAGAGGTTACAACAGAAAGGACACGTACTCATACAGAAAAGATTAACAAAATGCAAACATATTGCAATTTCATATAATACTTTTTCATTACTATTGCCAAGACTATAAAAGCCATTCTCAAAAGAAAAAGACATCCTAGACTGTAAGTTGAAAATCACATCACCTGCCAACTTCTTACTGGGTCATCTCAACTCACGGCGTTTACTTGCAAGTCCATGGTTATCACATTTCTTAAAAATACATTTTTCAGCCTGACTGGCACCGTTTTATTCCACTTCCATGGCAGACACATCCTGCTGTGCGTCAGATTTCTCCGAGGGCAGATCCTGAGACTCGTGGGTGCTTTGGCTGTCTGACGCAGAGCTGGGCTCTGTGGACGTCGGTGTGCCGGGCTCTTGGGCGTCGGTTTCAGCTGAAACATCTGCCAGCTTGGTTTGCCCTATTTTACAGTTTTTTTAATTTGCACAAATAGTATAAACACCAGGGATATGAATGTGCGTTAGACCACAGTTTTAACATTTTATTTAGTTAAATGTACCAATATTGTTAACAATGTCCAGATGAAAGTGCCGTTCTCACCTAAAAGCGATTGGTCGAACTCTTCAACCTCGGCGGCAGACGAAGGTACGGGCGCCTCGGGTGACGCCTTCAGTTGGCCAGCGACCTCGGGGAGTCGGGGGGCCTGAGGCCTGGTCTTCCTCGCGGGGTTCAAGAAATAACAATACGCGCATCGGAAGGCTGAAACACATAGTACATGTCACTTCTCCAAAGCATTTTCGGAGCAGACAGATTAATGTACATCAATATGAACCAATGACAGAAACTGCCTGAGATGCATAAACACTTCGGATTGATGTGTAGCACTGGTTTGCATATTCAATCTTTTTGCGTTTTTGCTTACAGGGGTCGGTTGTAGCAGCGGCATTTAAGAGCTATATGATATAGTACACTGCCACAAGCTAGAGGGCAAACGAAGGCACAATATTTGATGGAGACTGACAAGAGGGGGCGTTTCTTTCAAGTCTTACCAACATATTCAAATTCCTCTTTTAATGCCATGCCGTTATGGGACAGACACTGCTGGCAGACCAGAGCGTATCTACGAGGAAGACATGAAAGACAGTTCAGCACTGCAGTTTCATAGCTTGGCTAAAAACCACCTTACATATAAATGATAAGTTGTATATAATATACGATGCTGAAACTAAACTGTTGATGTTCAAAAGCAGAGGCCGAGTACCTGTTCTGAGGGCCGTCTCCAACCAGGTACTCAATGACTCGGTCCATAGCGCCTCTTTCCCTTGGGACCACAGGCCTGGCCAGCGGCGGGCCTGGGGGGTGCATCCCTGCTAAAGAACAGCAATGCCAGTAAGACTTTCTGTAGACTTCACTACAAAATGCATTAAAACAGATGCTGCCAACAGGAAAAACCGCGAGGCTGAAATTTTGTTTTACTGCACAAGCAGTGACGGATTATTTCACGAAGCCGTGCCTCTTTTCCTAATGAATTAACACTGGATCTCGCTTGAAGGCACGTCCAGAATCCCTGCTGTGTTGGTGAGTACTAATTAATATAATCTAACATCAACAGCAATCATAGGAAGATGACTGGTCATTTCTGTGAGACTTGGCAGAGTCTCAATATCCTGCTGCTTATTAATTTACCAACATATGGAGACTCTGTGGTGACGCTTTGTATCAAATTGCTTTTCACTTTCAATTTTCAGCAGAAGCAGATGATAACATAAAGTCATGTAAACCATTTGCAAGGTGTTTCAAATGGCAAAGGCAATTTCACCGAGCATTAAAAGACATTTAGCAAGATTCCACCAGCATTGCCCAGAGAACAAACGCAGGTCCGGCTAATTAATCATAGTTAATGTAATCCTGATTCGTGCACACCTCACAGTTGGCATTCCACATGGCAATTACAGCATGCAGCTTCCTCTAGGAACACACGTCCCTTATCATTTGCACTTATTTGCATCTTCTATTGAGTGTTCATAGTCCATAAATAATTTATATTGAATATCCAGCCACTCTGCACTCCACAGATGTCTTCCGTATTCAGCAACTGTTCCATGGAAAGTTTTCACTGCGTCGGCCTGCTTTGTTAAGCCTTGCCGCTTACTCTCGATGTGAACACTCACGGTCTCGAAAGATAAACCCCAATTCTAATCATAGTTCAATGACACACTAGTTTAATACAGACTTATATAAAAAATTCACTCATGCAAGTAGTTACACATCTGTATGACACGTTCCACCCTTGCTGACAACACACAACACAGAGCGAGCAGGGACACGGAGCCGGAGAAGAGTAAATCACACCTTAATCGACCACATTACGACGAGGTCCCCCTGTGTGCAGGCCACTCACCGACTCCTGGAACAGGTGTTCCGGGGGTCACAGGCCTCCTCATCAGGTTCTGCTGAGCAGCTCCAGCAGACAGGCCCCTCTCTGGGGGTCCGCCTGGAGCCGAGTGGGAGGATCGTCCGGGAAAGGCGGACCCGGAGCCGAGAGGGGGGCGAGCAGCAGCTCCGCTCGCAGGATTCACCACCACCGTGGGGGTCTTTGGGATGACATTGCGCTGGCGGAGCTCTAGCACGGAAAACCGATTGCAGTTTACTTAACAATAGTAAGACATGGGGGAAAGAGTGCGGTGTTCAGAACTCATTTGTACCTTGGCCTGGTTTTGGAGTCATCTGGGGTCGAACTGGTGTGGACTCAAGCTCTTAAAAACAGAAAAGAAAGTACAAGGATGTGAAAAATACGTCTTTAATACAGGAAAACAAGTAGACAATATATCACACAAAGTTAAAAGAAAGCAACTCACAATTTTTCTCTTGGAATCAGGATCAAATCTCTCTAGGATCATTTTAGCATTTTTATACGTCTCCGTTTCCATGACTTCTTCAAGCTGGAAAAAGTGCAATAATGCAAACTTATTTTATTCCAATGTTACAATGAAATGATTCCTTCAATAATAGCCATTTTGCTCAGTAACTACTTGATAGTCATCCAGTTTAATTAAAAAGGTGTTTCATAAACACACATCGATATCTTAGAATCACCAACGATAACATTAGACATAAATATAAGAAAAGGCAAAAGGAAGTTACTTCACTGACGAGTACATCTTCATCCAAGTACCAAACATTTCAAAATGTTTACTTAAAATATGAATAATTACATTCACCACTTCGATAATTGAGAGTGTGAAAATCCATCAGCCCTAATTATTGAAACTTAATAGACTTGACAGAGTATGACAAGCAATTTCTCAGATGCATTTCTTTCCTGCACTAAATGCTATTAAAGGGCCATTAGCAGAGTGCTTTGCTGGCTTAAGTCAGCGTACAAATCAAACTGTCTGCACAGATTCTGGAGAAGAAAGTGTTGCAGGAAAATCATGAGGACCAATAAGGGCAATACCACAACGCCTCCTACACAACATGAAGGAAGTGAAGGTTCTTGTAGAGCAAATCTTTGTAAAGGCTTCATAAGTACTACTTCTACACTGAGTGACATGCTGAGACAAAACTATAAAGAATTAAAACAGTTTGTGTGAGTTATATATTTAAAAAAGGGAACATTAGTGAGTAGGCCTACTTCTGTCATTTAGCGACAGGCAAAATGCCAAGCTGGTTCTTAAGTGTCACAAATATCTGTTGAGTAAAAAGCAAAACTACAGCTAAAAGAAAAAGCCAAAATACAGAATTGAAACCAGGCAAATAAAAAAAAAACACTTACTATTTTCCTTTTTCGTGATTTAAGATCTTCTAATTTTTCATCTAGAAAAAAAATACTTAAAATTCAACATTGTTAAAAAAAATGAGCTTTTTTTAAAGTTGTGTACAAATATTAAAAAAGGATCTTACTGTTGTTTTCTGTTCTTCGTGAAAAAATAACAATAAGCGTTTTCCGAAGTAACCAAACTCTGATAAAGGGAAAGGAGGGAAAAAGGTTGATTGCTTAGATTATTATAAGTTACAGCTTTGTGAAAATATGACTGACTATTTTGCACACTTACAATAAGGGGAACACTACGAAGGGAAGAGACAGTATGAGCTGTCCCATCAACAGTTCAGGCAGGAACCAGAGATACACAACTATACACGTGACGAGGTAGAGAAGAGACGAGTACAGAAGCAGTCGTCCGACCCAAATCTTCAGCTGCCTCTGGTACTTCTCGCTGTATTCCTCGAGGGTCTGTAGATCCTGTGAGGAAAAAAAGTCAAAACAGAGTCATGTTAGAACATAAATGTGATAACGGTTAGTAAGCTGGGACTTGGGTTAAGAGCAACACTTTTTCCTTACAGACTACGTTTATTCAAAGTGTGTATAGAGCTCAGCCTCATTCAATGGATTACAGTGAATCACAATTTGATTATTTGATGCAATTCGCATACGTTTTCTGTACATCAATATATAAATTATCTGAGAGAAACAGCAACCGCACAATGAGTCAGGGTAACTCCTTAAAAGGTGCGGTGAAATGATTCCCACCCTTAGGACGGTATCACTAGTCACAGCAGGCTTTTCCAGTGTGGTGCCCCCCTTAAGTGAGAATATGTTTTATTTGAAGTACAAAAAAAGAATCCAGGATCACAGCTGCCTTAAATGCCATGTCTCTGAACAGTGAAGATGGATTTAATATATTTACATAATTTTGACAATAATCAAGAGGAATGGAAATATAAAAGCTAAACATGCATATCAGAGGATTCAAACTTGGCTGTAACTACCAGGTGGACACATATAAACCTATAAATAAAAGCTAGAAAACGCCACATCTGGCAAAGGCGGCAGCTATTTATTTAATTCCAATGAACAAATGGCTCATTCATTCTTTTCTCAAATAGAAAGAGTACACACTGCCTTAAAGCGCGGTTTAGGATGTCTATAAATAGCTTGTGGGCATTATGGGAACCCCTCTGGCGCTACGGGTGTCCTGTAACACGTGTGTCTGTCACTCCAAGCGCTGGATAAAAAGCTATGACAGACAGCCTTGCTATATAACACTTTTGTGTATGTGTGGGGAGCCAATCCCCATGATAACTCTATAGAGCAAAACCAAACGGCTAAACAACGGTCTCTAAAACATGTCAAATGTCCCCCTGACCTCTTCGGTATACGTGTAGCGTCTCTGGCTCGAAGGACAGTTGCTGTAAATAGCCGGACTCTAGCTTAACTGTAGAAGAGCACTAAAGACCCATCATGAGGCCAATCAGGAGTAGTGTGTTTGTGACAGCAAGAGAATCATTGTAAAATACGCTACATTGAACTGAACAGCAGACGTAAACAGGAGAGAGAGAAGACATGAAACACTGTTGATCTTCTAGCATACCAGAACAATGTATTGCAGGTCTTCTCACACCACAAACCAACATGTGTAAGAAATAGTCTTATGTTTTTGATAATTCCAAACAGCACTTCTGGCAAGTGACATTCATACCTTATCGATTCCCTCCAAAATCTCCACAGTGGATGGTTTAGTCTGTAGGGCAAACATTGGAAAATAAAAGTCAGTCTGAAGAAATGAAATTGTGTGCATGCAACTTCTTGAAAAAAAAAAAAATCTGGATTATAGTTCCCGAGTCACCTCATTTTGTATGCTCATATATTTGTCTTCCTTCTTTGAACCAGATATTTTTAAATTAAGCTATGAAGATACCATAAACATAAACATTTTAATATTTGTATTTATGCAAAACTAGTATATAACCCCTGTTGGTGCCTGAAATATGGTTTAGTTTAATTACTTGTCCTGCATGTGCATGGAAGCTTCCCATATTTAAAAGTTACAAATATTGTAGCTAAAAATGATGCAATAAAAACAGCATCTTAACGCAGTTGCATGCGCTACAAGTAGAAACAACAAACCCTCCACCGCGAGATGACTGCCCCCATGTTGTTTTGAGGAGTGAAGGATATTCTCTTTGGTCTTGGGTGATTTCCTCTAGCAGGTAACCTCTCCACCTGTTGACAACAGTCATCAGCTTTGATATACACTCAGGTAACAATGTTACAATGAGGCACATGTAGATACAACTCCTGCAGTGCAACACATTTGATAAAACTCAACTTTACAGGTTTTCATTTCCTTTGGCAGCTGCTTGAGAGGGTGATGATTTGGAAATGCAATTTACTGTGTTCCAATGTAATTCTAATATAGCAAAAATGTCGTATACCATTACTCATGAAGGGTTAAATGGGTTGGACGATACAGTAGGAACAAATCCTTCAGTAAAGGGCAACGCATCAGTTCCAGAAATAACTGCCTCCAAAATAGTGCTGACTGAATCATATCAAAAGGCGGTTTCAACAAAAACAATATAACCTTTACGGCAGGATGGTACCAGACGACATGTAGCTGCATCTCACGTTACCTAACGGTTTGAGCATAACTTAAGATTTAACGTTAGTTAAGCTCATCGAGGTCTTCTGTGTGAAACGGTGACCTTTGCAAAGTTAAACGAAGTCCCCAAACTTAACGACTTCCCGCCATGTTTTCGGAGGCAACAGACATACACGTGACGTTAGTTAACGTTACAATGTTACCAGCGGTGACGGTTAAATAACCACTTTCTACCCACATAGTGCATCGGTGGAGTGAACTGCTAGCGTTAGCATAGCCGTCCCACTAACCGCGGGTAGCTAACCGCTAGCTGCTGATGCTAACACCGGAGCAGCCTGTGGTTGGTAACGGGAAGTAACAGAAGTCGTTGCAAACTTAAGTTAACGTCTCTTGTCAGAGAAAAAGACAGCAGTTAACGTGGCTGCAAAGCGAAATTAATCACAGGCAAGTGTCTAGAAATACAGCGGGGTGTTTTACCGGAGTGGAGCTGTCCCGGGGTTTCGACCGCCGTCCTCCTGTGGTCTTAACGCAGCGTCAGTGAGCCAAAATGGGGGAGTGTCTGCTAGAAGAGCATCATGGAGCCCGAGCGGTGCTAAGCCTTCAACGCAGCGTCTCCAGTCTGATGAGGACTCTCGATGTCCAAGTCCCTCCGGCATGGACTGAAGGGGTTCTTATGCAAACCCGGGAGGCAGGTAGTGTTGTAGAAAAAAATAAACTTCTTCAAATAGGAACAAACATGTGTAAGTCTGTGTAACACCTGTGGTTATAAATGACTAAAACTTTAGCTGAGCTCTTAGTCCACTGTGTTTTTTGTTGATGGTGTTGCTGTTGTTGTAATAATAGTATGATGTGTGTTTGATAATTGTTTTAAAAAGGGCATTTACATGATTCATGATGCATTTTTTATTATTAGTAATCCTCAACAGTTATTGTGATTCTGTTATTGTGATATTATGTACAGTAAATGCTTCATGTCAGCCAACGCCACTGCTATCAATTAGCCATTATACGTCAGGGTCATTGGAAAGCACACTGAACTCCAAAGTTGTCGTGCCAAAATGAGCCTGAGCGGTTCATGAAGGCCGCAACAGATTACAAAAGGCCTATTGTTGGGTGAAGACACAGGCATAAAACCCGACATTAAAAATATAAAGAAAAATAACAAACATTACACACTGCATACATTTGTAAACATGTGCTTACAAAACGCCATACTTGTGTACAGTTTCAAAGGTTTTTGGGGGGCTGGGGTCGTGCCCCCAAATAGCAGCCTTGAACGATATATCAAAATAATGCCGACCACTGAGCTGAAGCCTCATTGGTTTGTGGTGTTTGCTCATTTAGTGGATTCAACTGCTCTTTAGAATAGATTAAAAGTGTCTTTGCTTTGATTGAAAAAGTTAATGGTTCTGTAATAATGGTTAAATGAATTAATTGTAATGGTTTTGCAATTTTAATAAACTCCAAATCACTTACGTCGATCCACCACGGCATTACAGCTCATGGAATTCCTTACATTTATCATAAACATTTTAATTAAAAAGATCACTTGAGACATGGGAAGAGGACATTGTCAAGCACAAAAATCACACTCCAAAATAAGCAAACCTGCGGGGAATCAGTAGCGAGCTGGCTTGGTGTGGGTCCATGTTAAACAATCGCTTCCAATCGTCTGCAGGGAAAATTAAAAAAAGAAAAATACAAGAAACTGGCCCACCCAACTTAAGCATGAGCAGTCGTATTCTTATTTGCCTCCTCTTCCTGAAGGTATAAAGTGCCTGTAGCATGACAAACAGCATGGAGATCACTGCATTTGATCCAATGCATGTATTCATGTTTGTGCAACATAGAAACATTTACCATTGCTGCTCTTGGAAGCTACCTGTTAGCCAGGGCTGCACAAATATGCAATATACATGGAGCAATTGGGGATAATATCCCAAAACATATGCGCACAGTCTATAGTTTCACAAGAAGCTATGTACTAGCTTTTGATTTGAATTACCGCGCCAGGTTTCAATACGCTGGAATTCCCAGAAGTTTTCCACAATGCATAAGGCGAGGCTTCTGTGTCTTAAGACCAACAATGACGCCCAAAGCCTATATGTGCATTCTCCTCGACTTGCTCAGGTATTTGTATCTAAATAAAAACAAATATACTTTCCCCACTTACACTGTAGCACATCCGCTGCCCTCTTCCCATTTAACCACTGTCCCTTTCCAATTTTAGAACAGACATATCCTGCTATTATTATATTAGGATAGACCAAAGGCTTGGTTAACACACAATTGATTTATTAGCTACAAGACAATTACTGTTTATTATACAGCTATGTTGTAAAATTATAAAACGGCCTGGCACCAGAGGCACTATATTGTAGTAAATGTATTCTAACTTTATTAGATTTTTATTAGATTGTTTAGTCACTCCCAGCAGCCATTGCTGGTGCAAAGTACAGCATCACAGATGAGGGTGAAGATCATATTTGCCACTTTTACACTTTTTATCCAGCTCGTGGTTCCACCATCTGCGCACATCCAGGTTTGGAACACAATTCAATTTTTGACAATATTTTTCAAGCTATTAGTTGCATGGATGTTTATCCATCTGATTACTTATTGCTTTGTTATGCTATTTGACTGAGTTGTCTGTTTGTTTTTGTAGATTTAGGAAGCTTTCCCATCAGTTGTTTGATCCGATTAGGCCTAATGGCAGAATATACAATGGTTAGTTGAGCAATTTCCATGGTTCAGCTCTGATGATATTCTGCTCATGTAAATACAGTATTTCGTAATATCAGGAAATATTCTGTGCTTCCTTGCTAATACTGAAGTTTGGGCCAACATGTTGTCCTACTCTCAATATTTTAGGAGGGCATTAGAGAAGAGCCCTTTATAAAAAGCTCATTTTAAAGCAGTCGGTCCCAATGGAGGAGCAGAAAGGTAAGGGATATGTGGGAACCTACATTTTGGTAAATAGATGGATAGATGTATACTTTATTCATCCCCAGGGGGGAATTTGTGAATGTGTAATAGCATGAATGAGAAAAAACTGTTGTTCTCATCTGATTCCTTGCAGAGGACCAAAGAGGGTTTAATGTTGACATACATTTCACAAAAAGTGGATATCAGATAAGGATCCAAAGGATCCAAAGGCAACTGCATCTGAACTGGCCGCACAAGGTGAGTAAGAAACTGCATCTCAGTTCAGGTGCGTCCTTCCAACAATGCTGTTCAGGATGGGTCATAACTGATCAACAAAGGAGTCTATTTAGTCTCCTCCAAGCATGCATGGCTGAGAAATGCAGCTTTTGTGTGCAACCCTTGCGGTCAACCAAAGAGGGGTTTAGAGCAGATACCCCCATAGGCTATACGCACCTAGAAACAACAATAAGTCTATGTTGCATTGGGTGTGAAGAATGGAGATGAATGTGAGGAGTGTGCTGGGTTATTTGGTCAAACCTTTATTGTTGAGTATGACACAAAGTGATTCAAACTCTCTACTTACGTCTGTGGTCAAATTGTGAGAGTGCATGCTGTCCCATTTGGTCCCCGGTTTTGGGGTCAGTTGGGTCATTGTTGGAAAAACTGCAATAATATTTCACCTTAATCAGTATTACTTAGACAACAGAAATTCTGCGCTCTCACACAGAGACCACAGTGTTTTGGGTCAAATGATTGTAAGACGTCTGTGCGTTAATGTCCAGTTCATCTTGTGGTGCATAAGATCCGAGGTTGATTACCAGCATGTGAGTTTTGCCCGGAGACACCGTCCCCCTTTTGTGTTTATCTTCCAACTATAAATTCTGGAGAAGAAAACCTTTTGAGTAGCCTTGGTGCCTAGAATTTTTCTATTCATTTTCCATTAATTTGAAACTACAAACACACTAAATGATTCCTATATTTTGCTCATCTGTTGACATCAAGTTAAACTTCCCAGTGAAGATAAGTATATACATATTATAGTCAAAATCACAATGTCTGTTTTGATTAATAGCCCATTGTTATATATTGCAAATGTAATATTGAATTAATGGTTATTGTTTCATAGTTGACTATAGTAGTTATAAAAATGAATATATGCCGCAATATAAAACTATATATTGTTATGTTATGAGTTGCATCCCACCACTCACCTCAGTCAAATATGTTTTACACTCCATGTGGTAAAATGAGCTACGCACCAATTAAAGAAATGTAAGAGTTCCAGTTTAAGATTAAAATATAAATGGTTGAGGAAACGGTAAAGCTATGACGTTTTATTTTATTGCATTTTGTTTAGTTGTATTGCTTTTATCTTTTGTACCTCTCATGAAAGTATGCAGGGACATATCAGGTGCATTTGAAAAGTCATGACTAAAACGTAACCAATAATTCCTGAATACAAGAAAATGTTTTGAATAACCCTCTCCATTTTAACTTCAACATCTGATTCAGATAATGTGGAACACTGAGGTGGTCACTGGGGAGAAAGAACCTCTTGGGCTGAAAACTTAAATCATCAACCTCTATACATTTTGTTCAGAACATTGATTTAAACATTTTCTGTAGCTTCAGACCGGACTGTTAGTCTCTTTGTGCTATTGAGGAATAATCTTCCAGATCTGGTCTTTGGACTCTTCAGGGCTTCTACATAATTTTTCAAACTAAATTGTTAAATAACAGACCTCTTGTGACGCTATAACTTATTAAATATTTACACAAGAAACAGATCTAAAACATAAGAAATTTTAATTCCTTTTAAAGTCAAAGACATTTGGACTCTTTCACTCAATGTATGTGGATATGTGTATACCTGTACATTTTTCTAATGCACTTGTCTGTAACTGTCTTTCTTGTACATTTTACAACCATGGTGCACAATCTAAAATGTTTCTAATGTGAATCTGAGGAGATTAGCAATGTATTCCACAGTATCCATAGCTTAGGGGGAAAAAAACAATTTTCAAACATAATTGAGAACATGTTTCGATACATATGCATGAAAAAAGGATTTTCCATATGACCGACTAACATAGTCTTGTAATTGATTGAGGGGATGACCCGTTACATTAAATGTTATTTGAGAGCATCTCAACACACAAAATTGCAAATTGCCCAGCTTGTATCTGAATTAATACCTCATTCATCATCATTATGACTTGATAAGTTAATTTAACCATTTCATTCTGTCTTAATGAGCTATAGTTGAATTAATGTCATGTAAGTAACATTTGAACACAGGCAATGATTTGAGACAAACCGAGCAGTGACTTTAGAAGCACAAGGTGGCATAAATCTCATCACAATCATCTTGCATGTTTTACTTATGTATTAGGAAAAATATATCCAGCTGAATATGTAAATTTCTAACCGTAACAGGATATTTGAGGTGCTGGATTTGGCCGTGCTGAGAGAGATTTGATTGATTTTAATGTTTTCGTGTAACAGCTGGTATGTCAGATTAAAATGTTTTTAAGAGCTTTGTCTCGCAGATGTTATTATGAGTTGCTTTTAGAGCATTGGATGAAACAACGGAAGTGTTTTTTTTCTCCTTCTTTTCTTGTAATAATAATAATAATAATACTAAAGTTATAGTAATGCCATATTTAGTCCTCAGTTGGCTCCTTCTTGAGCTGCCAGTCCTTCATCTGGCGTTGACTGGCCGCCTTTGACCATCAGGGGTCTTCGCTGTCTACTAGTTCCACCTTAAATGCGTTTTGGCCCCGCTTGCTCCCTGTAGTTTAGGTTTTTTTTGTCCTCCCACAGCAGCTGTCACCCTACATTACTCGCAGTCAGCTAAATGAAACATTATTCTAAACATATGCATCGTAATCAGTCCGGTCACACTTACAAGAACACGCGTTAATAAGGCAATCAATCACTCTGAAACAAGCAAGTTGTTCTGTAACAGCTCATAAACAGTGTGTAATGAAGAATTGGAGGTTAGCATGACACGGCGCTGATCAGATAATCAATGTCAAAGATGCGATGAATGTCAGTAAATGCAGTTTTCATGTCGTTTCTATAAAATCCTCAATTTACAACAAGCAGTTCAATTACCCTGAAAATACAGTCAATTAAATAGGGGCGATTGGACAGTCGGGGCAGGATCATCGATCTTTGCATTTCTATCTCGCTGCTGGACATTTAATTTGGTTTTTCTATTAGCACCGAAATAAAGAAAATATAAAACGTATTAAACAACCCAAAGATTTATTTTCTTGTCAAAAACAATTCCGCAAAGGTGACAGACAGTCCTCTGCATTATGATGAATTCTTTTTTCAGTCTTGCACATTGGATACAAAACTAATCGTGTTATTGTGGGCAGTGTTTTTCTGGCCTCTGTCTTTTTCTTTCTACACTTCCATCCATCTCAATGCTTTTGTTGTATGGGTTGCAACCCTCGCTATAGTAAAGAGCAATGAAACAAGGTGATACATCACGCCCATATTTGCTGCCCTAATCCTATTTCTTTAATGGGGACGTTCAAAAAAGCATCCTGTCTTAAAGTCCCCCGGGGACATTCTGGTGTTGGCTATATTTTAACCACGTGCAATTAACGACAGTATCAGCTTGTATCATTTAGAGATAATGTAAAAATAATGGTAAATTATAGGACTGGAATGACCCGTGATGGCAGGCCTCATATTCCCTGTAGCTATCCACGTATTTAATGCTTTACGTTGTTTGCTATAGAAATTGTGTCACAGCAGCCCCAACACGCCTAACATGTATTCATTGTCGCAGTTGAATGTTTTAAAATGTGTAATTCACCATTCAAAAATCAATTGTCTTACTAGTGTTTTACATTTCTTGAAGCAATCAATCATATTGAACTGCGTTAACCTACATCAACGAAATCCATGTTTTTTTCCCCCAGAAATGTTACCATTAATTAAGATTAAGATTTTTTCATTTCATTTTCATTTATTTTCCAAGAACAAACACGATCAATAAATAACAGGATTTTACATTTCATATTGCACATTTTTTTTCAAGTTAAAATATTTAAATTCATACAGTCATTGATATTTTAAATACAGCGATATAGAGTTATAACAGAGACCCCAGGGAAAAGTGCCAATACTATTTTCATCCTTTTAATATCAGTGCTCGTTTATCAGCCCTTTGAAGCCTCTTTTGAGTGGACCGTAAAGAAATGTTCTTTATGATTCAGTCTTACTTTTTTGCCCGAAATAGCCAACAGATCATACATTTGGAACATTGGTGAGTTTACAGGCCAATTTTGTAGGCTATGCGATGCTCGTGTTGGCTTGTACATCCAGTGTTTAAACATTGAAAAACATTCAGCAAGTCACACAAAATAAAAAATAAAACACATGTGTTCAACAAAAAAAAAAACAAGCCTGCCATCCACATTTCATGAAGCATTTTCCAGGGTGATCAATAATTCAGTTTTCAACTATCAGTAGGACTATTCATGATATTTGCAAAATATTTCACGATTTACAGTTCACATGTTTTATAATTAACATATAGGTGATTTCCCAACAGGAACGAATCAAATAGCACATAGCCATTTTTACAGGCGCAGACAGATTGTAGAGCCAGACCGTTTAGTCTAAACTCTCGCCTTGCTCAGTCCCGTCACTGTGTGTATGAGTGAAGAGGTCCTAAAGGGATTCCACTGCTGGATTTCATGTAACGAGGTGCCCCAATGCAAATAAAAGAGACTCTGCTGTGTGTCGAGGTATTTCTTATCCTCATCGAACTCATTCTGAGGGTTTCGTTATAGGCCGCGTTGTGCGTCATGTCTCCGAACCCTGCACGTGTAACATGCCATCCTTTTCATCCAGTGCGTCCGTGTGCGAGGACTGTCGCTTTGTTCCGGGTGTTTTGTATGTCTAATGACTTCCCTGCGCGGGTTGTTAGCACTTGGCACCGGGTCTCAAAAACGAGGAACTTTCTTGCAGTGGTGTATTCAAAAGAAGCTCCATCTAGGTACATGATTGGCAATTTTTGTCATGATTCTCTCGTTATTAACATAAAAGTTGACACGAAAGACGCGCTGCAAAAAATGGTTCTGCGCCCTTCTAGCTGATTAGGGGTGTCCCCACAGTGGAGAAGCTGTCCCTGCCAACAAAAGGAAAGCTCAGTCCATTAGGCCTATGAGAAAGAGATGCTGCTGGCCAGAGGAGTAGCACCTTCTGCCATCTAAATATAGTATGCATAATTTGAATCTTAAAAAACAGATGTGAGATGTGTTGTTCGCCAAATATTAGCCCTTGAGCCGCAGAAATAGGCCCAAGACGTTTCAGTTTCTAGAAATGAATAGCCTGAATACATAAAATGGCACACTGATTGAGGCATGGGACTGAATGCATGGTTTGTTATTTTTCCAAATATGTATAAAGTAATCCAGCATTAAAAAAAATGCTCTACTATCACAACACAGAGCACGTAGCTGTTATAAAAGGTGGTTTGTGAGTTGCAACGTTTTCGTTCACTTTGCATGTGTTTTTATTCATAAATAGCTATTCGGACTTAAAACAGACTCGTAGAAATGAATCGAAACGTGTGTATTCTGTTTACAATGCTGGCGAATTCTCTACACAGGCGTGAGTTTGAAACAACACGAGTTACGACGAGTTATCTGTTAAGCGAGGGCTCTTCTCGTGGGTCCGGTGACGGGACGGAGGTCTTGCTGAGCACCGCGGCGGAATACGGCAGAAATCCACTCTCGGACCTTTGCCCGGAGGCCGTGCAGGTGAAGTCCGCGCTCGCGCTCCTGGAGCCGAGCGCGCTCGCAGCCTGGCTGCTGTGGCAGCTGAGACACGAGCAGGGCCCGGCGGCCGACGGCGCGCTGACCGCCGCCGCCGCCGCAGCAGCCGCGGCCGATGCCGCCGCCGAGCTATTGAGGCCGGCGGGTGACTGGTAGAGTCCCGGGTGCCTGAAGCTGCACAGGAGCTCTGGCCGCGAGTAAGGGTGCGAGAGCGCCCGGAAGGTGTCGAGCGGGCGGATGGAAGTGGCGAAAGGCGAGGATGCGGCGCCGGTCGCGGCGGCGGCGGCGGCGGCCGCTGCCGTGACGCCGACGTGCGGGTAGTAGTGGAGCGGCATGTGCGAGTGGAAAGGGTATGGTAGACTTCCTGTGGCCGCCGCGTGCGTCATCATGTAGGTGTAGAAGCTGGGGTCTGCCGGATGGGGCCAGGACATCGCCAGGCGC
Source organism: Apeltes quadracus (assembly GCA_021346845.1). Lineage (NCBI taxonomy): Eukaryota > Metazoa > Chordata > Actinopteri > Perciformes > Gasterosteidae > Apeltes > Apeltes quadracus. Next base: position 9,642,964 of record CM037932.1, on the reverse strand, counting down.
TGCCTTTTATCCTTCATCCGCCTGTTCTGGAACCACACCTGCACGCGGGAGTCAAAACGAGACACATATTGAAGCTGCCATGTTGTTTCACCGGCTCTTAATTTAGACCTCTGAGGAGCACGCCTCAGGCAATGCTAAATGTGCAATAAATACTCCCGTCGTTCAAAATGATAAAGAGCAATGTCCCCATGCAAAATCAGTTTAAATCTAACCAATAAAATAGCCGTTAAAATGTTTGGAATAAAATAATTTAGTTATACATTTGCTCAGCAAAATTGATTATTTTGTTTTGTTATAACTGTGAATATTACTCTGCGGCATCTACCAGCAGAAATATTGATTTTATTATATGTTTTCCTCATTCCCAGCATTAATTTCTTTGCACAAACACATACACACACGAATAAGGAAGATTCATCTGTACCTTAATTGTTGTCTCGGGCAGATTCAGCGCTGCGGCTAATTCACATCTTCTCGGTCTCGAAACGTAATTTTCCCTGTAAAACTCCTTTTCCAGTCTCCCGATCTGTTCTCTGGTGAAAGCAGTCCGATATCTTCTCACTTGGTCGCTATTTGAGCTGTTTGATCCTCCCGATGAATTACCGTTCATGTTCTGGAGGGAGTTCGAGCTTATGTTGGAAGATCCAGAATCTGAAAAACCTAAAAAAAATATGGAACGCAGGCAATTTTGTAAGCGTACTATTATAAATAATGCTGAAATAATAAGTGTGGGACTGCACCATTTTTTTAAAACCTTATTGTTGATTAAAAATATTGTCGATCGTCAAATGCAAAATATTTTACAAAATACTACAATACACGTTTTTATCCTTTAAACCCCAAAACCCAATAATAATAAAAAATATACAATTCTAAAAATTACAGGCTTAATAATAATCTAATGTAGCATCATTGTTTTTGGGGTGTGAAGAGATAATAATGGCAGTGACTTACAGCTCTTACGTTAAAACTAAAATACAACTGATGATTGAAAAGAAAAGATAAATATGGAGAAAAATCAGATATTAGGTTACCTTTGTTGTTCTCCTTGTGCTGGCTCGGGGATCGATGCGAAGGGCATCCCACCTCCACATCGCTGTTAATATCGGAATCTGGCGAAACTTCGGAGTAAAGGCTCATTTTCTTCCTGCTTTCTGACGAAGAAATTTCCGTCGAAGAGGTATTATCGCTGTTGTGGTGTGAACCGAAAAGACTGTCAATTTCAAATTTGCTTTTTGTCGGGATGTCCCCCAGATTTCCATGGAGAGAAGCCGAAGTTATTCTGGGGCTTAAGCGTCCGCTGTGCTGAGAGTTTTCCAGGGCCTCCAGCACTGAGTTTCCAGGCGTGTCTGCGAGCCTCTTAGCTGCAACAGGACTGTGCAGACCTCTCTCCATCAATATCATCTCTTTCCTTATCCTCTCCATCATTAAGCAGTGCAAGACGAAAAAAAAAAAAAGAAAAAAAAAGAAGAGGAACAACACTTGTCCAAGGGGGGCTGGAGCACCAATGAGTTGTGTCGGAGCTTAAATCCGCATGCAACTCGGCAACTGTCTTTCAATAACTGTCCCTAAACCTTTTTATAAGCAAGACGCAAAAAAAAAACGAAAGAATCTAAACGCAATCGACGAGCGACTGCTTAAAACGAGCCGTGCATCCTCCTCACCAGCAGCCAAATGTCATTCATCAAAAAAGTGGCTGCTGGTCGTTGTTAAAATGCTCGGCTGACGCTGCTCCAATGATCATTTATTGTAACAGGTTTATAAGCAAATAAATAGGAGAGGGCTGTCACTTGATGATGGAGGCGGCCTTCGGTCAGACGAATAATATCCAAGTGGAGAGGAGGAGAGGAGTGAGGAGCGAGCTGCGTGTCCCTGGGTTGATCTCTGAGTCTGTTTCGGATTGCTCTGGGGTTTGGCCTCTTGGGTGAAATTGACAGTCTGATTAATAAAATGAGCGGTGCAACATTTCCCTCTTCATTTAGGAATATTATTATGCTTTGATACTCTATTGTTTTCTCCCCCCCCCCTCCCCTCTCCCCTTTATACGATCGTTGTTTCTTTTATTTATTCCCTTTAATTCTTCTGATTTTTCGTTTTTTACAACTTATGCCACTTAAAGCCGAATGTGAAGCATACTATGATTCACGTGCAAGTGAGCGCTGAACGAGACCACAAGTATTTCATATTTGTCCTCTTTTGTTTTTTTTCACACAGTTCGTCAAAGACACATTTTGATGTGGTGATAATGGTTGCATTAGTACAGGCAACACACGCGTATGTACTATGCATCTTATTTGCTGTATGGCTCATACACGCCTAATCCTTTTAAAAAATATAATTTATCAATCATTAGTCGCTGTTATTTTAAATTACATTTCGTTACAGGTGATTATTTACATTTTCTTTGTTTCCATTTCCATTCCCTAGGATGTTCAGTTTAAACCATTCATCAGATTCATAGCGTACACTTCGTATTTTACGATCTTTAATAGAACCTCATATTAATTTGAAGTAATTTCCTCCCAGTCAAACCCTTTGTTGTGCACTGTAGTCCTGTGCATTTACAGGAAAATAGCTGTTACATGCATGCATCATATAAACACTATAGACTAGATGTGTAAAGACATAACACCCCTGCATATAGTTCCCCATGAGAAGTCGTCTGACCATCCTCTGACCGTCCTCTGGCGCCTCCTGCAGGTTTTTACCGTAATCGCTTCCTGCGTTGGGGTTGACCGGGATGCTTGTTATAATTTGCAGTCTATGAGTTTAGCTGATGTCCTGACTTTTCTTGTGAGCACGGCGATATTGGTGTGAAAGGAGATTTATAAATCATATTAATAGTTTTATAAGAGTTGTATACTTCAAACTGCCCTACACACGTTGTGTCTTATCTTTATAATATGGTGAGAAGGATTCAATTGAGATCAAATGCTGTCTGGCATTACCATAAGAGCAAAAACATGGCACTGTGTTGAGAAATACACGTTTTCAGGATAAGAACAAGCTTGAAATTCAGTATCAGCTTCTGCATATTTTACAAATAGTATGATTTGTTCATTTAACTTTAATGTCAAACAATATTTAAATCTTCAGGATATTACCAGTTAATACATTCATTTTAGTAAATTTAACCCATTGCTTCATTAGTGAACACAATATTTTCTTTTAGAGTTCATCATTTTTCAATATTTTCAAGAAATGCATACTCAATTCAGACATTTTTTTCCCCCATTCCCCTAAGAGCTTTGGGAATTTACATTTAATATAATGAGGTCATTAGCATTCATGTTGTGCAGCTGACGAATCTTACAAAGAGTTTACCTGAAGATATGTTTACATTGCAGACACTTCTGAATTGTGTTTTAAAGTGGTTTTCAAATTTACTCTTATTCCTAAGTAACATTGTTAAGGAGTCTTTGAGGCTTTATGCTTGTCTTTAGAGGCTGGTTCATGGCACACATGCATGTTTCGTAGGCCCTTCAGAATAAACCACAGTGCTGAATGGATCCTTAAATACAATATTTTGCAGATGAATCTAAAGTTTTTAGTGAATGGTTTCGAATCGTGCAGACGACAAAGAGATTCACAGTATTTTAGTTGGCAATATTCAGATTCTCACCAAAAATAAACTCTAAATATCAAATATTAACAAAATTATGTGAATTTAGATTTAAAGGAATACAATTGGTAATAAAATTTGTCTGTTAATCTGTCAAGAAAAACCTGTGGTTTTCTTGAAAGATGTGTATTGAACACATAAGTATGATTAAATCTAACTGAAAATGCACACTGATTACCAAATGCGAGTGTTCTTGAAGGACATTTGTAATAATGAATATGAAACACACAAGCCAGGTGTTCATCTGTAATGTTGGCTAGATCTCACAAGGAACTAAACCAAAGAGGATGGTCATGAACTTAATTTATTGATTCATTATGATAATGCGCATCAATTACCATTTCCATAAGTGACTGTTACCCACCAGGCTGATGTTTACTGCAGTCTTTTGGGACAACGTTCTTAACCAAGCTGAATTTGCAAGGACAGCAACAAAACCAGCTTTCCAAAAACTGAAAGCATGAAATTTAAATACAATTATGTAGCAATAACAGCACCAATTAAGCAACAAAACACAAATGAACAAAAGGGTTGATTCAAGTTTCCCAGTAAGCTTGCTGAAACTGAACTGCATTCAGCCAATCATTCATTTGCATCATTCCTCTTGCTTTGTCTACTGTGACACGTCAAAACCGCATCTTTGATGAAAAGCCATTAGAGGCACATGAGAGGATGTTGAGATTTCCCAGCCACTCCATGCAGTCAGTGTTCGGCCTAGTGGCCATTAGTGGAACTGAATCTTAGGCCCTTGGAAATTGAACTCTCTGAGGACTTTCAGCGCAGTAACCCCCAAAAAACACTTAATCTGCAGTTGTTCGTAAAAGTAACATGATGATAATTTAACGATGAGTTCAAGACTGCTTGAAGATGGGTAAGAATGTTCCAAATTTCAGTTCAACAAAAATGTGACCCATATTCAACGTTTTAAAAATGAACCCTTCTTTTTCATTGCTTGTCAAATAAATAAAATATTAAGTCCATTAAATTTGTAGTCATAACAAACCAAACTGGTCTTGACCTCAAAGCTTTGTTTATATTGGGAAAGAATACAATCAGCAGTCATTGCCATTGTAAAATGTTGTCACATTTATTAAATCCCACATATACTTTTACATAGAATTTATTTTTTGCCGACTTCTCACGGCTAAAATATATATTTAATTTCATCTGGTAATTTTTTCAGTTTTTTAGTGTAGAAAAAACTCCATTTATCAATCCACTGGCAGTATTAAAAACATGCTGCAGAAACACAGGGCATTGGTTTTGTACTCTTGAGTTGCAGGATCGCTTTATGTAAAAGCAGTTTTAATGCGATGACCTCTTGAACTGGACCTCATTTAATCGGAATGGAAATAACCAAGCTGGAGAAAATCCTTAAAAAAGTGAAACCACAAGTGCAAATATGAGTCCTCAGCCATCAAAGGAGCCATGTGTTCATATGATTATTCAGGTCATGAATAAAATGTCTGAAACACTTTGTTCACTGTAACCCATTTCATTGTAAGCCTCTAACTGTCTTGAGGGGATGTGGTGGGGAGGGGGGGGGTGGCAGGGTGGTGTGGTGGGTTGAGGGCCAAGACGATGTCAGGGAGCCTCCAACTGAATCGAATGACCAAGGAACTGACAAACAAATTGTTTTCATTAGCATTAATGGATTAAAGGAATAAAAAAATGCCCAAGTTGTTTTTCTCAGCGTTTGTGTGTTGGTATGCCACACAACCACCGTAACGTGTAAGAAGTGGAATTTGTATTATATGTCCCCTTTAATAACTGGCAGACGGAAAAGAAGTAATCACAACACATTACGCAACACAACAGTGTGACATAACTGACACTTGATGCATACTTTCTCTTGGATATCACTTGAGGATCTATACAAGGTGTTTATGTGATAAACTGTTGAGGTGTGTCAGAAAGCCGCCAGATGAGTACAGAAACATGAAAAATCAGGTCGCCTGACCCGTAAAGAAGTAGATTGTTTAATCTCTTATATTTCAGTGAGTCTTGGTGAGGTGAAATCCAAGATGTTGTTTTTCCTGTGTTATGTTTTCAGATTTTAAGATCTTCAAAAGTATGGAGAGAATTCCTTCAAATGTGTCCATGGCCTCATGGATAAACGCTAAGTGCAACAAGTTCACAAACATCTCAAACTATTTCTGTCAAATGGACATTGCATGGTGCATATGGAGACCACTTAGACAATACCATGGTCTCTATCACAATTTAGGGTTGAATAATTACTTATCACGCATGTGTGTTTATGATGAGCTTTGATTCCAATCAAATGCTGGGTGAATAATAAATCTTTCCTTATTCAGCACTGTCATGTGTCATGATCCTCTCACGCTAATTACAGGATGCATATAATACACTTTCTAATGTGCAATTATGATTAAAAAAACGTGGCGTTGTGTACATGTTGTTGAGGAGAGAACACATCAAAGCATCAATACATATTTTGGTTCCGACTGCCCAAAAAACATTTTTGAGAGTATCATTCTGACAAAAGGAGGAATAACTATTCGTTTCAGAGAATAAACGAACTAATTGAAGGGCATTGACACTCTGTTTCGATGTCTGGGTTTTTCGTAATAAGGAACACTGAAGCATTGTTTTCACCTGAGCTCAATTATCAAATGTCGAATGCTATATGAAGCTGTTGCAATGTTTGTCATGTTTGTCATGTTCCTGTGCCGAGCCGAAGTTCTTTCCTTGAGTAAGAGCGCCATCTAGAGGCGACCTGTTGTGAATGCAAATAAACCAAACAGCAGTTAACATCGACAAGCCTTTTGAAGACATTTGAAGACTTAAAAATATGAAAAGCACTTCAAAAGGTTATCTTCTGTTCAGGATTGTGATCGATATACACATCGAAATACATGTAATTACTAACTGTTTTACATTAGGTAAGGCAAAGACAACACCATAATAGTGAATGCTGTTCATTCAATATAAACATAGTACAGAGTAGCCTTTAAGGCAAAAATATTTTTCCTGCCGATAATAGGTACGCTGTGTTTGAAAATCACTCGTGTTTCGGTGTCTTTATCTTGTTGCTAAACAGGGACTTGTTGTGTACAAAGACTTGTTGTGCTATCAAGATTATGCACCGCACCGTCTCGTTGCATTGGTGTGAAGTGGCAGCTTTCAGAGCGTTGCAGACGTGCGTTGCAAATAACTGGGGGATTCGTCTTGTCTCGTCGTAACTCTTTGGTCTGAACTCGCGATGCAGCCTCCCCGCACATAAACACACCGATACACACGCTAATGGTGAAAGGAAGATTGATTACACTTAGTGTGTGACGTGAAATTGTAAGTCGTTTTTAATTACCAGCTTACATTTAGCTACGTTTTCTTGAGGTAAAGGAAAGAGGGTATTTTGGTTTGCTATGGAAAACTAAAGTCTAGCTAGAGTGAACGAGGGAAACGCAAAGAATGGTTAACTTAGCAAGCTAATCACAAGTCTTTATTCATTGACAATACTATAGCCTATCTCTATAGTTAGCCTATTCTACAACAATATCAGTCCCCATAGAATGAGCAGACAGATGACATTTAAGTCATTGCTTACAGAATAACAAAGCCATCATTAGGCATCAGGCATCACTAGCCTGAGTAAACTGTCTTTCAATCCTAGTGACGTCCCTGTTGCTAAACTTTCCTGCCTATGGTTTGGTCTTTAAACTAAAAGCACAAAGACGGAAAAGGGAAATGCTTTTTATAGTAATGGTTGTATCAGCACGAATTTGTGTATTAGTCAGTATGATGCATTATCAGCAATATAGAGATAATATGAGTAGAATAAATTTTCAGCCAGAATGGACTATTGGCTTTTTGTTTTCGCCTTAAAGTGATACAGATATCACGATTATTAAGTAAATAATATTCTAACACGTTTTTTACTCTTTTTTAGGTACGGAACATTGTATAGTAGACTATTTCTAAACGCGGCCTCGGTGATCATGTGTTTAATGTTGGTGCAAACACAACCTGATTAAAAATGCTTTGTTGTTACAGAAGTTTTTCCTTTCAGTGTGTCCGAAATATTCTCTCAGATTTTTATTTATTTATTTTCTATTTGTTCACATTTCTCCTGGCAAAATCTCTTCTCCATGTTTATTCTCTGAGCAAATGGATTCTGTGAACCTACTTTAGTTTCACAGCTTTCTAAATCCTGCGCCAAACAAACTTTTCGTTTCAACGCTTCGAATAATGATAAACGATTAATGATAAACACAACTAAATATATAAAATGCCCAGCTGCAGTATAAAATGTTCCACACGTATGAACCTTTGCTGTAAAACCCTCTGAGCTCTAAAGCTTATAGACTTAATTAGTAAATTATTTTTTTTAAACTTCTTTAAAATAACTTTTCTTCCTGTTCGTCTAAACTTCCCAGTCAAATTATCACACGGAATTAAACTCGCCTTCCAGGGACTCGACATTACAGCTTAAAGATTTAAGGCAACTTTTCTCAGCCCAGAGAACTTGAACGAGAGAAGCAGCAAGTTTATTACCAAGGACAATAGACGGCGGGCAGCTTCCTTCACAGGAACTGGTGAAAAAAAACCGACCGAGCTCATCAACATGGCTCCTAACGCCTAAACATGAAGGCCGGAGAGCAGTAAATGAGCCCCAAACCAAACACTAAACCTCCTCCCAGATCTTCCCTTGTCACTTAAGACTTCAGCAAAACCTTTAGCCTCAATGTCCCAAATACTGGCTTATTAATGATGGCTGTTTTAAAGGGAAATGTAACGTACAGTGTTCCTGCGCGATCCGTGCAGTTCGCGAGAAAAGCACGTTTTGAGTGAAACGTGCAGCAAAGCAAAACGAATGAAAGCCAAAGGATACATCCGAGTTGAAGATGTAACGATTGTGTTTATTCGTTATCCTTCATTTGATATTAGTTTGTTAACATTTGTCCTTGTGTGATGAATATAATTTAATTTAAAGGTAATTCAAACTATACTTACGGTCTAACCATAATTCGGACCAGTTTTCCTTTACCGGCATTTAGGCCGGACAACTCGCAAACCCCTTTAAATACAGCTTAAAGATGCATTCAATAAAACTGAGAAATAGATCAAACATCTTACAACAAATATATAAATATATTCGTTCTAGAGATAGTCATTATCTTTTCAATGTGCATTTTTGTTGCATTGTTTATTTTTCTATCACAATTCTTAGTCATATTTCTTTCATGCAAGTGTCGCTTCTCCACATTTCTTTTGTTGTTTTACACTTTATTTATTTTGTTTAAACCTAGTAGAACATTAATTTACACAAATATAACAATTTGCGACAAACAAACGTGTATGTTTCCACTTGTCCTACCTCGGCTGCTGGCGTTGATAAAGAAAAGCACTGCATGCATGCGTGTGTGTGTGTGTGTGTGTGTGTGTGTGTGTGTGTGTGTGTGTGTGTGTGTGCGTGTGTGTGTGTGTGTGATCCCTTATTCTATATCTCCAGTGATGACTCAAACTGCTCATGTTCATTTGCAGAATCACGCAACTGAAGAATAATGAAAAGAGCAAAGACAGCGTGGCAAGGTAAAGGGCGAACATTGACTTGTACTGCCACCTGTTGGATTTTATCCGTAACTACTTAAATGATTCACTGGATTAAACTACATTCTTAGTCTCAATCTTTGGAATGATTGCCTTTATGCAAACAGCTATGATTATCTAGTTTGACAAAACACATTGGAGTTTATGGGGAATCAAAACTACCGATGTGTGTTTTATGGTATAATTACTTTATTGTGCCTGAGTAACTTGTGATCAAGTCAAGCCACATGCAAGAACACTAACCCCTAGCCTTAGTTACTAAACCAGAGTATTGTATCATATTATACTTTATTCCTTGCACTATGTTGTCGTCTGTTGTTCTGTTGTCGTGCACCAACCGCCAAGTCAAATCCCTGGTATGTCTGAAGTGCTTTGGTCAATAAGGAGAAGGGTTTTTCACCACTCAGGGATCCTTTGTATTGAAAATCCAACAGTTTCAAGTTTTCAGCGAAGGTGTATTTTTGAGCTCCTCACCCCAAACACACAGACGAAATGGTAACAGTCTAGTCTGTGAAAAAAGGGCATACTGCAGAACAAATAGCTTGTATGAGGCGTGACAGACATTACTTTTCCTCCGATTGGAAAATAACAGTCGTCCATATTGGGAATGTAATAGAAGTAAGAGTGGTGATTTTAAACCACGTATGCAGTTTACCATCTTACACGTAACGTTTGCATATAGCATATGGTCGTAGGGGCATCAGTAAATGTTTGATATACTCCACGCTTTGAATGGAATTGCTATATGAGGTATTTGGTATTTATTGTTTATTGTTTTAGGCGGTTTTATTCAGTGCATAATATGAAATATAAAAAAAAGAGGTAGACACCTGATGGTAAACGAAAACCAATGTCCTTAAACTCATTGAGATGCCGGAGGGGATTTTCAAAATGCGAATTTGTATTTCCTGATGTTTCAAACGTTGTTTTCAGGCGATATAACTCGAATAAACTCGAAGGAACGTGACACCGTTCACAAGGGCTTTAACACAAAAACATAATATAGAAGGCTACTGTTTCCAACATAATAATAATAGTTTTCATTTGCACGGGGGAATGAGTATTTTCTGTCTGTACTGTTTTGCTGCATGGACGGTTTTCAATATATTGTAATAGTTTAGAACTGGAAATACATAAATAAATACATTCATAAATCCAGTTGTGCATTTACTCCTGTAGTGCATTTAAGATCCTGCATTTACCCTCGTATGAGTCAGTCTACCTATTCTTAATGTCAGCACAGTGATGCCGAAATAGATCATGCGCATGTGCCCTTGAAATAAAAGCCATAAACACAATTTGCCATAAGTTCAACATTCTGTATTACTCCGGACGAAATGTGAATCGAACACTCCACCCACTCAAAATACAAAATATGTCCTCATGGTGTATTTCTGCTTTGCAGTTCTGGGAGCAAGGGTGGGGCGGAACAACATACTTTGCATATCACGTGACGTTGTATTAACAAATCAACAATTGCCTAGCCTTTATTCTGGCTTCAGGAGTTGCTAAGAGCCTGGCGAGAAGCGTTTGAGGAAAGCTCCATGGAAATGTGTGAGCGGAATCCTTTAAATCCCGGCTATGTTGGTTCTCTTTTGAATTTCACTTCCCCTGAGTCGCTGTATTTCTCCAACTTGCGGGGCAACGGAGGCCACCTACCCGGGCTGCACCAGCTCCCCTACAATAGGAGAGATGTGTGCACGCTCCCATGGGCTTCTTCAAGTGCGTGCGCGTCTGGACCGACGGCACCGCCTCAGAGTCGCGCCTTCGGAGGCTACTGTCCTCCGTTTCTTTCCAACTCGGTGTCTATAAACACGAACTCTTCCGGCGGCGGCGGCCACGCCAAGGCGCATCTGGACCAGTCTGCCAGATGCTTTCAGGTCACGAACCAAAAGACGCAGGAGTCTGCCAGGCGAGAGGAGCTTTACGCGGGGCCGCCCGGGGCCGCCAGTGACCGCGGCTTCACGGACCTGGACAGCAGGTCTCACGGTTCCGCGGCCCAGCTCGATCGGGATCCGGCGGAAAACGCGGTGTCCGTGAACGACACGAAGCGGGAGCCGATCCCCCCTCACCCATCATCTGGCCACACATGCTCAGGGACGCCTTTCGCAGAAGGTTAAGTATGACGCGTGTTCCATCATTATGGTGAAATGTTTTACGTAGTGGATCCTCTGTCGTTTTGCTTGCTACAAAGTACTTGGTTGGTGTTTTACATTATATAGTGCATTGTATGGTCGGTTTGTATACCCCATCTAGTCATTTTCGAATTTCCCTGCATTCTCGAGATTAAATATAATAGTATCCATGTTTAATTACTCGGAAGCGTAAAACGTGTTTTTATTCATGTTAGATATAAGCAACAATAAGTGTTGCCTTTGGGGGCATTTCATTCCCTGTAGTCCACATCCCTGCACCTGAGGTTGGGTTTAATTTGTTTGTAAAAAGTGTAAAAAAAAAAAGTGTTTTTCCCTCTGCAGCTGCGCCATGGTGCTCGTCACACGTCAAAACCAGAAAGAAGAGAAAACCTTACACGAAGCCGCAGCTGGCTGAACTTGAGAATGAATTCATGATGAATGAATTCATCAACAGACAGAAACGAAAGGATTTGTCACAAAGACTGGACCTGAGTGACCAACAAGTGAAAATATGGTTTCAGAACCGGAGGATGAAAAAGAAACGACTGTTGATGCGCGAGCACGTCTTCTCCGCGTTACTGATGACCCTTGGACTTGATCGTGACAAAGAATATGAGTCGTACTGTCGATGTGCAGCACATCTCGTGCTCTGGACACACACCTTTTGATTCGTGGCATGGACCTGTATATACAGATATGTAAAAAAAAGTATTCTATTTGTGTCGAGCTATATGGAGCCATTATAATCAATTATATGAATAGTAAAAGACGTGGTGTGGAGTGTAAAATATCAATGATCCTCCACAAATGGTGAATGAAGATTCCCCACATGTGTCTGTTTGTGTATGTTGTGTACTTTCCTGTTCATGTGGTGCGGGCCGATTGTTGTAGCAAACAGTCAAGTTCATGTTGATGGACAGATAAAAGATTAGCAAGTACAAGTAAGTAACACTATTACGAGATATATAATTATTGCATGTCTATTTCCTAATTTTTGTTCAACTGAATTCAGTAATACTCTTCAATTCAATGGCAATTGAAGGGGGAAAGTTACATTGTTTTGTGCGGCGGCGTTCAATCGGTTGGTTGAAGAAGTTGTGCAAACGTGTTTACTTCCAGTACAAAAGAAAGATCGTTATTGATGCCAAACGTGCTGATGGTGTGGATTCTAAATGCTTTATACCTGTAATAATATAATCGTTAATTCATTTTGTTGTTGCCATCTGGACAGAATTTCAGATCCTTCCCTTTTGATCCAATGTTGTAATTTTAAATACTTCCTTTATTAAGCATAAGCGTGACATAAAACGCATTATTTGTAAGAATTCGAGCAGCCATCATTTTACGCACGGGCGAAGGTTTTGTAAAATTGACGTGATTGAAGATGAATATGTTTGTAAATAAATATATGATTTTGAAATCATCCCAAAACAAGCATCTTGTGAATCGTTTTTGTTGTTGTATTAAATGGCATATTCATGGCGTCCAGCATATGCGTGTTCTGTCACCTTTCACTTTCGATAAACCGAATACTGCTCACTTTGTAAATCGAGGAGATGAAGCTGAATTTCAGCCAGACAGGCACAAACCATTTTCTCGAAACAATCCCACACCCAGATATCCCATTTTAAATATCTCTTTACTTAGCCTATTCATAGCAGCTAAAATGATATAAATGCAATACTTCCACAACCAGTAACACTCAATTTCCAACTGCAAATACTAGATCGTCTTAAATAGTGTTTATTTACGCACATAGAGGCAATTGCCCTCATTTTAGTCATAGTCTTTGGTGTTTTTGTCCATATAGGTTAAATCTGGCAGGGTAAAGCGTCTGCGAATGAAAAACTTTACTTGCCTATATGCTTCGTGCATTACTAAAACCATAGTGGCTCGTGAATGTATGTGAGCGAGACGTATGTCCATATCAAGCTAAGTTTTGTTCAGTTTAAGCTTGAATTAACATATGGACACATCCGCTGCATTTACATCATGTTGGTTTATGTTCCTTCAAAAATAAAAGAAACAAACAAAACGGGCTCACACACACACACACACACACACACACACACACACACACACACACACACACACACACACACACACCTCCACGTGACAGAGGGGGATAAAGATCTTAGTGTAATTCAAAGAGCAGATATGCACCCTTTGCTTTCTCTGCACTGCATGCACTGACGCAGCCTGGTGAATGCATGTGAGGGACACTTATGTGCATATCAAGCTGGCTCATTATTTGTATTGTTTCCCATTATGACAACGTTGACGCCTGCAGGCGGTGTGACTGGGTTTAAAGGCAACGATCAGATCGCTACCAACCTAGACACTATGTCCGTGAACCACGATAGTGAATCTAATTATAGACCCTCCCATTGCATAACTGTCACGTCATCGTCACTCACTGCAACAAGAAATCACCAGTGCAGTCGAATCAGAGGCTGATGAGAGTCCCAACAAAATGGCAAAAACCGATCATCGCCACACGATCTATTTTGTGCGGCCCGATTTCCCGACAGAAGTTGAAGGTTTTTTTTCTAAGATTAAATCGTTCCCCCACATGTTTCCTTTGCGATTCCATTGCTCGGACTATTTTGCGACGTTGACTTGCGTCAGAAACGCAACTGTTTTCCTTTAAGCGTTGGTTGCTGTGTCGCTGGCAAATTCAGCGAGTACCAAGTTCAAATATTGAATGCAACACCACTAAGTTAAGGCCAAGTTAGTAATTTAGGCTGCACACACAATATTAGCACAAAGCTAATTTTAATAATGTAGGCGTAGGGATTGGATGAACTAAATATAGCTATTTAGCCTCTTTTAGTAAAATGATGGTTGTTAAACACGAAACAGTTAACACGTTTAATTGTAACTTTGAAGACATTTTGAAATGAATGTTTGAGTAACGGAGTATTTCTGCTCAGCAACAACACAAATATCACATTAGGAGGAAATGTATATAGGCCTACTAATAATCATAGTTCAACAGTTCAAAATGCAGTCAGTAGAGCCACTATCTAAACGAATAAGGGTCTCAAGCGACATCTTTGTAAGTTTTTTTGGAAAACTACAATTTTGCCCGTAACACCACGGCACTGATTGTTGATGATGACTTTCTTTTTGCAATCTTCAAACGATATTGATCAATTTTCCATTTTCACCCTAGTTTTTTTTCTGTTTCTAGTAATTTCAAACTGGGTTTGGCTTGCATGGCGTTAACTGTTTAAAGGGGTTCAACGTTAAGTGTGGTAAAAGGTTGAAACAAGAACAGCGGACCGCAAGGCTCATTTTACCCCCAATAACAATAAACCCAGCCGCCTTTGAGCCATTTCCACATTGTGCGTGACCTTCAGGCTTAAAGTCCTGAACAATCTAATTGTCCTCTGACTACAAAACAGGTCTTGAACGGAGCTGCGTTTCTACTCGATTGGCACAATTTGCATGATGTTGTGTGTCCAGCATTGGGCCTCCAGTAAGGGCTCTGCTTGTCTTGACATATTTTCTTCCCTTTTCGATTATTTGTTTTACTAGAAATAAGATAAGATATAAGATAGCGAGAATAAACACGTGAACGACAAAAAAACAAAAAACAAATGAAATGTTCGACGCAGACATGAAGACGTACGTTAACCAGCGTTGATCTCCGCCGCGAAGACAGAGATTTAAGAGAAGAGGCTCGGTGCCTGGTAGACAGAGACCACAGACGGTCAGAGACAGTTGTTTTGGACTTGGCCATGCAGAATGTGCTCAGTGATCGCACCTTTGTGGTTAGTGTATTATGTGGAATCCACAATCACACTCAGCTTGTTCCGCATGCAGGGGGGGACACACTGTGCATACACCGTTAGGCTGCCTTTGCGCCCGTTCATCTGTATTTATTAATAAACTGTAACAAATTAAATAGCAAGTAGGATATACGTTTGCATCATTCTAATACAGAGTTCGGTGTTGAACCGCACATGGGATTGTTGGCTTTCCTCGCCGTGGAATGCAAAAGAAGGTTTGAAGCGGTCAATTTGCGGTCTTGTTTTTTTATTTTATTTTGCGGTACCTGCGACTGCTTGCACGATGCTGCAGGCCGAGGCCATTGTAGCTGATGACGACCGCAAATATTTTCCAGTTGTGTGTTTAAAAATCTTCCCACCAACGTGGCGCGCAGAGATTAATGGACCATCAAACGCATTTGCGTAAAAAGTGAATTGGTGAGTCGTTTGTGAAGCTCCACTGTGCAGCGATAGTGCGCCGCAGCCTTGTGCCGTTTTGCTCAAGCATTGTGAAGACTGACCGTCAACGTTTTCCGCCTAACTGTTGCTGTAAATACACATTTTGTATTCATAACGGCGCGTGTTATGAGTGCGTGCAGACGTTATTACATGCCATTACACAGTGACGATGGAGCTGTAAAGCTTTCAATTAAATATTCCGGCGGCGGTTCACAGATTAATTCTTCCTGGAGCCACAGGGCAAGAAGGCTGGAGAGGAGTTTCCTCTGCAGCCAGGGAGCCAATGGAGTCTCTGGCATGCGCTCACATGAGTTTCTCCGGTCAGTTTTTAATGACTGATATTGGTGTATGGTAATCCCTTAGCTGGATCACATGACACAATTACCTCAAGAATCGATCAAGATGTATTGCAGGTCTGCCTGCGTTTCCGATCTTTCCTCCCTGGCGGGGTCTCTCCACGCGCCCGCGGTGCTATAGATGGACAAAGTTTAACAGCCAAGCTGCCAATTCCTCTGCTCCGCTGCAACGGGCAAACAGGGAAGGAGAGATATGACGGAATACGACGATCGCAGCTGTGCGTCAAATATGTATTTACCGAACTGTACTTATTACGTTTCGACGCCAGATTTTACATCAGTCTCCTCCTTTTTACCGCAGACGTCTTCGTGTCAGATCAATTTCCCTTATTCCCCAAACATAGCCCAAGTCCAACCTGTCCGAGAAGTCGCGTTCAGGGATTATGGACTAGACCATCCAAGCAAATGGCACTACAGGGGCAATTATCCGTCTTACTACTCGACGGACGAGATCATGCATCGGGACTTGATCCAGTCCTCCAACAACAGGGCGGATGTGATATTCAAAAACGAGTCTTTGTACGGTCACCACGGTGGGACGAGCTCGCCGTGCAATTTTTTCAACGGCGTTGGCCGAAATGGGGTTCTCCCCCAGGGCTTCGACCAGTTTTTGGACAACCCTAACTCGGTCAAGCACAACGCGGAGCCCCCCAGACAAAAGACGGACTCCGCTGCTCCCGCAGACGCTGCGAACAACAATCAGGCTTTAACCAAACTGGAGCAGGACAAAGGTGACCCGAGCGGGAGCGTCGACGAGGACTCATCCTCCAACTGCGGCGACGCCAACAACAACCAACAGAGTAAGTGTTTCCCTCTTTGTCTCGGATATACGTGCAAGTTAAACAATGTGCTGTCCGAACTGCATTGTGTGCACCAGAGACTCCGTCCAGGGCTGTTTGACTCTTTATAAGCATGCAAAAGATTTTATACCCCTATAAGATTCAGTTTACGGTTGTAACGGTATTTACAATGAGAAACCGTTAAGTTAACCAAACGATACAGGTTGTCATGTACCTGGGTGCGGCTGGGACTGATTTTAAATTATGCATTGAAGAAATCGTTTAATTAAAGTGTATTTGATCATTTAGGTAATTGCATGCAAGTATTCCAACACATTTATTGGAGTTAAATAGTCCTGGAAATACTTTCCTATACCTCAGTGCAGTTCGTTTTATTAGGTAATACAATCTTTTTGTTTCTCTCATGATGTGTGTTTTTTTGTGTGTTTGCCAGAGAGGAACGTTTGTGCAAAAATAAATAACTACACAAATAAATGCAACCTTCAACCTGTATTATTGTCGATTTTTTTTTTTAATGTGATCTTGTTTCTTCTGTTGTACAGCTTCGTCAACCAAATCCAGGAAGAAGAGGTGTCCTTATACCAAATACCAGATCCGAGAACTTGAACGAGAGTTTTTCTTCAACGTGTATATTAACAAAGAGAAGCGGCTTCAGCTGTCCAGGATGTTGAACCTGTCTGATCGGCAAGTGAAGATTTGGTTTCAGAACAGGAGGATGAAAGAGAAAAAGCTCAACCGCGACCGTCTACAATATTTCACTGGGAATCCTTTATTCTGATACACACACACACACACACGCACACATACACACACACACGCGCGCGCGCTTGTACACTAGGAGCTATACACACATGTTGTAAAAGACTGGTACCGTCCGCATATTCGAACCTTCGTCACTCTTTTCAAAAACATTTTGTAAACATCAATAACCACATTTGGAAAGCAAAGAAGATTCCGTATTGTCTTTTTTCTTCGTTTATTTATTTGTGTTCACATATTTTCCTGTTGTGTCCCTGCGAGCCTTCCTTTTCATTCATATCAACTATATTCTTCCTCCTTGTGTAATGTCCATTTATAAGACGCATGTGTGCACATTGTGGTGTGAAATAAAGTCACGACGAATGGTGAATAACGCAACTTGTCACATGAACTTCACCAAGTCATCAAACATAACACGAGCAAAGGGGGGAATGAAAGAATTTGGCGCTTGCAGGCCTGTGTGTCTCGTTATTTCCTCCTTTTTTTCAAACACTGGACTGTTTACTAAACTTTGAACCGTCTAGACAGTATAATAAACCTGGCTGTAAAGGTCTAAATAGGGGGCTATTTGACTTTGGTGTCACAAGCCCCTGATCACAAGAGCTCTGATGCTCTTTCCAAAGCTGCAGTCATGTTTGGAGAGTTCAAGAGATTTCTGCCTGTCCCATCCGGGGCCCTTTTGACTTCTCTGCGTACTCTAAGGTTCTGGCTGCAGGATAGGACCAAAAGACTTTCAGATCATTTCGGGTTTATCTGCTTTTCTTGGATTCCCCGCATCCGTAAAATGTAGGTTTGGAGAAACGTTTCTCTCTTTCCACTTTTATTCCAGACTGCTTTAGCAGGTAGTACAGTTGGAGTTGGAGATTAACGTTTATATCATTTGTGGTTCATCACATCTACGGTTATTTCCCCAAAAGGCTATAGAAATGTGGGGTTTCATTACGCATTTAATTGGGTTGTCATCAAGTCCTACAGTGAAATTACACTACCAACTGTGTAGATAGTCACGCTGTATCCACATGAGGGCAGACTTGCAGCTTTGACTGCATGGAAATCATTCACTGGAGGAATAATCCGTTAATTAAATTTAGTTTTAATTCCAACTGCATCCAGTGGCCGGACATTTTCTCCACCTATTAGGCCTCCATTTTTTATGTTATTTGTAGCGTCTAAATTGACTTATTTTTGTGTGTTTTAAAGCATTTAGCAGTACAACCGATTCTTGCAGAAAACACACCGTTGGTCGTAATATAGCACTCGGTGCCCCGTTTAACTGATCCAACTCCCTTGTTTTCCAGACGGCACATTCGAGAGTCACGTTCAAGTGTTTCGAGAATCTTTGTCACCCGAACATCTTAAAGACGGACTTCGATCTCTACCTGAAGGTAGCAGAACATTTGAGGTCATTGGTCATTGGAATCTGTCTCTAGACTATAGATATTTCGGCATTTTGGGGGATTGTTGTTGCTGCTCATGTTCACGTTGCAGCTGTGTTATTGTTTTATCTTATCTGCTTCTCTCTGTTTGCTACGACTGAATTCATTGTGATAATGATGATAACGGCTACACTTTGTAGTTGGACAAATAAACAGATTTCCTGATATTTGCCTTAGATTATTTACTATTATTGATTTTGTTATTGCTTGTATCATTATTATTATTATTATTGTTATTATTACTATTATCATTATATTATCATCTTTAATAATACCGGCACTATAACCTGTGCTCCAATCTTTTTTTCACTGTTATGGTATTTTTTATCATGTTATTTGTTAACTATAAGAAAGAATACACTCCATATGTAAGTTTTTCTCTGCAGCCTAGAGCCGCACGTGAGTGCAAACTTGTCAACGTTATACCTGAAAATTAGAAACATGATTTTTAAAAACAGAAATTATAGTGTTTTGTATGTAAAGCGGCGTATTATTATTGTTATTGCACTTATTCAGGGGTTTGATTTTGATAGCGTTTTCTTTTATTGTTAATTCTGTGATCTTGAGAGGATTTTTTTTTACCACCATATGTAAATATCTAAGACCTTGCAGACAGATGCGCGCCACCTGTATCATTATTTCGAGCACCATTGGTTAATTTGCAGAAGAGTTGTCGGGTTGATATTAGTGGCCTTACTTTAAATTTTCGCGCGATGGATATTTTCATGTTCACGTTTTGCCCCCCTGCCCCCCCCCCCCCCCCCCCCCTTCTTTCCCCTTCTGAGTTTAATACAGAAGCCACAACATTGAAGACATTTTCATAATCTGGAACATCGAAAATACCTTTGAAAAAATAAGTAGTGCTTTCAAATAATCCATTTTCTATTGGTTTTAAGTGGAGTTTATTTGAAGAGTAAATAATTTCGGGCCTGTGGTGTTGACCTTCTTGCATATCTGCACATGTTTAAATGCGGGAAGACATTAGACCTTTCAGGTTATTTGTTTTGATTCTGACGTGGCCGTTGCTTTTACATAGAATAGGTTCTGTTAAATTTAAAAAAGAATACGTAAGAAATACAACGAACCTCAATCCCTGACACAGAGCATTAACACGGTGCAATTTGTCTGCTCTAATTCTTATTTTATTTCAACGATTTTTAAGACTAACAATTTGCAAATATGTTGACTGTGTTGGTATAAATCATTGCTAATAAAAAAAGTATTAAAGAGGGTTACATTCTTTCATGTGGTATTTGTCATGCAGCAATTTACACGCACATACACACGCACATATTTACCACACACAAAGACAGGCACTTCCTCTAAAGCTGTGGAAACCTTTATTTGAGTTCACGTGTCACACACCTGCACGATGGTGGAATATTTTGGGATGAAACTCAAATAATCTTTCTCGTAAGCGATGGTTTCTTTTTTATTTTCGTTGAACAGCTTCTGTTACAATTGAAAAACAATTTCAAGTCCGTGTTGTAGGTGTCGCTGTTGACCACGTCTCCATCCGCAGTTTGAGTACGTGTGGCGTAGTGTGTGCGCGTGTGTGCGTGGGTGTGTGTGCGCACGCGCGCGCGCGTGTGTGTGTGCGCAGGGAGAGGAGGCTGCATCTCAAGGCCATTTTCAAATCTCATTGGTGGGCTTGTCATGTGGTCGGGAGGCATCCTGACTTACGCGGAGATTGTTTTTCCTCGATATGTCATCTTACGCATGGACATCTCTCTCCTCTAAAGAACTTAACCCCCCAAAATGTCCTTTCCCAGTAGCTCTCCTGCGGCAAATACATTTTTAGTGGACTCTTTAATTGGTGCTTGCAGGTCGGACAGCTTTTACTCCAGCAACATGTACATGCCTTCTGGCTCAGAAATGGGAACTTACGGAATGCAAACCTGTGGACTTCTGCCGTCTTTCGGCAAAAGAGGGGAAGTCAACCACCAAAATGTGGGCATGAACGTCCACTCGTACATACCTCAAATAGACAACTGGAGTGATCCGAATAGACCCTGCAGAATACAGCCACCCAACCAGATGCCAAACTGTACATTTTCTCAGAGCATAAAGGAAGAGAGCAACTGCTGCATGTACTCAGATAAGAGAGTGCAAAAAGTCAGCCCGTCAGAGCTGCCCGCTTATTCTAACGTTGGTTGCGAATCTTCTCCCGTCGATGGTCCCGAGATCCCGGTCCCGGGCTATTTCAGATTGAGTCAAACTTATGCGAATGGAAAACACCGGGAGAGCTACTGCCACGAGCCGCCGAGTCCAAACCAAACACTGACGCAGCTCAGCGGGGTCACGCCGAAACCGCAGCCCTCGTCGGCGCCTTCTAATTTCGCAGAGGCGGAAAAGGAAAGCGAGGACGTCCCGCAGAACCGCGAGACCTCGAGGACACCGGTTCCTGCAGAAAGCCCGGATCCCAGTTCTGACTGCGGGGAGACAAAGTGCAACATGGAAGCCTGTGTGTCCAGTCCGGAGCTGCAGCAGAAGGAAGGAAAAGGTGGGTTGGTTACAATGGTCGCGTTTTATCTTGTGTCGCTGCAGTGCTGAGGAAGCTCCAGGATCATAAAACCAAGGATAAAACACAAACAACCCTAAAGTCGTAATGTTTAATGACAGCCTTTCTCAGGTTGCAGTAACGGGCAACAGAGAAGAATTTTACCATTCAGCTTTTACCTAATGTCTCAGATGTTTAATTTCAAATAATGCATTTTAAATATATACACATTTGGTTATATGGCCCGGTTTTCAGAACCTGAAATTGCAATACTTGTTGGAATAAATGGAAAGTCCAACCACAGGAGCTTCTAAAATTGATGCATCCATGCTAATAAGTTATGATAGTCGGAAAAAATAGTTAGTTATTACAAGTTAATCATTTTAACCATGTAATAAAATACAAATTAATACATTGGACGCTTAAATAAAATGAATGGCTTTTGATCATATCTCAATATGTGTTTCTCAGTTGGGGGTTTCATTTAATTTCTTTTTGATTAGTGGTGTCTTTGCCGTGACTATATAACATCCCCTGTATGTTATTTATTCCGGGAAAACTTTTACAATATGTGTTATTTCCCCAAAGTAGAATGCAGGTGAGATAGTCCAAGCTTAACACTCAGTGATTTTAATATTTGCAGCCTGCAACGCGCCGACGAGCAACTGGTTAACAGCAAAAAGTGGAAGAAAGAAAAGATGCCCCTACACGAAGCACCAAACCTTGGAATTGGAGAAGGAGTTTCTCTTCAATATGTATCTGACCCGAGAGCGCCGCCTAGAGATCAGCAGGGGCGTCAACCTGACCGACAGGCAGGTCAAGATCTGGTTTCAGAACCGCAGGATGAAACTGAAGAAAATGAACCGAGAGAACCGCATCCGCGAACTGACCTCAAATCTCACGTTTTCGTGAGCGCGCACGCGTCTGCGTGTAGCTGTCTTTTATTGTCTCATTCAGTTCGAGGCTTCAGTGGCATTAGACGTGTATCTTCAATTTCAACGAAACTGTGTCTAAATAGGCCAATTTGTTGTGTATTTGTTTTTATTTCATCACAGGGTAACACTTTTTGGTCTTAAATTATTGGAAAAGTAGAGGTCCTCCGCGACGTGGATGTTCTATTGTGTTGCGTTTGGGAAATAATTCCTATTTCATTCATGAAAGCACATTTATTGTAGTGTCGTGGGACATTTGTTTAACTTTTAAGTGCAATCCATTTGCTCCACAGTGAAATGTTTATGGCAGAAAAAAAATGTTAATCTGTGAAATTATTGCATGTGTCTGCATGTATATTGCAATAAATTGTAAAACAATCTTCTGTTGTGTTTGTTCATGCTATCAACGACTCACTTCACTTACGATGCAGCATTATTAGCATTGACGTGGACATCAGTTTGCTTCAAACCGCTTTGGGTGGAAAATAACTAATATTACTAATATTACTAATTAAACATATTACTGCTGAAACATATACCAGCAGTATTTCGCTGCAGCAGACGACGAGCCTTTATGCTTAAATTAAAATGTGGTTTGGGCTAACACATGCTGTTTTTAGTTATTACTACTTATTGCTTGTTTTTTAGACATGCCAACTCCCCCCAAAACACAACAAAAACATGAGATTATTTTTGAATAAGCCCAAAAAGAACCAAACAAACCAAAAATGATCCAACCCACATGTGTACAAATTGTACCAAAACGACGCAAAGAGGCGCCGGTCGTGTAATGGAATAAACATGTTTTTTTAATTCTCATTTGTGTTTTTGACTAAACTAACTGTCTATTAGGACCGTAGGAGTTTCTCTTCCTTCCCTCTGGCACAGGCCTTAGTAGCCACGTTAGATTTCGTTTCAATGGGCCAAACAACTTTAAATTGTTCAGAACTTACCTATTTCATGATTATTGGCAACGAAAAGACAAATCAATCACTCAGTCTGATCCAGTCCGGAGACTAAATAAAGTATATATTAAACATATTAAATAAACTTAGTTTAACTTTAATTTCCATTTTTTTTAAACTAGGGAAAAGAGGCTAAACATGTGTTAAAAAAACGTATTTTCTTCACAGGAACATAGATGGAATTCTCCAAGCCGGTTGTTCTTTTCTATTTTATTGACGGCATGTATAATCACATGCACCTCATAAAACATTTATTGATGCATAAAGACATTATTGCCATCCTTAGAGGCAATACAATAATTCCACAACTGGCTTTTCCGGTCCAGCATTTACAAATTCAAGCCAACCCAGAAAAATGTTAAGTCGCCGAAAAATAACAAAGGGTACACCGCATTGTGAACGGAAATGGCTCCTGTTATTTTACAACATTCATCTATTTTACGAGGACTAAGTCTATAAAGTATTTTACAAGCTTTTTGGGGTATCACGATGACATTCGGAGAGTTTTCTCCTACATTAGGTTGCGTGGTGTGGACTCTGTGTGGATAGATGATGATGAGATGAATGAGTTGTATTCCCTTTTTTAGCTGCTTGCCTTGTTGTAGCGTCCTGCTGCCACTGCACTTGAGATGATGAAGGAAAAAAAAACCGGACTATTGCCTTCATCTGACCTCATGGACGACTGTTTTCTCCCCCGGTCACATCTTTAGTTATTTTGTTTTTGTTTTTATATGCGAAATCAAAAGCTAAATTAAACCTGACCAGACACAAATAGGCAAATAGAATAAGGCAGGATTGATTTACTCGCTGTATTGGTAAATATGACCACGTGATCCATGTAACCAATCCCTGTAGATGCAGGGCCAGCAAAAAAAAAAAAAAAATACTATGATTGTTCATAGAGGGACGCTTCCCGTAACAGTTCAACCCTTATTATATGACCAGTAAGAGATCAAAAATGTCGTCCAGTGGCACGCTCAGTAACTGCTATGTGGACGCTATAATGGGGCAGGAGCCGGAGGATGCGTACGGCGCTCGCTTTATTCAGGCTCCGCACACGGTGACCTCGAGGCCGCCAAGTGTCGGGGACAACGCAGACTTCTCCTCGTGCCACTTCGCCTCTAAGTCCGCGGTTTTCTCGTCGTCTTGGTCCTCGGTTCACCCGCAGGGGATTTATCATCCGTACATGCACCACCACCACCATCACCCCCACCACCAGTCCCAATTCCCCGCCTCGGACGGCAGATACGTCGGCGTCCGCTCGTGGATGGACCCCATCTCCAACCACGTCTCGTTCGCCGGATTTCACTCGAGCGGTCGCTCCTACGGAACAAAGCCCGAGGTCCCGCCACCGAAGGCGGCGCAGTGCGACGCTTCGGCGGCAGAGGCGCGGCCGCTCGCCGGCGAATTCGCGTGCGGAGTCGCGGAGTGTCAGGAAAAAGGCAGCGCGGAGCTCAGTGGAAGTGAACTTTCGATTCACAGCGAGCCGAAAGAGGAGAAACAACAACAACTTGACCCAAGTAAGTAACCGAAATGGCCGATGCTGATTTACAACCCTAAGAACTGCACGAGCTGGGTGTGTAAAAGTGGAGGTTTTACTAACCTATAAAAGTGTCTCGTAGGCTGGAGCTCGCCTCGGGAAGGGGAAATACCCGCCCTGCGCGGGTTAGCTATTACATTTTCACAGCACAGCCAAAACAGAAACGCTGTGCTGTTTTTGGGGATGCTATTTTACCCAAGATGGACTGAGATAAATCGTATCTTATCTTGTTATACCGTCTTATTCTATCATTAATAACTGGACAACGTGCAGGGCCTAATTACTTTGCGCATTGTCTTTGTGCCATGTCCCCAACACATTGTTAAACACGTTCTGGTTTTGCTTTTGAGTTGCCATAAAACGACATTTCTCCTCCCAGTTCCCTGAAACCATCATTTGAGAAGAAAAAAAAATCACTGGTTAAAAGCAGTCAAGATCCTCATCAAGTTGTTTTTTTTTTTTTTTTTACTTGTGTTCGTTTTCCAGGCAACCCTGCAGCAAACTGGATCCACGCACGCTCCACGCGAAAGAAGCGATGCCCGTACACGAAGTATCAGACTTTAGAGCTGGAGAAGGAGTTCCTCTACAACATGTATTTGACGAGGGACCGACGCTACGAGGTGGCCCGCATACTCAGTTTAACCGAGAGACAAGTGAAGATCTGGTTCCAGAACCGGAGGATGAAGATGAAGAAGATGAACAGAGAGCGGAGCGGCAGAGAGCTGCTATGAAATCACTGCCTTATGCCACATTTGTACCAGGGAAGAGATCTGAACAATTCCATTCATTTTGGTAGGAGCAACGGTAGCCATTTTATTATTTTAGACCCTGTGGATTAATGTTGCGTGTCAGTGTCATACAGTATGCGGGCATTTCTCTCTGTGACAGTCGCAGCCAAATATTGTTTCACCTGATATTTTCCTCTGTTTTTGCATTTCACTCAACCGCAAAAGCAAGTAGGCCTATGTCATAGTTGTTGAGCCTCCCATGTCTGTAACGTGTTTGTGTGTAACGCTTATGGTTGTTAATAATTTGGAGTTGTATATAAAACATTTTCACAGCTGCACGACTGCTGTCTATCGTCAGTAAACACACGCCACACCACACCCTCTAATATAATGTATAAGCTTGCATTTTGCTTTCTCTTGTAACAGGATATGTTCAATTTAGTCCCAAATATTAATTACATAACTCTCTTCAATGCATTAAACACACTACATGTGTTTCTGGCATACTGTTGGTTGTTTTCTTCCCGTGATTATTATTTTTTTTATATAAAAAAGCTTTTGTTTTCAGTGCATCGCGCACAAGCTGCTTTGCTTTAACATTGGACACACAATTTAACCCGTCGCGGACACTGAGCGTCACTGTATTTACAATATTATTTTAGCATTCAAACAAATCAACTGGCCGAGGTTAAAATTACAAATTACTGTTTCATTCTAGGAGGCTTCATTCTGTGTAATCATCATAGTCATAAAGTGCACAAAAGGTAAAACCCTCCGAGCGCCACTCATGCGATGACATGAAAGGTGAGCGCGGTCCAAGACGTTCGCGGCGGATTTCCAATTGATTGTCCAACTTGTACGAATAATTACTTTAAGGCAGGAAGACACACGGTCCAATAAAGCCATAGAAATGGCTAGACGTCTGGCCTAAATGAGTTTAGGGCCCTGGCCAGTAATTACTCACTCCTTTGAAACCCCTTCTTTCTGAGGTGTTTGTGTCTGTCGCTGACCAACAGAATGTAGACACTTTTCTACAGGGTGTCTGGTCGATGAATTGTTTCGGAGGAAGTCGACCCACCTTAATGGTCACGTTTATTCCTATACTGCACTTCCCACTGATAGGAAAACAACTTCATTTTGACTGGTGTCCGATGCGTTTCTTAATATTAAATTGACGTTGTCCCAAATTCACCTAACTGCGGCTGAGACAAAATAGACAGGGATCATTTCGGATTGCTCTTGAATTTGAGAAAGTCAATAGATGACATTTTTGCACTGCACTGTCAAAATCAAATGGAATATTCCTGGATTAGGCAGAACTAAACACAACATGTTAACATCTACTTGAGCAGTACGCTTCATTAGTAAAGTAATGAGGGCGCTAGAGGGCGATATTGGTCTTTTAGTCTCAGTTCAGTCACCGCTAGAATGTTGGCAAGACATCAGATGTCATCTAAAAGTCCAGGGGGGGCAGTTTTTAACCAGTGTTTATTCAAATACAACAGTATGTCCATGTAGTCAAGAGCTGATTTAAAACTTTAAGATCCACTCACGCAGCGACCATGATTCATATTACAGTTCATGAACAATCAAAGTCAACTAAATGAAATGCCTTACACTACATTCTCCATTTAAAGGTCATATTTCCCTCTAATATAGAATGTCGTATGACAACAAATTATTTATTTGTTGTCCTTGCACGGTGAGACAAATAGTATTGATCCAAAAAACACTTAACCTAAACATCTGTGACTGGCGCCAAACGTTACAGCGACACAGTTTCCGACGCAAAAATGAAACGTCCATATGTTTCGTTTAAAGTATATATATATGCATTTATATCCCTCTCCAAAAACTATAAACACATATGTGTTCATATATAAACAGATATATATGTGTGTTTATATTGAATGAATTGATATAGATATATTTTCTTTCTGAGCGTACAAAATAAAATGTATAAGAGAGAGAGAGAGGGAGAGAGAGAGACAGATAGATAGATAGATAGATAGATAGACAGATAGACAGATAGATAGATAGATAGATAGATAGATAGATAGATAGATAGATAGATAGATAGATAGATAGATAGATAGATAGATAGATTTTTTTAAGAAAACACTAGTGATTACACGCTGTTCACCAGCACGCAATAGGCATTTTCTTTAATTTGCCGTTAGACTGCAGTCACGTGTCTCGCTCCATGCATGTCATGAGTGAGGGTCAGTAACCTCAACTTCCCTCTTGTGAGTCATGTTGTTGCAGATTGGTCGTCGCACATTAAATGTGCAGTTTTATGGAGTTTGGAGTCGGTATGTGTATTTTCTGAGAACTCCTGTTATATATTTTGGCAAACCTACGACGTATTAAGAACGTGTAGTCCGATCCTATGTCATTTAATTAGACTTTTAGTACTCCATAAAATGTTAAAGTGCTGACTGAGTGCAACATATTATCCGAAAAATGCATCAGAAGTAAAAGTATACTCGTAATATTTAAATTGTTTTCTTGTGATCGATTATGGATTTTTTAGTTTTGTAGTATTGTCATTATTACTGATGCATGCATTCCGCACATTACTTGGTCGAGGTGGAGCTGAGTTGCAGTATTTTGTAATGTATTTTTTTTTCATAGACTAAACAAACGGCAAAGTGGAGTCTAACGTCTCATCTAAAAAAAGGCTTCTCTGTGTGATGTTCTGTGTGAGGAAAAGAGCAGGATAAGCAAATGAAATGCAATATATGTTTAATATACTTGTTTCACAATCAAGCAGACGATCAGGATCCGTAGTAGTAGGATCAGTTTCGATGAGTCTGCATCCTCAGATAATAGCAAGAAATAAAATTGATATTAAATCCAACATGGTGTGAACATAAAATAGCATTTGTGTTGACTGGTGCTTTCCTTTTCTAGAAGGTAAACAGAGAAAACAAAGGCTTTGAAAAGAGGCTGACATTCTATTCATTGGACAAGATGTTCTCGTTTTTGCCACATATTTTTTGTATGTGTCGAGCGAGGTTGCAGCTGTGTGTGAAGCTGAGCGCCTCGTCGCCACCATCCAATAGCATCTCATGTCTATCAGACAGGAGTTTAAACCAAAGCAATGGATGTGATGCCGACCAATAGTTTCCTTCCACCAACTGACCTCTCAGATGGTTTTGTGTTTTTATGTGCATGTTGAACTATTTTATCTGCACACTAACGCATCTGTGGCAGATATTTGTTTTCCTTCATCAAAAGAAAAGGCAAATTGGAGGCAGCTGAATTTGTTTTTTTTGCCCTCCGACATTCATTTTGTCCAAGGGGACCTTTTTTTTTTACCCGATTAACTAAACCGGACAGGACTTACAATAAGGTCCTATAGCTATGCGACAAATCCTGTCCAATCTTTTGCAACACACTCAGCACTCACAGACACGCACGCACACGCGCACGCACACGCAGGAAACCAGAGGCCGAGCCCCATACCGTGACTGTAAATTGCACAGTCTGGCACGCCAGCAGAAGAACAAGAATTACATGAACGAGATTCACTTTTGCTGCAGAATCGGACGTGTTGTGTTTTTAATTGCTTCCATTTTGTTTTTCTTAATGTGCAAACCAACAGTGTAGTAATTAAGCCCAATAAACTCCTTAACGGTAATTACGTGAATGCATTTGGTGCATACAGGCCGCTTACTGATGAACAAGAATGCAAAGAAAATGCAAAAAAATAGGCTTGATATCGTCGTTCCATATTCAAGAAATCTGACCAAATGTATATTTTATGTATCGGGTTTTTCTTTTAAATCAAAATTTCCATACACAGAAAATCATACATTGTTTTCATACATCATTCTTTTTTTTTTTCCTGTACGTCCAAAATAAAGGGAAGGATTTAGAATTTATTGTTTATTTTGTTTATTTTTTAACGAATATGTATAATGATAAAGGAAACTCGTCTTTTTCTCTATGAGATATAATCTATTCTGGTTGTGATAGAAACAAAACGCCCAAAGAGGGGAGTGGGGGTGCTCTTTTGTGTCCGCAGGACGTGGAGGGGCTTTTACTATTATGCACAGAGATGGTAGAACTGCTGCAGTCAAAATTCCTTTTTGTGAGGGGACAATTTACAACTTGCAATAGACTTTTTTATGTGCCTCCATCGCCTGTCATTGGATGCCACTGGTCATGTGTGAGAGGCAAACGTCTTCATGGCTCTTTTCTTGATTTCCCAAGCGATTTTTTCCCCACTGCATTCTGAGTCAACGGCGCTCTAACCGATACGCCACGTTCGGCATTCTTAAAAATGTAAAAAAAAAAATAAAAAAAATGTGATCAGCAGATATTTCCGACAGTGCGCTGCTCAGGAGGACCAGAGGAGCGTTTCCACTTTCTACACATCTGACCTCTGCGTAGACACACAGCTGCAGCAGCTCGACACTGCTTCTTCGACATGTTCTGCAGAGGTAAACTCCTCCGAACCGTCATGGAATACCTCCCGGCTATAGGTAAGCCTTCCGTGGGATAATGGCTTTATTACCGCTCATGTGTCTGCATGTGGAGTTGGACGGCGTCTGGTGTCATTATTAATGTAAATTCGCAGTAGGGTAATGACTCTCGTGCTATATATATATTTATATATATATATATGCTTTGTGTTACATATGTTTTCAATAAATTGTGTAGAAAAGTGTAGAAAATGGTGTTGGTATTGATAAAAAAAACTGCGTTACGTTTCTGCGGCATGCGTAGGTATGCTGCACAAATGATTGGTGTAATGTTTAAGAAATGAAGACAAGAGGGGGGGGAAATAATCTGGTTTTCACACATTTTAATGCAGATTCTTCTGCATAAACGTCATGGAGTGACGTCTGAGGACTATTTGTTGATGCTCATTGCTCGTGGTCCCACGACTAAGAAAAAAAAACCGTATGGATCCAATATTGCAAATTTCGTTGTCAGTACATTATTCAACATCAACCCAGGTTCTTTTTTATTAGAAACATTCGCCTGCTTATGATCATTTTGCATCTATGTAACGACCATAAAATCTGCCTTGATCCGGCCAGAACCCCACTATATTTAAACGGTTCACTTGCTAATATGCAACAAAGAATGAATCTGCTTTGCTATATTCCGTGCGAGGCTGGCAGGAGAAGTAGAGTTTTCGTAGCCGTCTTCAGCTGCCTGGAGATGGGGCCAACATGAACAAAGACAGTATTTCACTGTTGGCTGACAGGCAGCTGCGAAAGTATTTACAGCCTTACTGCAATGCGGCAAAATGGACCCCGGAACACAGACGCATGTAGCAGCCTGCAAATGAGATGGGGCTCACTGCTTTTCCAATTGAACAGTGTGCAAAGCTTACATCTTAGTTTGTTATGTGTAGCTATTGAGGACATGGTCTGACCGCAAGCCCTGCACCCATGAAAGGATGTGGTTTCCCCTTTTCACCCTTAATTAACATTTCCTCGGAGATGTACAACACGTGCATTTTGAGTTATCAGGTGAAAGCAAATATTTGTTAACGTTTCATAAGAGCTAAAGGGTTTTAAAGCTGTGTTCATATTGCATGTTTAGAGTTTTTAGGTTTGCAATACTACAAATCATCATGAGCAGCAAGTGTATTGTTTTCTTTCTTGCTTTATATGTAATATCTCCATATGCTTTTCTTGGTGCTCATAATAAGGCTACAGATATCGGTACATTTCGAAAATCAAAGACAATTTCCCCGAATCAATTCTAACTGAACCAAATGTGAGTCTTAATAGAATAAAAAGTTCTTAATAGAATTTAATCAAATACTTGAATCAACTTGCCTCGGGCCGACTGAGTTATCAATAGACACAAGTTGTAAAAAAAACTCATTTGCATTTGGTTAGTTTGACTTCTCGTTCTTGGAAATCTCATAGTTCCATTGACTGATTAAATGAAAATACATACACTAAATATCTTTTTTTGCCATGAAAACTGGAGGAAGCCGTTAAAATAGCCAGCAGAAGGCGCTGTTGCCCAACAGTCAGCCTCTGTCCCTCGGCTCTCTCAGGCTGGAGGTGCTGAACTGCGACTGGCAGCAGGAACGTGATCACGTGATGTCGTTCATTTTTTTTGGGAGACACCACGTCAACCACCATGCCACCCCCCCCCCCCTTTTTTTAATCGCCGTTAATTTAGTGGATGCTTGGGACTAGTCATTGAATCTGTTTGAGCTCTTTCCAACGCATCATTGGGCGAGAACGCATTCAGATGGGGATGTGGAAGAAGCTTCTTAAAGACAGTTGAATAATAAATGGCTTATGATGTGCATAAAACTGCAAGCAGGCCTACCGATCCATTGGAGGGGGATATATTCACGCAGCTCAAGACCCTTCCGGCATTAACTTCAATTCGTCAGTGAAATAACTTTTTATGAGGACATGTATGTGCAAATAGACAAGCTCTCCTCCTATGATGCCCTTCGGTTTATTATACCTGCCC
This sequence comes from Apeltes quadracus, assembly GCA_021346845.1. Classification (NCBI taxonomy): domain Eukaryota; kingdom Metazoa; phylum Chordata; class Actinopteri; order Perciformes; family Gasterosteidae; genus Apeltes; species Apeltes quadracus. The sequence continues at coordinate 9,610,926 of CM037932.1, read as the reverse complement.
GCGGTGGCAGCTTTCCAAACCTCCACGCCATTAGCCTGTGCTGCATACAGGAAGAGGGGAGGAGGGGCGACGCTGCTCTGCTCTCTGCGATTGGCCGGGAAGAATGAGTGACATCCGGCGCAGTGTGTCAGGTTCACGTTGGAGAAAAATGTACTTGGGCACATAACAAGCTTTTGTTAACATTTAAGAGGTCACATGATGCTTCATTGAAACGGCACATTCAGCTGTGTCCAGTAAGGACAACGACACGACAATATCATATGATTATTAATATTAACTGTTTGTTCAAAAATTGCACAAATGACTGTAGGCCCGCAATAAATCCACCGTGTTGTTATTTTTAGTCGCAGTGCTCTGTTCCCATTTCTATCATGGCGGCCAGTCCAAAGGCTGCAAAGGTTCCTCCCTTCCTCGACTTTTCCTCGGTGCACATCAGTATAATCGCCGTTATTGAGTAAGTGCAACTTTGAGGGTTATTTATGGGCCTGCGCGGTGTTGTGAGTGGCTGCAAGGAAACACGTGATGCCATTAAAGTTTGTTTTATGGCCCGGGACTTGACAAGCCAAAATATAATTCTCATTGTGTATTAGAAAGAGCGTGCAGATGGGTTGGATTGGAGCTGGAATGGGAAGTGAGCTGCTACCGAGCTGTTTTTCTCGTGGATGGGTTTGTTCCGCGCCGTGCCATGTGTTACGCTATCCGTGGTAAGCAGTGTTTTATCATTAAGCCCGTGGTATGGGCGTGTGATGTCACGCACGGCGCTCCGGCTGTACTGTTTCCTGCCTCTAAAAGCGGCAGCAGTGCGCGCTCAGACGACCGAGGAGAGGTAGATAATGCTACAGGAAAATCACGTTTAATCTCATTACCGAGCGCTGGTCTGGGTTGAAGCCTCTTAAGACTCAATCGATGCTTTTTCTCACGGTGTTACGCGTGTAGTGCGTCGGATTCACGGCCATATAATGTCGTAGCTGATGGCTTCGGGGTTCTTATTCACTCGGAGGCGGAGAGATCAACCTGTTGTCCCCAAAGTTCTTAAAGACTCGTTAAGAATATGGGGAATTATTTCAAGGACACAGCAGGTTATTTTATAGTCATTTTTGCAATTCGTTTTTAGAATTATCTTGCATGTTAATGATACTAAAAAAAACAAGAATAAATTCAATTTGATCTATTTCGTGCGATTGTTCTGCTTTGCTCACTACAGGCCTAAAGGCTTATTTTGCATGCCTTCAAATGTATTAATCTCTAAAACTATTGTTAATACACCTAATGGTTAAATGATATTAAATAAAACGTTCACCGGAAATGTAAGACTGATTTATTTTTTAATCATTGATAAAACGCTAATAAGTTTCAATAGGCCTCATGTTCTCTCTTGGTATTACTCACTTCATTTATTTTTATTTTTTAAACATTGTAAAAAAAAATAGTCCATCTGAAGTACTTCTTCTTTCGTTCAATACAAGCTCCCAGAAAAACGCTGATTTGATCATTCTTTTGTTTTGATTCTCGGCTTTGACCCGTCTGAAGGACAGGCTGCGGGAGGTGAAAGACAGGTCAGGCTGTCTAACTAAATCTAAAATTTAAGAATCATTTTTGAAATATCTTATGATTTGCTTTATAACAGACAACACATTTGTAACTGCAATAATCTTTATTTTGATGTGGGAAAACGTTAATTTATCTTTGTTCTCTCTCAATTTTGAAGGCTTGAATTCAAACGTTCAGTTTGTCAACAGGAATCAAGCTGAACTCGTAACCAAAACGTCACATTAAACAAAGCGACGTCATGCACCCTCCATTAAAAAGGCCCAATCAGATAGACGTTAGACATGGCCTGGATGGCCCAACCTTTAACGTTTCACGTTTTTCAAGAAATGCAATATTAGACGTTTGACAATATATTAAACACTATTTCAACTGTAATATATTGTTTGGAAATTGACCAACTCCTTTGCCATAGGCCTATGCATTTACCTATTTCGTTATGAACTCTCAGGTGGAATACAATATGTATTTACTGTGCTTTAATTTTATTTATTTGAATTCTTTTTTTTTTTTTACTCTGATTGTGGCGTAGGAAAATTTAAATAGCCGATCTTCATCAGTTTTATCTGTAATTTATTTGTAAGCTACCTCGCAGTAGCGCCTTGGCAGGTTAGTTAGTCAGACGGGTAGTCTATGAACTTTTGCACCCTTTGAGCTGTCAATGAAACCGAAAATAATTGCACTTTTTGATAAGTTTGTAAATGATTTGGTTTGACCTCCTTGGCCTCTAGCCTCATCTTTAGAGCTCCTTATAGCATAATGGTTATCTGTCCATTAGTTTACACACTGACCAATGTTTACCTTATAGTTGACAGCTTATTTGTTATTTGAGGAAGGTGTTTTTTTCTTCCCCTAATCATGAACTTGGGGTATGATGGAGACCTGGGCTGACCTGAGATACTAACTGATAGTGTGCTCCTCGTCTTTGGCTTGTCATTTGGTGCACGAATGGACAGGAATGTGCCTATAGAGATTAGCCTATAGGCCTCAACAGTTCTATTTTTTTCCTTTTTTTTTTTTTTTTACAGAAGCTGCCTCTGACATGATGGCTTTTGACCTGAACTCACAGAGATGATTATACCTACGAGGCGTATGAGGAAAAACAGACAAACGAAATATGAGAGAGATTGTGCAACGTTGAAACAGAATATAATTAGTCAGTGATATCATAGCAGCCATTAAAAGGACTGCGGTTTACCGCCTCACGCATATATCACATTCCTTATTTAACATGGTTTCTGCGAGCCACGTTAATATATTGTGCATAAATAGATATGCCGTAGTTCGGTGGCACTTGCCGTCGTCTATATATACCCTGTAGAACCGAATTTGTGTGAAGATGCCATAATCACAGATTCGATCCTAGGGGAGTATATGGTCGATGAAAAAACTTCGATTAAATGACTTATTGCCACCCTGCTATCGGGCGTTTGGAGACTAAGGTACACTCACTCACTTTTTGGTTCATGAATGAGCGTAAATGTGACAGCGTCACATACTTCATAAGAAGTGCTGAGCGCATATTGAAGCTCCGCAGGCTTAAAGGAAATCTGACGCAGTGTTATACTTGAAAACACACGTAATGAGGAATCATTTTTATTTGGCTCAGTATGGTGGAATGAAATAAAGCCGAAATTCATTTAAAGAATTAAAAAAAAAACACAGCTTCTTCCTCCTTTGGGTCGCTGGGCTCTATTATTGATTCCCAAAGGCTGCTGCTGTTGGCCAATAGGGTTCCGAGAGGTTCTTTTTCAAAGGGAGCAGATGAAGTGATGAGATTCGTGTAACTTTTCGATGACCCCTCCGTGACAAAGACAGTGTCCATCAATTGTCCTCACTCATTATTCGCTGCTTTTATGCCGAAGGGCTTTTTGTATCTTTTGTTTGTATCTCTGTTCAACACCATGCCTTCAAGTGAGACCATAGAAACTGAATACTATGTATATATATATATAATCTTTTTTTTATTTTATTTATGCAGCCACCCTACATCAGTGCTCCCTTTGTCTTCGTAATACATTAGTTTAAAGTTAAAATTGGAAAATAATGTATTTTTTAAAAATCCAGCTTGTCTATTCATTATAAAAAAATCCCTGCAATATTTTTTCTTTTTCTTTCGCTACGGGAGTTTTATTGTAGTCCATCTGAAGTACCAAATTAGCTTTAGTTGTATGTTTACCCGTTTATGGACCAGCATCACCTCCATTGGCCGATCTGGTCACATGGTTCGCTAACTTTATTCAGTTGACACCAAGTAGGAGGGCTTTATGGAGGGAGGAAAAAAAGACAACTCGAGAAAAATTAGTATTTTCTACCTTCAGAAATTAATGGCCATGAGTTCGTATTTGGTGAACTCTAAGTATGTGGATCCCAAATTCCCTCCGTGTGAGGAATATTCACAAAATAACTATATACCTGAGCAGGGCGCGGACTACTTCAGCCCAACGCAGGACGCAGACTTTCAGCACCCAGGGATCTACCCACGGCCAAACTTCACGGAGGAGCCCTTCAGCTGCAACACTGGGCAGGACTCCACCGGGCAGCCCCGGGGTCATGTGCACGAGCGATCCAGCCGCTCGAGCTCTTTTAGCGCACAGACTGAGCATGGGCCGCCGGTCCAAGTGGCGGGACCCCGCACTTGTGGACAGCAGCAAAACACAAAGAGCCAGCATGGGATACAGTCCAAGCAGCCCGCAGTAGTTTACCCTTGGATGAAGAAAGTCCACGTTACTAATGGTAAGTGTTCAGCATCTTCTTATTCTTCTTCTTCTTCCTCCCTTATGGACGAACTGAGACGTGCGCTTTCGAAATCATTCAGTGTAATATTTATGGGAGTCTTTTGAAAGGCCTCGCCAATTACACAAGTCATAAATTTTTATCGCTCAGGAAATGGGCCGCTAGGTGAGCACCGGGAAGCTCCGGGAAACGCGCATTGACCAGTTGTAACGGTGGTTAAATCGGAAAATCGGCTGAAATTTAGTGTAAAATCCCTCCTTTTGTTTAACGCTTTCGTTTCCACGTAAAAATGTTCTTCGAGTGGAGCGCCCCAGGTAGAGCGAGGAGAGACTCGTGTTGTTTTTTCTCTGCTGCACTGCACATTTGGCCACATTTGGTGAATGTTTCTCTTTTGTTTGTTTTCTTTCTCCCAGTTAACCCGGATTGCACAGGACCCGAGCCCAAACGGTCCAGAACAGCTTACACCCGACAGCAGGTTTTGGAGCTCGAAAAGGAGTTTCATTTTAACAGGTATCTGACCAGGCGGCGACGGATTGAGATTGCCCACACTCTCTGCCTCTCCGAAAGGCAAATCAAAATCTGGTTTCAAAACAGACGGATGAAATGGAAGAAAGACCACAAACTACCAAACACCAAAGGCCGATCGGCACCAACCAGCCATCTGCAGAGCATCCAGAAGGACAGCCAGACTCATATCACGTCTTTATAAGGGAGGAGGAAGGTGTTTCGCCATCAGAAATAAACTGTACATATAAGAGTCAGGGTTTGCATCTGGCTTTTGCATGGACTGGTGTTGTTTTTAGCCTTTTTTTAATTTAACAAAGACGCCAGCAGTATTGACTCGAGAACCGGAAAAGTGAATCAGTCTTTGTGAGAGTGAGAGGTTTGAACGTTCTTTATGGTTTTAATTTCTTCAAAGAGGCAACAAATAATATCGAAAGAAACCTTTTTTTTTTTTTTTTGGACGCTGCCCATCTGAGGACATTTAATGAGCAACCTGGGGTGATTTCCCGGATGCAAACAAAGTGTTGCAGCTCTGCCCACGTGGATTCACGTAGGTTTAAAGATGGAAATATCTTTAATCAGAAGGGAGAGACCTTGGTACAAATAACACACGCTCAGAGGTTATTTCAGTTTATTTTCCTAGCCGATCCTCACTTTAATTGCACAATATATACATATTATACTTGAAGGAACCCATATCTGCAAAGAGCACGCCAAACAAAACCTATTTCGTGTGTTGCAAAAACCCCGTTGAATCTTTTATGTTTTACGTTTCTTTGTAAGTAGTATGTTTTAACTTATTTTGTACAAATAAAGGTCAGGAAATTTGTCAGCCTAAATAGTATTCCCCAAATAAAGACATTCCTTTGTGCATACAATTCGGAGAAAATCTCTCCCTCTTTGTAAACAGTGTACATTTTGCATGGCATCGAATTGATATTGGATGTTTTCATATCGAAAAAAATCTAATTCAGAATATTTAGGACTATATTTGTTTATTTCCTTTTGATATCATTTGTTTGCGCCATTATTTATTTGTTTGAAAAATGTCTACATTTTCGCATAGCACACACACAAATATTAATTAAATGTATTCTTTGAGCTTTAATTGATCTAAAATTCGTTTGGACTCTTTTCAGCATGGCTTTATGCGAAGTTTTAGTCTTTAGTTGTGGGAATCTTGGAGTTTTTCTTTGACACCGAGGGGGGCTTTCACCACGCATCTCAAGACAGCTATTTCTTGTTTTATTGCGTCATTGTCTTCGGACAAAAAAGAAAAGCACAGAGGCTCTCCGAGTTACGAAAAGGTCTTCTCTGGGAAGCCTTTACGATGCGAAGCTTGAAAAGGTATTTCAACCGAAGGTCGACAAAGCAGCAGAGGCAGGTTCATCCAGGGGACACATTTTAGCCGCAAGAACTGACCCCAGCACCCCTGACCCGCCGGACAAGCAGCATTTTCTCTCCCAGGCGCTGTTCTCTTTGGTTCGGAGGGTTTTTTTTCCACACAGTTAAAGAGCCAAAGCATTCAAAGCAAGAGTCGGTGCGTAAATTACGTATTTTTTACACGTGTTTTAGGCCTATTTTAAAAGCTTCTGATTTGTGCATTTGTCTCCTCACGTCAATATGCAATATTGCAATATGCATTTGGGTTTTATTTTTGTACATGCTTTCCACTTTGTATTGTGCATTGAGATGCGAGAAGTATACTGGAAAATAAAGATTTCTACTGAATATACATGTAAGTTACTGCAGAGATCTCTTTGTCGCGATTCAAAAACAGGGAATTTATTCTTCCGGGCACACTGAGGTATGTTGCAATGTATACTTTTATATCTATTTATTTATTATTATTTAGTGTCATCCATTTCGTACCAATTTAAAACGGGTCCCTTTTGGTGGGCAGTTTTTCTTGGGTGGTAACGCACCCTTTTGCAAAACATCCACAAACGCACCAAATGTGCGCTGCGTGGCCAAATTTTCACCTCTTCTCAGGCAAGCACGGAATTAGCGATCATTCATTTATATCATTGATCTGCATGAGTGTGTCGTATCTTTTTTTCCAACTTGACAAAGAACGAGTTTTTCTTAGCTTTCACTCACATACGAGCTCTTTTTGGAGGGAGCGTTTCCGCTAAAACACCCGCACAGGCACTTCTGGGGGCTTTCAATGTGTTTGCATTCAAAGAAAACTCTTTTTATTACAAAGTAGAGATTTACAGTGTTAAGTACGGTATTTATCAGATCAAACACCAGACTAAATCGAAACCACTTTTTCAGTGGCAAATCCAAATAACGTGATCCATCATTAAGTAAACATATACAGATAATCAACTGTTATATATGCAATCGGCTGCTAGCCCTCTATATATTTGATATTACCCCTCCCTCCCCCCGTGCGGGCTATGCCTTTATTGAATATGACCCACTGCTGCAATGACCTCCGAGCCTCAGTGCAAAATCAGTGCTGATGCAAAGGAGCATAAACGGACATATGGAAAGACAATCTCCAGTCACTGGGAAGTCTTTCCATCCCCAGTGACCACTGTCTCATTCCCGCTGCGCGCACACGGGCCCACATGCGTGCACATGTCGCCGATATGTTTGTGCGCGTGTAGAATAGACGCGCGGGTGTCATATAGATTCAGAGAGAAGCTGAGACAAAGTGATGCTACCCATCCACCATCCTGCCAAAAACGATCTGCACAGGCTGCATAGATGCTGATGAGTGGATGAGCGGGGAAGGGGAAGGGGGGGGGGGGGGGGTGAAAACTATATGCATATCAATGTGATGCATCTTGCTGTATATATACATTTCATATTGCGAGTGTATTTGTTATTAAAATCGTTTTAATGTGAAACCGCAGGAGTTCCGGGTTCGCTGGTATTCAAACGTGAATAGAAATGAAATATATCACAGTTCCCTGCAGTTATTATCAGGTGAGAGCAGCCTGCTACTACGTACAGTGTGCAGCCACACTGACCTACATGTCTGAACAGCAATAAATGGGAGCCAAAGGCAGTGCCATTTTCAATGACACTGCACCCAGTGCAGGAATACTACGTCGTCGCTCTCCATCCGGCCATATTTGATTTCCAGCTGTTTTTCGCAGAAGCTTCTCCGAGCCAGACAACCCCCCTTAAGATATATTAAAGTGCGCTGTCTGCATTCGGAGATATAATCCAGAGACTATAGCGCTGCGCTCTCGTCTGGACCACGTGATTGTCTAAATAATTAATGCAGCACGTCCCCCTAGAAGCGCGGCGTCGTCATTAATCGCGCGGACTCTATCAGACTTGAAAACTGAAGAGATCCCCCAAAGAAAATAATATCCGATACTCGGCGCAACCATTGCGCCGCACTTTAGCAACATATCCTAACCGATGGATGCTTGGGTAGGTAAATATTTCAGCATTTTTTTCATGTTGCCGTAGCTGGTAAATGACGATATCAGATGTCGTTATGTTTGATAAATTGTTGCCTTTCATTGGTGCGCTCTGAACGGGATTATGCTGTGGTGTTGTCGCTGTGCGTACATCTTCTTTTTTTATATCATATATTTGGAAAGCCGGAATGTGGACGCTTGCTGGATTGATAGAATGGATGGTAACCACTGAGGAGCAGTGACATGTATTTATGGCTGTTACGGACATAGCGAGTGGCCCCTGCACAGGGCCCACCGGCTATTTATTCAATGTCTTATTTATATTTATACCACTTTAGAGGAAAGGGGGGAAAAAGATACCATTGATGCATGTAAAACAAGGGATATAATCGGGGAGAATTATGTGTTGCTAAGTAAAGCCGAACATCTTGATTTATAGGGTCGAAGTTTTCATAATAAGACGAATAAAAAGTAAATCTTTCCTTTTTGCTCGGGAGGACAAAGGTTTATTTCGACCGTTTTTGTTATTAGTAGGGGGTGGTTTGATTTTGATTTCCAAGATGTCGGGTAAGTAAGGGCAGGCTGACAGTTCTGCCGCCTTGTAAATCATTCTCAGTAATTCCTGAAAGGGTTCGAGGCTGTTGGGGGCCGTGTGAAAACGGTAAATCTTTCACTTTTATTACCCTCTGAACATATGTTGCGACGCTACCAGTCCTGCGTCTCTTCTTCCTTTTTCTTCTTTTTCCTCTCGGGCAAAGATGCTGCTGAATCAGTGCAGCTTCTCTGCGGCTCCAAATCGTCTTATTTAAAATCCGTTTCAGCCTTTTCGAAATATATTTAGATGCCGTTTTTCTATTGTACTTTTGTGTGTGTGTGTGTGTTTGTTACCTCTGTGAATGATTTAGAAAAAACAGTGCCGATCCTCTTTGTGTTTGAGCAGTGTGTGACATGAGAAACAACAAACAAAAGATGATATTGTGGTTTATTTCAATACAATTCGGCCCCAGCTGGTCTGAATATCCCCACATTAATGCATAAATCACTTTGTCGCACATCATTGCAGTAGCTGATGTGCGACTACAATGGGACATTTCAGAGTAGAATATACGCGACATGGTAATGGCAGAAACATTATCCAAGATCCTTAAACGTGGTGCATTTATGGCCCACTTTGAACCTTTATTGGGACATTTTTTTCTAAGCGAAAATCTACAATAGGCGTTCAATTTAAAAAGCTGGTCTAACATATGAAATGCTCAGAAACGAATTAGAATTACATCCGAAAACCCACCTCACTACGTGCGGTACACATTGCTCGGGGTGGAGCTGCAGAAAGTCCACATTTTTGTAATAATACCGTAACAACAGAGCACAAAATAATGCTTGTGTATAATAATAAGTGCGGCCGTGTTGTAATTCAGGGCGAGATGAAAAGAAACGGGCAGTGGAACCATTTTTTTCGCACCGTTCAGATGAGGAAATAAACGCCACCCTTTATCAAAACGAATTGGTGAGGTAAGAGCTCGGGTGCAGAAGAGAGCAATCACGTGAACAAATATGCTTGTGTCTTAAGGCAGCGCCTTTATTTGTCACCACAAAGCTTCCGAAACAGCCCGAAAAATCCCAATCTTAGCTCCAAATATGCACAGGCCTGTATGCCTGTGTTTGAAGTCCTGTATATTTCAATGGGTGATTGATTGCCAGGGATTTTTTTTTTCTGGAATAAGGATACCTTGTTCGCTTTTTATTGGTAGTTGAATACGAGTCCTTCCATTCTTTCGGGAATACTGTCTCCATTGGTATATGGAAATGTCTGAAAAACAGCAAGATCAGGTTTAGGACAGCATTGTCTGCAGACAAAGGGTGAAGGATTTATTCTAGAGTCTGCATGGAAAGCAACTGAGACTGAGAGGGGAAGCTGCTTTGTGATGAATTGATTCGCAGGTAAGCAATCGCATGGCAGAAAGCAACCTTTAACCACGGGTTAATATAATACAGGGAAATATATATGATTTATTCCCCTCAAGGAGGTGATGCTGGCGAATGTCGCTCTTGCCGGCGACCGTGTGTATTTGGAGTCCACTGCTTCTCCTCGTCGGGCAGATTCATGTTTTTTGTCTTCTTTTTCGGGCACTAATGTTATCGACAGATTGAGCTCGAGCGGCCCAGCTGCTTTTCAGCTGATTTCCCGTTTCCATGAAAACCTTCTCGGAGGGAAGAAGTAGGAGAGGAACTTTTCTTTTTTGACTCTTGGATCGTAAATCACATTAATTTGTTGTCTTATCACACTGGCGTTTGCAGTGATTTATGTGGTTTCAACATTATGGCTTTGTTAACCTACCACGTTAAATTATACAGGGATTCATATTGGATGTTCTGCAGGAATAGTGAACACGGATGGAGGCACAGCTTCATTTTCCTCACTTTTTGGGGATTACGAATGCAGTTATTGTCTTTCGGAAATGAAATCGTGCCTCTCTTACTATGTGAATTCCTTATTTTTTATTCATTACTTGCTGTATTACGGGAACAGGTTGCCTGTTTTTACAATGAATTAGGGTTCAATTCATGTGCAATTCATCTTTTAAGCTGCTGAATTTCAACCAAAATCAACAAAAAGCGAAACCTGCTGCTGCAACTAGTGAATTTTTAGAAGCGTTCTCTGGGAACAAGAGCGGGCAGAAACAATAATTTAACACTCGTATTAAATGCAGCTATTTAACAAACATATCAAATAATAAAAAAACGCCCCTCAAGAGGTGTTTAACTTTCTCTGATCCGAGTTTGAAGCCGCTAAGCAGGAGGAACGGCCAACTGAGATAATAACCCTCCACATTGAGTCCGGCCCATTGTGTGGACCAAACTTACCGTAACAGCGCGTAGGCGAAGAACACTGCTGTCTGAAAAGAGGACCATGTCTGCTACTAGCAGCCCAGTGTGCCAAAAAAAAAGCACTTCAGGCGATCATCGACCAGCTTTAACAAATATTCCACATCGAAGGAATCTGCAATGTCCATGATAATATTTGAAGTGATTATCCTCCAGTGCAGGCAGGGACGCGAGGTGGCTTCGCACTCTGTGGGGAGGAAAAAAAAAACCCAATCCCCTAGAAATCCCTAATGTTTCATTTTGAATGTGGGGTCGTCGGGCGACAAACTCCTCCGTTTCCAGCAGCAGCTTTGAATTTAGTAAAGAGTTGAGCCTACTTGTAGCCAAACTGCTAGTTGTTCATTAAACTTTGGCCTAATGCTGTGTGACCCAAAGGTCACACGAAAAAGCTTATGACTGCTAAATATTTGGGCTGGCTCTTTGTGTAAAAAGTGCGCATGTAAGACTTTTTTACTCTCACTTGAAAAAAAGTGTTTCTTTACAGAGGCCATTCGGTCCAAATTAAAACTGCTTTTTTGTTCAGAAATTAAATTAAGTTAAATCCAAATAAAATTCAAATGTTGAATTGAAGCTGTTAAAATTAAATTCATATAATTGCGTGTATTTTCCTAAAAGAAGACTGGTGTCGGTGATATCAATCGTCACCATTGCATAACATATGGATAAATGTGAATCCCATATTTGACTTTAAACGAAATCGAAGGTGAAATAATATATATTTTTTCATTTCTCTTGCAGGTCGAGGTCGGAGCCGTGATGAATGCGTGAGGGATATAAAAGAGATTTGTGCAGATTTCGGTGAGTAACATTTCTTTAATGAAGGGAGTCCCACTGCTAACAAGGTGAAAGGGTGATTTGTTATGAGACTACATATTAACGCATACAGTGTTTCACAGGAGGCTTAAATCATGAACACAGACATGAGGGATGGCTTTAACTATCAGCGAGTAATCATTTCTATGCGTGTTTCCAGAACACGTCCAATTGCAAAGCTGCATGAACAAAAACAAGGCCGCGCGGGGGAAAACCCGTTTCCCACAATGCAGTCAGATAAAAATAAAAATATTCTTGAACCCAACTAAAAAACATGCAAATTATAAAAGCGTAAAACGAAGGAGATCTTCACCATTTCATCCCAGGATTCCCACACGCTAACCGATCCGTATGATCGCCAATATCGCCTTTTTTTTAACCAGCAAACTCTCTCCAGTCTTTCGCCTCGGTGTTTGCCTGCAGACTCGCTCTCAGTCGGAATGGAGGCATCGTTTATAAAGCCGAGCCTCTGAAATTCTTTCCCTTGCCTTCCTCCTACGCGTAGTTTTACACTTCTGAGGGCTGCGAGTCTCAGGGACTGTTTGGCTTTTCATTCCTCTCTGAGGCCATTTACAACCATAACATTCGCGGTCATAAATTTTGCCGCACTGACAGGTGCAATTGTTATGCACGGCGCAGGCTGCACCTCCTTAAGCCACCAACATACAGTAAAGGCCCCTTTGATTGGTGCCTTTCAACGTGTAGTTCGTACGCTGGCGTGCGTTGCTCTGTTATTTTAAACACATGTTGTTTATATATATATATTTATATATATATATATTTTTTTCTATAATTAAAGGTAAAATTTTCAACGAATGGTTTAGACGCAGAAACCCCAAAAACCAGCCAGGCAAATATTACGGGCAAGGCATTTTTAAAGGCTAATACAATTGGGGGGTAAAATATACACCCCCCGCCCCTCCTCCACACACAAACACACATACACACACACAAACACACACACACACACACACAAACACACACGCACATACTTGTTACTTACCTACAATGTTATATTTATGTTAATAAAACCATTAAATTAATCATGTGTGCTCAAAAATGTGATTCAAACGCAGGTCCGCGGCCCTGGTGGGCGATTTATATTTTGCTCCGGGGAACAATGCATGACGGGCTTTGTCAAGCTTCGTGATTAGTGAAAAGGGTATTGTGTGTACGTGTGTGTCAAAGGCTGATTCAGCTTTTTTGTAAGGGACTCCTAAAGCCCCTCCGAGGGTCCTTTTATCACAAGTTAAACTTTAACTGTTTTGTGCCAGAAATGAATCTGGGGCTGGTAGATGTATCCCACTTAGAGACAGTTAGTGATTTCTCATTCAATAGCTGCTGCTGCTGCTGCTGCATGAGTCTTGGGCCAAGCACATTCATTTTCCTGCATTATTGTGAACCCTCCACCAAGGAGGTCTAATGAGTTTGGGCCATATGCATGTGAACCCAGATGAGTCTGATCCGATTCTCTTCTCAGGTCACATACTGGATCAACGGTGGGAAACGCCTATCACGTGAACAAACAACATCCATGACACTGGATACACTCGCACTGGCTTATCGGCTTTGAACCCACAAAAATGCAGAAAGCAACATACTACGATAACGCCGCACTTTTTGGAGGCTACACCTTCCCCAAACCCGACTCCTACAACTATGGCCCCGCTCATCAGCCCTACGCTGCTTCCAGCCTGGAGAACGACTACCAGGGCTCAGTGTGTCCCACCCAGACCTCTGCGCTCCGGCCACCGAGCCTGAAAGACAGTGACCTGAACGGAGACTGCATGAGACAAAGCAGCAGTCAAAGCAACAACAACAGCAGCAGCAGCAGCAACCAAGCTACGAGTATCGGGGAGCAGCAGGCGCCTCCGTTGTCGGCATCCTCTCCCATCTCCAACAGCTCTGCACCCCAGAAAAAGAAATCGCCTCCGAGCAGCGGTTCCAGTTCTGCCACACCAACCCTCACCAAGCAGATATTCCCCTGGATGAAGGAGACCCGGCAGAACTCAAAGCAAAAAAGCAACAACTGCACCAGTGCAGGTAGAGACCATGATGGTGCGTGTGTTTAGGGCTTGGGGAATATTTGGGGGGGGGGGGGGGGGGGGGGGGTGGGGGGGGTTGGGCATTTTCTTTTATGATTGGTAATAGCGTGGCTAAGATGATGCTGTGGTTCCTTTACAGGTGGCGAGGTGAGTGACGAGAAGAGCCCACCGGGACCAGCCTCGAAACGGGTCAGAACTGCGTACACCAGCGCCCAACTGGTGGAGCTGGAGAAGGAGTTTCACTTTAACCGTTATCTGTGTCGCCCGCGGAGAGTGGAAATGGCCAATCTGTTGAATCTCACCGAGCGTCAAATAAAGATCTGGTTTCAAAACAGGAGGATGAAATACAAAAAGGACCAGAAGTCCAAGGGGCTCGCGCACTCTCCCATGGGACACTCCCCGGATAGAAGCCCGCCGCTGAGTGGTCCGAATCACATCGGATACTCTGGCCAGCTCCAAAACGTGAACAGCCTCAGCTATGACGCGCCCTCGCCCCCGTCCTTTGCCAAGCCCCAGCAAAACATGTACGGCTTGGCGGCGTACACGGCGCCCTTGGGTGGCTGCATCCCGCAACAGAAGAGGTACCCGGGCTCCGAGTACGAGCACCACGGCATGCAGGGCAACGGCGGCTTCGCCAACGCCAATTTGCAAGGCAGCCCCGTTTATGTGGGTGGGAATTTTGTTGATTCCATGCCAGCCTCCGGCCCCATGTTCAACCTCGGCCACCTTCCCCACCCCTCATCCACCAGTGTGGACTACAGCTGCGCCGCCCAGATCCCAGGAAACCACCATCATGGACCCTGTGATCCCCATCCCACATACACAGACCTCACCTCTCACCAAGCGTCTCAGGGAAGGATTCAGGAAGCGCCTAAACTCACGCATTTGTAATATGTGGTTTTTCCGTGTGTGTGCGTGTGTGTGTGTGTGTGTGTGTGTGCGTGCGTGTGCGTGCGTGCGTGAGTGCGCGTGACTGCGTGTGTGTACGTGTGCCAAAATTACGTTGCGCTCTTTTTATTACCTCACTAGTCTAATAACTACACTCCGAGAGAGTTGTGTGTATTATTGATATTACTATTAATGCTATTGTGTAATTATTTTCAGAATAATGCAGCTTTGTCGATTTCTGTTGAATATTTGGGGATGCGTATAGGCACACTAGCCTGGTTGTCTGTTGTTCCTTCCCTTTTCTTTCTCAAGTGCAATGCGCCAATTTTGACTAAATATTTCACGACGTTACTTGAAGGTAAGTCTTGTATCTCGAAAGTAGATTCTCGTATTTAGAGGGAAGGACTTTTGTAGGGAATCTTTTGTCTGTTTTGTAGGACCTCATCCTCCTCACGTGAATCCTATTAATTTATTTTGTATTATTTTGCATAATCTTTTGTATTAGCATATAGCCTATTTATTATTTAATTATTCTTTGTATTGCACATTATTTATCGTTTATATGCGAGTATTTAAATGTTGAGTTTTTTGTAAGATTGGACAGATCAGTGCACTTGGAAGTGTTGGCAAAACAGGGTTTGAAAAATGCTATGACTCGCGGTGTATTGTTGAAAGAAGAGCATTTCTAATTGTAAATCTGGATAAATGGGACATCTGATAGTGTATAAACTCCACTACATGTCCATTGTTAATCTTGTGTCAAACATAAAGCAAAACGTAGACTATCGAAGTATGAAATATTATACACACCAGCATGTCATTTTGTGTAGTCCATTACTATTTTTGATTTTTCTTCTCCATTGTTACTCCATTCAGTTGGATATCCATAAATTTATGACACCCTAACGATATTGAAATGTTATATTTTAATGTGTTTAACATTTTGTAAATAAAGTGCTCAAACTTGTATTTTTGATTGCTTTTTTTTTTTTAAAACACCCTGCGGCATTGTTTGTCCACTGTATCCAATTATTTTAATTCCTCCCAGTGAAACTGTCAGGTAAGAGCACCGAGGAGGCTTATTGACTCCACAACTCCTGTACAGTACAAATCAATAACAAGACACCGGGATATCTGAAACTCATCAGACGACTATATGCTTCCAATGCAAAGTGCATTTCAGGCGGATGAAGGGCTCCGCAGATTATTGATGTTTCGTTGCTATGATGGAAGTGGGTCTATGGGCTTACTGCATTTCTCACATGTCACTTATCATTTTTTAGTCGGCCGCATGATTATCTGCTGGGACAAGAGAATAAGCTCATTTTTCCTGGAGTCTAATCGCTGGCTGTCCTAATTGATAGGTTCATATTAACGTTTCATACATTTACGGATTTGGAAGTAAAGAAATATGTGCTGATGGGGAAGACAGAGCAGATAGGCAATACAAGCAAAATCAGAAAAAAGAAGAAAAAAAAACGCTTTGACACTGGAAATGATGCTACGATTGATTTGCGTGTATTTGTACGTGCCTGTGGGAGAGAGAGAGAGAGAGAGAGAGAGAGAGAGAGAGAGAGAGAGAGAGAGAGAGAGAGAGAGAGAGAGAGAGAGAGAGGGAGGGAAAGGGGTGAACCACCGCGCGCGCGGGAGAGAGCAGTTCATCCTTTATTGCTCCTGGAGAGCCATTTCAAAGCTCATTAATCAAAAACTCGTCGCTTTCAGACTCCTTGCTGATCCCTCCTTCTTCCCGAACAAAGCATTTGCATTCCAAGTCCAAGTAACACATTTCAAACCGAGAAGCCCCGGTCGTTAATGGTGGGGGAGAGTTTTCTGAAAACCTATAGTGTGTTCGCAGTCTCTGAGATAACTTTGATTTAAAAGCACATCAAGGTAAATGAAATCAGTCAGTGATAACCGTGCAGGTCCCCGCGTCCCACTGGCCCCAACAAGTTCCATCTCAGTGAATCGCAGCTTTATTATCCTAAAGCCTTGAACAACTTGACTTTTAGTTTGATTTCATCTTATTTCACGATTAATTTATTCCTGGATTTTTGTTTCTAAACTCGACAATGGGCTACACATCACCTTAGTATTCAATGGATGGCGGCCATTTTACCCTGGTATACCCTTTCTTCTATCGGGTCTCCCACTGCAGCTTTCCACAGCGCAAGTCAATTATTGAGACACTAAAAATGTCAATGAAATAGCATTTGTAAAATTGAACTGAATGTCCCTCCCCCCACCTCCCCCCCCCAAAAAAACGGCCTTAATAAGTTAATAAAAATACTCTAATTTAGTTTGCATGAAATTATATTTTATTTTATTAAATGATTTAATCGATGGTTTAAATGATCTTTTTGATGCAAGAAAAGAGAAGATTCACAATTTGCATCTGACAAACAAATCCATTTACTGATTTTCTTTGCTCTTAAACCTGATAATATCTCAAGCAATCAAACAAGGATAATATACACAGTGTAGTCCAACTCTCAATGCTGTAAGTAGTATCGTTTCAGCTGTTATCCTCTCACTGACTCATGAGGGATGGATACATGCTGCTCTGAAAAAAAAGTACCAAACACCGGCTTATAAAGTAGCCTTACGTTAGAGAACTTTACAAATTATAATGCTCTATGAATGTTGGTATGTAAACAGAATACGATTTGACGACTGAAATGCTTTAAATATGCACTTCAGTACTGTTCTGCTAAGATTTTGACTTTCAATTAAATAACAAGTGAATCAGAGTCATGCATTAGTAAAAGAAGAGACCCTTTGTTGGAGCAGGCAATCCACAGCGGAGCTCATTTTGTGATTGGATAAAAGCAGAGCAGACCACGCCTACTCAGTGGAGGGTAATATTTACATCTGCGGATATGGCGCTGCTGTAGGCCAAGTCGCCTATTAATGAGAACACGAGGTGTTGACAGCAATTGGTAGGACATAACTGCATGCAGTTATTTCATTCAAACACGCTGATTTCCAATGTTATGGAGAGAGACGCTGCAGTGCATAAAAAAAGCTTAAGCTTACTCTATTTTTTTGTGCTCTTTCTCGCGGCACCGACACGAGACACTTCTTTAATCAGTCCTCGGTGAAAGTTAGTGCGCACAGAACATATCGCGATGGTTCGGCTGTGCGAGCCCGTAGCGCACATCTCCATCCCTGCACGAGCGCTTTTTTTTCTTCTTCTTCCCCTCCGCGCGCGCTGGCCCGAGAGACAGGAGGCTGCACGAGCCGTGCACGAGCCGTGAAAACGTCCGCGGGAAGAAAATGAGATGAGCAAGAAAGTGTCCCGTGTCGCGTCCCGTCGAACGCGGTTCCTGTGGATTAACGTCGGATGTAGAACGGAGTTCGCCGCGCAGCGGGGGACGGACGTGAGCAGAGAGAGGATTTCCATCTGCACAAACTGTGACGGGGACGTTTGGGTTTGGGTCCCGACCGTGAGAGTGGACAGCAGCACAGGACGTGAAAGAAAAGGGGGACTGAAGGTCTCTGGTTTGACTCTGGTTTTATGGCAGCACATCCTCAACTCGTTGACTTCCTGTAATGATGCGTTGGTGTGTGTTTATTCGCTCTGCTCGCTCGAGCTGTGTTGCTGTGAGAAATCTTGCTGGATAAAGTGTAGGATTTATTATTGTTGTTGACACTGATCTAGTCCAGTCAGATCTTTTGGATGTGAACAACACAACACTTGAATTTTCTTGCATGATTCAGTTTCGACTATCAACTATTTTACCACCTCTGAGTGGTGGTAAGAAAGGTACTATAACGTTACATTGCTTTGGACCTTTGTTTACTTTTTTTTTTACATAGTAGTGTGTCTGTTCTAGTCTGAACAACAAAATGATTAGAATGCATATTCAATAACTAATAATTTTGCGTATTTAAAGTTTTTAAAAAACATGTAAAGGAAATAGAGGGCGTGGGTTTGAAATGATGGTGTATGAGTTGATAATATAATTACCAGTCGTTTATGTTTATTGATTATAAAAAAATGTATTGATGTCTAAAATACACATTTTTCCTCAAATAAAGGACTTCAAGTGGCCTTGAAATTGTTTGTTATGTCAGCTCATTCACCTTCAGAAATTCCGTGAAAAAGCACATTTTTGTTTTATCATCATCTCCGTGCAGACCCTCCGACACTGACGGACATGTTATATGCTTCCATGTTTGTGTTGATCTTTGGTATCACATGAAGCAAAACTGATTTGCATCACACACCCTAACCATCTGCACTGACAGAGGATGTGAATGTTAGAGGACACCATTGTCAGAAGTCCTTCGTGTCACGCCAATAGGAAGTCACCACACAGTGTGCAGAGAACGAGCCAGGAAGGCAAACGCTCTGCTGATCGGTTCTGTTTGCCAACTCATAAAGCCTGCGCTGCATTTTCCTTGGTCTGCAACACATCCATGAGGATGCTCATTATTGTTTATAGTTGGCCGGGGGGGACGAGGGGCCGGGATGGGGGAGAGCGGTCCTTTTTCTAGTATATTGTTAGAGAGGGTGTGTTTCATGGGAAAAGCCAGTCCACGTAAAAGTAAAACCATTCCTAGATTTGTTGACGGCGAAGAGGCTGAAATTTTCTGAAGAACAGACTGACTGATTTGGAGTTGTTCTCAATTGTTGTTGTTCTAAATTAGTCGTTCTAAAGCTCAAACACCTTTAACACAAATCTTTTCTCTGAGAGCTCCCACTCTCTTGCAATTGACCTTTGCAGCGGGCTGCAATGAGTTGAAGGGTGGCCCTTTTGTTTTGGAGGCTCAGTAACAGCAGGTTAATGGGGTTGCAAAACATTAGCAGGAACCACAACGAACGATTAATGGAAACTCAAAATTAGAATCTTATATTTTTTTAACACACTGAGTTTGGAGTTGAGCATTTGGGCTTGAGGATTCATAAAACTGAAATCAAACTGATAAGAATAACTGTAGCCGAGGAGCCTACATTGATCACACTTGTTGTCACAGAAACTGATATGGGTGGATTTATCGCGGCTCTTATGTGTTAGTGATATTGATATAATTGTAACTATAATAAATGGCTCGCTCCTCAAGGTGTGATTTAGAGGGCTTGGCCAAAAGGCTCTTCTTCTTCCTCATGTGAAAGATGCCTCACTGATGTGAGGAAACCTGAAGTAAGTCATACATTATCCAAGCCTTAACTATAATGCTCTGGTAGTCTACATCAAAAAAGTATTAGTGCCTCTACCCTTTTCTGACGCTCATATGGATTTCTTGCTGGGCCTTTTCTGTATGAAATTATGAGTGAATAAATTGCATCTTCATTTATCTTCCAAAAACCCTTCTGTGCTGACTGCGATACTCAGCTCTCAGCGCTTTGCATAATTATATTAGTCCTCTGCTACACCACGAAATTGATTGCCCAGGAAAATGAACCTGGCTTTGCTATAAATTACACCTATGGATCAAAAGAAATGTGTTATTTTGTTTAAAATAGTACCTAATATAATTAGAGCTCTAATTCATGGCAAGCTACAAGTGTGCCTATTACAGTAACAGGGTTTAGAATTTAATCTGTCTACTGGATAAAGAATGGTCCTGTATGGTTTTCATTTGTAATCGTGGACACATTATTTCAGTAAAATAGTCTGTGACTTTTAGATATGAGAGATGGATTGTTGAATGAATAAGTATATTCATACGTTTTAGAATTAAACTTAACCATTCATCCATGGAGCGAAGTTTCAACATCAGTCCCAGTTTTTCCTGGGAAACTTTTTCCTCACATTCAAAATGGATCTTCCTTCATTGGAGGTCTGATTGCTTCTGACACACAGGATCGTTACATGACGGTTTACTCTGCAGAAATAATATCCTATTAAAGAAAAATGCATTACAGAGAAATCATCTGAAACATTAAGGATGGCTTGTATGTGGCATGAACATTAATTGACATGCATGTCAGAAGGATGAGGCGGTTTATATTTTACATTTCTCTCCTCATCTTTTCAACAAATCCCATTAATTACAATCAAAGAACCACAATGTCTCTCAAACATGTCTGACTTTCACTATGTGGCGATTTGCCCAAAGTCAATTTGTCACAACCCAAGATGTAAATATTTAAATAACAATGACAAACTATTTCCCCTCTCCTAAAAGGCTCAATCATTCCCTAAAACCTGTTTTAATAAATGCTATTCAAGACAGGATTAGAATGCCCATCTGTTGGGGATTTTTTCAGCAGCGGATTAAACCACATTTGCTTGATTACAGAAAATAAATAAAACAAACTACAGCGCCCATAACAATGAAGCAAGTGCGTGAGCAACACTAATAATAAGGAATAAGAGGATTTCCGAAGAAGTGAAGAAGTGATCACTCAAGAAAGGGACAACTCAAAAGTAGAAAAATAGTTTGTTGTCTTTGGTCCACATGGGAATTGTTTTGAAAAATTAATATACAGACTGTCACCAGACATATAATTCAACTCTTCAAATAAAAATGAGCATTTTGGCTTGGAGCACACACATTTCAAACTTAACAGTAAAGGTATTGTTGTACCAGAACTCATGTCTCATGTGACATTTAGGAAAAATCGGGATTATTATCTGTAGATTTACAACTTGATACAAATGTATAAATTTGCTGATATGACTCAATAGATTACCCTAAATCTTTAACCAGATTATGTGTTTCAATATCTAAAAATAACCCACATGAACCGTGTGAGATGCAGAGACGCATTTCCTACTTCTATTGTTCTCCTCACACAGCCTGCATCACAGTGCAGAGCACAGTGGCAGTGTGCAGGGTTAAGTAATTCCGCACCACGGAGAAAGACATTTGACTTAATTTGCAGCGTGTCTTTCAGCGGACGGAGGTGAGCCCACCTTTTGGCTGCGGGAGGAGCGAAGCGGCGCACATATCTACTGCTGGGAGACACAAAATTGACAATGCATTTATCTTTGAATAATGTAAATGTCCTGAGAATACGGCGGCAGTGGTCCCAGTGTGTCCACCGAGGGCGCAGGGCTGTCAGACACTGAGCTCTCCGGCCCCGCAGCAGCATAATGTGGCCTCCGGCTCCCCTGGAGCATCCCGCTGCTCGGCTGCGCTCTGCCTCCGGCCCACATTCCTGCCTCGGCACGCCGCACTGGCTCCCGCCCCAATTTGCACTCTGGTAGAAGAGGGAGTTAATGCAGGAAGGTCTGCCAAGAAGAATCACATCTGCTCCTTCCCTTTTAAAGGTGAGGTATAGTTAGAGCACGACATATTGAATGGACGTGTGATGGTGATGGGGTATTTTCAGAGCATCCAGTGTGCTCATTTAAGATATTAATATTTCTTTATTGAAACGCCTTAAGCATTCAACTGAATCTGAGTGATCCTACTACACATTTCCAGTGCTATAATAGCATCAATTATTTTAAGTAGTTGGCTTAACTTCAGTGGTTCCATGAATCCTGTGAGTTATGTGTTCAAGCAATGTGCAGCTTGGTGACTAAAACATGTGTTGTTTAAAATGGATGGCTCCTGGCAGGCTGACAGTGCTGTTCAGTGAGGCAAAGTGCCAGTAAATTGTTGCCTTCAGCAGTGCTGCCCTATAATTCTTCTGGGATCCAATGGTATTGTGTTTGCCAAAGACAATAATGATAAATGGGATAAAATCAAGCTGGGGATTTTTTGGGATGCAGTCCGACCACTCGGCATAACGTGAATACATTTGTGTCCCGAGGAACGAGCCATGCAATTGTTGGTGCTTGTGTCTCTTGTGCGTCTTGCCCGTCCCAGAGCAAATAACTGATTTCATATGAATCATTTTGTAAGCATTTATTAATATTGTCCCATGTCTTGTACAAGCATTCCCATTTTATTAGTTTACTATCCTTATCTCATACGTTGGATGCAACGACGCATCTTAAGCTGTACAAAGTGCTGGACTGCAACGTCTGAGGCCTAAATGTAAATGTGCAATCTGCCTGTTCAAGTGTCCTGTTGGCCCAACAACAGGAGCCGGTCCCCATCTGTTCTCTCTCAGGAGGGCCCAGACAATGCATTTCCCCCGCCAGACCTTCCCATTTGCTGGAGCAAAGGTTTCCCAGCACTTTCTAAGGTTAGAGGCAGGCTAAGCGCTTCCGCCCTGTGTTCACAGTCCTCTGATCGGAACTCGTTGGTCCTTTTTTTTGCAGGTGGAGTTGGGCTTGTTTTTTGTTGCTGAGTAATATTCAAATGTGCTGCCCTCTGCTTTTGTCGCCGTTGCTGCAGTTCCGCCGGACGCGAGCAGCGAAACAGGAGCGTGGCTGTCAGTGCAGTGTGATTTGTTGCAAGCCCGGCCTTGCCAACTGTGAGGTACTGAGGTGTGACCACAGAGATGCCTAACATCTCCAGTTGCCTCAGGGCCAGCCAGTCAATTACACAATAGTGTCTACCCTGAGAAATGGCATGTGCTCAATAATGGACCAAAGGCAAAGACAAAACACATTTCGGAACAGTTTGCGCCAATGACCAAACCAGTAATGGAATATTCTGGTTCAGATATTATCATTATGTCATATGTGGAAATGCTTAACGCGTCTGTGTTTTGTTTCTTCGAAAAATCTTATCAGAAGAGCAACATTTGGGTTACTTTGTGAACTTCAGCTGTTTATGAGGACCATGTGTGGAAAACTCAGAGGGTTCCTGTTCAAAGAAACCTGCCTCTTCTTGGTGAGGCGTTTTATCGTGTGGATGCAGATGTGCTTTCTGTTGGACCCTTGCACCTCATCCATTACCCTCTGCCTGCCAGAGAGATAGTGCAGAGTGAATCCATTCAGAAGGGCCGAAGAAGAGCCTGCTGCTCAACTGAACTTTGTGTGAACCAAGCTCTGCAGTGGGATGCATGCATCAAAAACATAAGTAATTTCTCGTCACTGCTCTGGCCTGTGTTTCATACAGATTGCAACATTCAACACGTCCGGCATCCTCGTGTATCAATCTGTCAATCTGCTATTCCTTAGAGCACTGTACCCGTCTCCAAAGATTTAAGAGGGACCAAGACTGAGCTTGGAATGTTGTGCCTATCTTAAATCAAGATTCACAGCGCAGTCTGTTTAAATATATTTACAAATATAACTACAGTAGACAGGGTGGCTGGAGTGTGGACATGATCGTATATCGTATATATTACATATTTAATCAGGATGAATAGTTATTTCATCATTGTCAATTTCTTTCTAGAAATTGTTGTGCGTTTGTGTTTTACAGAAAGAGAGACAAAGGAGGGGAATTGCATAACCTTTTGCTATGGCAATGTGCTATTGTCTTATTTATTTTCTAATACTTCATATGTCATCTTGTTGTCATAATGTGAATATCTGACATTGTCTATTGCATTTTATAATTTCTTCTGAATTAAACAGTTGGTGACAGTTCTCATACAATCACTCAGGAAACACTTACAGGCAGATTCATTACTAACTACTGAAGAGTGTTGTGTGGATTGTCCTGAAAGAGCAGAAATGAGGACGTTTTTGCTTCATAAGAAATGGCTTACATGAGAGATAGATAAAGAAAACTGAAAGGTTGACATTTGGAGTACGAAAAAAATGATAGTTTTTTTTGCCTCTAATAGTAATTGTAGTCAGACTCTGGGACTATAGACCACTTAGACCATAGGTTGTTATATGAAAAGTCTGTGGGCACAATTTAATTTCTGTCGGCAGTCCGGCTCCACAGCCACAATGGATTTATTTGATGCCCTCGCCTCTGACTCCCACCGAGCATCTGTGTGAGCTGGAAACACAGTTTCTGCACAGCCTCGTCCTATCTTCCACCCGCTGCCTCTGCCCTTGAGGTGCATCTCATCCACAGAAAATGAAGTTACATCTGAACTTCGACCAATAGTCTCGCTCGCCCTGGGGAAAGCACAGCGCAGCTCGCCTTAGTATGACCGGGCAGCACAGACTGCACACGAGTCCACCATCAATCTCCTCTCTGTTCTCCTCTAATGACTGCAAACATAACCATCTTCCCCCAGACACGCTCATTTGAAATGTGCTGTTTCTTCTTTACTTATTTCCGCTCTTTCTTATTCCAGCTGTGCTGTCTTTTACAAATGGCGACGATCACACACGTTATTACATCCTCAGAACTCTGAGGGTTGGATTAGGTCCAAAAGGCTCCCTCATGAATAATGTGTTGCTAACAACTAGCAACCCTAATGGTGTGTAGCGGAGCTGTGCGTTTGGTGGCTCTTTTGCTTGAGGTGACTGGCAGAACTCTCGTCAGGTTGGACTGACAGGAAAATCTTGTGAAGTCCAGACCTTAAACTTATTTACTCAAGTGTTGGAGGAATATGATATTGCTGGAAGCAGTTTTGAGCGTAATGTAGTGGAGTACTTTGTGAGCTTAAGTGTGAAGGCAATCAAAGCCATGTGAGCTGTAGTTTCTGCCGACAACCACCCGTTGCTACACCAAAGAACGCTGGCAAGAAAAGTCATACAACGTGTTATTGTTTTCTTGATACGGGTACAAGGCAATGGAGGCTGGAAGCATTGAACTGGTTTAGCTACTCGGTGGAGACCAAAAACACAGCTAAAAGGAGAAGACCACCTTACTTCAAAATACATTTTAATATGGCTCCGTCTGTGTTGTTTGCCAACAAATTGTCACGGCGTGGACAGCCCTGGTAAAAAAAAAAATCTGGTCGGCTGGTTAGATTTAATTAACACGACTCTTCCGCGGCAACATTTCTCACTCATGCACTCTGTACTTAATTAATTCAATTCAGACAAAGAAACAGACCAGCAGAGAGCCAAAGGCAGAATCCTTCAGTGACTCCTCCTTCTCCCAGTGTCTCTCTGTCTGCATTGGTTGTTTCCATCTGCTGGTCACGTGGTGTGGGAGATGCACCTAGGCGATAGTCTGCCCACCCGGATCGTTTTTTTCCTAATTACAATTTAATG
Organism: Apeltes quadracus; assembly: GCA_021346845.1. Lineage (NCBI taxonomy): Eukaryota > Metazoa > Chordata > Actinopteri > Perciformes > Gasterosteidae > Apeltes > Apeltes quadracus. Next base: position 9,585,204 of record CM037932.1, on the reverse strand, counting down.
ATCGCAGTTCTCTTTACTATCGTGTCTTGCAGCTTATAAATGAAACGTTGCAGTTGGTGGCATTACTCACACAGCGCCGCATATATACTACCGCAAACGTTTCTTTAAGCTTGCCCCAACAAATAGTGAAGCAAGTACAATAAAGTCTCAATCAGTGCCTTTGAAAAACACAACTGAGGCGTTTCATGGATTTTTCAAAGTCAAGGGATATTTATTTTTAAGTGATTCATTGTAACTAATAATAAATAATTCTGCGCAGGTGTGGCCCCGCCCAACCTTTTTCCCAGCATATATATATATATTAGCTCAGAGTGATCTTGCCGGGGATTAAAATAAGGTTCTAAATAGTTTTACATCGAAATAGGTGACACAAAACTCAAAATTAAGGTAAAATAGCTTTTACTGTTACTTTGTTTTAGGTTGTTTGTAAAAGATTTTCATTGATTATTGTTGGTGATGAGTATTTGAGTGTGTGAGACAGTTGAAAGTTACATTTGTATCCTTGGCCCATTAAGTGTGTGGACCTGCTTATCTTTGTTTGTAACATGCTTTCAATGTATAGTATATAATATATCCAACTATTCGTCGTCGACCAACACTTTCTCTCTCACAATCCTACTGTGTTCTTGAATTCATCGGTACAAGACAAGATGGCGAATTCTAACATGGAGGAACCTCGTGAGGTGAATTGCAGGTACGGGTCATTAGAGATGAGTAAGGCCAATCTAATGAGTTTAAGTCCCCACTTTTGTCCAATATTGGGCTATTACCTTATGCACAATAAGCTTTTTAATGATCTTGCCTTACAGCCTTTAATACAAATTAGCTAAACTTACTCTGACCTCAATATCTCTGTACTCTCACTTTAATTATCATCAGCAGACATGCATGGCTGTCCATGTTGAAACAGCTGCTAATATTAGCTGGTTCCAAGCACCTTTGTGTGCCTAGGACATGGACATGCATTTCCAACTTTTCTGACAAGCTATGCATGGTTTTATTATTAAGATTTGATGATATCAGAGTTTTTGAAGCGCAGTCTTCACAAGTTTAGACCAGCGGCTCTGTTTCTGTTGAAGAGTTTGCTCCTGGAATACATTTAATCGCCAGTGTGCATGCTTTTACCTTCTCCGTAGACTAAATGCAGCTTTCTCTAAACAAATCACAGTTGATACTTTAAGTAGGTCTTAATGAGAGCTGGTAAATGTGTTTTCAGTGTGGGATTTTGTCTATTGTTTCTGGGTCGATGGAAACAACTTTAAGTCATGACCAACAATGTCCGGTCTGCCGTGGCCTTGATGGTCTCTGGACAATCGAGAGGCAACAAATAGCAGGCAGTTATTTAAAGCCGGGGGAAGTAATCCTTTGCAGGGCATGTTGGCATTTTCCCCTTTACAGAAGCCTGTGAGTGATGTTACAACCCTTCATGGAAACCAGCGCTGCGTGCAACAATACTTTAGACAGTGGAACAAAGGAGGTGAAACCAAAAGATTCTCTCTGAGTTCCTTGGTTGTGTCTGCTCTCCTTGTTGTGCATGGTGGCATTAGAGAGGACCACAGCAGCCAAAACCCTGTTTACATCATTTCATTTACTTTCAGGAGGGGTGAAGGGTAAAGTCACCGGAAATACGAAAGACGGTTATCCAACTCCCGTTGTTTTTAAGGGGCGCCTGTATTTATTCACATTTCTCTTTAACTCTGAACGCGGGGGGAAATTATAATTAATCTGTTAATGACAGTCGGGGCTGTCATAAGCTTGGGGAGTATATAATAAATTGCTGTAATAAAAATTAAGATTGCATGCATCATTGAGGCCTTCAGAGGGTTTGTTTAATGTAGTTACAAAAACGGTAGCAGCTGATGTGGCGTCCACTGCTCCACCAGGAGAACGCTAATATCTGAGTGACACTTAACCTGCTGCAGCTCAACCACAGCCGAGGGATGTGAAAGGAAAACCTAATGAGTTTTTCCTACGTTTCATTTTGAGAACCACTGAACTGGATGGCCTGGTTTGTTTCTGAAAGGCAAACACTTGCATCGTTCAAGGGAAATTAATTAGACCCCCTGCATATCCACCCAATTCAAAATGCTCGGAAAGCAATTTATTATCGCTTGCTGCCCAAGCCAATCAATGATTGGTCATTGTTTCTGAGGCTCAAACTTTAGACAAATCCCCACATGCTCTGAAAAGTCACACGAGGGTTGAAGGTCGGCTTGTTCACTTGTCCCTCCGCCCCTTAACTGGGGCATGAAAGATGCCGCGTCGCCTGTAACATGCTCTGCAAGGGACACGCCGTGCAGCCGCAGAGGACTTCCTGTCTTTGATGCGGGACAGAGCTTCTTCTGTGGTGCAGGGCCCCAGAGGAAAAGAAAAATCATCTTTAGCATGGGAATTATCAATTACTCGATAAATTACTACCTTTTTCGCACCGCCTGACAAGTACGGCCCCTTCACCAACTATCATTTCTGCTCTATAGTTCAACGGCGATCTGCTGACATAACAAACAGAGGCTGGCTAACAGGTTTCCTGTCTAGTCAGGGTGGCTGTGTCACCTCTTCTGGGCGCTTTCAACCAGAAACATTTGACAAGGAGGAGGCTTGGAGCCTTATCTTTGCTTGAGTTGTTTGGGACACAAGGGGCCCCGTTCGAGGCCTCGCCTGCGGGCACGCTGGTATATTGCACTTGTATCCTGACACCAGTTGACACAGCATAGTTGCCCCGGTCACCTAACAAAAACATTGCTCTCTCTCCCAATGAAGCCACTGAACAATACCACGTTTTCTGTTGTCAAAAATCCCAATTGTCTCATTGTCTCATTGATTTTGTGGTGAACTTTATTGCAGAAACATTCCTGTGCCTTAAAATATTTGACGAGAAACAGAGAAACCATCAAACCTAAAACTTTGAAATGCAAGTGTTTGTTTAAAAGTATGTTTCATTTGAGCCCTGGGCTTGTAAGTAGAAGTCTCTGTGAAACATAAAACTTGTGAGCTGACTCTAATAGGGCCTCAGTGGAAGGTAAACGGCAGCAGCAGCTCCTCTACTGTGATTCATTCCAGTTGTTTTGCTGGTTTGTTACCTTCCCCTCAAAGCGCAGATCGCTCCCCGTGGCCGCCACAACAATTATCACCCGCTTGTCTCTGATGAGCTCATCTGGTGACACTGCGTTGAAGTCGGAGCCTCTCTTCTCATCCCACTCTTCTTTTTAGTTGTTGTTTTTGTCTGTATTGGTTGTATGAAAAGCTGTTATGGATCCCCAACCGGCCGTGAAAGAAATTAAAGCAGCAATGTGCTTAATTTTCCAAATTAAGTGAAATTGAATCATTCTTGCCTAAATCTCATCAGTGATTACTGGCTGGGATTGAAATAGGCCAAAAAGTTGTGTACATGCAGGTCAATTGCTTTTCATGGTAAATGAAAAAAGGTTTGTTTTTCTGAACAGTATGAGGTAAAACAAGCAACGTTAACCACCATTACACAGACGAAAATTATAATGGGGAAAGGAAATAATACAGATTGAGATCTTAATGTGAGCACATTCAATTCATTTGTTGCGTCACTTATAAGTAGCGGAAATCTTCTTAAAATAAATGTCTATATGTTTTGATTGAAATTATCATTACATCCTGTCAGCAATCAATATTTTCAGTTCTCTGACAAAATGAGAAGAATAAAATGTAGTCTCTCAGTCTTTCCTGCCGTCCTGCCTGTGTGCACATTCTGCCCCTCCACTTGCTAATCATACAAGCCTTCCACAAGCTGCTAGTTCAACAGCTGGGAGTAAAAACAACGTCCGCATTCATCGTTTACATTCCTTATGTTTACATTCATAATGACGGTTTTGGTGGTCAGTGTTGCAGACTGGGCAAAGTTCTTGGCTTTAGGGACTGTTGGATCTGGTGCTGTTAGCTGATCACATTAAAAAAGAGTTGGGCACTCGGCTGGATTTTAAGAAGCTAGCTTAGCGTCTTACTTTAAAAGTTTGCATGAGAATCGAATAGGCCCTGTATACACTTGCACTATAAGACGGAAGGAGCTGGAACTACCCCAATTCACCCAAACCCTTTCATACATTTAGGGAAAATATAATCATTCTTTTTAATTACTGCACCTAGGCACTCTATTAAAATTCTAATTTTCCTCATCCACCTCGATTGATCTGTTCACAGTGGGAGGTGGTAAAATGCACTGTATAATATTCATGCTGGTGCGCCTTGGTTGTGCTGCGTGTCAGAAGCCATCTTGCAGCGAATCCCTCACCCACCTTGAAGCGCAGCCTGTGGAACTGATGAGGTGAAGAGCATTGCTCTGCAGCTCCGTGCTAGTAATCACGGGACTGAAGAAACACATACATCATCTGCCACACAGGTTGGCATGGCGAGTGAAAAGCCTTCACATCGCGTAAGATGTTGGACAAATGATGGCCATACGTGTGTTTGTCTCCTCGCAGATGGCTGTGCATCTTCAGTCAGGGAAAAAAAGCTGAGTCTGGCACTTATCCCCCTCCCCCAATCCACTCCTCTCGCTCCCTCTTCCTCTCTCCCTCTAGCAGGCTTTTTTTTTCTCCCCCTCTCCTCCGCAGAAGGTTCCATATTGGCAACACGGTTAGTGCCCTCCGCGGAAATAACGGTGGGAAAGATGACATAAATTATTTGCCGATTGTTTGACACATGCAGGGCATTGTCCTTGCTATAATCATCAGCACTCTGTCACCTGAAGGTGTGAACGGTGCCACGGCTGCTTTGTGTCTCTGTGCTAAACCTCCGTGCAGGGCTGCCGTAAAAAAGCATACGACGCCCCCATCATCCGAGCAGCAGGGAGGAATGCATCTCAATCATGCGTCTGAATTTTATGGCTTTTATTTATCTGTGAAGAAAACACAATACAACACAAAGACAATTAAGTCATTTGACAAAAATGGGGACTGCACAGACACCATTTTGGTTGGCGGGCACACGTTGTTCTCATCACCGGTTAAACGTATTAAGGAACCCGTCTTTTACTGTTGTTAAAGCAGTAGTTAATATTTAATATCATGAACTCAAGAGTAAAGGCCGGGACAGATAACCAGCTGAGATGTTAAATAACGCACAGTCTTCTTCCCCTGTGCAGTGCTTCAAGTTATAAAATGGCCACAACTGGTCTTTTCCAAACCATCAGTCCTTTTAAGCCCACGTTTCATAAAGGTGTTTTTGTCTGTCTTTTGCAAAAACCTGTTAGAAAAAACGTACTCGACACGGGTGTAGAATCATTTAACAGGAAATGTATTAAACACTTGCAAGTAGGACGCAGAATTCATGCATCAGGGCTACTTAAAGCTGTTCTCCTCCGGCTCTGAATGATATAATGGAAGATAACACAAGAACTCAAGAGCTCTGCTTCAACCTTAAATATAGGTCAACATGTTGTTCACCTCAGGACAAACATTGTTACCCCATCCGGAGATTTACATGCACATTCCTTCCCAAGACCTTTGCCATTTTCAATGAAAGTTAAAGTTTGCCTGTAAACTACTGAATATATTTATAACGATTAAAGATTTCTATTTGTTTTAGATCACGTAGATGAAATACAGCCTTAAAGCCACATAGTTTCACTTGGTTCAACTGGTTTTCTCCAGCCTTTCTATGATGTGTAAACACAGTTAAGTAAATATAAATGAAACATGCTCAGTCTATTCACGGACCAATAGAGGGGCTCCAGAAGGTTTTAAATACTCACACACTGTATGCAATGATCAACTGACTGTGTGAAGGAATGCCACAGCTGGTTGGCGCTGCGTAAGATTTTTCATATTTGAATTTTGCCAGCATGTTTTGTACATCATCAGGAAAAAGTGAAAAACCCAACCGACTCTGTTAAATCTCTGCGGGGCCTTCTCAGCACTTTGCATTAGTAATGAATGGCATCACACACATCATCAGAGTTTTCCCGTCTTCTTTCCCCAGGCAAGTGGAATTAGATTCCACGTGCTGTTCCAGTAACAATGGCGGTCGCATGCATGGGAGACGGAGAGTAAGAGACCCTGAGAGGAAACATCGTCGGTTTGTGTGCAGAAGTGTTTTGGTTTATTTTCAAACAGCTTGCCAACGTCAGAGGAAACACAATTTAGTTACCCGGCGTAAAGGCTATTGTTATTAAATTGTGGCTGGTGATGCATTGCAGTTCGTATGGGAGCGTCCACAGGAAAGAAAATCTCCGAGTGGCTTGTTTTCAAAAGGGCTCCGACACGTTTGCGTGCACAGTGCACATTATAGTGCATAGATACAAGGCATAGTGCTGGATCAATACGTGATTTAGCTAGATGAACAATGATGGGCAGCTCAGGGCAGGAAAATACAACGAGAGGCGAAAAGCGGTCCCTCCTCATGAAAAATGCTCGTTATCAATGGGGGAGGTGTTTTGTCTAGATGTAATGAGATACTGTCATGCTGTGGTACAGTGCAGAACAAGCAGAGCCACCCCTATGCAGCCTGTACCATTCCATAATGTCCTTGCCCTTGATCAGTTTCCCCCTGCCTTCAATTGCACTGGAACCCATTATAAATTAATCACCTCGCCTTGCAATTTGCATAAAACACACACAGCCCCATCTCCATTCACCTCTATGTATGAGCTGGATTAGGAGAAACTGCATTAAATGGCACATTAAAGGAGAGGAAGCGGTTGTGTAGCAAAAAAGGCTGGAATCGGGCGACAACGGCAGCAGAGCAAAGCCTGTGAGCAGCATAATTAATGTGCGCCGTGCAGCCTTACATGGGGAACAGCTCAGCATGCGTGTGGCAACAAAAAGAGAGGAATTTCTCCCAGGAGTCCACCGGTTCCCTCTTGTTTCCTGTGATTTGGTCTGCATAATGCATTATGATTTAGCTACCGTGGGTTTTTATGTTTTGGTAAAACCTCTGCACACAGAGTTAGAGTTATATCTGCACATTAGAGTTATGTTGGGATTTTGAAAAAGGATTTACTTGTCTTATCTTGTGTGTTTATTTTGGCCGCACAAGCCAGTGAGATGTGTACACGCTCACTTAAATTACAACAGTTTTGCACTGCGATGAGGTAATCAGCTATTTGAAAATGCCTAGCCATTACTCAGACTACAAGGAGCCAGTCAAGACAATAAACTTAACTGAAGGACTGAAGATTGATCACAGAGTTTTTATTTAGACAAACAATACTTGGAGAAAAAGGCAATTCATCTGATCTGTCCTGGTGTATTTTCCCTATGAATCAGCAAAAACATCCCTGGCTTTGATTAGAAAAAAAGGGCATAAATCATGTAATTAAGTTGTCAACAACAACATCTGAGATTTGCACACACACTTTTCTTTTCCCCAAAAAAACTTTAATCTTTAAATGCTCTGCTTCGAAGTTCCTAATTATTCGAGCTTTACGCTACTTTACACTCGCTGCCTGAATCCTAAGCAGAAAATAATCTTTGCATCCAAAACAAATGCTCTTTTTCGCTCAGAGATGTTGAAGACAATTGTTTTTGTATCCGCATAATATTTCATTCAAGATGAAATTCCTTTATCAAAGTATTAATGTGTGGAGAAAAGAGGAACGTGCATGCAGTGTAATTATGAAACGATCCGGCTGTGTAATGGACTTCGGGCATGTAAAGCTGCCCGGCCAATCTAGTTTGGCAGAGAGGAGCCAATATTAACCACACGACAGTAGCTATTCTCCCGGTGCTTTCCTAAATGTCACAGTTTGCATTTGTCAGATCGCAATGTATCACTTGGAGGGGGGTGATGGGAAACCCTCCAAGAGTAACCTTGAATGGCAGCCAATCGGCACGGGACCAATGGCCTCCCATTTCCTCCGCTCCGCTGCACTGCACTGGTGCTGCACTCCGTAGTATATTTAAACACATGCCGACACCCAAGAGGAGGAGAAATAGCACCTGACCCCTTGAAACCAATACCCTCACAAGCAAAGGAGAGGGGAAATTGTTTAATGAAGATGGATCGCGGTGATGTCTTTACATTTCATTTCTTAACAGCGGGCGTACGGCTTTATTACAGCCAGTGCTCACCTTTGTGCTCCCCCTCTCAGACGAGGCACACAGGAGAGTCTGTGTTCTCACTGGTTTGGGTTTGGAGGTTTTTTAGGGGTGTGTGTGTGTGTGTGTGTGTGTGGTGTCTGTTAGCTTCTTGAATGTTTAAAACCTCCCTGCGTTGTAGAACTTGCTTAGCTGGCTGGTCGACGGGGAAATGTTGACAATTCAGCCCATTCCATCTGGACACATTCTTCCCGGTCTAGCTGCTCTGTGAGGTCTCCTGTGAAATGATGTCCTCTATCAGCAGCCAATGTCACAAGCCCTACACCATTACTGCAGAAGAGGATCCCCACAGACTGTGTGTGGAGAGGAAAGGGATTCAACACATCTCTGCTGCTTATTTCACTCTTTCCTTCCCCCAAATGCTGGACGTGAAATGATTCCAAGACGTAAACGGGAGCTATCTGCATTTTATCACGAGAAAACAGAGAGCTAGGAGAACTAGTAAATCACTGTTTTGGACAATGTGCTTGTTTTAATTAAAGTGGAAGTTTTCACGACAGCATTAGAAATTAAAATTGTTTACGGAACTGCCCTTTAATTCCTTTTACACGAAACTGTTAATCGGCAAATATTGAATGTACTATTATCTTGTTTACTGAAACCAGTGTGAGTATAACTTTCAGGCTGTAGAATAACATCTAAATTGCAAATCAATAATTTAATCTCACCCTCAACAGAATGGTAGTAGATGGGAGGAGAGAGAATATTGTTTTTACTTCATGCTTCAGCAATAATCACAGCCTCAATTCATTTTTGATGAAAACCACATTTCGATTCTTTTGATCAGTGAACTAAAGTTATTTTACTGATAAAAGAAATTGCACATATTTTGACCACTAACAATGACAGAAGTTGGCGGGTTATTGAGCACCACGGTCTATGGAGCAACACCGAACGGCAAATGATTGACAAAACATGTGAAAGCACACAACAGCGTCACCACTCTGTCTGTCTGCATGTAACTGTACGCCATGTAGCCTGTACTGACGGCAGTATTGGTCGTGAATACGCTTTGCACAGAGTAAGTGAGGCGAGGCGGTGGATGGGTCAAGACAAACCGCACAAGAACTTCCAGCTGGAGACCGATGTCAGCGTAACGTCTTATCTGTGCTTATCTGGCTTTGTTTGCATTTCACTTAGTAAAAGTAAAATCTGTGTTTGTGTTAAGACCAAAAAAATAATCCCAACCTCGCTCATTTCAACCACATGCCAACCACCGTGGAAAAACCATAAACCATGTTACACATTTGTATTTCGTCGGGTCTCTAGACTACGCTATCCCAGCATGCCATGTTCTGGTTATTCCGTCAGCGTGGCAAACTCTTACCTCACGTGATCAGCTCGTTTGCATACAGAGCAATGGATGTCTGAACTGAAGCAGAACTCTGCACTTCTGAACCCCGGAGCAAAGGCCGAGGGTTCAGATAGACAACGCGGCCCTCGGGCAGAAAACCTGAAGCCTTCCTACCTTCAACCGCCAACACTGAGAACCGCAGCAGCAGCTCAAACTGAGCCACGCTCTGCTTACGGCACAAAAACATTCTCAGGCTTTGAGGCGGCCCTTCAACAAATTGAATTTCACCACGGTGCCTTTTAAATGAGAGGTAATGTAAGTTTCAAGTCATCTTCAACGCTTTGTCTACTCGTCAACCAAATTTGTCTGTTATAAAAATGATGTATGAGCCTTTCAGTACGCGGCGCGCTGGTCTTCATTAGGTGGTTACCATGGAATGGGGATTGTATCATCACATCGGTAAGTGTACCACAACATGCTGTATACATTTATGAATTTCAATATTTACAGGAGCAAAGGATACTCAGAGGAATAATTAATGCCGGACTAAATTGGGTTTGAAACGGCCGTGGTTTACCGTGTCATTGACGCACGCTGTCAGCCAGTTGCGGAGGCTGAGAGGCTGGGAGGGTCAGTGTGTGTAATGTCCATGCGATGACTTATGCAGCTTTACGACTTCCATTTGCTCGAACGCGGGCGGCTTCCCCACTGGTCCCCGCTAACGACGTCTCTCTAATGTTGCCTGCTGCAGCAGGGGAGGCTAATGTAAATGGAGATAAGGAAGCCACTTTGGTAAGAATTAAAACCTGATGGTTGATAATAATTCAATACGGCTCAACAGAATTGCTTCGTATCAAGTTCAACAGGATTATGAATTAGTAATAAATAAAACACACACGTAGTTTATAATTACAATACTGGATGTAGCGGCTGCAGCACAGGTTCAAACAAATAATCACCAATGAACTTAATCCTTGGAAAAGGTTATGTTATGCTCCTCCATTTTTAATTTATTGAATGTATTTCTGAATTCAAAGTATCTCTGTTGTGACTAAAGCTGTCCGTTTCACCACAAAAGCCACAAAAGTTGCCACAAAAGCCAGTGACTAGATTACCTCTGTCTTCACAGGGACAGAGACCCTACAGGGACAGAGACCCCACAGAGACCCTACAGTAGCACCTCTCACGGTAACAACGCCCCCTCTTCCCCTCCCTGCCGTCAGCAGCGTGCTTTGTCTTTGCGTGGATTTGCTCTTTTACGGGGAGCTCTGCGGTGAAGGTAATGGGTTAATCGTCACGGAGGCTCTTCTTTAGGTGAACGAGAGGAGTCATTAGAGTCCCACCCCACGGTGTCACGAGGCTGTAGGCTCTGGCCGCGTTGTGCTTCGGAAGCACAATAATTGCAGGAAGCGGGCGACCCGGCTAAATCATGCCCGTCTGGGGGAGTGAGGGCAGCAGACAGGAGGTGGACTATTCGGCCAGCGATGCCTATAAGTGCACTTCCTCCGCCGTGCCCCCCCCTACCCCCACTGTGATCCGGCTGTCCCTTATATCAAAGATGTTCTGTTTGTGTTTGGAAATCAATTGATATTGCGCATGATGAATGACCTGTTGGCGGACATGCCCTCTCTTTGGAGTGCAGTCAGAGGTGGCTCGGTTTAATGGATAGCTTGTCTGCAGGGAAACTAAATGTGTGACTATACAAGAGGATGAACATGTGATGTTTGCAACTAGTGGAGGGCGGTGTTTGCATAAATCCATGTCATGATTCATGCTACAGTGAACATGGATATGATGAGTGGCGAGACGCTTCTTCTTCAACTCAAACTACCCTCAGATGGAATTGAATTCACTTCACGTCTTGCCTAAAATATGCAGCTATTGAATTTAAAAAGCCAAAGACGAATAAGTTTTGCACACAATGTGAGTTGTGTTGCTCATTTTCCACACATTTGAAAAGCTGTCATGAACATGACGCTTCACAAGTATTGCCTGTTTAGACCCTTCAGTTTAAGGCATATAATAGGTGGATTATTAGGCGCTGGAGTGCTTTTTAATGGACCAGCTAGTGCTTCTGCCTTCAGATAGTCTGCGAAGTATAAGACAGATAGGTGGTCTAGATTAGATAAAGCTGTGTGTGTGTGTGTGTGTGTGTGTGTGTGTGTGTGTGTGTGTGTGTGTGTGTGTGTGTGTGTGCGCGCGTCTTCCCGCTCTTATACAAATAGGGAGAGCCTAGCAATAGCCATCGTCTGAACGTGCACTTTCATCCTGGTGCTTTTTTTGCCTCCAGCGATGGGAGTGGATGACCTTTTACTGTCAACTTCGAACATGACAAATTACGGAGGCTGGATGACCGTGTTTTTTAGGAATGCAAGAGTTCACAGCCTGGTCAGGCCGCTAGAAGGGCAGTGGACCCCTACAATGGAGACAGATGTATTAATTGATAGATAATAGTCATAGATATATTGGCTGGTGGACTCTGTATTTTGAGGACAGAAATGAAATGCTACCCCCCCCCGGAGAAGGGCAGACCTGCGTAGAAACTAGATCAAGTACCTAACAGCAGAGCAGAAGACTCCTGTGATGAGCCCCCACGCTGCTGCCAGAGGCTTCGTTGGAATATAAAGACGGCTATAGAGACGTAGGTACGAGCATTTCTTCTGTTCTGCGTGTGTTTTCCTTCACGGCGTCGTGTTGAGAGCTCAGAGTGTGCCGAAGACATGTTTGGCTAGCGATGCAGAGGTGGCTCTCGCGGTCTGGCTCGGTTGCGTGACGTCAATGTCCTGTTTAATTTGAGATGAGCTGGGCCAAATGCAGGAGGAGCTTTGCGTTCTGACCTCATCGGTCCATTCAGCCCGCTCACTTGCAACCACATCAGTCACCGACCTGTCGGTTTGCCCAAACAGCTAGTATGTATTTATTGTACTGATTTTCACTGACTTTCCAAAAGCTGTTCTCTTAAGATGAACATATAATTCCCAGGACCTCCTGTCAATGGCTGCAGTGAGGCCAGGGATACGTTTAGTGGTAACCACCCTGACAACCGCTGGATCCGGGTCTGTAAGGCACAGCGAGGGCTCTTCCTCTCCCCATCCGATGTGCAGCCACGTGGAAATCATTACATGTTTACTTGCAGTGTTCATTCTGCGTCACACAGATTGGATCATTACATATCGCTCATTTGCTCAACGACACCACTGTGTTATGCAAATGCTCATTGTAATGGATTTAGTCCCATGGACCAAATATTACTGCTGTAGTTATCACATGTCGCAGTGTGGCCAACAGTCAGTGAGCTGAGAAGATGAAACCGAAATTGCCCAACCTCCCATCCACATTTACGGAAGTGAGCATTCTGTGTGGCAAACGGGATTGTTTCATCCCCGGGGCTTTAAATTGCTCATAAACAATCACATAGCCTTCTCTGCACACAGACATTCATGTTGGCCAAGGTATTAACACTGGTCCTCTTGGACTTCAGTTTATTCAGAAAAATGAATTCCCCTCGGTACAAACAAGGTGTTTGCTGTGATAACCAGAAATGCACATTTTGTTCCTCTAATTTCTCAATAAACAGTGTGGGAATAAACACAGCAAAGTTATAAATGTTGCCATGTAGTGGAGGCTGAAGGCCCAAAGCACATCTGTTTGCTATCTTCACCATTGAACTGGAAAGACATGTTCCTGGGTGCTTGTAGGACGGAGAAACAAATGTTTGACTAATAAAATCTCTCATGCAAACTGAGGGGCTGAGCCGCACTGATGCAACACCTCCGAAGGCTACCCAGATTCATGGCTGGTCCTCCAATAAAATAAACTGCCAATAAAACATCAGGCCGGCACTCCCCTGACAGCGCTTTAACATCATTACACTTTCAACAGGCTTTCATTGAAAACTTGAATATACATTGGACTTTAACCTATTACTTGTAGTCAACCAAATGGGTCCAGACGAGGTTTTATGGCCGTCCACTTAATATCGCATATCTCAATACTCCGTGTGAAGTGCCGCGAGCTCGGTGAGGGCAAGCATCTTGTGGGGAGTTCTGGGGCTGATTTTCGCTCACCATTGCTTACATAGACTCCACTTCCACCTAATCACTCTGCCTTGACATCTGTGGGCAGAGAGCATATGGAGCGTGTACGTTTTCCATCGTCGGAGGAATTCACAGGGACATAACCATCGCAGAGGGAATTATATTACTGGAATAAGTCAATAATAACATTACGTAATAGGAGGAAAAGTAGCCCGTTAAACAAAAAAAAATCAACATTGAATTGTAAGAATAAATAACAAAAATAGCAAACTGTATCTCTGTTGGCGTTATGGTTGGTTTTCATATGGAATCACTTTGTTCTTTTGAGTTAAAAGAAAAAGCTTTAATACAATTTCCTCTGTAAAAAATGAATGGAGAAATAATTTGTAGCTAATCTGCAGTAGTTTTATTAAATGACTGCTAAGGAATCTATCTGATTTTTTATATGCCACTGGTTCAAAAATGACCTTTGAACTAGGACCACTTCACCACAGCAGCAGATCACCTTCTGAGAGGTTAATCATTTTGAACTTTGCTGCTGCTACAGTATCTCACCTGGTGTGTGTACAAAGGATTTTCAAGAGGATTACAGGTCCTTAATTGGGGATTAGCTTAATCCTCATGTTGTCTGTCCCAAATTCTGTTGAAGCCCATTAGACGGTCAACAGTAGCTGATGGCCGCTGGGTTAAGAGGGTGGTGTGACTGTCTTTGTCCCAATTGGACGGAAGCAGCTTGTAAGCATCACAACAGAGTGTCAAACTAAAGGCTTGTTCTCCGGAGATTGAAGGAAAAAGTCTTTCTCCCTCTTTTTTGAAATTCAAGGTTGGATTTTGCCGGATAAAGTCTGTAATTACAAGCTGATGACATGATTGCTCTTTCTATCAGTGTGTGGTCCAGCGTGTGTGTGTGTGTGTCCCTGACAGAAGCAGACGATGCCATACTCCCCCTATAGGGCTCCACCGGTACTTCACTAATTCAGTGAGAAGTGGAAACTACCCTCCACTTTAATAAAGCAATTCAACGAGAAAAAAAATAGTTAATACGTTTTTTTCCTCAGAATTTCTGCCTTATGGGATCAATAAAGGCTTTTCTTGCCTCTTTATTTATTTCCTGGCAAAGCAATGTACGTCTGTTTTAGCAACAGGAAACAAAACATTGTGAACATCCAGGAAATGGTTGATGGTTTGTGGTGTTGTTGAACTGTATTTCATTATACTAAGAGGTGCTTATAATATATTTCCACCTCATTCATATTAGAAACACCTCTCAATATAAGGACCCCTTCAAACAGTCATAGAGTTGAATCAAGACTTAACATGTTACACTGTTGCAGGATCAATTACAAGACTGTGGCGGCAAACATATTATATAAATTTAATTTAAACCTTTTCTGCACCGAGGCAACATTTCATGGTCATTCTATAAAACCTAAAATTTGGCAATTCAGTCCACCTTTAGATGACCACGGAATCCACAATGTCACCCAGTGGAGCGTAGACAGTCAGCCTTCACATGAAGAACCTCTGAAACACCATCACCTCCGGCTCGCCCTCGATGACAAACCCAGAGGCCACTTTCCTTGCAGCCAGATTTCAGCCTGTACTATTTGTCCGAGTGTAAGTGTGTGTTTACCCCCAGACCAGAGGTGTAACTAAAGGCCAGCACACTCTCACCACACTCTCTCTCTCCCTCTCTCTCTCTCTCTCTCTCTCTCTCGTGTTCTTTATTGTTTCCTCCTCGAGGAACACAACTAACTCAATTTGTTTGCGACTTACGTTTTGAGGCACCTCGCTTGTCAACTGATATTCATGGTATTTGGGGCGAGGAGCTTTCACAGTGAGCCGGAGCAGAGAAGCAGGGAGGCTGACAGCGCTAATGGCTATAAAGATAAGTGGAAGAATGTTGACGCTCTGGAAAGCCACAGGCAATGGAAGAGGATGAAAGAGAGGGTTCACCACTTAGATCGCTCCCTCACAATGGGGGGGTGGGGGGAACTAGTATTTATCAACACTCACAAAATGATTCCCTTTAAATGCCGTCTTGCAACAGTGTATAAATACAGCTGACTCGATGCTATTAGATCATATTGTATCTGCAGATGTATTTGGCCGCTTGCCGGATGCGTGAATGTTGTTTTCCATCAAGGCTGCGATTTTTGCCCGTTAAGATTGTCGCATTCTGTCCCGCTCGCCTCCTCCTCTGTCTTCATCTGTCTTTTTCTGCCCCATCCCTTCCTCCCTCTCTCTCCCTCCCTCTCTCTCTCTCTCTCTCTCTCTCTCTCTTTCTCTCTCTCTCTCTCTTTCTCCCTCCATCTGCCTCTCTCTGTGGCGCGGCCAAAGTAAACACCACGTTCAGCACTCAATCACAGGATCTCTCAGAGGAAGAGGGGCCAGTGCCCTGGCACGGCGCTGGTGGTCAGACCTGGGGAGTGGGAGAGGAAGTAGGCCGCTGCCTCAGAAACGTTCCCGCACCAACGGGGAATTCACATCTATTACAGCATGTGCTCGCGCACTCAAGTGCTCCTACTTGACATAAATATTTGCATGACACGGGCTAACACGGGAGATCCTATCGTAAGTCATAGAAACTCATCGCGGCCTCCATTACGAGCAGCACTCCCACTGACCAACGAGACAGACAGTGGCAGAGCAGAGAATGATGGCTGACTCCTGCACCGGCGGCAGCAGCTACAGTTACAGACACATGGGATCATTCTGTCATCAGGTTTTTAAACAAAATGTCATCCCAGCTATTACATTGTCATTTTTAGCTGCTCTGTCACAGCCCCGCAAAAAGAGACCGGTGACGGATCGTTCTGCTGCTGAACGCCTCTCGGCGGTTGTCTGCGCTCACGCTTTTTTCCCACGTACTTCAACCTCTGCCTGACTGCAGCACACATCACTCTCAATTGTGCTTTGTGTAGCAGCACGAGGAAGAGCCTCCGTGTTATTTTTGGTGCACGAAAGTGTCCGCGAGGTGTTTTTTTGTGTGTTTACGCCGAGGGCCTTGTTCATTTACACCGTTGTCCGTCAACACTTAGTGTAGTCGAGAGGAAGCCTTGACTTTCACGTAGCACTGGGGCTGGTGTGCGTCCATGTGATCGTAGTATAAGGAGAATATAATCGGGACAACCACTGGGTTGTTCAGGCTCAGCCCGCTGCTCTGATTCAAAGTGTGTGTTACAGATAGCTTTGGCTGGGAACCAGCACAGTTTGCCAAGCGGGTTATCCCGGTGTGCTCTTAAACATAAATCTACAGCTAAATAGTAACTCCTTGACGTTGGTCTAAGTAGAAAAAAAAACCCACTTATAGGATGTTGGATTAGTGTCGGGTTAACCGTAAGCCCCCGAATAGACGAGAACAGGTTGAAAATGGTTCTAACTTGCAGGTAAATATGAAATGCGTCCCAGTTTCTTTACTGTTTCTGCCACAAGTAGTGAAGGATTGTTTTACTGTCAAGATTCACATCTAAAGCTGTAGGTACTTTATCTTCAATAGAGTATTAAAGCATTTATAACCCCCTTACAATAATGAATGTCAATTTGGTCAGTGCAGAGGACCGCCTTAAAATGATTATTTGCATGAATTCATGCTGCGACTGTAGAGAATGATCACTGTCATCTCGAGCCAATGGAGCTGATTTATGAAATATGACGATACTGAGACAGTCATGATTATTGATTGGTATTGTTAGCAACTTTAAAAGCGCTATATGTCTTCATCTTCAGCAGTGACACACGTGTAACAAATAAGTTTACCGCACCGCGTGAACACCGAAGGCAACAATTTAGGTTTTTTGATACACATCGAAGGGTCGCTCCATTATGTTGCGTCATTACGGTGAGATTCTTGCAGGAATTAAAAAATATAAATGAATACAAAACGTTTTCTTGACAAGCACATCCATGAACAAAAAAACAGGATTGAAAAGTTTGTCATTAAAAGTACAAATGAGCTCTTTGTTGGACAGGTGTGCACTGATCGCACTGTAATAGATACAACTTTCAACGCGCTGCTTGAGAAGAAAGACTACATATGGTTTCGGGGCCCGTGCATCCTACTCAAGTGATTCCTCTCGGATATGCCTGCGTGAAAATAATTCTCTGTTGTTTTGAATTTTCCTCGACAGGAGG
This sequence comes from Apeltes quadracus, assembly GCA_021346845.1. Taxonomy (NCBI): domain Eukaryota; kingdom Metazoa; phylum Chordata; class Actinopteri; order Perciformes; family Gasterosteidae; genus Apeltes; species Apeltes quadracus. The sequence continues at coordinate 9,567,673 of CM037932.1, read as the reverse complement.
ATGTTGCCTCCTTTCAAGGTTAGCGAACCTGCTCAGATGAATGGTTGTTTGAGACTGCGCTCGTATGTCAATGTTTACCCCATTAGTGACAGCTCTGTGGCAGTAGGCCACTTAATATTGCCTGTATGGCCCCGACTGTCCCCGCACGCCGGTTCAAAAGTTCACTCACTTCCTCAAGGGGTCTCATCACATTCTCGCCACATCTTGATTTTCAAAGCTGCGCGGAGAGACCCGACCTGTCACGAGAGATACCGCGAAAAAAACATGATGGAACACAGGTTTGGAGCCGGGGCCCCTGCAGGCCGACCGAGCCGCCTGCTGGCTCTCCGGTTATAGGGGGGGCCTGGACGCGCGGCGGTCTAGTGCGCGGCTGCCTGTATCGAGCCAGAGAAGGAATTGATTGTTCCGCAAAACCGATGAAGCTCTGGCACAATTAGATTGCAAAGGCAGTATTGTGAGGTGAGAGAGCACCCGGCCTGCCCCGCCGTTGATTGATGGTAAAATAATAACCGCTGCGTATTAACTACAGAGTTCACCGGCAGGTTAAGGTGGGCCAAAAATTGCCGCTCTTATTAGATTCCAATATGATCCGCGATGTTAAAAGATTATTTTCTTTGTGGCACCGGACAGTACGTGTTGGGTGCAGCGAGGTGGCTTCCTACATGTACGTCTAGGTTTTTGAGTCAGGGGGGGCCATTGGGTCAGGAGTCACACCGGGACATTAGAGAATGTTATTCTCACATTCCAGCCAGCGGAAAAAAAGCAGATGTGAAGCTTATTTAAAAGGCACTGAAGGTCACATCGTGTCCCTTTATGTTTCACTGTTTCCCTCTTATCTCCCGCACTGTATCAGTCCCTGAAAAGATGGGGGGGTCATCAAATTACTGAATTTTAGGATGAATATCCTCTTTCATAAACGTGTCAAAGAGACAAGCCAGTGAGCGCACGGCTGTGTTATAACGTGTGGGTAAAGAAATGTGCAGTTCCTGGACAGTGGTAATTTTACTGAGCAATGTATCTAAGGATTACAAAGCCCAAATAGTCAAACAGCACATCAAAGCATATCTTTTCTTGTAGTGTGTTTTCCCCACCCTGCACAAAGTGTGTAATCCCGCTGTTGATTTGTTAGCTGGTGCATCTCCCGGAAGCAGGCGAGGCCACTGGCACAGCGTTGGGGGTACACAGGAGGTGAGAGCTCATAGCAGCAGATCAGAGCTCTGGGGTTCACGCTCATTTATCTCCATTTCTCGCACACGGTTTCTAGTAATAAAGGCTAAAGTGAAATGGTGTTTATCATTGGAATGACAACATCTCCCAGATGCTGCAAGAAGAAATCAAGAGAAAAGATAACGCATTACATTAACAAGTCCTTACTCTGCAGAGAATCCAATTAGATGAGCCTTACATCATGATAATCCAGCGGAGGTGGACTGGTTCATTTAGACCGCTGGATAACAGAGCAGAGGGAGGTCTGGTCCTGGTGGCAGTTAGACCTGCTGCATACATCAGCGGCCATCTAGCGTGGGGAGGTTTTCCCCCTAGTGGTAAGGAGCCGAATTACAAGCCTGAGCTACTCACATTATGGAAAATGTGTTTATATGCTGATTGCTGCAATAGATTAAACACCCACGAATGACGGGAAGCATCTTATGGCTTTCTAATTCCTTTTGAGGAGTTCAGTCTTGTTCAATAGAGCTAAACAATGTGAATTGAAGGGTTTACGCCGCAGCAACCATCCTGGATGTCTCACTTGCAGATGTTCATATTTCCATGTGCCTGGGACGGCTGTGGTAGTGGGACGTGCCGTGAGTGTTGTTGTGGAATGGTTGCACCGCTGGGACTGTCTGTTCTGGCATGTTGGTTTTTCTGCTGCTCAGCATTTCGCAGGGACACAAGGGGGGACATACGACCGGGCCATGCGAAGCTGAGCTAGTCACTCCTACCGTTCCGCAACAGACACGTCCCTTTGGCGTCCTTCTGTCCCTTCACTGTCAGCCCACTCTTCAGCGCGGCAGCAGACCTGACGACGGGCCTTATGTTCCTCCTCATGTCGGTTAGCAGCTCCGGATCCCTGGCCTTTCAGAGCTGGAAACCGCGAGGGCAACATGGACATCTCAGCAAAGCTCTGTGCTGACATGGCAATTTACCACCCACCAGCCCCATACGGTGTTTGGATCTACCGATGCCTGGATGATTATTTGTACTTTGATACAAGGTGTAAAAGTCACAATGCTGACAAAATACATTGTTTTTCTGTAATTATTATTATTAGTAAATTGTTGATTTTTACAAGGCAAACACACACAGCAAGCAAGATAAAATGGATGCTCTTCTTTACGGCAGTAGATTCAGAGTTCAGGATAAAATGTGAACCGATTTGACTTTCAAAGGCTTAGTTCAAGTGTTGTCAAGCAATAATTAATTTAAGACTAATAATACGCATATTACGGTAGCGCGGAAATCAGTTTAAATAAGTACTAAAGAAAAAAGTAGTAAAAATACGGTTTAATTAAATGAAATAAATAAAACTCTACATTGTTAAATTTAAGTAAATTCTATTCTGTCTATTTCTATGTAGTACATGTCTACACATATATACAGATATATAGCCTTTATATGTTTATGTATGTTTAGATAAACGCTTACTATTTCTGCATAGGCTGAAATAGTGAGTCCTGTGGTGTATTTGATTATTATTTATATATATTTTTTTAACATCAGTACATATGAAATAATAATCCAATCTACTAAATTGGTTCATTTTTGGGAAGAGCCATAATGTAGTGAGAAATTGATGAATCCTCAAGGCAGACATGTTTTTGCACAACTGCATTCTGGCTCAGTTGAGGAGCCTGTGGCGACTGTCTTCCCTCTGAGCTGTGGGCAAAGACGTGCATTGTTTGTGGTGAGCATGAATGCTGACCTCTGGCCCCCCCGGTGGCCTCTGCGACCCCCTGAAAGTTCACAGGAGGGTCAGAGAGACCTCTACAGACACTGTGTTGATAGAAACTCCACCCCCCACCTCGTCCATCGCCATGGTGAATCCCTCAGTCTGCCTCAGTCAGACACGCACGCACATACACACACACACACAAATCCGACAAATAAAACCTGGTCACAACGCGAGCATGGGGTTTGGCTGTGAGTGTGTTTGGCCATGAGCCCATTGCAGGAAGCTGAGCTGAAAATGATATGTATAAACACTGCAGTTATCTGCATCCATTCTAGAGAGCGAGGCCTGTTGTGTTTTTTCACACAGAGATCCATGATACCTGCTCGTAGGAAGGGTCACGGTTTGGCTTTCGGGACCTCAGCTGCCGGGGCAGAATCATGCATCTTCCTACGCTTCGTGGCTTCAGACGGGACCACTACAGCAAATGGTGTTGATGCTCATCACATGCGACATCACGTGCTGCCGGGCAGAACATCCACCGTGTGCTCTGCATGTGATATGCTGCCGTTACATGGAGATCATTTTCGTTCAGGGAAGCCATTAATACGACGGATCTCACGGTCCCGATGATTTCGGCATGTAAATCGTTTTCTGCGAGCCCAAACCGCGGCGCGGTGCTCTGGGTTCGGCGCGATAGGATGTTTAGGGATCAGATTAGGCCCCGTGTCATTTCATGCTAGAGATGATAATAACGGCCGCTGTTGCCTCGATGACCGTTGACATCATTACTCATGTGTTCTGCCATGCGCATCAATCTTCACATGCTGTACAGACGCTCCTGAGGTGAATGAATTTTTCACTCTGGGGTTCAGAGCGGGGTCGCGCAGACACACAGCCTCCGATACGAGAGGAGCATAGCAGGTAAACCCAAAGATTTTCCTTTCTTTCTTCTCTTCCACTGTATCCGATTACTTGGGTTTCGCTTAATTCTCTCCGCTCACAGGACCGATACGTCACGGATGGAAGTATGATGCTATAAAATGCATCAGAGACGTGTTGGGCAGCGGCCAGCTGCATACAAATCGTAAACTGGATCGCGGTTTTGATACAGAACAACACAAAAATGCCTCCCAACCCCTCACGACCGCATTTGTGCAGAAGTGCTTCCCAAACCAAAGTTGATGCATTTGTAATACAGTCTACAAACCTGCAGTTCTAAATCAATGCCCATGATAAACAGAGCTGATTTGAAATATCAGGCCTCCACTACAAATCTGATCCTGGCCCCCATTTCTGATCTGTGGAATCCAGGAGGACATTACAGACGTGTAGATTTCATAGTGTATCATGTTTTAACAGAGGCTTTCTCCCCTGACAGGTGGAGTGAAGGTGTAAGAAAGGCAGGATTTACCCTCCTAAACTGTGTGCTGTCATCTTTACAGAGTATGTTCAGGGGGTGTGAAAGGGATCATTAGTTGTGCGGCAGCGGAGGCAGCCGCGTTGTCAGCTACCTGCTATTTACCTCCCCTCATTACTGTACGCTGGCTGGCGCTGGTGGGAGTGTCAACATCATTAAGATGACTGTCATTAGTCCTGTCCCACACTGCATGCTGAAGTTAGTCCCAGGGAGAAAAATGAAGCTTCTTTCACCACCGACCTCTCTGCCGCTGCAGCAACTGCGCCTGGATTTAGTTGGGCTCGATAGATTGAGAAACGGCAGCTCTGCACAGTGAATGGAAATATCTCCCTGCGAGATCATTTGGAATAAGGTAAACATAGAATAACAGCAATACCAGGCAGCTGACACACATTACTGTATAACAAGTAGCGCCACAGCAATAATTTCTGATAGGTGGTGCAGACTGTCGAAAACATAACAGGGGCCCTAGAATATTTTGAATGAAACATTTTGAACTCATCCATAGACACTAGATGCGATAAATCCAGCGCTATCTTGATTGACTAACTAAATATCAAATTACCCTCTGGCGTGCACCTCTGTTGTATTCACCCACAGAGTGTCTCTTTTGAATTGACACCTATACGGCGTTCAAACAAACAAGCTCCCTCACACCTTGTCATCTGCCTGGCTTGGCTGGATGTTATTGTAGCCAACTTCAAGGCCTCAGCAGCAGCAGCTGCAATCACTTATGGCAGTCTGGCCCAACGCGCCCCCAACTAGCTTCCCATCAGCCTTCAGGGGGTAAGATCGCCTCGCACTCAGTTTCAACCCTCCTGTTCTCTGTCTTGCCTGGCTGCAAACCTCCTCGACCTCTGCAGAGGTTACCCGGAGGAGTGCAGCGACCGGGAGCGGCGCCGCCGTGCACAACGTGTCCCGACCCCCCCACCCCCCCTGCCGGCTGCTTTTGCGAGTGGATCCGCGTGCTCCGATTCCACATGGCCCTCGCGTGGGCCCTGAGTTCAAAGTGGGCCGAGCTTTTGGAAGGAACGGTGTCAGTCCACTGGCAAAGTAGAGGCGGTGGAGGGATGTGGGGGGGCGAGGGGGCTGATTTACGGTCCCATTAAGTCGCCGCATTCCTTCCCCCTGCGGCCCAGGTGGCTGCGGGGCCTAAGGGCCCGTGCTCGCAGGAGCCCGGGCCCTCTGTGGAGCGCAGCACAGCCAAGGGGAGCAGTGCATGATGAGGAGGAGCAGCTGCAGACCAGCGGATCCAGCTCCACACCAAGGCCAAGGCACGTCCCTGCATGCCGGGAAGCACTCGGCACAATACGTCGCAGCACCTGTTCTGTGCCCACTAAGGATGTGTGTTGTCTTATTTGCAGGCCCACAGTCCTGTTTTCACTCAACTTTAACCATACTACGACTGCAAGAAGGATTTAGAGCTGAACAAGAGGTTGACCCATCACACAGCAGCAACATGCGTTACAAACGGGAAGTCATGTATAATTTAAAGTGAAAAGAGATTATTCCTCCTCAAAAATTAGCCATTAGGCTAGATTGATGTGCAGGTCTCATTGGGGAAAATGCATTTGCTGGTTCCTGTAACAAACATTCATTATATTGAGGATTTATGTGTTGTATATTACATGCTGTAATTAGTCATTTACACCCTTTGGAATGAATGATCTGCCAAACATACTTCACTGTTATGCATCTCCAACATCTCAGCAGTCAGAAGTAACTGATGCTGTCTTGCGTCTTGAGAGATTTTTGGAGCTGCTTTGCCCTCTAGTGGTAATTCACAGCGTCAGAGTCCACACAGACACAAAGCGCCGCCTGCTGTAACACACAACCAGACAGCGCGTGTGCACGAACCGCAACATGCAGATAAACACTGCGAGCACAGTAATGACGTGTCAATCTGCAAAGCGTTTCACATGAACAGCATTGTTATTTTTTTTGCGATATGACAGTTAAATAAATAAGCTGTTAGAGATGTCAGCACTTTATGGAACTTTACAAGCAGACTTTTATATTTACAAGGCTACTTAAAACTCTGGCAGACATTTCATCCCTGACCTACGCATTAGTGGCATACTGCGGTTCACGTCGGTGAAGAGGCAGCTTACAGAAACTCGCTTAACAACCGTTTGATGTATCAGTTTTATGGTTTGCTTCACAACTTTAATACACAACCAGGGCGTCAGAAACATTTTAAAAACGTCCCATTTGTTAGTGCAATTTTTACAAGAAAGAGAGAGATTTTATTCACCATCATTTGCGTTGATGAGGCCCTTCCTGCACACTGTTCCCGTGCGCGTCTGTGTGTGTTTGTGTGTTGCTGTGGGTGTCGGTGAAAAGCTGCTCGGCCTCTTCGTTGACAGTGGTAATGTGAGACAGACAGCGGGCCATTTGCTGTGTTGTGTGTCTGGCTGAGATGTCTTGACCTGGCCAACTGGACACTCACTCTCAGCTCTGGCTAATCTCTCTGGCACAGCATTGGTCACTTCACACCCTGGCGGCTCCATCGGACGCATTTGCATGCCATTGGTCGGACAGAACGAGGTCATTCTGCAGCATTTTGTAATGGTTTGGGCCTTAAGGTGGCACATAGACCAAAAGTAAGCTAACGATATCAGTTGTTAGAATATAGGTAACTTACGAATAACATGAATAAATGTCTAGCCGTCTTTACATGTATTTGTTTTTGTAATAGAATACTACATCTGCATGTATCAGTGATGACATGACCAAACTCAAATATATCAGCACAATGTTCACAATTGTTATCTTGTGGTCACTGCAATGTGTGCAGCAGCTCATGACCTCTGAAATAATACTTCTTGCCTGCTTTGGAAACAAGTGACTGACCCTTCTGGGGAAAGGATAATACATTCGTAAGCAGATTGTTGAAGCACATCTCCATTGTCCCCATTACTTCATGTGAAAATAAGTACAAACGTGTTCCTCTTCATGTGTGCATTACCTCAAATCCTAATTGAACAAAACCAATTTGACGTGCGGAGTCCCTCGTCTCTGTCGGCGCACGGTTTGTGTCTTTGATGCGGTAAAATGGACACGTGATGAAGCTCAAGCCACATCACAAGTCTAACATGAAAAAAAAAAAACATCAAAAACTCCAGCAGAACAAATAGCTTGTGAAACGGGTAACACCCACGCGCACAGCCCACGTGTCTTTGCTGACACGGGGAGCCTACAGCCGTCGCACTGAATAGATGTTCTGCCCAATAGGAAAGCAATTCAGCAATGCATCATTTTAAGTGAGTGCACCTCCGTGCGGCAATCAGTGTCTCTTAACCTTTGCGTAATTTGTTACGTCTTGTTGTGAGTTCTGAAGCCCTTCGGCTGTGTGCGAGAGCCCGGCTCAACGTGACAAGATGACAACGTCGGTCAAAGTCACATTTTGCCGTTGAGCTCTCCAGTCGATGCAGCTCGTACTCAAATCTTTGTAGACACTCAAAAAGATTGTCTCGCAACAGGAATCTGGCACTTCTGGCCCGTGTGCTTCTGCCTTTTTGCACAGCGCCGCCATTAGTGTGTTCCAACGAGAGGATAACGGAGAATACGTTACGGCAACTCTCTCTCTGCACACTTGATTTACTGCCTCCACCTTTCCTCAGCACACAAACATCAAGCACTTCTTTTCAACAGAGAGCTGATAAGGAAATGTTATCGGAGTGTGAAGGAGGCAGCGACCTCCCCTCCGGCTTGTGAGAGGCTGCGTGAAAGTATTTCCAGCATTGTCCTGCATCCCCATCCTCTGAGAGCCGAGCGCGGCTGTGGTAAATGAGCACACGGAAAGCGCTGTGTGGCTTTAATCTCGCCGGTGGTGAGCGCAGGCTCACAGCAGACGATTTGGTTTCACCTCAGTATTATAAAAAAAAAAAAAACAAGCGTTGTCTCAGGAGTGCAGCTTTTCCTGCTCGCATAGGGCATCATCACTCTCGCTCAACAACCGTGCACGTATTTTGGTAGGATTGTCGGCACGAGGAGGAAGTTGTAAACCTGAGAGGCTCCCGGAGCAGGAAGCCTCCTTTCAGTGTGGATAATGTCACCTTGAAAACCCGGTGGTCCTGTGCAGACCCTACACAACGCTCACACTGAGACGCCGAACAACAGCAACCAGGACACTCCATAGGCCAGATAACGTGTTAATAATTATATAAACCCCAAAAAGTCCCAAAGTCCCTGTGAAAACAAATCTCAATCCATCTAGTCTGGAACGGTTACAAGCGGCCTGTTTCGGATTGGAAAATTCTGCTTTTAGGACTTGTTTATGTTGTGTTTATTCCCTCTCATTCCCCCGGACACTTTGGTGACTCCAACCCTTCATTAAGCCTTATTACGCACACCACTCTCTCAACATCTGGCTCGGGGGTTCCACAACGGCTCATTTGCCGCGCTTTTTATTGCAGTCATATAGTTGGAGTTGTAAACGACTGTGTTGCCAGGTATTGTTTTCTGTTGTGCGGAGCGCACACCATCCTCACCGGCAAAGCGGGGTGTTAATATGCACAAGTTGTCCATTAGATCCTCTTAACAAATTTGAGTTTTATCTGCAGAATTTTGTCGTGAAAAAGAACAATGTCGTTTCTTAATCATAGCTTTAATAGCAAAGGCCATTAGCAGCCGCAGTAGTCTGACTTTAGAATTGGGACGTCCAATTTAACCCGTGCCTGTAATTGGACGACTGTCAGTGGAGTAAGTGCCGGGGAGCGGAGGAAGTGGCGGCTCTATAACTCCCTCAGACAGGTTTGTCACCTGTGTCAATGATCCATCAGGGAGCCGCCCCTAATATCAAACCCAATACCGACGGATGAGCTGCCTGTGCATGCGTGTGTTGTATTGTTACTGTAACAGCTGCCGCTCTCATGAGCCTCTCACAGGTTTGTGTGTTGGTTCTTGTTTCCGTATGTTTTATTAGGTTGAGGTCGTCAAAAGAAGTCCCAGCCAGAAAGGTTGTACCTAAAGAAATAAAAACATATATAACTTATTTATTTTATGAATCTAACTCTAGATACACTTGCGTTTTATTCGTAAATGTACAGTTCTAACTAAGGCACAGCTCAATGCACACAAACTGATAATAATTCATATAATTATATACATTTTTGAATGAAAACAAAATGCATAAATATCACACGAATGCGTCACACTGAAGGACGGATGGTTTGAATTAAGGTGAGAAAAAAAGCTCTCATTGTTGCATTGTTCTGACTGGCTTCTTTCAGCCAAACGTGGTTCATGGTGGCTGGAGTGTAAACTACAGTGCATTGCAGGAAGGAAGGGGGACCTGTGAGCTGTGGGGGTTGGGAGCACGATCCCACACCATAAAACCTGGCAGCCGCCCTCCTGCATTGTTCGCCGCCACCATTCCGGCCCAGTTTCTCTGTTTTCTCCCTGGGCTTCGCGCATCCTGTCCTTCAAGAGGAAGTAAATGTTGTTGTTGTTCATAAGACACACATGACCGACGGAGCTGCTCGTCTGCCTTTGTTCTTTCGACGGAGGCAGGAAGAAGGTTGTGGCTGAAGAGCAGATGAATCACCTGGTTACGCAGTTTGACACAGGATTCATATGGGTCCAGTCAGAAACACATGAGGTTGCATGCAAGCGTGTATTAGACTTTATAGAGAGCACAATAAGAACTATACAATTTCGCTATTTCAGCCTTTCAGGTGGATGCAAACAGATCCAAATCTCCTCTTCCAGCACCACCTTGTGGTGAACCGAAATGTCTTCCCTATTTTCAAAAGCATTGACTGCTGCAGTGTCTTAAATCCCCAGATCTCAAAAATATGCACATTGCGCAAAACATCTTTTGTTTCGAACATGTATTGAGTGAGTAGAAATGAGGTAGAAATAAAAATGTATAAATAACAAAAATAATAGAACATGTAATTACAAAATGAATATCCCTGCAGTGAAGATTCCTAATCACTACCTACTTTTTTAATGAAGACTACCACTAAATGTGACTGGAAATAAGAGCTGTTCACTTAACCCTTCTATCGTGAATGGATTCCTGGTTCTGTGCGTGACAGCAACGGGAGAGAACAACTTTAGTGGAATGCAGATGCTTCTCTCTCCCTCTATCTCTCTCTCTCTCTCTCTCTCTCTCTCTCTCTCTCTCTCTCTCTCTCTCTCTCTCTCTCTCTCTCTCTCTCTCTCTCTCTCTCTCTCTCTTTCACTCTGTCCGTGTGATTTAAGGCTGTCAGGGAAGCCACGCAGCGGGCCCCAGACAGAAGGCTGGCCATGACAATGAAGCTGGAGCCCTGCAGGAACCGCTCCCCCTGCTGGCCAGGCACACAGGCACCCGAAAAACACTGCAAGACTGACCTGACTCCGCCCTGTGTGGTACAATTAAATTTGTTTTTAGAGATTCTGAGGGAGTTATGGAAACAAAACAGTCACACGTTCATTCAGTTAATCGGCCTATCTCTCCTTCTTGCCGGCACCAGAGCTGCAAACACACGGGGGGAATTGCATCTGCGCTCTCAGCTCCAAATAAAAAGCTGGAGACACAAGAACATTTTTTGAAAAACTGCATTAAACTCTGAACTAAAAGCAGTCATACTTGGAGAGCAGAAGGACCAATGAAGCCTGTCATAATCCTATTAATAACATTGTGGTGTGACTTGGAGCATGCAAGTGTTACCAGCTCCTCTCCTGCTGAAGGGAAGAGCCAATGTCCAAGTCTGACAAAGTCTCACATGAGGAGCACTAGAGCTCCCTATTTAAAAACGTAATGATTTTTGGTTAGTAGAAAATATTCATGCTATTGCCGTGATGTGAATCCAGTTCTAGTTCTTGCTTTATACCAATAGTTATCAAAGTCTATGTTATGCACCCATGTTTTATATTCTGTTTTGGATAACTGCATTTCGTAGGCCTTTATCAAATCTCAGAGCTCCCGGGAAACGCTGCGCAGTTTCCAGGCACATGGTTTGCATTTTCAAAAATCAATTTCTGTCTCACAGTTGGTTTCGGTGCCACTGAAGTCATCAGGGTCACCTCCCTCCGTGGTTGTTTGCCGGGCGCTTGCAACTGAAAAATGGAGCTTTCTGGACGAGAGGGGTATATGAACAGAGATAGCTTGACACCACCATTTGTTCGGCTCAGGTGAATACAGGCAGACAGCAACACAATTCCGGCTTGCACTATGGCCACTTCCTACTGGACACTCATTCCTCAAAGACACTCGATAGCTCGCATCAGGCACACTGCTGCTGTCCTTTACAAAATGGAAAAAGACAGAAGTTTTACTATGAATACAGTATTTTACTCTAATAGTCAAAGGTTTAGCTGAGGTGGGAGGGAAAATTCAAGGAGCTTTTCACAAAGTAGAATAAAAAAAACAGACGGCATTAAATGTATTATCGTCTGTTTTACATCAAATTGAAAGCAGAAGACTTAGTGGAAAAAAATGTATATATATATATATATATATATATATATATATATACACGGTATAGTTATTTATTTTCTCAAAAAAAAATCATATGTTGAAAAAAAAAAACCTACCTCGGAATTATATTAACTCTTTCCAGAGTTTTGGAAACAACGCATTAGACCTAATAACCAATAACACGTAGTGTACGTTTTGAAACTTACTTTTGTGACTACAGTCCTTGGGAGTATTAAAAATCGTGTCCATTCCAATTATTCAATTAACGACAATATAAAAGTCAAAGGGAAGTCTTCACAATCACCAAAAATCACCAAAATACTGTTGTACTAAATATAATCATTGAATAGAAACAATGCAGAAAGATTATTTCTCAATGGATCAATGGGCGGATGTCACCCATTGAATCCCTGGTCTTTATTGACTGTGTCCGATGACCGTGAAGTCTTGTGTCTACACTTTCACACCTGTTCTCAGTGCTGTTGTATTCATGGCTGAACACAGGTATGAACGGAAGCAGCGCGGCACTTTGTGTGTAATGAATTTGAATCGTCGGCTGGTTCAGTATTAGTCTGGGTTACTGCTCAGCCCTGCAGGAAATTAATTGCCCTTTATTTACCATTACAAATTACAGGTGACCCACAGTGTGGAGAGCTGTGAGTTTGAAAGGTGCGACAAATAGATTTAGAGGGGCAATGATTCCCACTTAGATTCCTGTTGTGCAAATGCGAGAGATTAAATGACAGAGGATATTAGGAAAGAATTTGTGATTCCCACTGTGATGAACGTAATGTGGTTAGGAGGCAATGACATGTCGGTTTTTGTCACAATTCAATTAGATTAAGAATTAGATTACATTACGCTGATTTGTTGCATTGCAAATTGTCACGTTGACGGTGCTAGCAGAAGGGAAATGAGGATATAAGGCTAGCGTTGCTGCAGGGGTGGATCGCTTCGAGGTTACCATTGGCTGCTGAGAGAGCTGCAGGTCTGGACCAAACGACAACCTCATTAGACATCCGTGCCGGCGTGGAAAGGATTAAATCCTCCCCTTTTTTTTTAGTCAGGATTGTCCTTTGCCAACATTTTGGTGCTGGCGAGTCATAACCGATCCGAATGCTCCACACAGAAACCCTGTTGTCAGCACGGCGGAACCGAGTCCTTCAGTGGCCACTTTTGACTCCGCTCTCTCTCAGAGACCGTTCAGGCAGCCTTTAACCACATCAGTCGAATGCTAAAGTCATATTACCCCGGAGATAAATCCATCAGTCCCGCCGCGGACGTATGGGGGCGAATGTGTTCAAACCACGCTTTACACCGTTTCAGGCTGCCTCTCCAGCCAGTGACTTGGCCCGGTTGAGTAATGAAGTGTTGGGCTTCAGTAATGAGACTGTTTACAGGGCGTGCTTGTTTCACATGAATCAAGCCCAGTGTGTGGTTGGATAAATACCAGCTTGGCCCTGCACGAAGCCGCTCAGACCTTCTCCTCTGCTCAGGAAACGGCAGCCAAATTCCTGGGAAATGAATGGAGAGGAAATCTGCGAGTGGCAGCCTACAACGAGATCGCTCTGAAAGGAGAGGGGTGGAAAAGACACGGCCCTCTCTGCAGCGTGGACCCGGGCCAGGGCTCACTAGGTGAGACTGATGGAATAATAATACACATCCTGAGTGTTCTTTTCATTAGCAGCACGGTTTCATGTTTTTCATCATCCTGCTGAGAGAAACGGAGAGAGGCCCTTATTTCTGAACTGGACAAATTAACCTTTCCCCTTTGGGAGATGCAGCTGCATTCAATGTTGTGTGTGTGTGTGTGTGTGTGTGTGTCTGTGTGTGGGGGTGTCCTGCTGGTGTCAGTGTGTTTCAGTATTTCAGGATTTCCTGTGGAAATAGTAATTAACCACAACATGCACAAAGGGCCGGCAATAAACGTCCGGCCCTCTCGCTAACTATCATCTTTTACAAGCAGCCAGGTAGCTGGATTCATCTCATTTCCTACGTGAGATTTAAATGCAAAGCGAGCTTTCAGGTTTAACGCCGTGACCTCAATCGGTCAGCGGCGTGCGGACCGATCGGTCGTGCTTGTTTGAACCTCAGTGACAGCATGGCCGTCCGTGTTTAGAACACATTATTGGTGAATGATTCACATCGCCCCTTAACCAAAGCAATCCCTCCATCCACTCCACCTGCAAACACCTCATATCCCAGGTGACCTATTTTCCCAATTACCAATGCCATTACTCTGCACTTCTCCTCCACGCAAGCTGTCAGCAGCCATCCAGAGTTGAGGCGATTTCATGGAAACTCCTATCACGGTACATTTTTGTGCGCTCTTATTACAGAGCACAGAGATGAAGAGTTACAGCACCTCTCAAAGGCAACAGGCTCCAGTGATAAATACCCAGCTCTAATGCACATGCTTAAGAGTTTTTGACTGTAAATAAAGTCATGGGAGACATGTTGTACTTACATGGAGAAAAGCCTTGAGGAAATGGCTTCCCTCTTGAAAGAGACGAATGGGTGTGTGAGTGTCTGCAGCCAATCAGAATGTAACTTTATAAAGCCTGTTTGTTATTCCCGGTGGCCTCATTGCTGGGTTTTTTTCCTCTTGCGTGTCATAATGTAACTTAATATTTCTGAATATATGATCCAACCATGTTTGACTCCTATTAGTAACAATTGAATCCTTTCTCAGATGTTCAGTTTTGAAAATAAATAAATAAAGTCATCTTTTTGACAATGAAACAGGCAAAGGAAACTGCCATATGTATTGTCAGATGATTAGGAGGACAGTAAATATATATATATATATATATATCATCTATAGCTTTCAATCATGATCATCAAAATATCATCCATCTCTGCGTGCAAACACCGGTGACACCTTTATTGCCTTTGATGATACATTATTCCTGTCAAAACGACATGATAATCAACTCATTTCCACAGCATCTATTGATATCGGAGAGAAATCTTTCTTCGAGCACCATTTTAAAAAACCTGTTACCGTTGGACACCTCGGAAGGTAATCATGTTATTTGTTTTTATATGTGACAACATAATAAAAATCTGACGGTTGAGAACACCAGAGAAAAGACACATTGTCTATAAGAGCCAACTTTCTCAAAGCAAGCAACATAAACAACGCGGCCGACCGATATTTCATCCTTCAGACTGATATCGATAGTTGGCGAAATGGGGACATTCACACATATTTCAGTTGAAAATTCAACTAGTTAGTGCTCTCTGGTGGCCAATGCAGCGGTGACACTGTTTGGACAGTTTTGTATTGCAATTTTGCGTTGCTTATTGGCCAACGTGTACACAGTTACTGAAGTGTGAACGTATCCGCCTGTTACTGTGCTCAGACACAAAAGGACGTTTGGACCTGATGCTTGAGGTTTACAGCACTGGGAATCAAAACAAAACAAGGCCTTCACCCCTCAACACATAAAAGATGGGGCACAAAATGTACATGACTCCCCCGGTGGTGAACTACATCAAAGAATGTCTTTTCGTGCACCGCTTCCCCTCTTTGTATCACTGATCCTCCACACGGCAGCTTGACAACGAATCATTTGTAATTAAAAGGTGGCAGCACTTATTTACAACTGTTGCAATGTAACATTTCACTTGATTCCACCGTGTGTAAAGTACAGCAGATGTTTATGTGCACGGTTCGATTAGCATATGATCTTTAGCACAAGGCTGTGCAGTAACACAAACATTAAATACTGCTTGTCACTTGTAGAGTTTCAGAGTACACTTACAACGCAACATTTGAGAATTTCCAAGCTGAACTTCCCCGGCTCTTAAACGGCGAGGATCTGCTGGCCGGCGACGTATCGACTATTTGGATTAGCTCTCACTGGAGTGGAACCCTCCTTCACGCAGACCATCAAGTGCTAATTGATTCGGAATGGAAGGGAAGTATCAAGGAACAGATTCCAGATGACACAGCAGTGATGGAAACGTCCTTTAGGGGTGAGCGTAGCGCCGCACCGTGCTTCATCTGCGAGGGGGGACGTCCGATCATGCAAGCGGGTGACCGCCCGCCGAATCCCGGCCTGCTTTTGATTTAATGGAGTGACCTCCCGCAATTGGTGTTCCGTGTGAAAGTTATCACTCCCCGCCTGTATGCGGGGAAGAATCAGAAGCAGCGACTTCCCGGTGGGACGCGGTACAGATGGAGCAATTAAAGTCGAGCCACAACAATTGCCTTTTTTTCGAGGTAGACATATCAGAGTGTGAGTAGAAACAATACATCCAGTTTATAATATTTTACTGGAGTTCAGTGAAAACAAATAACTAGCCACAGGAGGACGCAGCACTGGAGGCTGCAACTAAAATAGCGAGCAAGTCTTCTGTGTTCAGGGAATCTATATTTTACTTTATGAAAGCAAAGCTGTGTGTCTTCATGTGCCCACTGTTGTATTTCAAACCCCTTAAAACAATTCATATTAGATACATTTCAACGTCATACTCCCCATTACCTCCCATTACAATAAAAGCCCAGATCATTTACGGCGTGTTCCTTGTATGAGGTCATTTATGCACTGCACGTTGGAAAGGATGCGTGTTTCTCTCATGTATAAGAGAATATTTTGAAGAGTAGACTATTCGTGCACACCGCCCTCTAATAGTCTTTCTCCTCTGCGCAGTGGGTGAGGGACAACAGTGGGAGGGCGTTGGAGGGAACTGTATTTTCTCTCTCATCATGGGGTCTTCTTCCAGCTCGCTGTGCTCTGGAGGGGATCTGAATCTGCGCTGAGGCTGATGATATCAGGTTATAATTAATACAGAAATCAAATTCCACCCACTTTGCATCCTCTCTGACTGGATTATTTCTGTGTGGGTTAACATCATATAGCACTACCTTCTCCATGTGACATGTTTAACCTGTTTACTGTGCTTCACCCACTAAAAATAGATACAGATGGTTCAGGGACACAGTCTTACATCCTTTCGAAATCACCCTTTGAAAAGCTTAGTTTTAGATTTCACTTTTCTCTCAAATATAACAACTCTGTTTTGGCAGTAAAACACATCTTCAGATTGGTAACAGTTTGTTTTTACAACAGTATTAGTGCAATGTTTGCATTGGTGGCGTGTGGCTGCAGCAGAAACACAGAGTACAGTTCAGGGCCATTTGGTCAGCAGCCGTTATCAAGGACTCAGAATTGTGACTGAGCTTGTCCAGCAACTCTCTCCTGGGTCAGAACCACGGTTCAGATGGGCAGTCAATCTGCAAGCCTCATTTTAATTCACAACATAAGTTATTACGAGCTTCTGTCTCATGATGTTCCCTAATCAACAACAACAGTGTTGTTGTTTTTAGCTGAAATCCAGCAGTGAGTTGTGTCTTCAATGTTATTTGTTATAATGGTATTATAAATTAAGTTTAAAATGTGTCCCCCTTTTAATTGAGGGAAGCTATCAGATAGAAGCGCCACAAAATGCAATGCTGAGGTTATATGGGGTCACTAAACATACTGAAGTGGTTCGTGTCCCGTTGTGCTTAGCTGTCAATGTTGCATATGTTCCTGATTGTATTGGCTTAACGAAGATGCAAACCATAAAATGATTATAATTAATGCATCAATGGTCACGTACTACATAACAAAGCTCTCAGATAAGAATATTCTGTTTTACTGCTGTTTATTAAAGACGATGTATTAAATGTAATAATGAATTCGCATGTCAAAATGAAAGACATTACTTCTTAATTCAATCTGAAATGAATGCAGTAGCAGCAAAACAAAGGTTTGCTTAATAATGAATATTGGTTCATCGGTCTGGAAACATGGAGGGGGGAAAAAAAGCTTTATCTAAAAAGTTCTGAAACGATGAGTTCCAGTTGCAATAATCTCAGCTGTATTGAAGATACAGATCATGGTTTGACAAATGATTATGATGATTTGGGTATTTCCTGCAGACAATTCAACTTTTTCATTTCCTGGTGAATTGTCTCAGCTCCTGTCCTGTCCTGGTGGGCTTCCCTCTCAGTCCCGTCTTCGCTCTGTGCTTTTATTAAAGCCAACATTTGTCAGCAGGAAGATGGTTGATATGCAGAATGTGCAGCAGCTCACACCTCACGCTTCAGTTATTCTGGCTGTTTGAAAAATTATATATGAGGAAATGTCCTGCTACGGCAAAGCAGATAAGAGACATGAGTAATGTTCACAAGATTCGGGTGTTATTTCTATCTATTATATATTTTTTATTTGTAGCTGAGTATGTGTCAAAGTATGATGCTGCTGCCGAGAAAACATTCCTACAAGTGGTTTTATTAACTTTTTAAGATTCTTCTGCTTAAATAAGTAGAAGGAATATACATTTAACATATTAAGTGTCCTTTCAATATCCCAAAACAACGCATGTCAATTTAAATAGAGAAAGTATCTTGCATTGCTCACTTGAGTGTGAATTCATTTCCAGGATTCAGCCATGATATCAATGAATTATTTACCCCAAATCTGCACCATTCAGTGTTGCTGTCTGCCGTATAATGTAATTGCAGCAGCACTAAATGTCAATATATTTGAGGCATCATATGATCTTAAAAAAAATTAAATGAATCTAACGCCTTCATGCACAGGATGAGATGAATTGCATTGGTTCTAGATCTCCAAAGTTATTACTTTCCAAATGTATGTTATTTCGTTTAATATAATAATTCCAACGTGATGTTGATGAGATTGCAGCGTATTTCAGGTCCGATTTGTCACAAACTGACATCAAGTTTCAACCCTGACGTCCAGTCCACAATCTTAGTGCAGCAACAGTTTGCACAGTTTGCACTATCATCAATTCAGAGGGACAGATCTCTCCCTCTCACCTAATTGTGTTGTAATGTGGGAATCTGGGATTCAAACACTTGAAATCATGGCAATTTTACGGCTATCTTTTCTGTAAGGGAAGATGATGTGAAAGGACCATGCTGTGTGAGGAAATTGTTCAGCTAAGTGACTCTTCCCCTCACACTGCCGAGCGGCATTTCTCCATATAAACGGCCGACGAGGCCACACATCAATCTTTGAGCGTGTCGCGGGGACGCGAGGCGAGTAGCGCTGCTGGTACCAGTCAGAAATGTGTTGGGATTGTCTCCTCAGGCTGTCCTCACCCCGTACAGTAGAGGAGCGAAGCTGCAGCCACCGTTCTGGAGACTGCTTACTTTCATCAGAGGAGACTTTGAAGGAATTGCAGGAGCTCGACCACGAGCAGTGTTTCATGAATTATCGTACTTGGGTCTGGATCAATTCATAGAGAACAGAACTGAAAGGCTTCAGTAATTGTTGAGGAAATGTTTGACTGTGCGTGAGAAAAGAGGAGCGAGACAACTAGATTCTTCTTATTCGGGTGTAACATATTATTCTACAACTCGTCTTTGCAAGTGTGACTTGTTGATTCCCTTATTACACCAGATGACGCAGAAAGAATATTTCAGTGGGAGGGTGATTTAAATTCTTCAACGGGCCGTTGGAAACGTGTCAGGCTATTCACTCATTGTGTTCATCTTAAAAGATGCGCGTGGCAATATTCTGTGTTCTTCCTATAATCACATACTGCTGTAGACAAAACCTGGAAATCAAACAAATGATCTCTCAACAACATGTTCCACTGAAATGAGAGTTGAGAGCAAAATGGTGATGGAAAGAATATATATTAAAACATTTGAAATATCATCAAATATTATGAGCGCAGACAAAAAAAAACTTTGAGATTAAAGCCTATTCATCTACCAAAATGTCCAACATTTATTACAGGGGACAATTGAAATAAAGAAACGATCTCATCCTACTTCTGGGTAGTTATTTCTTAAGATTTAGTTGTCTGATAATAATTATCTCAAATCTATATGTGGATATCCCCCCCGCTCCACTCATTTTTCATACTTATATTGTCATGGCCCAGAAGAGTGTGTATTCAGGGGGATGTTTCCGATCTCGTGTCCTGAGCTGTGGAATAATGTAAGAGCAGTGGTGTGTTGCTGCTGCGGCTGGGGGAGCGCGTTGCCATAAAATATTAACGACTTGGAAGCCCAGCCACCTGACAAGATGAATGTAATTGGCCCTGCAGCTCTATCTGTGCATGTTAATGAGATGGGATGGTATTTAAATCAGTCGCGCCCCAGACACAGTGGCTGCAAACACAGAAAAACCACAAACAAAGACGCGGTGAGAGAGCGCATACGCAGTGAGATAGAAACAGAAAATGTCACTAATTATTCTCTTTCTGGGGACCTGCTGCCTGCATCTCTTTGTGTTATTGCTGTTTATCTGAGCAGAGCGACAATTGTTGTCGCTGAGCCTTTTTTGAATTACTTTCGATCAAACTTATGAAAGCTAACGCTGGGATCATTTTGAAGCTAACAGCCCAGAGAAGCAGCGGGGCTGAGTGAAGCTGGGAGGTAAAGGTGTGCACCTGCACAGCACCTGTACCGCACGCCGAGGCGCTGCGGTCCAGCCGGTCCTCAAAGGTCGCCAAAGGTGTTGTTTCTAAGGCAAAATGTGTCCAACTCAGCATTAAAAAAGGGCTCTGGTAGCCACAGACAACAGCTTGAATCAGATGTCCCAGGGGGCAGGAATCAGGGGCCAATAATACAACCTTAATCCTAAAGGCCCAAAAAAGCCAGACTGTTTGTGTAACTGCATGTGTGTGTGTGTGTGAGTGAGTTAGGCTCAAAAAGCTGGGATTTCTGTGAAACGGAATGAATAAAACAAGTCAGCAGATGGGAAACTGTGTCACTTTACTTTCATTATTCTGACAACTTTTTTCCTTTTATGTGACAGCGTCGTGGTCATCCTCACCAGCACCCCATAAAACTCATGTCCTCTGCTGCAGTCATGTGATGCAGGCTGGACGAAGGTGAGACGTATCAAAGCTTTGGTGTCTCAGGCAGGAATTGTGGCATGCTGTGTTTGTATCTGTGTCTGTTTGTGCGTGTGTGTGTGTGTGTGTGTGTTTTGTGCAGACTGGGGGAGACCTGACGCCCAAAGGGTGGGGGAAGTGTAGGCAGGAGGACAGATGGTCTCCCTCATGGTGGCTGAAATAAAAGAGGGAATTAGAGGACTCCAAGGTGTACACTCTGACGGCAATTACAGCAAATAGATTGGAAGTGGACCTGCAGGCACCCAGGGAGGCGGCTCCATAGGGGAGAGCTCCACCTCACTGCATCTGGTTCGCACCCCCCCCCCCCCCCCCCCCCAAACAAGTCAGGATGAGGATGAAACCACACACCCTGTCTCTCCTTTAGCTGGAACGGATCCCACTGACCATTAGCACACTATTGTATCTAAGAAAAAGTGTCATAACATGAGAAAGAAAATGGAAATAAACTTCATGTGCGCTGCAGTGTTTGAAATGGATTTCTGTTTTGCCATTTTTCTCTGATTCGGGGCCGAAGGATTTGCAAAAACCAATTTTAGACATCCCTGCGAGCTGTGTCGGTTAGTTATTCAGCTGCCTGAAGGAGTTTGAAAACAGTCAATTATTTTCGTCCTGCTTGCTTCCGCCCATTGATTCTCAAACGATTTTTACTGCCCCTCCAAGTAAGAATATGCAGCAATTGAATTAAATAAGCCCACCCAATCAATATAAAATACATAACACAACCAAGTTTTTCTCTCATAGCCCATGGAAACCGAGATTCATTGCAGAGGAAAATGAATACAAACTGAAAGAAACTTTTATGGACCCATGATGGCAGTTATGAAGTTTATGTATTACCATCAAATATTTTGTATATGAAACATTTAATGAATTACTTCTGGCAATATTTGTGCGCAGAATTTCAAACGGAATTTGGGGCCGCTTTCCTTGTTTTTGTGACGCCAGTAGAGCAGGAGGGATGAGCACATTCCATTAGCCTTGCCCTGTGGCTGTATGAGATACAATTTAGAGAATGTGTCTCTAACCCCAAACCTTGCGTTCCCATCAATGCATAAATGATAGAGACACCCTAATGAAACAAAAGGCTCCCTGCCAAATTTGGCCATAAAAACCACATTTGGGTTGAGCGGGACCTTAAGCTTGTCCATTAACCTCAGAAAAGTCTCCTTAATGTTTCTCCCATATCGCGGTACGATCCGCGGTGCCAACGTTGCTGAAATACACACAAGACAAAAGTGCTAAAAAAACGTAAAAGTGATTCAACTGCGTCACTTCATACTTCAGCGGCTCATTTTCCAAAGGATTTTGAGGATCTGATGGTCAAACTGGAAGCATATTGTTTGCCTAAAAACTATTTTTTCTAATATGCATAAAGCCTGCGGATGCAGAGAAAATTAATACCATGCTGTCTGCAGAGGGAAATTGTGCACTATTACAAACCTTGCGTATTTCCGTGAAGATTTACACACCAGGCTTAAAACAAAATGAGAAATCAGGTTTGTATTGTATACAATGTAAATAAGGCTGACTTTTGGCCTGTGAGTTATGGCCTCAACAACTGGCTGCTTTCCCTTGTTGCATAAATTCATGAACGGTAAATCAATGGCTTCTAAAAAAACAAAGACAAAAAAAGAGAAAAATAAAACCGATGAATAAAAAATAATTAGGCAGTGAACATATGTAACCAATCAAGATGTGTGCAAGAGTTTTTTTTATCCACATTTAGAGGAGATGCAGAGAGAAAAACTGAACTACAGATATATTGCACATCTTTGAAAGTAATTGCTGGCACTTATGATTCATTTTAGCACATTGTTTTCAAATGTAAGAATGGCTTAGATGTGCAAAATATTTCCAGAACGGAGAAACTCTCTTGAAATCAAAGCAACAGAAGAAAGACGAGACGTTAGCTCGTAGAACAATATTTTATGTATATAATACATACTCAAGGACAGAAAAGCATGTCGTTAAATACAACTACTTTTATGTTTAATCATATGGGGCCGTAACACAGCACATGCGCGACAACAAAAACTAACAAAGAGGCATGAAAACGTAAAGCTGAGGTTAAACCCCGTCGCGGTGACGCTTTACGCTCTTGTGTTCAGTCATGCTGGTCCAAAGTGGTCAGAGATTTAAATTAGTAAAATCTTACATGTTGAGAAATTCTCCGAAATCCAGAGTGGAAAGACTATTGAGGTAAATCTCTGTGTCGGTCTGCCATGTGGTTGGGTTTACGTGGTTGCAAGGCGACCGTGGGCCCCCCTCTGAAAACAGTTAATTTGTACCAGATGAGTCCATGTCACTTTTCTTCTGTTTTGTCTATTTTTCCTTCTACTTTAATATCCTCTTCCTTTACCTTTAGTGCAGCCTGAGGAAAGATTTTGAGCTGAAAGCACAGTAGACGCATAGCTGACTATAGCGACTCTGAATTTTGGGATGCTCTATTTCTTTTATCACTTTATTTATGTTTGCACAACCTGCTTTTTTTGTAAATCTTAGTAATATTTTGAGTATTTGCAGCAGCTTCTTATCATGCAGGCAATGAAAACATCTGACCTTGACTGTGCATTGTGTGTTGGTGTTGGATTGGAAAGTCTGTGGATCAAAGTAAGAAAGGTTGGTGAACTCATACGTGATCATAAATCATGCACAATACTTGGGCAACACACTGTGGGTATTACAAAATATTATTTCAGTTCATTTTTGTTATTCTACATATTCATTTCTGCATTTTATTTTGCAGGCACTTTACGACACAAGTTGAAAAATAAATCTTAACAGTATTTGCAGCAAAAGAAAGTGATTCAGCAATAATTCTTTTTTTCCAATGAGAGAACAGTGTTGACTACGACCCTAAATCAAAGATCGTAACAAAGAGAGAGACAAAAATACATTAAATCTACCACCTCACTCCACACAGTATCAAGTGTTTTTTATCTGCAAGCTCCCAGATGTCTGCAGGTCAACATGCAGCTGCAGGAAACTCTGCGCCTCAAATAGCAAGCGTGTTCCCGTAATCACTGAAACAAAAACATACTCCAGCAACGACCCAAACAATGGCATCTATTTCATTTCATGGAATTTTTGTAAATGAAATTAAATCTGACTTTCCTGAGCGAGCACCAACACAAACATGAGCTGATTATTCCCAATTCAATGAGTAGAAGCATGCTTAGCCTCAACCACAAGGGTTCCTCTTCCCATTGAGTAGTGAAAGAGGTACGTCTATACTATTGGAAGATATTTTACGTGAGCAAATAACCCTGCAGTGTAAATGTAGTAGAGAAAAGGTCCTTCAGTCCAAAAAGAAAATGTATGAATCATGCAGAATGGCATCAGAAAACACATCTGCATTAATGCTTCAGTTGGCAAAGGTAAAGACAACATTAAAAAGCGTAGTATACTGCCAGATGGATTATTCTTTTACTAAACATCGTGCTCAAGTTGATTTATATTTTAAAATGATTCTTTAAAGTAGCTATTCTATTGGGCTGTGGATTGTGTGTTGCGGAGTAAAAAGTTTCCCTTTGAATTGTAGTAGAACATATCACTAATTAAGTAAAAGTACCTGAAAGCTGTACTTGTAATTGATCAACTGTATTTAGTTACACGCCCACATGGTGCTGTTATACAGGATGAAAACACAACAGACCACACATCTTTTATACCTAAACATGTCAACGTCTAAAACAAATGGCGACGCCAGTTAATCTCATTGAACTGATCATTTGTTTGTATTTTAGAGTGTGGATGATATTGCAATATGAATCCCATCTGATCCCTAAAATATATTTCTGTTTTCACAGAAACACGAACATGAGATGTCAATCCATTGACTAAACGCAGCTGCAATGAGCACGAGTCTGCGTTTTTGTCTTGAATGTAATCATCATAAAAACATTTAATCAAATGAAAGTAAATCTTATCAGATATTTGAAGTCTTTAAAGAACTATTCAATATCCTCCATGAATGATTATAATAGAGTGAGTCATATTTCAGGTGGCCGGTTTTTCAGATTATATCACTGCTCAACATTTGTCACCTGTCAAATTATTTTCCCCCTGCATGTCATGTTCATTTGTCAAAACAGCATTGTTCAAAGTTGCCTTCTGCTTCACGTCCAACTAAATCAGATTTGCGCGGGACATTTTTATTTGGATGTCCTATTTGTGGCAATGCTAGCCTAACAAAATTGCACAGAATTTTAAATGTCTTTAATCTAAGTCTGAGCAAATATCAGGACTAATGACTGGACCATAGAGTGAGAATGAGCAGTTGAAACATGTTTAATCAGCCCCCCCCCTCTCCGAATACTACGACTGCTGCTGCAGACGTCCCCTAAACATGAGTCGCTTGCCAAAAGGAAACAAATGCAGCCCCGTTCGATGTGTAATGTAATTACACTAAACACCACGTCCCCAAAAGTTTGAAACAACATCCAAGCTGGACGAGGCCAGCGGACACAACTGTTCCGGGGCCTCGCTGCCTCCTCGAGCCACGGCTTTGACGCGTCCATAATTCTGCAGTTTCTGACCGATGGCAGAGAAACCCATTTCTTATCATTCTTCCAGCTACTTAGAGCCACATCTGAATTACGGACGGTGCATCCGATGCACATTCGTTCTGCCCTCCTGACAGTTTTATGGAACTCATTATCCGCTTTGTGGCCATGGCTGTGAATGTAGAACCTGTGGGGGTTTTATTTGTAGCCAGTAGCACTCTACTGACCACATTTAATGTCCTCTTCGAAACAAAAAAAGAAAAAGAGGCTGGTCAATGGTTGTGGAGGGGGGGGGGGGGGGGGGCTGGAGGGGGGCACCCAAGTCCGCTTTGACAACAGCGGCGGGCTCTGCTCACACACTGAGTGGCAGGCAGCGTCGGGTCTGTTGGTACCGAGTTTTATTTACCTCAGGTGCAACAGCTCATTATAATGGTGTTAATGAGGAGCAGATGTAGCTAGGTGACGGAGGAGGAGGCGCGCAGGCGGCCGGTGGAGCAAGGTGTGGCCTGTCCAGGGCAAGCCTACATGGAGGTCCTGTCCGGGGATTCTCTAATCCCCCCCCCCCCCCCCCCCCCCCCCCTCTCACTAAATGCACAACCCCTCACGTGTTAATATCTACTCAGCAAGTGCTATTAGCAAACACTGAAAACTGCCCACCGCTGGTATTTAGTGAGCCCCTCCTCACATCAGTGGAATATAACTGTATGAACGATTCAGACCTCTTTCAATAAGGTTATTCTGCCTTATGGTTTGTACACAAAGAATAATTCTGCCGGGAGTCACATTTTTTCTTTTTGTCCACAAATTACAAGGAAATAAAACAATAAAACCTTAAATTGGTCACTCGAGGTCAGAGCTAATGAAATCCATACTGCCACTAACTGTACTCAGTGCATAATTATACATATTTTGAGAGAAAAAGCGGACGGAAACAGAAAAGAAACACACGTTTGAAGAAATAATCCAACAACCACCACCTGGTCATGAAGAAATGAAGCATCGAAATAAAGGAACAACACTGATCCTGCGAAATCGCCAATGGACAAACATCACGGGGAAGCCAACAGTCATGCAAGATTTATTAACATCTTTTAGTATCTTTTAATTGGATTTGTTGACAAAGGCAAAAAAAAGCCTTTTCCTTCACACAAGTATATAAGTAAGGCTCCTCGTAAGGCTAACGGAAAATGAGCCAATTAATCTGTTCAACTCCAAATATGACGAGTGAATTTATTAGGAGAGCAAATTGTAAATATGGAGTCAAATTCCATAATCTCAAATTTCAGCACCAGAAAAGAAAAAAACCTCCTTTAATAAATCAGCGATATGGTCGTTCATCTGTCCCTCAACGCCGGCTCTGAATCCCTCTGCAGAGAGAAATAATCCTCTTTTTGCTGCTGAATGGCTTTCGGCTTTGAGTTTGCCATTGTGACTTCTACGCTGACTGAGCGCTGACAGTAATGATCTCTAGGAGCCCTCTCAGCATGCCGACGGTGGGCCGTAACAGTCTTTATTCACCACCAAAACCTCCACTGGGAGCGTCGCCTGGTCCCCAGGACAACAATGCTGGCAGCCGAGTCTTTTTTCCGTTTTTATGGGCTTGGCCTTCCCCCTGCTATTGAGGCAAACGCATCAAACAAAACAATTTATGACCTGGGCTAAATTTGACCTTGGGCCTCCTGAAATGCCATCGCCCTTAGAAAATGTGGGAATGAAAAGGTGTCTATATGGGATGGCATTAAGCGGTTTCTTTGTTTTTCAGTGCAAAAAAAAACGTGCAGCGTTATGTTCCAAGTTGCTGCACATGACGGATCTTGCTCGACATGCTCATGTCAGATGGGGAATTTTAGGATCAAAGCCTCCAAATTAGAGATAATAGCGTTGTCCTTCATGCCTGGAGCAGAAAGCGACTGCATTTTCACTGGTTGACCTCAAATATTTTTCAGTCACTGACATAACACCTTCTGGTTTGTGCAGCTGAACTACAGGGAGTTCCTTATTTACTGCAGGGGTGCGCCTCGCCTTGTCTTCACTCACCAGCACATGTTAGATTGCTGTCTCTCGCCCCGCTGCGACGCTTCAGTAGTTTATGGCTTCAGCTGTTTACGGCGGAGTCTTTCTAAGAAGTGGAAAACCCTGAGCTGCGGATTGTGTCGCCTCCACATCTCCCAGATTTGCCTTCTACTTTCACCCGGCTCCCAGAAGTGTGTGTTTTGGTTTATTGTTATTTCATTGTTATTGCAATTCCGGATATTCACAAAAGACACATTTAATCTCACATAAAACACAGTCTTGCAAATTGCAAATTAAAACACAAAACATGACATGCGTATCTGGGATGGTAGTAACTATAGTCAATACTCACACCAAATTGAAGAAACATGCATGCATCTAAATATGCACACATGAAAATCATAATGTATTTGATCAGTTTTAAATGTAAGAAAACGTCATTAGTCTGCATAATATGTGCACACATGTTGGCTGGATTCTTGTGTTTGCAGTAGAGATTGACCAAGAAGCATGAATGATACAAGATGAAAGAAAGGGCTCTCCATCTTTGTGTGTTATATGGATTCTTCTCACGCATTTCCCTCTGAGACAAGGGGTTCGGTAATCTGTATCCTTTAGTGAGAGAACCCCATGGAGATGCATTAAAGAGATAAATTGGTATCATCCCCAGTGTGACAGACTCCTCATCTGTCTCTGCTCGCCTCCATTGATCACAATTTATTTTATTTGTGTTGTTTCATTATTAGGCGGAAGAAAAACATTGCATTAATAAAGCCCTGATTATAAAGCTAAACAGAAATGCTATACTGTTACACAGGAAGTCGAGGTTAAAGCGTGAGGCTCCGGTTTGCCTGCCCTTGTATCTTCTTACAGAATAAACTGGGATCACAGGCGCCACTGATCATTCACTGGAGATGTAACTCATTTTTAAACGATTATCAGACTTTCCTGGACTGGACACACTTCTCTAAATAGATCACTAATATCTTGGATTTCCCAGTAGTCTTGTCATATGTGAGACAAAGCACAGAGATGAGAAAAATGAACATAGAAGCCCTAAAAAGCACTTTATTAAACATGCTATCGATATCTAGATAAATTATTAGAAATAATCGGAACTTTGGGATCTTGTGACTCGGCTAGGCGGAGACAAAGAAAGATGATCTATGTAATGTATCTGGTGTGAAAGTACTTTATTTTCAATGGTTTAGTTTCTGAAACTCAGTAACATGAAAAGTATTACGATCCATTGGAGCCATGCCATGCTCAAAAAGAGTATTTCACTAGTAAAAGTAAAATGTACTTTCAGTGTCAATAGAACTTTTATGCAGAGGATTTTGTTCTACACATACTGTCGGGTGGTTTTAATCCATAATAATGTAGGATGTTTAAAATGATCACGCATATCATATTCGTTGAGATGCATAAAATTGTAATAAAACTAACCGTTGGTCTAAAGTTTCACTGTAGAACACAAGACTTTCCGATCCACAGTATTCCAGCTGTCGTATGAATGTTCATTTTGAACCACTGCTCCTCTTGGAGCAATGTAAAGCAAAGCTGTCACGCCATTCAAACGCATTATGTAGCGGGACGTTTGTCTCCAAAAACTAAAGAATGAGAGGTTCTGCCAAGATCTGTGATCTCTCTGGTGAAGGTGTCCACACTCTGTGATAAATGGATCCAAGCATATGTTGAACAATAAGAAGAAATACATTTACTATCACTAAGGTTGGACCCTGGTGCTTCCTCTGATCCTGGCCGGGGCCTTGTTTCTGTGCGCCGTCACCGGCTGACACGAGGTGACGCGTAATGTGCCGACAGCACACGATTTTAACACCATCTAAGACCGGCTTAACTTCATGCTTTCCCTTATGAGGCCACAACATTCACCATAAACACGCGCAAAAACACAGCAACACGGTTTTGCATTAACTTCTGCTCAGTTTAGAATAGAACAGCTTTGAATGAGAGTTATAAGGGCACTAAAAGTGTTTGATGAATTATATTGATAGCTGAGAAAGAAAAATAAATGTTAATCCACTATATGGTAATAAATAGGTAAACATAAAAAGTCAGCTTGAACTGCATTTACAGGAGGAATGTAAGGCCTGTGTGAGAGGTAACATATACATAATAGGCAAAGATGATGCTGCTGCATGAGAATACAAATCAGCTTTTTTACTCCAAGACACAATACTATAAATATTCATTTGTGAAAAAGCCAGAGATGTAGATGAGTAGAAATGTACAAATGATTGAAATACAGCCACAATTGTTGGTTTTCAGCGGCCGCGTCACTTCCTTTGCAACACAGAAAATGTGTCCTAGATGCCCTGTTTTAGGTTGAAAGGACAGTGCTCCCTCGCTTCGCAGATATTTGTACTCACTTTTAAAATAACCCAGGCAGAAAATAATTAATTAAAAATACATTTTTCCGTTGAGTGCACATAACAAGCTTTGCTTTTTTTTCTCCACATTATCAAACCTCAGGAAACAACAAACAGGAGTCATCTGAACAGAATGAAAAATGTAGTGAAAGGTGGAATAATGGTAACACGCCCGGTGAGATTTAGTGGTGAACGTGTGGCAGGCTCCGTTTGACAGAACTAGAATGGGGCGCTCCGGACGCCCACATGTCACGAGCTGCACACCCTCCTACTGCCGGAGCTCCCGTTAAGGTTATTTTTACTCCGGCACCTGGAAACCTTGCAGACTTGCTCCGGCCTGCAAATTCTTTTTTTTTTCCCCCAAGCACAATCAGGTGCGAGAGCAAGTGATCTTCGCTCACCGCAATTAAGATTCTGCCTTCATCTTCTTCTGGTGCACAATTACTGCTCCGCTGCTGTTTGCTCTAATTGCTCTTTCTGCAGGGATTGGTGGGAAGCCAGTGATTGTGATGGGTCGGGGATTATCTCCCTTCCTTTACTTTGCCCCCTTAAAAAAAATCATTTGTAAACTCCCCGGTGTAATTACTGAGCCTCGTGATTAATTGTCTGTTGAAATTAGCGGGGCCTAGCTTTCATTTTTACTGCATTGAATATTAATTAATGTTAACTCTACCCATTTCCTTTATTCACCCTTTACAAAAGCACATCTTTTGAATATTAATTGTTTTCTTTAAAAATGGAGACCTTGAGTCCAAATACTGACAAAATATTGTTTCAGTCTAATCTGTATTAGACTGTATTAGAATGTGTTTTTTGGGCCATAAATAATATTTACAAGAAGTCGACAGGTGAAGAAAGCCAGCTCTTATTTAAATCACGTCTCATCTGTTAGTCGTGAGGTGTCAATATGCAAAGCAGCGTCACAGATTTTGTTTTTCCTTTGGAAAGAGAAGAACAGACACATTTAATTCAGATTGTTGATTTAACCCTTGTTGGAAATGACAAGTTGAATAAGTGCCATGTAATCACATTCAGCATATTGTCACACCGTAATGTGTAAAACACAATGTCACCTTGAATAAAGCATCCACCAGGAGAATACATTTGGGTAATAATATGGAAATTTACACTGTACCGTCCGAATCCGATTAACGTTAGAATATCTCCGTATTCCATCAACAAGGGGATGCTCTCATTGGCCGGGACCCCCACCTGGAACTCTGCCAATTCACAATTACATGCACAATATTTGACACCCATTGGCACATACTGTACATGTTTGTGGTTAAACCGATAAGTATAATCAGATGTTTGATTTCATATCTGAGGAAGTGATACAGATAACGTCTTCTTTCGATGACCATCAGTCATGAGTGAACGTTGTTGCATTGCAGTACTTCTTTCCTTAATATGATTAACATGGACACTAGTTTCACAGGCCTGTTTGTGTAGACCAAATGTGTATTTTTACAGGGTTGGAAATCCAATATCTACTCCTTTACGAGTAAAATTATCTTTAAAAATAGCACAGCTGCTTAAGCAAATTACATTTTATTTTCTTCTTTTTTTTTAACAAATAGGCACCAAAACGTCCTTAGAACAAACACAAATGTTTTCACTTGCTTGTCTCACGCAACAGATACACTAACAACAACTACGCTTTTATTTTAGTCAATGCAGCTGTTTATTTATCCCAAAACTGGGTTTTCAAAATGTGGGAATCAATGCAACCACGAAAGGACATGCAGGAATGAGCACAGAAAAGATACAGTTGGTGGATCCAGCAGTATTTGAGAAAAGTTGTGGACAGACGCAAATACACACAACCAAATACCTAAACCACCTGACTGGGAAAATCACTTCTATAATCAAACCTATTATTTAGCCGATTGAATAAAAGTCTCATAAAAGTTTCCTTAACATAACATCATCATTCGCCTTTGTGTGCACTCACTCACTCTCTGTGTACAGTCGACCTTCATCTCGCCTTACTCGATCCACATTCAGATAAAGTGATCACAGAAGGCGGATCACACTAATGTCTTTACCCCGCAGCCTCTCTGAACGGCCACGGAATAAAATCGCGGCTGCTGTGACATAACTTGATCCACGCGGTGACGACGCGCGCCACCGCTTGCACCCTGCAATACATCAGTGCCAGGAGACAGTGCACGCGCAGACACGCTGATTGAATCAGGGGCCGCGGAGCGGCAGCGCGCACGCAAGAATCCCTCAGACGGCGTCCGTTCATTCAAGCCTCTTCTGCCGCCCGAAAGAGCGCGCAGAAAAGAGCAAACGCTGAATGTTTGAAAGTCAGAAAAAAAGTTCTGTGGAAAATAAGCCTCCTTAAAGTTTATAGCAAGTGATGAAACTGCAACAAAAAAAGAAGAAAAGATTTAAAAAATGTATGCATCATTTGAAATGAAGTGCATTACTCTAAATGACGCACATATAAAAGTTGCCTTGATGATCATGGGCTTGGCTTGAAGCATTACAAGCATTAGCACTCACCTTATTGTTTTACAGCTCACATTTGATTTGCAGCTGAGAAGCCCACCATTTATTATCTGTTAACATAAACAATTAAGTATTTATGGCCGTCACTCTGCGCTTCCTTCTTTATGTCCTTTTGACTCATCAGCTGTTATACATCTCACTGTACGGAGACATAGCGTTGTTCTGCTGGGACAAACGACCAATAACTTTGAGAAATGACAGCGGAATTTCAGGTTTGACAGTTTATATGGTTCAGAATTTTTATTATGAAGATTACATAAATATCCTGTAACATCGTGCTATTGTAAGGATGACAGGTGTTTTGCTTCAGATTCAGTTTCCTTGGGAGGGATGAGACCAACCAGTTTTTAATAGTAAAATACAATAGTAATAGTTCGGACCCCGCATGACCCGCAGTACAGAAATGAAATGAAACTAATTTTTCCTTTTCGATGATCATAATTTTCTAAAGAAAAAAAATCTATGTTTGTTTCAGTTAAGAAGTACAATCAATTATAGAAAGCTTAAATATTGTAATGAAATGTCCCAAACTGTAGAACGATGGGGTGTCGACCTGTCAATCACAAGGTAACAAGGTCATAAACCCTTTGTGTTCTCTTTCACTCTAAATGTGCAATAATTTACCAAATGAAAATGATGTAGAAGAAGATTTAAGGCTATAGATTGAGAGCACAGACTTATTTACAATGTTCACTGAGATAAAGAATCAAGTGACTAGTATTGCAATTTTCTTATGGACATCAATGCAATCATGCAAATGTTTATGTCAAGAGGAGTCTCCCCCTGATGGCCATTATACAGACGTTTAATGCGCCTCCGCTCTGGTACATCTGCTCAGACCAGGAAGTTCCCGCTGATCAAAATGCAGGATGAAGAAGAGCAAGACGTAAACAAACAACTAAAATGTTTCACTTCCACACGAATGTTCAATATGTATCTGTGAGCTACAAACCAGAGTATTTGGAGCTGCTCCAGAAACAAAGAAAGGACACAGAAAATGTTTAATAACTATGCACCGTCTTTCACCTTAAGAATACCATGTGTATTGCATACCATTTTTAAAAGCCCTTGGTCTCCTTTAAACAGGGAATTCAAAACATTTTTCTGAGAACAATACTGATCCTGAAACCTTTTTATAATATAGTGTTGTAATGCCTTTAGTAGAATGATCACTTATGGTGTCTTTCATGAGTGATTGAAGAAGAAGGAAGTTAGAGGGATGTACATGTGTGAAAAATTATCCTGTCAGCCATTAAAATAAATGAAAAATGCCATTGGATGTTGCTAACTACTTTCGATATGATTTGAAGCCAATAAAACACTTGCAGCAATTTCAGCTGTGCTCAATTCATTTGATTTAATATGTACAGAAAGAAAGTGGTGTACTTGTTAAACAAAGCCGGTCAGTCTAAATCTTTATGATGACGTTACTTTGGCATCCGTTAGGAAGCCGAAATCATCGCGCTGTTCCACACGGTCCGAAAACAACCTGATTTGTGGAACTGTTCTCAGCAAGAGGGGATGTTGATGTAATGTATTAAATAATATCACACTGCCTTTTTTTTGGTTTGATAATGAGGGCTCACTTCATTTATGTTTACTAGTTTCATTGTCCAACAGAACTCTACAAGCTACATGCTACATCGTTGTTAGATAGTTCCCTAATATGCTAATATGCTAATTTGTTACACTGTATTTGACTCAGCAGGGATAATAAAGCACACTGATTCAAAGTATTGATGTTACTGGTGATGGATAGTTTGGACTCAATCCCACAACACCGTCGTGCTGCTCTAAATACCTAGTACACTAAATGTGTAATGTCAAATAATCACCAACAAATAGACTATTCACTCTGCGTTCACACATTTGCATCTATATAAATGGGCTTGGAGCTGACAGCCACAGAAAGCATACGCAGACGTATGAGTTGTTGGAAGTTAGTAGGTATGAAATGACTTCTCCACTTTGTCCTTTAATTCAGCTGATTAAATACCTATTTTACAACATGCACTTGTTGTAATTGCGGCTGCTGTAACCTACATCTACTGCATTATCCTCAGTAATGGGTTTCTACCTTTGTCTTCAGGCTAGAAGCAACGACAAATGACTAATTTTCTTTTCAAGTTTTCACCTCTTTCAAAAAGAAAGCGGTCTACATTCCATCTCCCACACAACGCTGTGACCCCGATCCTCTCTAGAGTTGCGCCGCTCTAAGCTCGCCTGTGTTGCCATAGTAACCTCCTCTTTGCTGTACTTTGTAAGGTCACCAGCATCAGTGAGCGCTTCCCTCAGAGAACGGGCATAACTAATGTCCTGCAGCTTCTGGCCTGATGTAAATAGTCCCAGTTGACAGCCCGCTGTACAAATACTCAATTGCGTTTGCTTAAAGGAAATGATTTGTTGTAACAGTGAACAGTCAACTTGCGTGACATCACTGTTGCCTGGGCAACGGCGGCTGATCGCACCGGCTGGAATTGGGTATTGATCAGAGGAGGGAGGCCTGGCGCCGGTGAGGGACTGGATGCGATCCGCCACTACGATTTACAGAGGACGGGGGCGGGAGGGGGAACCTGCACACTTCGCCCCAGCTAAGAGAGCTGAAAAGCCCTCAGGAACCAATTTACACACCGCTACAGTGCAATATCTGCAGCAGTCAATAATGGAAATCTGATGCCCCCTCTGCCATCAATGTGACCGCTCCTCTCGCTCTCGTTAGAGCACCTTGAAAGTTCTAGGCCGATCTATAGACACAATGGATTTCCAGCGGTGTGGCGATATTTAGACATTGGTATTCTCTGTTTAATTACACCTCTAAGTAAGGTTGGTGCTTTAAACTGGATCTGTCCTTTGTACCCTTTACAAATTGAATCCTTCTTTAATTTAATCACTTTAGCACATTCATACTCACTGTACAGCTTTTCAAACTACACACTCCATTCTCTCATTTATTTACTTTATATAGTGCTTATAACTCTGAACTGAAAAATACCACTCAAAGAGCATCTTTATCTAATGAAGTAAAAGCCTTCAGTGTGTGTCAGTATGGTTCTTACATCGCCTACTTTTACATGCACAGTGGTTTTATGTGGTTTTATGTTCAATGAGTGGGTCAGATGGATTTTTTTCAGCCTTCCAAAAACGCTTTTTGGATCAATGTTATATGTTGAGTATTTAAGAGAATTTCTTTTATAAAGTAGAAATATTAAAACCATTATTTTTTGGCACTGACTTCAAAACCGTCAAACATTGCTTGAAGCAAACTGTGCACCTATTCAACGGATGAAATGGGGGGAAAAAAATGTCAATATCGAACTTTCTGTGCGAAGCTGGTAACAAATTTTAATCACCCGCAACATCTACGTCTCACAAACACAACACTGAGCACCTGTTTGTGGTTTAACTGAAGGCCTCCATTGCCGAACTGAAGGTGAACTCATCCGTTGAATCTTAAATGTTGAAGCCTGGCTATATTTGCTGGATAGACACTAAGCCACTGGAAGGTAATGCCCTCTTAATCGAGCCAATCGCGTTCTTGAAGAAGAAAAACTGGCCCCTCCTGGCAGCGCTCTCAAGTGCAACCCAGAGTGTGAAGTAACACCGAGTGACATCTGAGGATGTTTAACCCTGAAGGGCTCATTGGAGCCAACGTTCCTCCATCGTCGAGGCGTCTCGGCAACAAAAAATAGAGCCGTCTCTTTTACATTACGCAGACCTGAGAGATGTCAGCCACCTGTCTCATCACGGTAATCGATTATAGAATACATTTGCTGTAATGTGATGTATGCATATTAAAGTAAAGCCTCAAAGGCAAAACAGACTGCCTCTTTAATAGAATCCAGCTATCATCACAAGTAAATTCCAAGACCTCGATGTAATGGAAATACAGCCTGTTTGATCTTCCCAAAAGCTATTTTGTGGAATCTAGGAGGCCGATTACTGCTGTTTTCAGCGGTGAACTGGGCTGCGGTCACGAGGCGGTTATGGGTAGTCAACTACGACATCCAGGGGAAAGGGGGGGGGGGCGGGTTGATGTCACCAAAGACACACATTTGCTGCAAAGTAATAGCACCATCATCAGCAAAGCAATGACAGCTTCATAAAGTTTGATTTAATCCGACAGGAGAAATTGAACCATTATATGACATAATCTACAACTCTGTGATGATATACTGTATGTCATGTGACGTGTCGTGTCATTGATTGGAATTCATCCCTCTGCGTGCAATCCTTGAGAATCTAATCTAGAAAGCAGTTTGAATCAAAATATCCCTACCAAATAGCCACATGCGGTGTGTGTGTGTGTGTGTGTGTCCTTGTGAGTCTGCCTGCCTGCCTGCCAAACGTATCCATTAATTCTCTTCTGTTTCGTGTCTTATTATTACACGCTAGTTTAATATGTTGTACATCTTTTTTTTGTCTCATTCCCCATAGTAGGTTCAATGTCATCTCTTTGTTGTCTTGAAATGCAATCAATGAAGGTCTCCCTACCCCATCCAGTGAAAGTCAAACCCAACCTATCTGGAGCCTCTGAGCTGTTCTGTCAAATCGAAGAATCAAGCCCATATTTCTTGGACTCAAGTCCTCACTCCAGTTTGTGTGTGCCCTCGCACCTAATATACAAAAGATCTATTGAAATATGCATGAGGCCCATGATGCCTGAACTAAAAATACACTCAAATAGGGAATGCATTGACAGCTCTGTTATTGAGCTCTCCTTGAGCTTCCGCTGTCACGGCGGCCACAGATCGCGCTCAGGAATCATGTATTATCGAAAGCACGCAGCACCGCACACACACTCAACAC
Source organism: Apeltes quadracus (assembly GCA_021346845.1). NCBI lineage: Eukaryota > Metazoa > Chordata > Actinopteri > Perciformes > Gasterosteidae > Apeltes > Apeltes quadracus. Next base: position 9,530,835 of record CM037932.1, on the reverse strand, counting down.
ATACATCCTACTTAAAAGCCTCTGCACCACACCAACTTGGGAACGCCATGGGAATATAAAATATTCAGACACACTAACCGCCAGTTGTTACTGTTGAATATTTAACATTAGCTTGCCGATTAATGAGCAGTGAAAATTGGTCTGGTAGTCACCTCTCAAGTGAATGGCATTCAAAATATATTGGATGAGTGATTTCATGCTTTACAAAAGACATTTAAGTTTTGGTGGTGCAACCACCTTTTGTATGTCACTGATTTGCTAGATGTTATCAAAAACATATGAAAGGACTTAGTTACACACAACCCTGGATTTCCCTGAACCCCCTGGGTTCCTGCTCGGGTTTACCGACTTTCTGAAACACACCCCAAATCTCTGTGTGAATAAAAACGTAGTCATTTCAACAATGATTCCAATAATACAGTCAAGGCCTTGTTTTACTAACCCTGATGATCTAGGGCTCCACATTATGCCACATTAGCCGCTGCTCTACCGTAAAGAACGATGAAAGGAAGAAAATGAGCCACCCACGTACACGTATAACCCCTTTTATTTGACATGATATGACATAAAAGCTGACATCCCGCAGAGCGTCTTATGTTATTGGTTCTTTTGAAACATTTTGTCATATAAACTGTGCTGTTGTCGTGTCCGCTTTGACGAAGGAGGTGGTGCTGTGTAATTCGGATCGGGGGGGCCTAAATTGGTAGGCATCAGTGCAAGCTACACCTCTGTAATTGGGCCGATTTTAGAGAGGTGCTATGAAATACACCCGTGCAACTTTAATAAGTTCCAGAGTCCTGGGCTCCAGGTTGCTGCTCCCATGGTGCTGGTCCGAGTTAGCAAACATTTATCACATAAACATCTAACGCCGCTCCTGCTAAAGCAGACAAATGCCTTCCTGCTCCGCGATCCTTCCCATGGCCGTCAGAATCAGGGCAACAGATCCAGCTTTAATAGTTATCTATGGAGTCCCTCGCATGCAATGAACACCCACATTTATTTCTCTGCTTTCTCCCGATGAGGGTAAGTGGATCAATTAGTGAAGACTACAAGTTCAGCATCTTTACACATAGTATCAATTGTTAAGTTGAGCAACAGCAGCTCCCCAGATTATCTCAGATCTGTACCTCCCCTCACTCCCATCCCTCCTTCGCTCCCTCCTCCAGATCCAAAGCTCTCCTCATTACAAACGATCCTCTGATACACAACCTTGGCGAACACCTTCCGCTAATGGCCCGCGGATTGATTTTTAATTAGTAACACTTTTGGACGGTGGCCAACTCAAATGGACTTTTATGAAAAACTAATCGCCTCTTAGCTTTAAGTGTTAAAAGGTGTAAACGGGCGGTTTGAAGCTGATACCCACAATAAATGAAAACTACTAAAAGCGAATTATTCACGAGCGAACGTTTGCGTGATTCATTCAAGCAGCACGATATCTTCGAGGAAAAACTATTTATCACCACACAAGGAGCACGGAGATGACCTTAGCTTTCTGCACAGGGAAGAAGATGAAAAGTGGGTCAGGTCAGATATCAAACTTTCCGTCCACATTAAACCAGCAGGTCAGAGGAGACCGAAACGGTGCACCCAGTGAGTTCATCTGGTATGAGTTCATTGTCAAAGTCTACCCAGCTTTAATAAACTGGGCCAGTATTTATGGCCAAAAGAGACACAAATAACATCTGCAACATTTCAGGCCCAGATGTGCTCACTGTAATTTGCTGGGTCAAGTCTGCTGTAGAGTTATACTTACACTTACACTTAATTTCAGGCCGTTCATCGTTTTTCATTTTCACAAAGTATTTTTCAAATTGTTAGATATTTTTTGACTATTGTTATTATAATTTTGCAAATGTGATTGTTACATGTTGATCTATACGGGAAGAGTTTTCTTACAGTTGTTAATATATCCAAATTGAAGGTCTATTGATTAAGGGTATACAGATTGCAAAGCCCATTGACGAATTCTCTGTTTTTGTTCCATTTTCTTGCGTAACATAATAATCACATAATTGTGATCACCAAAAAGGATTTGACATGACTGTATGTATTGCAACAGATATAAACACAATACCGTTACTGAATACTGAATACCAGTACTATGGAATATGTTTATATATGTATATATGTCCATTGGGATCCATTGGGATATGAAGCCTCATAGCTTCAGCTGTTGTTGGCATACACATAAAATTGTAAGAAAATGAACAAGACAGAAATGAACACACAAGTTTGCAATTGTATTTTTATTTGTGTGCACTCGTATCAACCGCGCTCAGCGGGGTATTCATACCTCCCTGGGTGCTCAGGGCTCTCGCGCCCTCGCTGGAGATCGCACACACACTAACACGTCCGAACCAACAATCCACTCAACATAAATTCATCACTGTGATCCGTCATTATCACGTTTTATCACGGCCACCGTTGGAGATATAGTTCACAAATAGGTACATGCCGTAGTGATGACAGTGAGGGAGAGGGATGTCCTTTGCCTTTGTCCTCTGCCAGGATCCTTCAGGAGCCTCTGTGGCTCGGTGTGTGCAGGAGACCGCAGCCTGAACGGGCAGGGAAGCAGGGGATCTGGGGAGCAGGCGCCTGCCCTGTTAGCCCCGCTGCATTGTGGGCTAGCAGGACTCCCATTAACTGCCAGAAAGAGAGGTGGGGGGGAGCAGGGGGGTGGGGGGGAGGGGAGGTCACACAACGGCAGCAGCAGCAGCAGAGCGGTGTCGCTGCCATGACCACGTTTGTATTCAGTAGCCATAACTCACTGCCTGTGCGAGGGGGATTGATCCGAGGCTGGACACTCCCCGGAGGAGCCCTGGCACTCAGCAGAGTTTGATCCCTCAGATTAATGCAATAGGGATTCCCGGTCCAGGCCTTTGTCTCTAGCCAAACACTTAACGTCCCCCAAATTTGTATCCAGCAAAGGTTGAGTCCCATGTTTATTTGGGTAATGAATTGCTGTAATTAATGCACCTATTGATTCCTCCTCAGTGACTCCTACAAAGGCCAGTCCGATATCTAATTTAAAGGGAGTGGGAGTGTTGGGGAAAGAGGATGAGGAAAGGGGAGGAGAGCCCTGTGGAGGCAAAACAATTGTGCTTGCAGGACCAGTGCGGAATTGTTCAATGAATCACATTTGAATACATTCAATTAAGTCTCTCAAGTTGAGGGCGTTCGTTCGGTGCGCGTGCCGTTATATCACTTTGGTTTCCCTCTCGTGTTGTAATAAAAATGTAAATCCTTGGAGGGCATCCGAGGACCGATGAGGACGTTCGTGGCGTCTCAGAGCTCTGATGTCACACTAATAACCACAATGCAATTTTCTCTCACAAACAGGGGAGAGAGCATTAGCATATAATCCCCTGGAATTATGACCATACTAATCTCCATCACTGTGTCATCCCAGGGGAATTCTGGATGCGCACTTTCAAAAACTGTTATTGCATGAAGGGACATTTTCTGTGGATGTCAAGGACAGGAGGTTTCCAATTACCACACTATGAGGAAAATGTTCATTTCAGTCTGGATCACATGTGTGCGGTGAGGCTTCTGTGTGTGTTTTCTTTGATCCGTGACCTTTGAGCACTGTTCTTGTCCGTCCCCTTGCAGAGAGGCTGTGCGGCTGTGCCCTGCGTAAACACCTGGTCACCGCAACTGTGCAACGTCTGACCGCAGAACAATGAAACGCCAGCTGGTCCATCTTTTATTGTTATTTTTGAGGTTCGCTGTAAGAATTGCGTGTGTGCTCTTGTGAGTAATGACAAGAAAGTGAGCTTTTGACCTTTGGTGTGTATTGGAAAATAAAACTTTAAGAGTAACATTGTCGATATGTGTGTATTGATCACAACTGTAATTAGACAGGTGGGTGGTTTCACACAGAAAACGGATAACATTACTCTAATCACTGGTTTTGAATTCTGTTAAGTGTGATATTAGAAATCGCTCAGATTTTCAGGGAGAGCACACGTTGCGTGAGTGACAACAATAGAACAGGGCCGGTTATTCAGCTCATTAATAATACACTTTAACTAAATCATTTCCACCAGTCCAGTCTATCGCCCGGTTTTTCACCATTCTAACAACAATGATGATGAATAATGATTCGCTCTGACCTCCCAGATTTTTTAAGAACCTATGGCATGCCTTATTAAAGAGAAAATAGGTAGAAGACCAATTAAGCAGAGCAAATAGGAATGACGGCATGCCCGACTGCCAGAGCCAAGCAAGCTCTTGAAAAATGGCTCCTCTGCTATTTCAATTAATCAGTTGTATTTTGCCTAATTTTGTTTGACGTTGGCAGAGGAAACGTCCTCTGGGAGTATCTGTCCTTTGACCGCTAATGCTTTGGTAATTCTTCTATCAGTAGACGCTGTGATTGAAACAATCAAGTGTGCGCGTGTCTGTGTGAGTGAGTGTGCACATTGGTCTGAAGCCGCGTTCGTGTGCACGCCTTCGACATGTATGACTGTATTCTCGCCTGCATGCAGTGAAATGCACCTCTTCACAGCATCCATCCGTCCCTCATTCATTTGCGGTGCGTTCACCTCTTTTTTTTTTTTTTCCCCTTCTGGAGAAGTGTGGAGGTTGATCGCAAAGCCCACACAACTGAGAGTGGAACCTGATTAACCTTACAGTGACTCCAGAGGCATGTGAGCACCGCCGCTTCCCCTCCTCTGCAACCCAAAGCCCGGGAAGGATACGCTGAACTTAACCTCTGTTACAGTGATGAATTAACAATAGAACAATTCAATGCCCCAGTAATTACCAAACTCTTCGGACGCGGCAACATTTTTCAGCTCTGCCCCACTGCATTGTCAGTACTGGTGGCTTTCACCTGAAATCCTCAGGCTCTTTGCTCTTCCTAACTTTGTTTTCTCTGACGCAGATTAGATCTACCACCCCATTACAGATTCATTTTCCTAATTTTTCATGTCTGCGCCGTGCCCCATCTGCACAGGGCTGATAATTGTGGGGACCAGCCCTGGTGATTAACATCAGCAGAATTAATTACGCCCGCCATTAAGGCTCCAGGTTGCGCACAATGATCAAGAGAAATTAACTTTCTCCCAGGCCCCTAAATCATCTCACCTTCAAGTGGAGTGATGGCAAAGAGACAGGCCGGGAGTCCCGAACGCAGCTCGGCGCCGTCCTAACCAAACATGAGGCGCGCATCCCGCACCTGCACTGCTTCACACCAAGGAGGTTACACCCACGGCTGATGGGTATCAATTACGCTGCCTTATGTGGGGGGGATGAGAGAGAGGTGTCTCGGGTCTGGTGACTAATGGACCTGGCTCTGAGCCCTCCCTTCAGCTGGAGAGCAGGGAGCCGACAGCTCCTCTGGCCAGGGAGGAGCAGCCAGATGCTGAGGGCCTCGGTTCGCTGGCCTGATACACACAGGTACTGTATGTATGAGCACACCACATTTGATTGTGCCCTCTGGGGTTAGGAGGTTGGTACGCTTGCCAAAAAAACAGATGAGGACAAGGACTTTGTCATCTTAATCAGGCGGACTGCAACACAAAAATAACGTTTTGTTGTCGTCCTTTTGAGATGTTACGTTGTGGTGGTCGTGCACAGCGCGTGGATCCACAGAGAGAGAGAGAGAGAGAGAGAGCGTGAGTGATGTGTTTGTAAGCTATGCTAATGAAGAAGCCCCCGTGCCCCTGCAGCAGGGAGAACAGTGGTAATGTCACGGAGAGATAACCAAATTGCATTTGTATCATATTGACGTGTCAAGGTTAAGCAGCGGCACGGGGGGGAGGAGCGAGAGCCGAAAACTCTCCATCCTTCCCCCTCTCTCCTGCCCTGACTGTTGAAAAAGATGCACGAGAGGAAGGAGGAGAAGGGGAACAAGAACAACAGCAGACGACGGCCACACCTTGGAATGGGAAGGGTTTGGCTCTGCGCTCTCGTTCAGACTGATTTGATTTAGCTCCACAGGATCTAATTAAGCTTATACCCCAAACCTCTTTGGGAGTTTCAGGAGCCATATTGAGAATGTCATGTTTTGAAAAATGGCTTTGAGCGATCAAACCTCGGTATGTGAGGGTTTTTTTACGGCGATGGAACAGCGGTTGTCAATGGATAAATGCTGATAAATCAGAACATAATCAGAACAATTGTTATGCATAACGAGCCGTATGAACAGCAAATGCAAAGCGCAGTAAACATAATACCCAAAACAGTAACAATAATGTCTCTGCCAAGTAAACTTGGAAAATGCAGTGAAAAACCAGCAGCCCTGCCCGCGGTCCATCCCATGGTGACTGTCACAGTGCCTCCCTTCCCCTCTAATTAGCTGTTGCAGTTTTGCTCGAATTCAGTGTATAATCCCTGGATAAAGTGTAGTCAGCATCTTTCCTTTTGCTAAAAGCACAAGAGGTGCAGTATCATCAACTCCATCTTCGCGCCAACGCTGCCCCTGGATAATTTAATAAGGTTAAAAGACTAGTCAGCAATTACCCCGCCCCACCCCTCCCTCCCGCGCGCTCGCTAGAGGAAAGCTTTGAAACACAATTGCTTTACAGCTGTAGACGAATGCCAAGTAATACATCCACAAATAAATTGGCTATCTCTGGCTTTTTATGGTCCCGATTTCCTTAGTTACAGATATGAAGAGTTGGTTAACAAGTCCTTCATGATTTTGTGGATGTTTGTGGTCTCTTTCTCCGAGCCTTGTGATGGTCAAGGGGTGAGATAGTCCAGAGATTGTCACGGAGTGACATTTACTGCCTATGCTGTAGGGAAAAACAGGTAAGCAGAGCACACCATCTACAAAGTAGTCCCCTTTGACATCAGCACTCTACAAATCAGGGGCTGAAGGGCGGGCCGTGGAACGGGGGGCACCGACACAGAGGTCCTTCAGAGTTCCAGCGTGGCCCAGGAATGTGGCAGAGCGAAAGCAGCTGGGGCGAAACAACCAGACGTCTGGGATTTGTCTGGCACCAAGTTGGATTTCACTAACCTTAACATAAGAAAACTGGAGGGGGGGGGGAGCGGGGTTCCTTTCCCTGTTCAACCACCTTGCTGTGCTCGCTTGAAGGGTTTTCAACGGGTGTTATCCCCTCCACCGCTGGACGTTTGAAAACTCCTCGTGGGCGGCATCGGCTCAAGTAGAAATTAGTCCTCCTAGTTGCACTTATTAGATAATACTTCCTGTATTAGTGGGGCAGCAGTGATAGCAGGCAGATTTACAGCTCTCTGCGGCGGGCAGCTCACTATAACATGGGCCGTGCTAACTCTGCTCATTAAACAGAGGATGTCATCACTCCACGCCACCGCTGCATGTTGCATGTCACACGTATCCTCCGTAGCCCGGCCTCTGTCCGCCTACGTCCACAACATCCTCTAAATCTGTCATTGCCACCTGGCCCCGGGTCCCACGTTCGAGAACACCGCCCCGCTGCAGAATTTGGTATACACGTCGAGCACCACCCACCCGACCCCCTTCCTCCACTCCCTGCACGTGTGGACGGATGTGTGGGACAGTGGTCGGCCCGTCCACATGGGGAGAGGTGTAGGCCTGACGCTCATTACAGACACAACTGTGTACACTGGCCAGATAAGCAGAACAAGGACAAGATAAGGAAGCGTGGCCGGCCTCAGCAAAGTGCAGCCGGATATTCTGATGACACCACCGAACGCAACAGCATGAAGCATCCGTGAGAGGAGCATTTCAGTGAAGTGTTTTGGAGAATAATCCCAAATCTGCATATTTTCATCAACATAAATGGAAATTTAGGAGAGATAAAACAAAAATAATTTTTTCGACAGGCCGTCGCCATGTGTGCAGAGTCATACAAACATATAATATATAATTAAATAGTGGTTTATTGAGAATATAATTACAATGTTAAATATTTGTGTTGTAAATGCAGTGAATTCCTGACATATAATAACATTGATATTGAGGAAATATCTTTTTACTGTAAATATTTGGACCAAATGTCTGTGGGCTCAATGCCTCCCTCCAAAGTTGTGTTCAAGCATTGCATGTTATTTTTTACCTCAAAGCTTCCACCTAATTTTACAAATTGTACATTTTGCCTCAAATGCAGAACTTTGTAACTCTAAAAATAAAAGTATAAATAATCATTTATTTGAATTTGCACGTGCACACAAGTAATAGTTTATTATATGTTGGAAGCTAATGAAAGTATCAAATTTCACTAGGTGAGTATTTTGTGTCATGTTTTATTTTTGTCTAATTGATTATTTTAAAGTTTTACATCCTAAAAAAATATTTTACCATAGAATTCCGCTGATTGATCAATATGGATTTCTATCTATTTAAAAAAATGTGTTGAATTGCACTGATAGAAATACAAAAAAAAAACGTAGGTTCATTCAGGATTAGCCTAGATCTACATGCAAAATGGCCGATGCCAGCACGGGGCATTATGCTCCATTACTCACCGACTCCAGGGGCCGTGCTGTCTCAATCGAATATCATCCAATTCATTCAAAACATACCTTGTGTTCATCTGGCTGCACAACGCATTGCTTCTATCTGTACGTGTAGCTATTTGGAGGTTTTGTGTTAGTGCGTACATAAGAGCACTCACACATGTGTGTTTACAAGCCCATGTATGGGTTTTGTGCGTGCACGCGTCTCTTTGTGAGTGTATTCATGTCAGCAAACCAGTATTGGATCACCAGGTACGAAAGTCGTAATTCAATGCAGATAGTGTTTACTGTATCCAAGTGTTGCCATTAGACATCATGTCTGTAGAAATTTAGCCGTTGCCTCTCGTGCAATGTATTGCTCCCCTCATCATCAACGGCGCAATCATTCTCAGTGATAGTAAAGCACAGGGGAGGTAAGAAGAAGCCGGCCCTTCAAGATGGATGTGTGTTATTGTTTGTGGGATGACAGTGTGTTTCAATCAGGTCCTCTGTGCTCTAATCCCAGGTAGAGCTTTTGAAGTGCTGAGTCAGTTACTGCTTCATCGATCCATCACAGTGGATTAGTAGTGGGCAGGTGTACTCCGCATGTCCCGGGAGACCGAGGAAACACCTGCCCTGCGCTGCCCGGGACTTCATCATCCCACCATTCCTTTGTCTCGCGCTGCCCGGGAGCTCAACGTCGGGCCGCAGAAAAACTGTGAAAGCAGCACTTTTGTGGTCGTTTGTTGCCCGTACACAAAAAATTAGGGAGAGGGAGGGACGGTTTTGCCTTTCCTCCCACACCTGCCCCCTCCATTTTTAATCTCACCCAGGAAGAAGGGGCACGCACTGAATGGACCACACACAACTGCCCTGGAAGCGATCACTGCGGGGTTACAATGCAGGCCCCTAATACTAGGCGATCCCTGTGTTATCTAAGATGAATACTCTTTTAACAATAGCCATGGAGGAGGGTTACTTTAGAAGCACATTGAGAGAAAACACAGTGGTTATTATTACATCTGAGAGAGCAGGGGTGAGAGTCTATGTTTCTCCTGCTGCAGGCAGTCAATTAGTGCCAGAGGGAAACACAGCACTCCTCTGTTGCTCTCCACTGAGGAGTAGTAAATAAAAGGTTTTTATTACGCCACACTAACTTGCGTCTCTCCTCTGGACATCAATAGGCCAATGCGTTGGACTGTTTACTGACATAATCACTCCATTCTATTTCTCAGTAAAATCAAGAGATAAAGAAAAAAATCAAGACATACAAACACAAAGATGATACCATGTGTGGATCAATGAGCATTTACGTACTGACGTTAGAGCGAACTTTAACACAAAGTCTTTGAATGACCCGTCAACGCACTTATCATTTGGAATGGATGGACAAACCAAAGAAACTAACACACTTTATTTCTAGAGCATTTGGAGAAAACCCTGTCCATGTAAAGAAGTAGATCATTTAAAAGAGCTTTGTCTCAGTCTGCCTGACAGTATCTGGCTTCCATGCATCAGTCTAAAAGCCTGAGAACACCGATGTTCGTACATTCAGGAAAACTGAGCCCTTCAGGAAAAAGTAGAGGGATTTGTCCGCATAGAAATATGTTTTTAATCTTAATTTTTGTTAATCTTTTATGTTGCTAACATGTAGTTATGTGATAAAAAAACACACACACACACACACATTTCTCCCCTTTGTTTTAAACTCCTCCTGCAGACACACAGAAAGAAGCAAAATGCGAGGCCACCGTAACCAACTTTAGCTCCAGCAAATTGAATGCTGATTCTATTTATATTTGGTGTGATTTACACCCAGTTTCCTCTATGCAAGTGAACAGGAAACAGATGCCAGGAATTGTTCTTTCCTTAAATTCCTCAGAGAGAGATTCTACTCAACGCCGACGTGTGAGATTGGCTTTGTACTTGCATGCGAAAAGGTAGTAGACAGTGACTAAATTGACTCTCTGGCTTCCCTGTTCTGAATCTCCATTTCCTCAGAGTTTCCATTTGCGTACGTCCGTCTACCCGAACCCAGGTTATGGCAGGCGAGCTTCCCCAACGGAGTCATGCAGCCCAGCATACGCTTTCGCAGTACAAGGTCAGTGTTAACACGCCAGGCGCCAAAGACAGTGAGGGGGAGGGTTTGTGACGGACATCGAGCTGTTGAAAATATGACAGTGACATCTGATGAGAGAAGGTGAACGCAAATGACAGAAGAAATGAAACCGGTAATAGATCACACACTGTTGTCCCTTGCAAATATCCCCAAAATGTTGAAAGCAATGCTGTAAATGCATCAATCATTCTCTAATATTTGTATAATAAAAATGTGTTCATCATAATTACATTAATCAAGGAAACAAATACAATTAAGGTTTTAAGATGATTGCAAGTAATCAAGTAGCCAGACATGTGACACAAGGGAAACATAATAATTTTGGTATCAGGGAATACTGTTCGACATTTACACGCGATACGATTTGAAAATAAAAGGCCAGTCGTTTCATGGAGCATGGTGCCATCTAGAGGACGCCGAAGGGAAAACATCAGGCACAATAAGGCCTCATTTCAGGGGGTATGTTGCTATGCGCTAATTTGCACAGATATCTTGTAATTGGGGGAAATGTGAGTTGACTTTTTCTATAAAAAGGGGGTAGCTTTTGTGACTATTGAACGGAATTGGGGTTGCGGACAATTTAACGTTTAACCCTCGACCCCGTTGTCGCAGGTGGAGCATTATGATATGGTGCCACCTGCTGTTGGATCACTTCCGCAATCAACATTGTGAAATCAGAACAGTGATCCCGTCAATCTAATCAAATAGTTGCAAAGGTAAAACTGTGCGTGTGTGTTTCCCCAATCACCAAGTGATAAGAATAAAAGGGGGGAAGGTACATCATGTCAGCCCTCAGCTCACAGATGATTTGCAGCCACTGGCTCCTCTCTCAAAATTGTTGCTGACATGGTACTCTTCGTCCGCTGCATCCTAGATATATGGCAAACCATAATTCGGAGGTGTAAAATGGGTATACAACCTGTATTAATTATTTAATCGTGATACTAAGTGCTGCCTTTTAGTCCACACCAGGTTGTCACCCCCTCTATTTCAGGGGATCGTTACATCAGTCATTTGTCACGGAACAGAAATTACAATCGTGACTGAGATCGCACGTAGTAAATCAGAGCAAACAAAGGCTTTTTTATTGGTGTCATTGACTACTTTTATCAGTTTTTCACTCTATTCGATAAGTAAACTGCTAATTGCATTTGGCCTTTAATTTTCAGAAGCTGGGGCAAATAGAAGAAAACTAAATCCAGTTTCTTATGATGTGATATGAAAGAACAAAGCAGCCACCACAAGTGCAGCGAAGAGAAATATCCCTGGCAAGTGGCAGTGTGTGGGACTCGTGATGTGTCTTTGCATCTTTTTGTCAGGGGGCAGGAAGGCAGAAAGACTGTGGGAGGTGACCAACAACCAAACTAACAAGTTGCCCTTAAGGTTGGGGCAAAGAGGTGTACACAGGGTATCCATCAAACAACAACCATTAAACAATCTGTGAGAGGCTGACACCGTTTGCTCTCAGTGCACTCGCTACACGTAGCTCCTCCCATGCTAATCTCAGGGGACTTTAAATTGGGAGATTATGTATCCGGACTGAAGTAATGCCCGGTGGGTAGTTGTTCCTTGTGGGCACAGGTCTGGCTCATGTTGATGGCCAAAGTGTAGCACAAATAAGGCGATCAAAACAACACCTGGACGTTACTAAAGCTACAGTATTGTGACCATCCGATTCGTTCTCAGACAACATCCAGTATGCAGAGTTTCTGTCGCATGATCCATTCAAATGCTTGTTTGGGTTGTAACTGTTGCTGGTTCCAATACAAGCGTATTAAAAAAATCTCTGTGACATTTGGAAAATACCCCAACCATTTGCTCTACTACTTCAACAGCAGCTCGTGCAGATGCTCAGTGTACCATTGGTCTCGGTGAACATGCATCCACTGCAAAGAAAGAGATCATTTATAGCCCATCAGTGTTAGAAATTCCATCACCGTCCTCAAATGGTCCAACTGGGATGAATTTGCTGAGGCAAATGTGTTTTTTCACGTCAAAATAAATAAATGTCCACAACTTTAAAGAACGTGATATTAGTATTAGAGTTTTCAATAATTTTCCCTAATCAAAGCAACCTACTGTATATGCTGAGAATAATGTTGCAATGTTTCCAACTCCTCATTAGGAGTTTATTCAAGGACACATTGACTGTATGAACTGCAATTTTATTGTGATTTACTCCCATTTGTCAAAGATAGGTGAAAAAGAGAAGAGGTTTCTGCTCAAGTATCCATCAGTGTTATAAGCCAAAGGTCTCCATTATCGCTTCACAGATACAGTAACTACAGTAGAATAAAGGGGCTCCCTCCCTCCCGTCTTGAATTTGAACTATGAAATGATAATAAATACTCAACATTAACAGTGTCAGGAAAACATTACCCTTTTTATTGGGGCTCTATTTTCCTCACACGCAACAATAAAGTTAATGACAGACATTGTCTAAACCATAAAGCAGTCATATATTCGGACGCTGGTCGGCTTCAATGAGGCTACCAGCATTTGGCTCATAGATCATGCTCACTCGAACAAGTATTCTCGTCAGAGGGATCTGACCTGAATCGAAAACACAGATCTCATGTTCCCACGTCTCTACGATAACAGCTAAATGTCATTTGAACACTTGTAACCATGGTGACACTAGGTTGGAGAAATTGCTTCTTAATGTTTAACATTGTGTCAATAGACTGCATACTGTTTTATACTTTATGATGGAATGTGTTCATGTAACTTAACTATTGAGAGTGCTGCTTGAGATTATGCTACCGTCAAAGATAAACAAAGAGAATTGAATGGCACTTACGCACCTCCATGAAGATTGGGTGGAGTGGTTTCAGCTTGGGGAGAAACATTTTGAAGAACGTAATGCACCATCAACTCTGCGCCTCCCTGTGACTTTGTATTTGTAGCACAAGCTGCCTTCACGTGAAAACCAATGGTTACAAACAATGATTGCTCTGTTAGAACAAAGTGGAAACGTTGACCCAAATGTTGCTATTAAAGGAATGAACGCTTTGGGATCATATGTAACAGTTATACATTGAACAATTATAAAGACAAGCAGTTTAGTTTTAAAACTCACACTGGTAAACATTGTATAATTGCAACGATAAACAAACACAGTGTAAGGTTAAATGTCTTATTGTCTCATGTCACAGCAGCAACAGAAAATACAGTCCCAGGCGGTTCGGAAGCTTACTGCATTATATGAATTGATTTAAAATTTATATTTGATTTATTTTAAATATGTGACAGCATTAGAAGATTAGTTTATTTTTAGGCTGTGCCTTCTGGGGAGGGCATTTGTCAAAATAGTGTTTTGTTTATGTTTTTTTCATGTTGAACATCATCATCCTTACCAGCTGGTAAGGATATCCATTTGCGTCTTTATATTATTCAGGCTTGATCACCAACACTGAACAGGAACGTGTTACCCAACACTAACATTTTATAATTTTATAATTGCTGTTTCCATTTTTCGTCAAAGTAAATCCACACCCAGCAGTTTCAATTATTAACAATTATAGCAGAACCCCATTTTGCTGTAGGGCACATTTTCTGTAGGATGCCGCAGCGTTTGTATTTCATAAATCAAATCAACAGATCTCCTATAGATCTCTTTTAAATTCAATGTCAATGCCATATTGGACTGAAGTCGCCCACACAGGTCTGGGTTTGGATACATTTGAATTGTTTCAGTCGAGACGCGTCCCTGTTTAACCAGCAGATGGCGCAAATGACATTTCCTCTATTTTATTTCATTACACGAATCCAGGCAGCAAAAAGACACAAGTAAGAATAAATAAATAGTGTTTGATTCACGTAGAATTTTGCCCGATCGAATGCACACATGAACAACAGTATGCCATGTGCTATAGTTTACAATTGATGATTACGATCTTAGAAGGACCGACATCTACAGCGATTTCCTAGTCACGTGATCCACTCACATCCTCGCCTGTGGACATCTGCAAAATGGAGGTGAGATGCTTGGAACTGTTACAATGTTAATTGTTAGAATGCGCTAGTGTTATTCATAACTGAAACATTGTTGACGGAATCACCGGTGTGATATTGTAATGTGTATCCTCTCTGCGGCTTTGACTTCGCTTATGGTTCATCACAACACGGTAGCTAACGTTGCGGCTAAGCTAAGCTAATGGTTGTTAGCATTACCGCAATGTTACAGTACCGCTAGGTGATGTTATAAGCGGAGAGCTTTTCGTTTGTTTCACTTGAATGAGCATTGTTGTTCGGTTGCCTTAACCCACACATCTTTATAACAACGTTTGCTATATAATTGTTGGCGTTTGGTAATTTAAACAATGCTCAATTTGCAGCATTGCTGCAGTTAAGCTAACGCCAACCGTAGCTGTCAAAGCTGTCAAAGCTAACGTTACTGCTATGTAACGTTAATGGATTACGGGCCTCAGCCTGGCGATTTTTTTCCATGTAACGTCAATTTAATTTGGTTAGTGTGGCCTCAAGAATGTGTGTTAATGCTCTGGTTTTGGCATTGACGTTAGCTTAGTCATGGGCTAAACGATAAACGCTCAAATGTAACGTAACGTTACTTGCAGATATCGTGCCCTTTGACATACTGTAGGATTCCTAAACTAACATTGCCGTAAAACAATTCACTTCTGTAATGATATATATTTTCTTGTTCTCTTTTTTTTTTTTTTTTGTAGGACCGTGAAGCTAAAGAGCCCGAACAGCTCAGGAAGCTGTTTATTGGAGGTCTGAGCTTTGAAACCACTGAGGAGAGTTTACGGGCCCATTTCGAACAATGGGGAACTCTGACGGACTGCGTTGTACGTATTCCTGCTGTAATCCGTCACCAAATGGCGCCAGAAACCCATAAAACACAATCTTTTTAACAACGCTTCAGTCCATTCAAGCCGTACTAGCATTGTGTGTTGTTTCGTTACCTATAGGTGATGAGGGACCCCAACAGCAAGCGATCAAGAGGCTTTGGCTTTGTGACGTATGCCAATGTGGAGGAAGTCGATGAAGCCATGCAAGCAAGGCCCCATAAAGTAGATGGCAGGGTGGTAGAACCCAAGAGGGCCGTGTCCAGAGAGGTAAACAAAACCCAGCCCTGAAAGGCAGAGACCGATGATCATGTTTGGTGTGTGTGTCTGTGTGTGTGCACGCTCATTGAACCGCTCTGTTTCAGGACTCCAACAAACCAGGCGCCCATCTGACCGTAAAAAAGATCTTTGTCGGGGGCATCAAGGAGGACACGGAGGAGTTCCACATTCGGGAGCATTTTGAGAAATATGGGAAGATCGAATGTATTGACATCATGGAGGAACGCTCTACTGGAAAGAAGAGAGGATTCTGCTTTGTCTCCTTTGATGACCATGATACTGTAGACAAAATTGTTGGTATGTGTTAAGACCTCTGTGTTAAGGCTGTTGGTAAACTTTTAAGTATGGTATTTCAGTCTGTGTTTTTTGCTTTTTTTTTTATTCTTGGATTTTCCTTGCAGCCCAGAAATTCCACACAATCAACTTTCACAACTGTGAAGTCAGAAAAGCGCTCTCAAAACAGGAAATGAGTGCTATGTCCACAACCAGGGGTAAGCACACCATAGAATGTACAGTGAAGTTGTACTTACTGAACAATTTTGAATATACTGTTTGCAATCAGTTTATTGATGTAAACGGCTCCAAAATGTCACCTGTGTGCATTTCAGGAAGGAGTGGAGGCTCTGGAAACTTCATGGGTAGAGGAAGTAATTTCGGGGGCGGTGGCAACTATGGCCGAGGTGAGTAATATAAGCATCCTTGAGGAACGTGCTTCTAGACTTTGACGTACTAATGCCTGAAAATCTGATGGTTTACATGTCTAGCTATGTGGGGATAAGCTCTGTTTACCTCCAACGCGGTGTGAGCACTTTGTGTCTTAGCTCTGTTATATTCACAATTTGAGGAGATCTGTTGTCAGATAAAAGGTCAAAACCAAGTATACAAACAGTGTTTACTTCCTCGGGAAATTGTCAGACCACAGACATTCAAAATAAGTTGGATGCAACAGAAATGTTTTTTTTGCCACTATGCTGATGTGCATTGCCATGTTTGCATATTGTTAACATGCAAGCACTTTGTTGTCCCATGTAAGCTACTGAAAATGGCACCATTAGGGTGGAAAAAAAGGCCAGAACAAAGAGAGACATTCAGTCACAAGGTTTCAAGTAGTGAACAAATGGGTCAAAGTTTTAATGCCTAATGTATCTTACCCTTGTTTTTTAGATGACTACGGTGGACGAGGTGGTTATGGCGATGAGTTTGACAATGGTGAGCAAAGCTTTGCGTAAAGTTACTGTGATTAGCTTTTGACTTGTTATGAAACGGCTGCATTAAATTCACGGCCATAACGCGACCATTTACCGGGCTATTTACATAGTTGCTCTTGACGCTTGTCATCAGTGCCGCTGGTTCGAACGCCGCGCAAAATCAAAAGTGATGTTATTACCACTCGTGAGCTGTTCAAAGTTGAGTTGTACGTTTGGTTACACTGTTACAGGTCCAGGAGGAAATTATGGTGGAGGACCGAGTTACGGAGGTGGACGGGGAGGCTATGGAGGTGGTGGTCCAGGGTATGGCAACCACGGTGGTGGATATGGTGGCAACTGTGATGGAGGTTACGGAGGCCACGGAGGCCACGGAGGTCACGGAGGCCATGACGGAGGTAAAACAAAAAATGTTACTCACTCCAGAATTTTGTTTGTTAAAACAAGTGCTAGATGCCATACTAAAACATGTACATTTACATCTTTAGGATATGGAGGAGGTGGAAATTACAACGACTTTGGAAATTATGGTGGACAACAGTCTGGCAACTATGGACCCATGAAGGGAAACAACTTCGGTGGCAGAAACTCGGGTGGAGGAGGAGGAGGAGGACCCTATGGTGGTGAGTTTTACCCTCCAAAATAAAACAGAGGGAAATTACATTATTTCTCCTGAAGAATATCCAACGCATTTCGCATTGACCAATCCTTAACCGCAGGTGGCTATGGCTCTGGTGGTGGTGGCGGCGGCGGCGGCTATGGCTCACGGCGATATTAATTATTTCGTGTTTAGGTAAGTAGCATTCAGTTCCACACCACGCCCGTAGCACAGTACAGAGTGAGCCCTTGAAAGTGCAGAATAACTATTTGTTCTATCCTGTATCCATTCAACAGGCTTCAGTTCTTAGCAGGAGAGGCGAGGAGGTGAGCAAAGGAAAGGAATTGTCAGGAAAAGCCGCAGGTTACTTTGAGGCAGTCATCTGAGAGCATTAGAGGAACACAAAAGTCAGACATTACTGCAGCTATATCCGAGAAGTTTATGGGAGAAGGACTGTAAACGCAAGACATGAGTTCAGATGATACTCTTCACCTAATTGTGATAGATGTTTCCCTACCCAGCGATTTTTCCGTTTGTAAGTCTGAAGTTTGTGTATTGTGCCTATGGTATCACGGGTAAAAAGTAAATTGTTTTTTTTGTTCTTTTTTGTTATCTGAAGTCAGTTCTTAACATTTTAACTACATTTTTTGAATATGGGTTAGTTTCCTTCTGGTCATTTTCTTTTGTCTTTTAACCTGGTTTTTGTCACACAGCATAGTTAAATCAGGACCTCAGAAGAGCTGGAATTACTTTTTTGTTTTTCTTTCTTTCTGAAGATATTATGATTGCAAGTGTCAAGTGTATTTTAATTTTGTATGTGAAGCACAGTATGTAAATCCTTCGTAGTACCAGTGTCAACACACATACGCAGTATGGGTTAGAATCAAGGGAATCCGTCACTCTTTTTGTTGCCAGAAAAAAAGACTAGATTGTGCGAATATTTTGATTAGAAGAAAAAGACTGAATAAAATTGTGTAGTAAAGTAACATGAGGTTCATTGCGTCATTGGTTCAGAACAATGAAGTTCAAATGAGTTTTTAATGATATATTGCCTGCAAATTATGACTGAGGTTTAGCAGAAAGTCCTCTCCACAACTTCTTCCTCCTCCTTGGGAGGATACTGTATGTGCTTTATTTACTTGTAAAAGAGTCCACCTAAAGGGAGTTTTTGGGTAGTCCCAGGGCAGTGGTCCATACACCGCCCATGCCAGTGTTGAGAAATTAAGATTATTTCACCCGCAAGCACCTGCAGTTGGGCCCTCGGCATCGCTAGTGTGGAAGATTGCAGATGACTGTCAGACAGGACGCCTTCAGCCCCAGCACAGTGGACCAGTCAGCCTTTTGAGAGAGAAGGGAGAAGGCAGCATCGAGCACATC
The DNA here is from genome assembly GCA_021346845.1 of Apeltes quadracus. Classification (NCBI taxonomy): domain Eukaryota; kingdom Metazoa; phylum Chordata; class Actinopteri; order Perciformes; family Gasterosteidae; genus Apeltes; species Apeltes quadracus. The sequence goes on along the minus strand of CM037932.1, from coordinate 9,512,052 downwards.
GTCCACGGAGGAAGCTCGCAGTGTCGTTCCTGGTAGTGAGCATCTATCTCCTCCAAGGTTAGCTACAGACCTCCAGCAGCTGATGCTGGCGAAGAAAGACTAGTTCCTGGACACATTGGAGATCCGGTTGAGGCAGATTTACTGAGGTTTTTACCCGCAAGTGCTAGATTACAGACATTAACAAGAAAAGGGAGCGAGTATTTAAGAAGATGGCGCAGGTAAGAGTAACCACTTTGCTTGATTTGCAGATGTGGAAAGAGGCATTCTCTTCTTGCTGAAAATCTGTAGCGACCTGATAACATGGAAGGTTCTGGATGGGTAAGACTTTTTCAAAATATTATCAAAGGCTGCTCATATTGTAATCTCAGTGCACGCGGTGATTATTCAAGGTGCAGGGGTTCTTTTAAGGACAGCAAGCTATATGACATCCGGTGTTACATCACCAGAGTGAGCCTGTGACCTTAAACACAATACCTGAGTATCTTGAAACTGTGTTTACATACAGGTCATCTTGATAACATCGATAGTGATGAAACACCCAGGTAGGAAGGAAAAGGTGTTTGCACCCAGTGGCAATTTTATCAGACACACAATACAATCTATTACAGTTTAATACAACTTATATGGCAGTTTTCTGTATATATGTTATTGTTATTACTGAGATGAATCATAGTAACGGTGGTGGTGTTTTTACACAGTATTGTAATTTTCATTTTTTCTCTATCATACATGGGGCTAGTCCAGTAATTCCAGTATTAAAAAAGAACATTATAATCTTCATTAAAAGTATACTTGTATTTAAGTTGCATTCGGTTACATGATAAAGCGGCTACTTTATATACCAATGCCAAGCTATCACTTATGTCATGTAGTGTTGATCTGTGGACAGGTAAGGTCCTTATCAGTCTGCAAAAATGAACTTACTTACTTTGTCCATGAAGTTTAAGTATACATCATTTATCAAGAACTAAAGGCTTTTTCCTTAAGTGCTGACATTTTGTACAAACCAAAGTTAAATAACAACTCCGAACTGTTTACAATTTCTGTTCTTTAAGCAGTGCCATTTTTAAATTAAGTATTTGTATTTAGTGCATGTTTAATTACTTAACAGAAGAATACATTTAGGACGATGTAACTTCTTCCCGATCAAGTCAGCGGCTCATCGGTGGTTGTAAAATGACCACGATGATCTTTGAGTCCGTCAATGATTACGTTCTCTAGTGTATTGCATTTTACAGTGTTCACACGCTCTGTTAAGGCTCCACGCGGGTCGGATCAGGGAGAAAGCTGTGCCTGCAATGTTTCTCAATCAGTTGAAGGGTAGGGTTTCTGCACAGGAATGTTGAAGGACCACCTCAATCCCACAGAATCGATCTGCGCTTGGCCAAAAAGGCACCAGTGTGCAACCATGTTACCTAAACAATAACATATGTTCTGTGTTTCTCGTTCTCTTTTTAAATAAATATATTTTCCATGACTTGAGTGTTTTATTTCTGAGCTATTATATACTTGTATTCATTTTTGTAAAACGTAACCGTTCTGTGTCTGCGTGACTGATTCCGCAGGTGTTCACCACTCCCTCCCACTAGTTTGCCACATGCCTTCCCAGGTCTGTCATGAGAGCAGGAAACGGGCTCTGTGAGCAAAGGTGGTGCGTGCGTGCGTGCGTGCGTGCGTGCGTGCGTGTGTGCGTGTGTGCGTGTGTGCGTGTGTGTGTGTGTGTGTGTGTGTGTGTGTGTGTGTGTGTGTGTGTGTGTGTGTGTGTGTGTGTGTGTGTGTGTAAGAGCACCTGGAGCCCTTATTGAATGCGTGGGCGCTTCACCTTTTGACTAATTCTCTGGGTTCGGCCATTGTGAAGTCGTCAAAGCGTACGCTTTGTTGTGTGACAAGAAAATTGCACAATGTGTGAATTATTCCAGAAAGGCAGTGGCGCAGCATTAAGGGATTTAGGGTGATACCCAAACAAGCTTGCACTAGTAAAAAGCAAGCTGATTGTCAATGTAATTTAAGATATTAACCCTTTTGGTTTTGTACAATATTCATTTTCTTTACTTTGTAAGCCCTTTGGTAGAGCTACCAACGGTCTACGACTGACTTGAACACGTGGTAAGTTATGTAATTGGGCCCATGGATCCATCTGGCATCAATCTCTTGCTGTACAGAGTAGTACACACTGTTCTTTCAGTAAATAGGAGGCCATATAGCTATAGGGATACTTTATTGAAAAGCACGGAAGTCAAGATTTAAAAAAAGAGCTTGGGCAGAAAATCATACAGGGATAGTTATAAAATATGAGTAGCAATGATTGAAACAATCAAATATTATGATATATACATATATACACACACAGTAACTGTTATTAATCTCAATAGCAAGAAATGTTTATATGTACAAACAATATTGGTTAAAGAATCTGTATAAGGAATCGGAGTACAAAAGAACTGAATATCAAAAATATTCCAACATTCAAGAGAAGTGCGCGAAAACTATACAATAGTATAATGCTTTAAAACAACTAGAAAGTTATTGCATAGTATTCCTACGATGACGCGGTGCCACGCTACAAAGGAGACAAGAGCTCGTCCTCGCTCTTGATGAAAGTCTTTTTGACGCGAGGGACCAGAAAGACGCTGCCGTCGGTCGACTGCTGCAGGGAGTAGTCGGAGGGCGAGTAGGAAGTTCCCCTTCTCGTCCCTCAGCGTGCTGAAGACCTCCAGGTACAAGCTGTTCAGTTGCCTCTTCGTTTCCCTCAGGCTGGCGGCGTTCTGGCTCTTCTCGCTCAGCAGGCGCTCCTTCTCCTCCTTCAGCGAGTCCAGGTTGCTCTCCAGGCCCACGATGTTCTCCATCTTGCGCTTGCGGCAGTTCTGGGCGGCCACCTTGTTTTTGCCGCGGCGCCGTATGTCCCGGACGAGGGCCAGCTGGGCCTCGTTCAGCTGGTGCTTGGACATCATCTCGTTGAAGTCGTCGACGGGCAGGTTGATGATCATGTCGACGGTGAAGGGGATTTTGAGGGCCTTGGCCCTCTGCTCGTCTCTGGAGAGGCGCTTTTCCGAGCGATTCTTCTGCTTGTCTTTGGCGAACGGGGAGCTGCTGTGGCCGCCCTCCTCGTCCGGGTCGGCCTTGTGCTCTTTGGGGTTCTTCTCCTGCTGCTGTTGCGGCTGCCCAGTCCTTGCAGATAGAGCAATGGCCTGCTGAAGATGATCCGGCTGGAAGTTTAGCGAGAACATGTCCGAGTAGTCGGACTCGACGCTTCCAGGGTTGTCGTCCATGTCCGAGTCGCTGAAACCAAAGGACTCGTCTCCGTGCGAAGACTTCCCAGGTGAACTGGCATGTGGGCTTGTGTTTGAAGATATTCCCGAATCTGAGTCGGGCATTTCTGCGGTCAGATTCGGTTTCCCTCTGTCAAATGCATCGCCGGGTGAGAGGCTGTAACAGTCCACCGGTGTGAAGGGAGGCTTGTTTGAGATATCTGGCACGGCGTTGGCATTTCCTTCAAGACCACTGCTCTCTTCCAGAAGGGCATCGGGGTAAAATATGTCGCAGAAACTTTCTCCATTGAATTTAGCATTTAACTGAGGAGAATTCTCTTCTTTCACTTGGCCAAGATTGTCTGGTGAGACCAAGCTGGGAAGACAGCCGTCGAATGTGTTCATAAACTGCGCAGGACTGACATTTAAGGGGTTTGTTACCCCGTCTGTGGGATTTATGGGGTAAAAAGGGTAGTTTGGGTTCTGCACTCCAGGGCTGTTTGAGAGAGGATATGTGGTGGTCTCCAGTGTGTCTTCCATTTGCATGCTCAGGCATTGCTAGAAGAAAAAGATAAAGAACCATTAAATTGAATACAATGAACATCATTTTAGCCACACGTTTGGAGTGAATATAAAAATTGCATGTCAGACGAATTGTATGTGTTGCTAGGGAAGCAGGTATATCATGTGCTCCTACGGATACAAATTCAGCTTCAGACAAAACCGTCTGTGTGACACGTGACTGGCTTATCAACATCATTTTTTTATTTTTATAATTCAATGTCTTATCAGCAGCCACCTAATGCAGCGCTCTGTAAGCTCTACGGTTAGGTTTGCAGCCCGGTTGGCGGTAGAGGCAACAAAAGCACACTGCTCCACCCATTAGCTAATGCAAATACGAGCTGCCTCAATACAACACAGATAAAGCGGCTGGGCAGAAACTATTGTTCCCAAATCTCAACGTTAACTGACAGAAAGTAGAAGTTTTACCGTCACACCCTCTCTGAACAAGTCGCCGCCTTCCGCTTGAGTATCTTCCGTGGCGCGTCGCCTCTTGAACATCCAACTTTCCAATTTTTATTGAAATAGGGGCTAACCACACTTGAATGGCCCCCGTTGTACCGGTCTTACGTGTATGAGAACCCGTTCAACGAAAAAGGGTTTGTCCCCTTCATGCAGGGCTCCGGCCCATTGACTTTGAGTATTTGTTGCACAACCCAAAGCACCATGCCACTGATATGGTAGAATTCGTTTATAATACCTGCAGCTCAGGGAGGGACAAAAGCTCCATCCAGGCCTGCTCTAAATCCGGGGACATCCTCTGTGGCGGCGGAGGCAGCGGTGCACCCGTGGACAGGGCGGCTGGCGGGAGACCCGGCTGCTCGGAGGACATCATGGGTGCTGAAACGGCAGCCGTGTCCAGGCAAACTGAGGCGGTCTGTCAGACAAACACAGGAACGGGACTGTTTTCGTACAACTGAAAGTCTCGCTGACGGCTGTGATGTGTAATTCAATGTTATTACCTCAGTTTCTTCTACAGGAAATGTGTCTGCCAGCAGCTGCAGGCATTCATCAAATGACATGGCATCATCGGCGTCTCCCGTGAAGCTGACGTTCTGCAAGAAAGGATCAAATGCGTGTTAAACCTCGGCACCTTTGTGGCATGCACTCATTCGAAAAGGGCGCCTGCATCTACACTTCTAGGACTCGTGTCTCTGTAGAGTAGCTTCTGCAGCAGTAAACACAGATGCATAACTACAAACCCACCACTCATCACGTAGGATGAGGTGTTACCTAGCTACCACACAGCCACAGCCTATCAAACGAAGTGGTGGTTGGTCCCCCGACACCAGTAACGACGGCCTCGCGCTCTACCTGTGTGTCCTCCAGAGGTGCGCCGGCTGGCTGCAGGATGGCGGCGGGCGGCGGGCGGGGGATGTACTCTCCCGTCTCCTCGTCGAGCTGCAGCTGTGCCAGCAGCGCCTTCTCCTGCTCCTGGACCAGATGCTGCCTCTTCTCCTCCTCCAGCTCCCGCTGCCTGCGCAGCTCGTGCTCCTTCTGACGGTGGTTGTAGTCGAAGACCTCGCGCCGGGCGCCGAGATCGATGTCCTGCTTCCACAGGATGTCGATCAGGTCCATGTCCTGGGAAAGAGAGCCGGGAGTCAGTTCAGCGGGGACGAGAGCCGCGCCGCCCCTGCAGCGAGAGAGGGCGGGCGGCGTCGGAGGCGAGGAAGAATGGCGCGCCGTGGAGCGTGGCGGCTGCACCCGCCACACCCTGTGCCTCAGGTCTGTCCACCGGCAGCAAAGTCGAGGAGGGAGAAGCCGCATGAATAATGGATGGGACTTCTCCTGTTTTCCCTGCCACCGCACGCCAGCAGAAGTCACGGATCCTCACTTGATACTCTTTCCGAGGGAAGCAATCATTACCCATCTAATTACATTGAGGTGTGAAGTCACATGTATCGTTCACACTCACAAAAAGTGCCACGATCTCTGCCAAGTTTCCGCTTAAGTGACTATTTCTTTATCAGGTAAGGTTAAATCCTAAACATTCAGGTTATATACAGCTGGAAGTTTAAAGTACGTAGATATTTGTTGTTTTTATTTGCACAGTAATACACCTTTAGTGAGGACCAGATCTTGTTTTCCTTCCTGTGATATTATTGTGACGTAAACAACTAAAACTTTTAAAAACCGACCCAGCATATTCTGCAGCGACACTACACAAATGATTCCGTCCTACATTTAGTGTACATATACTAAATACACGTGTACATTAAGTTAAGGGCTGATGACCTTACAGAACGTTAGTAACCGCCTTCCTGTAGATTTCCTCAATGTTTTTGCCACTTTAAACAAGAATGTTAAGATAAACTCTACTGCTCTCTTCTTTTTACACAGAAAATGTTTACAGAAGGAAACAATTTCTCAAGGTCCAGGAATGTTGCATAAACTCAAGCCACTGGGATACGAGAACAAGTCCGAGCATGTGACTGGTGTGTTTGTTCCTCAAATGTGTGTATAAACAGAACTGATGGGATCGGCACTTTGGTGCTCGCATTCGGTCACGTGTCCAGAGCAGACACAACGAGGGGGGGGAGAGCCAAGCAGGAACTGAGGGAAATAAAGCACAAAGAAGTATAACACACAACAAAGAGGATGTGGAACCGAGGAGAAACGCGGCATGACAACTTAAAGGGAACACGTCTGGTACATCTTTGTGCGCTCCCAATAACAGCAAACTAGGATCCAAATATGTTCCAAACCATTGTTGACACCGGTTGTCTGACCACAGTTCCAGCACACAAAACAATAAGAACTCACCAACCCTCCTTGACTCAATGTTGCATCAGAGGCATGACCGCTGGAAGGATTACACGTCAGTAGGGCAGCCTACCTATAACGGAGGGAGGGCTGAGAGCACAACCGGGCATTACTGAAGTGGATGAAGCGGTGGCCTAAAATGTCTTAAGCGGGGCATCTTGTCACCCGTGTTTTCCAAACGAACGGACCGCATTCCTGGCTTTCAGTCTCGCTTCGAAAACTCCTGTAACAAGTTATACAGGTTCCTTGTGGAACAATCGAAAGCCTGTCGGTTGTGTGGGGAAAGTCAATAAGCAAGTTCACTATCACTGATTAAAATGCACTTTCATAATGGATGTTTTTGAATGCGTAGATAGATTGTGTAAATGTGAAGGTGGCCCGGGGACAAGGGGAGGGGGGTACAATGAGGTCTGTTTAATATTGGCAACTTGGCTTCCACTGTCACAAGACCGGGAATTGGCACCAGAACAAGGAAACTGGCACTTGAAAATTCCCGTTGACACACAATACAACGCTACACCAGACAATCAACACGCCTTCAACTTACAATAATGACTAAATATAGGCCTCACACACCTGACATGAGTTTGAAAACACCTAATAAATAACGCAAACTGACAATGCCCTGAAAGCAAGCAGAGCAAACAGCAACTGGTTCCTCTGGCTATCCGACATGGTGACACACAAAACCGCTCTTCTTTTTAAACAAAGGCCTCGAAGGGGACCCGACTTCCTGTGTATTATAACAGCCTCTTACACCACAACTCATCGGACATCCACCCTTGACCCGGGATGATGAAACACACCTGCGCATGTTCGCAAGAGGCCCTCGAGGGGCCAGTCAACCTTGGGCTCCCACCGCCCCTTACCTATGACAGATTTAACCAAACTCCTAAGGGGTATCACGTGAGAAAGAATCCCCCCCCCCCCCTCAAAAAAACAACAACAACATCTCATTCAATGTGTACGACCACGATACTCTAAACATGGAAAAACAAACAAGCAAGCAGCAGAGGCCGACGTGCGGCCTTCGTCGGATGAATCATTCACAGCGGCTGAGGAGAGACCTGTCACATGCTCGCATGAGGAGCGAAAGGGGGCTGGGCACTTACGAGAAAGACGCTCACGAGACCCGTTTGTTACCAGACACGGATAATTTAAAAAAAAAAAAAAAGAGACAAAGCTCTTAATGGCCTACGAATATTTCCCCCCAGGTCGTTATTTCTACATGATAACATCTTAACTACGCCATAAGCAGGTTGTCACTGCGGGTGTTACAGAAAGTTCACCTGAACTACTCAACCGCATGAAAGCAAGTTAGCAGTCGATACCCAGCGTTAAGTTTAAATAGATTCTCTATTTACCTGCTGATGCATCACCTCCATTTCTATCATCACGGAGAACCCGGCCTTCAAGAATTCGCCGTATTATCGATAAACGTATGCGTGTGTGTGTGTGTCTGTGTTATTCCGTCAGCCGGCAGATTAAAATGGCGAGAGGTCTGAAGCCTGATAGAGTTCGTCGTCGCAGCTGAGCGGAGAGAAAACATTGCCTCCTTTAAATGTAATGAACATTACGGAAACGATGGCCCTGCCCACCGGGCGGCAGAGCCGGGATCGTCCCCCTCGCACCGGCCTATGAGGCGGTAACACTCTGGGTCTGCGCATGCGTGTTAATACGCCCGCTTGGTCGCGCTGAAAGAGGCACAAACACGCTGGTTATAAAATAAATAAATAATAATTTACCAAAAAACACATATAAAATGTTTATAAAACCGTTATATTTCATAATACATCTTGAAGACGAGTCTAGACGTGATTGTAAATGAATTAGAACACAACAAACCAGCACTGGTGATCTGGAAACCAATGAAAGCCACTAAAGGTTTAGCGTAATGCTATTATTCATTATTATTCACCACGAAGAGCCATCTTATATGAGGGACTTATAATGCAACCAAATACAATGCGATCGGTTTCTCTTTCCATTCTGCAATAAGAGGCTTTTGGATTGGTGCATAACACCCCCTGCTGGTTAGGGATCCCAGTGTGGAGCTGGAGGCCCTGGGGCCCTAATGTCCCCCGTGGAATGAAATGTGGCCTTTGGCGAGAGCTGTAGGACGCTTTAGTTGGTTTATTTTAGAGAGAAATAGATCACTTGAGATCGAATGTTTCTGCAAAGTCCCCGAAGTCATTAATAACTATTGCTGTTAAAAGCATTCAGTGAAATGAAACCAATGATATTCCTTTTTGAAATGTAGAGTAGAAACAATGGTAAAAGTATAAGGTAAAGGACTTTAAGTGAAGTATAGTTACACGTTAATATGAAGATGTTAAAATTATAAAGAGTAGAATAACATGAAGTGATCAAAATTCAGTGGCGAAAATGTATTAGTTACTCAAGTTTTGGGTCACTTCTCATTTCTGTGAAACTACAGATGGGAATATTCTGTTTTCACCTCATTTCACCTCACCTTTAAGCGTTTTATAGGGAAACATTTATTTAGACATGATGTAGTATCACTTTCACTTACTCTCACACAGTTGCTAAATTGCTATTTTTTGACATTAATTATCTTAAACCACATTGAAATACATTCTGGACTTTAATGAAGTAGTTTATAATCCAGTTATGAAATGCCACCATTTTGTAGACCAGATTAATGAATTTTCCATAAATTAGTATTTTTGCTGACTTCTACGATTGCTCTTGAAATTTAGATTGTTAAAGTCCTATTTTAATATAGTTTTAACAATAGGGGGGTTTCATGCAGCATTACACTCTGCCAGCTGTTATCGTGCTTTCAATGATTAGGCGCCTGCTATCTAAGAAAGTGGTTAAGGCTTGTAACACGTATACACATCGGCGTAACAGAAGTCGGATTGAGATGTAATTAAGTGCCTTTTGAAATACGTCAAGCTAATAAGAAAGACTGCAGCACCTATCTGTGAGGAAGCTCACACTAAAGTGCAGCTCGCTGTGCCCCCGCGTGAAAGTACACACAAAAAAGCCTCTTTTTCTCCCTCCCTCCCTCCCTCCCCCCCGGGCCCCCTCTCATGCGCGTTCACGAGCACGCGTTCACGTTTGGCAGCTCCACGTCGACATTCTTCCAGCTGCATATAGTGAACTGCACGGGGCTTGGGGGGAGGAAAAGGTAAAAAGCGACGGTGGCCGCTTTACGAGTGGAGCCCTGCAAATGCGCAGACGGACACGCCGCGCCGTGGAACCGGCCGTTTGGCGCCGTGGATCCAGACTCGGCCTGCACTTTCCACCAGACCGCTTTCTGCTTTTACATTTTATCATCAAGACTTTTTGCTCCCTCGCGTTGGATTGCAGCTGGTCCCTTGCGTTCACCTATAGCACGTTAGGTAAAGTATGGCTCGAAGAAGTTACTTCATCATCATTTCTTACGTAGATTATTATGAAGATTGATGCGTGACACTAATGGGTTTGTTGCATTATTGTGCACTTCTGAAGTTGCTGTCACTTGACGGCCAGTGCGTGAAGTAGCCTACCTTCAAACTGACATAACTTATTAATACTCCTGGAGCTCTGCTGGCCTTCTGCACTTTCCTCATTGCTGTCTCCTCCTTCCAGTGTGAAGTGGCTGGCGTATTTCTCCTGGGTCGGTTCACTTCAGAGTTGTTGAAGCGCAACAGGTAGACTCAATGACACGATGGCACAGGAAGGACACACTGGAGTTAAAGATATCTCCATATGGGAAAACTTCAAACATGCAGGGAATATAGGGAATGCTTCAGATTACAACCAACCAGATTGTGAAGGGGAAGATGTAAGTTAATGCATTTTAGGATAATTTAAGGCTAAGATGTCTAAAAGGGTTAATTATTACTTATGTCCTAATTATATTTGGGCATTTTATAATTTTCTGTACTGATCATGGGTTAAAATGACCCCTGTGGCCTGTTTTACCTGTGTGAAAGTAGGGAGGACCGAGCCTTCCTGAAGGCCCGGTCCTGACAGTCTTACGCACTACTAAAATCACAACAGCTATTTTCTCTTTCTTAACATAATTCTTACAAGTCAATCCATTGGAAAAAATACATAATCAAAGTGGATGTACTGATAACGTTGTTTTTTGTGTGCCTTTCAACAGGTTAAAGGGGCACCAAGCTGGATAAGGGGCTGCACAAGGACAATCCTATGAGGTGGCACTTTGGCTTTCCAAATAAAGTTCTGTGAAACACTTAGACTCTTAATTGCTTGCAGTCAGTGCATTACAGAACTTTGTTTTGGGAGTTAATACTTTATCCTGTGCAAACTAAACCTTCAAACATTTGGACACTTACATTTAAGGTATTTTGCAATATGACTGTTGACCAATAAAGTTTTCTGTTTTTAACAACTTCTCACATTCTCCGTCTTTTTTTAAATTTTCAACTCAAGTTAACTTGTATTCTTATAGCAATAGTGTTGTTTGCCATATTTGCCCTCTATCTCAGTTTTAAAACATTAATTTAAGAGCGCTACCTTGTACCATATGGAAACAGTCGTCAGGTCAGTAAGTGGAGGTGAGGCACGCAGGTAAACAGTGAAGTCATTTGGTTTCAGGTTACTCTCAGTTTTTAAAACCACGTCACAAATTACACATGAGGGCGTCTACCTTTGTATTATGTTAATGAAGTTGTTCAAGTTTGATTACATATATTTGACTCATTCCTTACCACTTTTTATAATCTGTGTATTAAGGCATTATTTTTAACCATGAGGTCACTTTTACACACAGTTGTTTTATTAACCATCAAAATCATTTTTGTACACATTTTGATATCCTCTTGAATAATAAAACATTCATACTAGAAGGACCGAATTCATGCTGTCTGTATAAAAAAGGGACTGGATATATTGCAAGGCATGCTGGGATATACTTACAATGGTGCATTCAGGTACAGAATGAAGATGGTACATTTCTATAAAAAAAGCAGCAGATTATCATAATGGGGAAGGTATGATAAGCAAATGTAGGGCATTTTCGATGTTAACATAACTCAAACAGTTAGGTAATCATAGCAACCTAAACAATACATCTTTCCAAAACCACAATTGATTATTGAACTAACTAAACTTAGCTAATGATTAATAACGATTGAATATAACTCAGAGTGCGTGGTAACGTTACGATTTAGAGTTTTGTATGCTTCGACTGCCAACCGTGAAAAGCGAGCCATTTTACAGTTGCCAGGTATCAATCACTGCTCGGGTCGTTCAAGTGTACTGATTGTGATATATCCGATGGACCGTGAACGCAGCAGCACTTTCCCTGCGTTGACCTCTGATAGGCGCGCACGGATCCGCTCCCCTCCCGTCACAAACACGGAAGCAGCATGGCGTCCAACAGCAGCGGCTCCGGCAGGCAAGGGAGAGCACAGCAAAGACTGAGAATAATTGCCGGACACTTACAGCGACCGGTGGACATCGATGCAACCGTATCAGCCGTGGAGTGTAAAGCTCACGGGGGCGAGGCTGATGTCGCCTGCGACGGGAAGAGTGTGCCGAAGAGGAGGTACAAGGCTGTGATGGAGCGGTGGACTAGGGGTCCGTCATCCGTAGCTTTAGCTAGTCATGTAGTCAAACACCAGTGGATCGATATGTAAACAAGAACCAACGTTGTGACATGCGAACTCGTTTTCCTCTCTTTTAAGAGCATTTATAACAAAACGGGGGAGGGAAGGGGGCTGTTTTAATTAGGTTGTAAGCTAACGTTACCAAACTTGGGTGTGGCTACGTTTACTCAGGAGTTTAACGTCGATGTGGTCAACTTTCTTGAACTTCGAAATTGTCATACGGCAGTGTTTTCCTTGTCAGGTAGATTGTTTACGCCTCGAAAACATTGTCGACATTTGGAACACAACCACTACCGGTTTGTTACAACAAATACGTACAGTTTGATCCAACGGCTTTGCCATTCATTGACTCGAACGTTACACATAAGTTAACGTTAGTTAATTTCAACCGACCTGTTTTTTCCGTTAAAACGTGTTGGAACTGTATTGATATACGGCCCCGTTGTTTTAGGTTCGTCTTAATAAAATATCAACGTAATGGAAACCATTAGTTAAATCCCTCTGAATAACAGAGGAAAGACACAGCGGAACTTCTTTCTCGTCTTCTCTGTCACTTTGTGATAGGTCAAAAGTCAGGCCACCACTTCTTCTGACCAATTGGCAGCTCTGCTCCTCTTTGAGGAACGCCCCCAAACTGTGCTGACCTCTAGAGGCAGTCTGAGACAAGAGCTGTAGTTAGAGGGTTAAAGAAGTGCTCCAAAATATCAGCGTTTGGCCTTGTAAAATTCATCATGTTCTGGTCAGTATGACATTGGAATAGACTGTTATGTCTATTCTCCCAGTCTTTTATGCGGATTGTAATGCTGAGCTTGGAGTTTTGGGCTTTTAGTGTCTACGCTGTAGGATGTTTAAAAAATGTAACGACATGGGGCATCAGTAAAGGTAAAATTTATAGAAGAAGAAGAAGAAGAAATCTTTTTTCTCTCTCTCTAAACAAGTGCAGTGTGGTTCAACAAGCTTCCCCTGCTTTTAGGTTTATGATAGTAGGATAACAGTCACTTTTGTTTGGAGAAGTGTCACAAAAATTTCCGGCCACATTCTTTCTACGGTGTTGACACTCTGCTCCTTTCGTGTTTGGTTAGTTTGATGGTTTTGGCAAAAAATCAGGATTTGCAGGTTCTGTGGTGTCACAGCTCAACCCAGCTAATAGAGTTTAATACAACAGCTCCACAATCAACCCTGTCTTCAGCAAGGTTAAAATGTGTTTAATAAAAGTCTTTGTTTGGTTTGTTCGTTATAGTTTAGGGCTGTAGATTGTGCCACATTTCCAGTAAATGTCCAGTTACACCACATATTTCATAACCTCTTATCAGCTCATAGTCTTAAGACTGGTTTGCATTATCTGTTGGGGTTGTCCTAAGAAGAAACATCATTTTACATCCAATGTTACCATACAATATGCAAAATTGGTTGTATTTGGTCTTTTTTTATTTTATTTTTTTAACATTCAAAATTAGATTACATTAGTTTTAATAGAAAATACTGTTTTCTTAATTTGTTGACTCTTTTGTTTCTTGTTCCCTTTACTGGGTTTAGTAATGACTTTAAAATTAATTGAGACCTTGCTCTGTCTGTGTGCAGAGTGTAAGTATAGCACACATGCGCTGTATTGAAGCTCTTGATTATAATGGTAAACCCTTAAGATGTGGAAGCAATTGCTACTTTGCTATTCTGTTGAGTATGACTGTACACAAAATGGCCGGTTATTCCACAACAAAGAAAAAACAGTATGGTTGGAGCGAGCGTACTATTGAAGTTGACATGCTAGATATTTAGGTGAAGCTTCATAGAGCAACGCACACGATTCGACCCAATCATAAAAACTGAATTGTATCCAGATTGACAAACAGAAAAGCAAGGCCTACCAGTGGCCTTTTTGTTGTGTAATATTTGAACTTGTTTGATGGGAAATGGCAGAGGGCACAGACACAGTGTCTGCTACCTTCCTCCGCTGATGTATATGTTATTTCAATGTGTTGTTTGTGCGTGATAATGTTAGTGAGCAGGTGTGCAGAGCATTATGAACACAGGGACTGTGAATCACTGAATAGAATATGGAGACTTTTTTATATTTTCCCTCAGGGAACTGCTTTAAGTATGGTTGTTTCAGTTTGATGTATCAGCGAGCACTCTCCCCATTCTTCTTTTGTCTCAGTGAAATCTCCCATAGCTTGCTCTTGTCAACCAAGTGGGACTGTGGCGGCAAAACATTGTACCTTTTAAACTTTTTCTTCTGCTATGTCATATTTTTCAGCATAAAGTGTACGACTTGTAGGCTCAACCTCTCACAATGTTTGCTTTCCCATAGGCAGGAGATTATGAAATGGAATGGCTGGGGATACAGCGACACAAAATTCGTCTTCAATAAGAAAGGACAAGCTGAATTCACCGGCAAAAGGTAATGTGTATTAGCATATCAATACTCTCGTAATGCTTACTATTTCGAAAGAAAAACACATTTTCAGTGCGAGTTCTCGATCACGTCCTCTAATCTTGTTCGGCGGCGGCCATTCATTCTTAAGTTTAGACAACTTGATGATTGTGATGGTGCTGCTTTTATCATTTCCACCGCCCTCACTGAGGGCCTCTGTGATCAGTTTTCTTCCACTCACAGCAACGTGGTGCTATTGCCACCTAGTGGTTGGCATTTGAACTGTCTATTTTCATCTGAAAAGGTCACTGTGATTGTCAGCTCTCCCCAAACGCTATTACTAACCTCTGTCTAAATCCTTCCAAAACTGAAGCATATTGTCAATAGTTATTGATGTGTTTCTTTGGAGTTGTGGGTACACAGACTGTTGGGAGATACCCTCTTTGATTTGAATATTTGAGGCGGGAAAAAGTAATTTGTCTTCAAACTTACTCACCGTGGCTTCAGTTTACAACAGCACCATTATTCTCGTCTCCCTGGACGTTACCACGGGTATAGACGAGCTTTCTCATTGTAATCATGACATGTGACTTTGCTTTGCACAGCTCTGCTAGTGAGATTGTAAATGCTCGGAGCTGGCGCACGAGCATGCATTTTAGATCAATTAGCCAAACTGAGCAGGGTATTGACGGCGTGTTTCATTTCTTGGACAAATGGGCACCACAGTCCCCCGATGGGCTATGCCAGCAGCTCCATTATGCAGAGCATGGCGAGGGCGATCATACACAGTCATTGGCACTGTCATTGCTGCTCTGCTTGCCTAATAACCTCATTGGACTCAAACCTCACGCTCTATTCCTATTAGACACAGGCTTTTTCAAAATGAATAAACCCAGTCAGGCATTTAGATGCTTTCAATTGAGCGCATTGTCTTCCAGGACTGGTAATCACTATTCCAGTTTCACCTCTTGCCTCTTTCCTTTTTCATTTATTTTTTATTATTTTGTCACACAATCTGTCTTATTTTATTTTTTATTTTTTTACACATCCCAGGTATAAATTGAGTGGCATGATCATCCCTGCTCTGAAAGAGTGGATGGAAGGCACGTTTGGTACCAATATGCAGCATAAATCTCTAGCAACGGTGAGTGTAATTCAGCTTGATTTATTGGGACCCCGACGAATGGCAAAAAAGGGCACTCCGTTACACAAATCCTAATGGCCTGTTGTGCTTCAGCCTGCTCTGACTAGAGGTGCCGTACAGCCTCCCGCTCTTAACCAGGCCTTTGTGGAGGGACTGAAATCACACACGGGTATTCCCTTCTCTCACGATGCAGAAGACCGGGTGTTCCGTGCCCACGGTAAGGCATGCTGGGGGTACACTGTGGAAATATCCCTATTTTTCATTTAGCACCACTGTTTTTATTTGGAATAATCAAATTCATATTTCTTGCCATCTCATTCCTGTATTTTCTTTCAGGCCATTGCTTACACGAGATCTTTGCTCTGCGAGAGGGCAAAGTTGGTCGTGTTCCAGATCTAGTGGTGTGGCCAAGTGAGTTTCAGAAGCCGTGTCATCTCCCGTGTTTCTATTGGTCTGTTTTTCTCCACCCACGTAGCATCTCTGAATCCCCCCCCCCCCCCCCCCCCCCGTTCCCCTCCCGCGCTGGCTTAGCTGATTTAAAGGGTTAATCTCTGCGGAGGCAGGGATATTAATATGTATGAGTGGAAGCTTAATAAGAACCGTCAGGGGGAGGACGGTTGACACCCGATACTCCACGGCCTGGCCCTTCACGGCAACCCCATGAATTATGATTCGCAGATTGGTTTTGCTGTTGTTATGGCTGGCACTATTTTATCATGCAAATGAGTTTTGACTCAGGGCTGGAACTTGATTAGCACCCTCCCAAATGGGCAGCAAATCACCAAGAAACTGTAGGCATAGTTTCCTCACTAGCAGCACCACATTTAAATTTGGCAAACCCCCACAAAAGCGCTCTCATTTGCCACGTACTGGATGCTTGGACCAGTGATTTGCATTCCTCAGTCGTCGTCCCCGAGCGAAGCTGTGTATTTTGAGTGGAGGTTTAGTTAGTTGAACTGCAATTTGTAGGAAGTGGCTGTGTGTTATATTGGATGGCAACATGCAGGCATTTCTCACTGGCTCCGAAAGCACTTGGGGCCCGTCAAGCACGTCCACGTAGGTGGGTACTGCTGCTCGCCACTCCAGTGTGAATGGATGGGAGCTACGTGATTGGCCAAAGCACGTTTATATGGATCCAGCACATCCCACCCCAGAGAGTTCAGCTTCATGCAGGTTGACTCCGCCCGAGGAAAGCCTCAGGCAAATCCCGACTATCAGGCAAATCAAAAACGGCCCCCGGCTCTAATGGCTCAGTCCCCATGCATTTATTTATTGTTTACTGTACACGGTGTTATGTGCCATTTTTTATTTCCTCTACAATGTGTCTACTCGGGTTATTAAACACTTAATTTATCAATGCAATAGCGAACGGTATATGAAAACATGTTCTTTATGAAGGCTACTGATTTCTAAAATGATATGGTTTTTCTTTTTCTGCAGGTTGCCACAATGATGTAGTGAAAATTGTGGAGCTGGCGTGCAAACATAATGTTTGTTTGATACCGTTTGGAGGTGAGTCCTTATTACTTTAATCAGCACAATTCAATGTCACATACTGGATGTACAGGCCAATTGATGTGTGTTTATATTTAAATGGTGATGAAATGAAATTAGAAATTAGAAATTAGAGTTATTTTTTGTTATAGAAGCCACCGAGCTTGAACTGGAACAGAAACAACAATATTAACAGCCACCGATCCTCAGGCATACAACGTAAATTTACAGCCCCCGTCCAGTCTGCAGACCTCTATCTATAAAATACGGTTCTTTCTCGCTGCCGATGTCTCCTTTTACCGTGAACTATTTCCTGATGACCAAATGGCTGAAATGAATCTTGTATAGTATAGCAGCACATTGTCAACAGCTTCATGAGAATGATGCAATAAAAGTCAGCCCGACTATTACGCCGTTAAATCTTAAACCCTCTAGTCACTTTACAAGAATAAAACACAAATGAAGGGTTATTTGCACTGTGCAAACCTTGCTTCCTTTTGTTCGTTTTTACTGCATATGGCATAGCAGTCACTTAACATAATAACACTTGAAAAAAGTAAATTTAGCTAATCATTTGTGAGGGTAATCTTTTTCAAGAAAACATGCAAGCATCATAAATGTTTGTTTGCCACGCAGCTTATTTTCCGTAGTAATTCAAAGGAAAATGCCCAATCACTTTTTGTGAAGGAAAGCAGAGGCATGCTGACTTCTCTTCTGCTCTTCATGTGTATATATATTCACTACTCTTACCAAAACATCCATTTTTCTTTAAGAAATATATTCACTTTATTTTCCTAAATCTTAAAGCAGGAAGTGTGCAGTGTAATAATAACAACGGTGTGTTCTGATGGTGCCTCTTCTGTGTTTTCTCTCTCAGGAGGGACAAGTGTCTCAAGTGCCCTAGAGTGCCCCCAAGAGGAAACTCGCTCCATTGTTTCTGTGGATACCTCCCAGATGGTACGTAAACACCTCGGTCAGAAGATTCCATTTGTTCTAATGACAAGATAAACCGCATTTAAAACCATGAAGCCTATTCTGATACATGAGATATTCATATATAATATCAATCAACTTTAATTTAAAAAAGTAATGGTCTCAACCTGTTCAACCAACTTTGTATCGTCCATGTTGGCATTTTTCTGTCTCCTATAATATACCACTTTGTCATTTTTCCAGAGGGAATGTTCTATGAATTAAAAAATCATCCATGATTGAATTTTGAATGAATGAAAGATTGAATGAATTTCACTTATGAAAATAAGTCATTTTCAGAATGAGCATAGTTTTGGGTTGGAGCACAACTTTACACCACTTTTCTAAGTTGAAAAATGCGTCACTTTGGGCCCCACCCATTTATTGAAATGAAACCCCAAGAATCTGACATTAACATGATGATGTTTCACTGGATGTGATATGGTATAAAAGGATAAATGTTGTGACCGGCGCCGCTCAGCCCTTTTGGCGCACGTAGAGGTGATCTACAGTCACTGAGTTTCCACAAACAACAGTGACCAGTGTTCTGTGTCAGGGGTCAGAGGTCAGGTGGCTCCAATGGAAGCACATGAAAGGAGCAATGGGGTTGAACCATAAAGTTTATTACCTCTGGAGAATAATTGATGGCAGGTGTGTAATGACCTTCTATAGGTAAGGGAGGGCCCCTTGTGCCCAAATAAGAGGCATGTATTTGGAATCAGATGTTAAATGAAAGTTGACCTTGAGGAAAAGGTCTCTGTACCGCTGCCCCGACACACTCGTTTATCCTCGGACATGTGACCGTCAGGCGAGAAGGACATGCTGGTGCAGAATTTCAAAAAGTGATGTAGGCACACTGTCAAGGCCCCGTCCCCATGGACTACTGCAGAAGATGGGGTTTATACTGAGCTTCAGATCTATCAAGTCAACAAACCAGATGAATGGTTCTTAGGACAGATGGTGATGACGTTTCTGCGTGTTATTTTTGTGTCTTGGACAAATGAAACAAATGCCACTGTATGGTGAAAAGCATGTATACAGAATGCTTCATAACCTCCTTAGTCATGCGCCTTTTTTTTTTTTTCCTCACAGAACCGCATTCTGTGGATCGACGAGAAAAATTTAACCGCCCATATGGAAGCCGGCATTGTCGGTCAGGATTTGGAGCGACTGGTGAGTACAGCTCGTCCATCCATTTTCACCCACTTAAAGACCTTGAAAATTGCCGCACACAGTTGGGCCAACAAGCAAACTGTGACCATCCACATGTCGGGGGCCCATGCTCAGTCACCTTGGTACTCTTTGCACAGTAGCTCGAACAGCGTTTGGGGGGGGGGGGTTTGAGACGGGAGCAGAGTGCTGAAGGTGAGAGATTAGAGAGCGAGGCAGCGGTCATGAGCAGATGGCACCATCAAGCTAATTCAGAAAAATGGAGACGGCGCAGGCATTTGATGTTGGGGAATGCGTGAGCTGCATTTAAAGCGGACTCCACCTCTGCGTTTAGACTGGGCCGATTTGATGGAGCAGATGGGTCTGCACTATAAACTTAAACGTCTTCCTGGGGAGTGCTGTGATAAAACAAGGCCTCACTTAAGTCCCGGCTCGTACTTCCAGAGAGGGTTGTTGTTTTACTTTACGGTCCTTAGAATCATTTCTATTAAATGTTCCACCTAAAGATGCAATCTGTTGGGCCGCCTTGTGGTGCTGATGACCCACAGATTTCCTCAAAGCCGCAGGGATAGTGCATCCGATAAAGGCTGCTCAAAGTTTTTATTTCAGCCCAGAGTACATTGTTACATTGTTATGACTGTGGCGAGTAACAAAGAAGTCATTTACAGTACTGTAAACAGGGCCGAGCAGTGGAAGCTGAATGTGCAGCAGTGGGAAGCACGACCTATACCAGCTTAAATAACTCGCGTATTTACATAAATATGCAGTGGTTAAGTTTGTGTGATTTTGTATTTTTACTGGTAATAATGGAAAATGCCTAAACATGTTTTTTATTTGCCACAATAACCTCAGTTATCCAGTCAAGCAGTGAAATTTGACGGATTTAGTTTTTTTTTTTTTAGTCAAATTGTGTAATTCCCTTTGCGGCAAAACAAGAGCAAGAAAATGCAGCAGCAGAACTGTGATTATACATTTTTTGTCCTTTTGCTCGCCGGTTTGTTTCGCTCGCTATGAAAACATCCGCGTGGGATCACAGCGTCACTGCTTCACGTCTCGGGGGCTCATTTGTTTTGGAACTTCTTTCACAGCTGAACGAGAGCGGCTACTGCACGGGACACGAGCCGGACTCCATGGAGTTCAGCTCCCTGGGGGGCTGGGTGGCAACCAGAGCGTCGGGCATGAAGAAGAACGTCTACGGCAACATCGAGGACCTGGTGAGTTTCCCGTCCTCCTCCTCCTACCTTCCTGCACACGTTTGTTTCCAAAGCATGACAGTCGGCACACAGCTGCCACTGCACGGTGATTAGCAGGGAAATGATTACACGCAGCACATTGTGAGCTTCACCCTCACCTCTGAAATGCTGTGGTCTGTCTCCGTTATGATACGTGTCCAAGCGTAGCAATAATTATAACCCACATTTTTTAAATCTGTTACAGTTTGTGTATTTTGGTTTGTAAAAATGTTTGTTGTGTTGTGGCGGAACAGGTCGTCCACGTAAAGATGGTGACCCCTCAAGGAGTGATTGAGAAGAGCTGTCAAGGGCCGCGCATGTCCACCGGGCCAGACATTCACCACTTCATCATGGGCTCGGAAGGTTCGCCACACTCCTCATGTGATTTCAAGTGCATTCGGCCGTGTGCGTGAGTTAGGGGGTTAATCGGTGGCTGGTGAGGTTCGCGTGCGTGACTGTGATAAGAGCGTCCCATCAGGACCGTTCTCACGCTCTATGGTCCTTACACATAAACCAGCTTTTGGAGGAATAGTGATCTGGAGGTGTACAACGTACAACAGCAATTGTGCTGCCGTCCCCATCTGCAGTGCCCTGTCCTTGTGAACGCCCACAGAGAATACTGCCATATGCCAGCTTCTCCCTAAATAATGAGGTTCAGAGACTCTTGGCATGGTTGTGTTTAACAGCTGTGAATGCGAACGTGATATTCACCCTACAAAGCTTGGCAATCTGCTCTTTGACTGTACTGGGATCACTGCAGGAATCTCCATTAATAGCCAAAGCCTTTGTAATTCCTGTTATGCTCAGAATTCAAGGGGAGTACCTACATTCAAAGGTATAAAGTCATGTCAAATGATAGAAATTACACATTAATGTCAACTTAATTAAAACCTTAATAGGGTCTAAAACATGTCAAATTATTTACAGGTCTAAATATCCTAATGTGTTGCAGATTGTTGACACATCAAATCAAACAAGTTTCATTGATAAACTCAATTTAAGTAAATTCTTGTAAATATATAATAACTAGTAACTAGTATAATATAATAACTAGCTAGGCTGCCCTTTTAATATTTATAACTTGATAAAGTCTTGAAATGGATTTGTTATCTAGTTGATTCAACCTGAAAATAGCTGCCAGAGAACTAATCCAAATGCCAGCACTGTGGGGGTGTAACTAGTCCACGGTAACAGGTTGGATGTTAAAAAGAGCCACTTTATAAAGGAAAGCTAACAATCCAAATTTGAATAATGCTTCCTTTCTAGTGAAGCATCTGGTGGCGAACTTGCTGCTGCGGTTCAGTGGTCTGAGTGAGACGCGCCCGGACCACAGGTCTCATGGGAGGCCTAACGCTGTAACCAAGAAGTCACACCAGCCCACAGTGTCATTAAAATGATCTACCTCTGATCTACAGTAGGCCCCAACAACAACAACAACGACGACGACGACGACAAAGACCCACAGTCAGAACATCACATGTGTTCTGCATGTCAAGTGGAACACATCCATTCTATGGATAATTACGCCAAAGCCTCAGCGCCTCTCATTCGCCACACAACTTCTGGGACTGTGTCTCTCTGACCTTGAAACAGCCTGAATCTCGCTTTCAACCAGTGTACGCAATGGTTGGAATAATCAATGATAATCCGTTTTCCTCTTTTTAAAATTCATCCCGACCCCGGAGGATGTAATTTGGTTGTGTAAAAGCCAACCAGTGCTAATTTAATATACATTAGAATATTGGTGGTCCCAGTCTTTTTTTTCCTTTCCTGTTTTTTTTTCAATATTCAAAGCAGAGACTTTCCATCATGTTAATCCTTCTCTCCAAATATAATTCTGTAATATGAGGTATATTTTATAAAGATGGTTACAGTAAGAAAAAAAAGCCTTAAACTGCACTCCCAACATTTCATTTGTCCCCCAGAGAGTGTTTTCCTGACCTTACTGTTCTTATTACCTCCCTTTTATTCCTCTCTCTCTCTCTCAGCCCCTTTCTTTCCTTCCTTCCTTCTTTCCTCTCTCTGTCGCTCAGTGGTTCCTTCTGCATATTGTCAGGAAGGAGGAGCCTTTTTGAGGCTGAGTCGCATGTTTTCCACTAGGGCGCAGCGTGTGGTGTGGCATGTAGCACCACGTTAGAGGGATCGTTAACAGCCCCTAACAAGCAACGCTTTCAGTATTGCTTGGAAACAGAAGTTGTAATTTAACACAATTACAAACATTGGTGTTGTAGTTACTGAATAAAAAAACCCGAGCTAAACAAAAAGGATCAATCTAATTTAAATTCAAGATGGCAAAATAATTATTTTTATGGTTTATAAAGCATGCATTATAGTTTTGAGGGACTTCATTTCCCAGCTATAGTTTATGTGAACTCAGATATTTCTATTAAAGCAGTTCCCAGACATTTTTGCTGTCTAAGCCAAACATTTTTTTTTAAGCAATTGGACACAGCAGTTTACGGTCGACCGTTCTTTGGGTCAGGAGGTCAGTCGGAGGTTTTGGCATAACTGTATATATGTGTTGCTACTGTTGGCCTCACTGCCTTTGATAGGGCTTTGCTTTATTTCCCTCAAGGTCTTAAGCTGATAAATCTCAGTTGTCCCCCAGTGTGTGGTAGAAAACCAGATCTGCCAGGTGAAATGTGAGACAGGGGTCACCCGAAGGACCCTGGGGACGTGTACCAGAGCCCTGTAGAAACGGGCTTACGTTCCGCTCAAAGGAGGGGTTAGGTCATATCAGTTGTGGGAATGGATTTACTTCTTTTTGCTCCAATCCAAATGTCCCACTGTGATTTTCCACAGGAACCCTGGGCGTGGTTACTGAGGTAACGATGAAGATTCGACCCATGCCGGAGTATCAGAAATATGGCTCAGTGGTATTCCCTAATTTTGAGCAGGGAGTTGCGTGTCTCAGAGAAGTTGCCCGACAGGTAACCTCTTCGATGATCTTCTAACATGCATTCTATTTTTCAGTGTGTGGCCGCTGTGCCCAAATCTCAACCAGTTTTCAGGTCTTCACTTCAACGTACCTCCTTAGACCAACTTGTGTTCTTAGTTAAACCTCCAAACTAAGTCTGTCGGACAGGCTTAGTAAAACCTTTAATTGGCCCCTTTATGTTGAGAGACTCTGATTCTGATCTACTGTTGAAACCCGACCAAGCAAATCAAAACCTCACAGTGCATCCGGAACTTTTTCTTTGTCTGATGCATCAAGTTAAAGGGAAAATACGTTAAGTCTACACACTGTGCAATTGGCACATTTTGGGGGAAGCTAAAAGCATTTTACACTGACGGTTAATTTGGTATCTTTTTGAATATCTTATTGTGCCCTTTGATTACGTAATGAACTAATAAAGACCATTTTTAAATTATTTTGCAGAGGTGTGCCCCCGCGTCTATACGACTCATGGATAATGAACAATTTAAATTTGGTAAGTTTGATCGTTCACAAACACTCTCACTCTGACTTAAGCCCTCTGAGTGCTTTGTTTTGACCCTTTACGGTACAAGTAGGACTTCAATTGACTTTGTTTTCATTTTTAAGGAAGTGAACAACTTCTTTTGGCTGCAAATCAGACTGGTCATGGTGGGGTTTTTTTAACCAGCAGCATTACAGAAGGCGTCTTTATGTAGACTTTCGATTTTCTGTAGTTTCTCCCACTGTGTTTCTGAGAGAAGAACAATGAATGCCTATGCTACAGCATGTAATGATTTTACCTTCTGCAGCATCGAACTGTTGAATTGATTATTATTTCATTCTGCAACAGAATAGCTGCACACACAAACAGACAAAGAATTGAACAAGATGAAAAATGACCCCGGCCAAAATGAAGTGGTTGTTACAAGTTTTATTATGTTGTTTCCTAATGTGGAATGCATCTGGCATTGCTAGAGATCTCTGTAAAGTTCCCCAGTCTCCAGGGATCTCATTATCTCCCCTGTATTTTCACTTTTCCCAGAGTAAGCACTTCTTAGCATTAAGCAGGGAAGATAAAGCATCCTGGTTTTCAACTAATAACTGAAACTCATGGCTCTATGATGCCTTCTTGCGCTTATTAGTGGATTGTCCTCACTTTTAATCATGTTGGCCGTTGACTAAGGAGGGTCGACGTATTCACAGCTCTTTTTCATATCGGGATTACAAGTACAATTTAGCGCCGCCCGTCCGGATGTGCAAGATGAAAAATGAGAATGTTGTATTAGCTAGTGGTGATACGCAGAAAAATCCCACACCGGAGACGGTTAAAAGGAAAACAATGCACAGAGTAGGTGTAATGTTCTATCTCTGGATGTTGAGTATTTAATTAACGAGTATGATAGCTGCGAGAGACCCAAAGCCGTGCAATCAAATTTTGGAATGAAAACAATTAGGACACTAAGTGATGAAGAGACTTGAGCATGGGGGGAAATAAATGAACTGTTAAGTCTCAGTGACATCACCCGTGACTCGCCCGCAGTGATTGATAACCATCCCATTGGCCCCAGCCTCTCATTTTCGCTTGTCCACAGGCGCTTTTGTGTGTCCGATCAGAAATAAATCAAAAAGTGTTGGTGAGAAAGACGGATATCGCCGTGTCAACCCCACTTCCCTTCGGAAACCCTCTGATTTATAGTCGCTGTCGCTTGCAGCCAGTGGCCAGTTGTAAAGTTATTCAAATGTTACCATTTATTTTTCCTCTGTTTTATTTGAAACCTCAAATAAATCGCTGGAGAATGTAGGCAGAAGAGTGTGAAAATGAAAGTGTCGGCCGACTTTGTGAACAGATGGGGCTGATCCTTATCCCGTGTTTCGACAGGTCACGCCCTGAAGCCTCAAGTATCTTCAATGTTCACGTCCTTTCTGGAGGGGCTGAAGAAATTCTACATCACCAAGGTTCAAAACGACGTCGAACATCACCGCTTGCTTGTCCCGTCTTTTTTTTTTTTCATGAAAAATGAAGTTGCCTTTTTAAAATCCCCCAGTTCAAAGGGTTCGACCCCGACTGCTTGTGTGTGGCCACGCTGCTGTTTGAGGGGAACCGGGAGAGGGTCCTGCAGCACGAGAAGCAGGTTTATGACATCGCTGCAAAATATGGGTAAGAAGCCGTTCTCTTTTTCCGTTCTTCTAACTCAAGCGAGATACAAAGATCGGCCCCGGGAGTGACAAAGCACCATTTGGTGAGGCTTTAGACATGCCGCCCGAGGCCCCCGATGTCCCTTTTATTTAACCAGCCATTATGTATCCGCAGTGACGTGGATGGAGAAGCACAGTTACACGCTCCCGACTCGGCTTCCACTGAGTAGTTTGTCTCTGTAGATTGATGGATCACCTGTGGATGTCCTCCTGTCAGGCCAGCTTTCATGTTAAAGTAGGTGTGGCGTGGGCGGTGATGGCGGGGCAGAGCTCCCCTCAGGACAGCGCAGGGCGAGAGGACACCGGCCGGGAGTGCCGCTGTGATTGATTATGAAAAGGATCAATGAGGACTTTGGTGAAAAGTCAGTCTCCTGTCGCACTGAGAGGGATTCTCCCCGTCCTCCTTTTGCTTTAAACACTCAACGAAAGTTGAATGGATGAGTTTATACCAACATCATTTCACCTTTATGCTGTTTAATTGATTATTGGTGACTCTGAAAAGCCATCTTTGAAGTCGGAGGTTTTAGCACAAAGTCGTGTTTTTCTTCTTAACTTTATCTTTATTGTTTTATTGTTACCCTTACCAGGATTATTACTTTTGCATTGTGTATTTCTTTATTTATGTGAGTAATGTCATTTCAAATGTACCTTTTACGGTTTTCAAAATAAAAAAGGGACTTTCTAAATTGGTCGCAAAGACCTTTCTAAAATAAGAAAATATATTGATGTTCCACCAACCAGTCAGAAAACAATAGGTCATTAGAACACAAATTTAAGCAGGGACAAACCACAGCTCCTCGCTAGGGAACGTTGGCTGAAGCGTATTGATTATATATTACTGTTGGTGTTATTCTTCGGCCCGGTGCCAGGAAGTGCAGGGAGCTGGATTGCTGCCCTGGAAACGGCCAGCAATTAAGTCACAAGAAACTTGTCAGTTTACATGCAGCGTCTTCTGCTTTATTGCATTATTAAAAACCAAATCGTGATCACCAATCAGATCAAGTGCCAGTGATGGATTTGTGCGGTCCCGTGAAGAATATTTTCTCGTGGTGTTGGGGAAACAGGAAGAAGGGTAGAAATCAATATAGTGATTTTCTAATGAGCTTGGGCTGATTAGTTTGGGTGGTTGATGAAAATCTGATTACCCGCTGCAGGTGATGGATGTGCGGCTGACCTGTGGCGATGCACCGAGCGAAGCTCCATTGATCTGTACGATTCTTTGATTGACAGGCTCCCGGGCAGCTGTTGTGAGGCAAGCGGTCTGGCCAACAAAGCTCTAAGAAAAGCGCTGTTAAACATTAACCCTGTTATCTGCTTCCAGGGGGCTGGCAGCTGGAGAGGACAATGGGCAGAGGGGCTACATGTTGACCTTCGTCATCGCTTACCTCCGGGTGGGTCAATCCCGCGACTTCTTTTCAGCCCGCGCTGACGGGCTGACAGCACACAGGATAGTGAGAAGCACAGAAAGGCTTCAGAGTGTGACCTCCGGAGGTCTTGGATCTGATCCGGTCCCGCTTGTTGTCAGGGTGTCTTAACGGCGAGGTATCGACACCACGAGGAGAGCATAGCGGTCGCAGTCAGAATGACAATTACGAGCCGTCTTAGGTCAGTCCTGTCAGGCGGGTCGTTCTTCATCACACAAACAAGCGAGGGGTTTGCGTTCACTTACACGGCCTGGTTCCTCCAGGCTTTCTGTACTTATATGTCTAGTTTTTAATATACACAAATTGGGGCTAAATAGTTAGCTCTAAATATATTTATCTTAACTTATTGAATAGTTAGGAAGCATCTCCTTCTGTAACTCAAACATTAATAAGCCTTAGTTCCAAAGTTAGCTTGTAGCGTTGATTTCTGCCAGTAAATGCAGATTTTACAATTAGCAGGTTGTTACATGTAGACCTTTTTTTTCCTATTATCTGATTTCCCCCATTATTGTGGTTTCCTTTGAGCTTCTAAATGTACTTAATGACTATCAACATTTGGCGTTCTAATGCCAATCTTTTACTCCGAGCAGGACTTGGGGTTGGACTACTACGTGATTGGCGAGTCCTTTGAAACCTCTGTGCCTTGGGACAGGTAAAGACGCTGATGTGAGCTGCAGGCTTCTCACTGTTTCCTTCTTCTCATCTCCTGCACATTCAGTCCAAGGATATGCAGTTTCTCCTTGTTTTTTATTCCTCTTCGCTTGTCTTTGCCGTTCACCTTCATGCCTGCCTTCTCCCCCCATTAACCGGCTCTGCGTTGGCGTCAGCTTTGCTTTGCCAGCCTACAAACCCGGCACTACTGACACACACACACACACACACACACACACACACACACACACACACGTTGGCAGAGACCTATTTGTTTGTGTTCTGTGTGAGGAAATGCAATAGGAGCCACTTATTGCATGTCCATTTTCTCCATGGTTTCATCATTATTTTGCTACACACACACGCACACAGCGCTGTGTTGTGTAACATGCTTGTCGGTAGAGACCAAGAGATCAGGCACTGAGGCGAGCACATGTGCCTGGCTCATTACCCCCCCGCCTTCCATCCTCCACTCACTGCTGCACATGCTTAGGACCGGCGGTCATTTCCATCAGTGGAAACCTCTCTCACGTTGCTCGTCGTGATTGTCTCCTTTCTCCCTTTGTGTCGTTTTCTGAATTTTGATCATTTTTAATTGTTGACTAAACATGTAAAATGTATCATTAAGTTTCATGTACCCACATTTTACATTTTGTATTCTAGTGTCATTTTACAATTCTGTATGAAATGCTTAATTTAGTCAAATGTTTTTGAAAATATTTTACCACACACTTTATTTCCAGGGTGTTGGACATTTGCCGGAACGTTAAAGCACGCATCACTCGAGAGTGTAAAGACAAAGGAGTGCAGTTTCAACCGTTATCCACATGCAGGTAATGTTTGCATATGAGGGCTGATTGGATGGAAATCCGACACCTAAGGGTCGCTTATGATGAAACATTAACGGGTAGATTGTGTAACTTGTGTAACTTGTTTTGTTTTTAACGATTTTTGGTGGGGGGGTTTCTACAAAAAAACACAGCAGAAATTGTTAGAAACTCTCACGAAAAGAGCACTGGTGAGTTAGTAAGGGACACACACACACAGACACACAACATGGGCGGACAATCTGACAAACAGACGGCGAGCCGGTCGAGGAGCACCGGGCTTCTGCTCGCCGATTGCGGATAGATTAGACCTCCGCCTGATTATGCGACAGCCATTCATTTCCCGGCTGCAGTCTGTCACATGATTGATTTGTCCATTTAACCTCTAGAACAGTCAGTGTGCCAGGTGATGGGCCATGTCAAATGAACAAGGGCTCTGAACCCTGCTCCTCCACAGGGAACGAGGCCAGAGGGAGGGAACGTGCAAACTGCAGAAACAGATTATGCATTTAAAAAAAAAAAAAAGCGAGCTTGGAGTCTCACATTATCTAGAAGAAGCCACGTGAGCAGTAAGGATGTTTTGTTCTGTGTAACACTGATCTATTTTTAGCCTCGCATCAGGGAGTCGTCCTGTTAGCTGCAGCACCGATGTGGCTCAGATGATCAAAAGCGTTCGATGGCCATTTACCGTGTGATGATGTTGTGTTATTAAAGGTGACAGTGCTTCCACGCGGCCTCTGCTTTCAGGGGAGCCATGAATGGAATTGAGGTCGGGGGTTCACTGGGGAAAGCCAAAGCCCCCCACTTTGCTGTGTCTTCTGATCATACAGCAGGGAATGCATTTTTGGGATGAAAATGGAGCACCTTGCCAAAACCCTGCTCATGTAAATTAGATATCGAGAGCTGCGGGAGAGACCTTTTTGAGGGGTCTTCTGTGCTCGTGTAAACATGACTTTCACCTGTTTTCTTACAGGGTGACGCAGACGTATGACGCTGGGGCCTGTGTCTACTTTTACTTTGCCTTCAACTACAGGGGACTCAGTGATCCGGTGCAGATGTTCGAAGAAGTGGAGGTGCGAACAGTTTATTTCTTATCATTGTATGTTTTTTTGTTTTTTTGTTTTTTTTTTTTTTAGAAGATAACTTTATCTGAAGTAGAGATATGATAAATCTCCAGCGCACCTGAAAGTGAATGATTTATTTTCTTCTTTTTTTTTTCAGCACGCAGCCAGAGAGGAGATTCTTGCAAATGGGGGGAGCTTGTCTCATCACCATGGAGGTACTAAACCCCGTAAACTACACACTAAAATATTGGACTTCTAATTAAACCATTAAACCATTTATCTTCTACTTAACAATTTTGAAGCGAGCTCGCTTGGCGTGGTTTTTCCACGCTATCGCCCTACTCGTGCTATGAATGTGCATTTGTTTGGAGATCTTTTGACGTGGCCAAAATATATTCCTGCGGCCCAGACGACTCTGTGGGGCCCCATCAGGGCTAACCGAAATGGCTGCCTTATCTATATTGCCATCCGCTTCGCTGTTTTCATACATCACTTCAGGCTATTCATCACGCCTGTCAAAAACAGTATGCAGTGAATCAGCTGCGATATTAAATCACAATTTTTCCTGAAGGCGGGGACGGGTTCAAAATTAAAAGATTGCTAATAAAAAGGAGGCGGTGGGCCGGGGGTAAATGATGCCGCCGTTATTGCCGGCTGTATACTGACCTCCAAACGGTGGCCCAGCCACCCCAAGCAGCACGGGGAGGTGACGGGGGGAGGAGGGGGGGTGCAGGAGGGGATATTGATGCGGCTCCCGCGTGCGAGGCCCACTCTGTAATTGTGATTAATAACAGTGAGGCTCGCTATCTGAGCGCAGACAGGCCGGTTTGTCTGCCCACAATCAGCGCTTGACAAATGGAGCTAGTTTCACTGGCTTTTGTGTATCAAACAAAACAGATGTAGTCAAGGATGCTGAGGTGGGAGGGCACCAGAGGAAATATCCTTTTTTGTGTGTGTGTGTGTGTGTGTGTGTGTCCCTGTATTTACAGCAGGTCAGTGTTGAGCAGCGTGGGCGGAGGTAATGGAATCTGGGCGTGTAGAGCGCCGCAGGACATCATACTCTGCCGACACCACCAGGTGTTGACTGCTGTCCATAACGGAGAATAAAAATAAAAAAAAAGACGCTCACACTTTGAAGTTCAGGAAGAGTTTCTCACTCACTCATCCGCTGGTTCTGATGGTTGGGAGAGAATGTCCTCTTTAAACTGGGTCGCCAGGGTCGCAGCGGTGAGGAGTTGTTGAACATCCATCACCGGGTGAGAGTCCTCCATCTATCAGCCAATACTCTATAGTTCGGCCATATCGCGGGAAGGCAACCCTCGCCCCCCCCCCCCTCCCCCCCCCGCTCCCTCACCTCTACCCCCTTGTCCTTCATGCCCCAGCCCCCGATTTGTCAGGGAAGCTCGGGGAGACTCTCCTCTGCGTGAGGGGCCACCTCGGGGTGCCCTGCGTCTTCGCCTCACGTCGTGGCGCCGCGCGAGCTCTAACGCGGCCGACTCCGCCCCCGCACACTTCCACACAGGTCACTGCAAAGTTGAACTCATTATGGGAAGTTTCCACACTGCTTTTTGCCCCGCTCTTTCTCCCCGGGCTTTTCCGCACACGATAAATATGACGGGTTTAAAAAAAAAAAAAAGAAATCTGTCATTTCTGAAATAACGGCGTGCTCTCCTTTTGCATGTCTCAGCTGCGCGGACGCAGCCCGGTGAGATTGATTGCAACAGCGAGCGAAAAAAAGAGAGAATATGACAAGATAGATGTGTAAATTATCACAGTGATGGAGGCAATGATGCAGTCCCGGCACCTTCTGTTTTCTCTCCTTTTCCTGAGAGGAGGGAGGGGCGCAGGAGGGACCGGAGAGGAGGACGTTGTGCTGGAGCAGGGTGCCTTCTTAGTTATTGGGTAGCAGTCGATTGGTCCCCGTGTCCCCATCTGGAGGCTCGCGTGCTATCGCGGCCCCCGGTGACCCCGCTGTCTGCCCTGTTGTGTCAGGAGACGGGCCTCACGGCTGAACCCCATCTGGGTTTCCTGGCTGGACTCTCATAACAGGCGGCTTCCCACCTCAACGCGCCCGATTAGCGCCGGCGCTCCCCCTGCTAGAGAGGGACGGGAAAGCGCCTTTGTTTTTTCAGGCCTCTCTATCTAATCTGAACTGGTTCCACTGCTGATTTCAAGTGTTTACTCTGCGAACAGAACCTGTTCCAAGCTGCTGTGGTCTCAAATGTATCTCCGATTTTGATTCACTATATTATTTTATGCTGTTTTGTCCAGGTGCTGCTGGGATTTTATTGCTTTTTTTGGTACAGTCAAAAAAGCCCAAACTAAAAACAAAGATAATCTACAAAGATTAAAAACATTCAAACAGAGAGAAGTAAAAAAATGTTGTTTTGAGAAACTAAAAAAAAAGGGACTTTTTTTAATTTAACAAACCATTCCCAAATCTCAAACATGATATTAAAGGACAAATCTTTGAACCTGGAAAAAAACATTTCTAAAAACCCTCAGCATCGACATTTTCTATATGAAACTTCATTGTGTAAATTGTGGCTGGGTTCACACTTTGAAAGGAAATTCAACGGCTTTGTCGGCTTGTATCAAAATCCAAATTCCTAGCTGGAACTTCTGTAACAATAGTTTGGCTCTCCGCTGAGGTGCTTCCAGTCCTCCTCGGTCACCAGACCTCTCGTCTGGCTGCAGGCGCCCTGCAGTATGTCGGACTAGACAGCTGGCGAAGCACCCTCACTAGGCCTGGTGCCACAGCCGTCCTCGCTCCTGGGTTGGGGGGGGGGGCGAGGAATGGCAGGGGTTTGGGGGGGGGTGATAGTGGCCGAAGGCCAGAGTCCTGCTGACAAGGGGCCATTGTGCGGCGCTCCGCGGTCAGCTTCGGCACTCTGTCGATGATCGGGCCGGTGTTCGAGGGCACGTAGCGGGACAGGCGAGCGCAACATCCCCTCGCAGGTCAGCAGGAGGTGCTGCGCTCGCGCGCACAATGGGATGGAGACACGCGGACTAAACGCCTCTGGAGGGAGGGAGGGAGGGGAGGGAGGGAGAGGAGAGGGAAGCGGGGGACGGCCTGGGCTACAGCCGCCAGCCGGCCCCTCCTCTGGGAACACACACAGCCTAATGAGTTTGATAGTCTGCTGAGCTCCATAAATCATGCCATGCAAAACATTTCTCCTCTCTGAATAAAAGCATTTATCACCCTCTGTTTATTCACTCACTCTCACAAGATTGATTGGCTCCCAGCAGCCCGCTGAGCAATCAGCCGTGCCGATTCCTCTATTTCTCCCCCCTCGGTCCTCTTTCCTTGAGTCCAATATATTTATTTATTTTCTCCCCTCTGATTCAGTGGGGAAGCTTCGGAAGGCGTGGATGAGGGAGACCGTCTCCGATGTCGGCATGGGGATGTTGAAGTCAGTAAAGGACTACGTGGACCCCAAAAATATCTTTGGCAACGGGAACCTCCTCTAATTTCCCCACTCACATTTTTCTAAACAAAATCATCTTGTCCATTTTGAATTAATAGATATTAAATGTAAATTTAAAACTGAGAGATGTCTTTTTCATCGGTCAATTAGTGCCATTTATTGATTCAGCCGAACCTTGTCTTTTATGTTGAAATTGCACTAAATACACTGTTACAACCGCCGTCACAGACGGTGCAGCTCACTTCCATCAGCATCATGTTGTTGGAGCTACGGCCACGATGCAACCAGACATGATGTAACAACAAACCCTGCGTTTGTCTTGTTTTCTTGTATTTAACCATTTCTTAAATATCCTTGCCAACGTGCTTCATTCATTTTTTTTTTGTCGACTTTGTGTGTGTGTGTGTGTCCGTTTGGGCCACTCCTCTATAGATGAATGCGCTTTCTAAAGCTGTGTGCCTTTCTAAAGCTTGTGTCTGCCTTCCTCTTCTTCCACTAAACACTTTGCTGCTGCACAGCGAGTCCCCTTTTTTGCGGAGCAACATAAACTTGGACGTGATGTTTTCTGTGTACTCATCTTTGTCTTTCTTCCATGCCTTTTGTTGTACTGACTTATTGCCATAAGAGAATCTTGACTGTTCCGTCTAGACTCAAGTCTCCCACTGCCCCCCCCCCCCCCCCCCCCAAAATGTCAACAAGACCTCTCCGCCCCGTCCTAGAAGTACATTGATTACAAAGAGAGATATTCCTTGTGTTTAGTTTTTTTTTCTACTGAAAGCGTAGCTGTGCGTGGTTAGTTAGTTACTGAGGAAGTGAAGTGGGGGGGGGGAAAAGCCATCAGGTTTTTGTATCACGCCTCCGTCACTATCACTGCGCTTTGCAGTTCAAGGCCTCTGAATACCGGTGCTCACGTTGTACCAAAGACTCGCACCATAAGGACATGCAAACGCGCCATGTTTGACCATGTGACCCTCGCACGTTTTCCGCAACTTCACGCAGAGCGAAAATACATTTTTAGTCAACATATGCAAAGATGACCCTCCGTAGAGCTGTAAACTGTAGATGTGTCTTTTACATGTGCTACAACTTTCTACATCATACGTCATCATTTTATTTAATCATTTCTTTTGCATAAATTTGCTCAACGATTCCTCCTAAAAAAAATAATCATCAGTTATCTGTATTTTTGAAACAGATACTTTGATGTACTATTTGATACCAGACTCGAGTCACTGATAACATTGATTTTGAAGCGAAGTGAAGCTGAGCAAGAGATGAGTGCTGAGGAATCTTGCCTTCTCTTTCAGACGTGTGCTTCTTATTTTCATCGTATGACATTTTATCTCCGTGTCAAACACCGTGTAAGAGCTTTTGAACGCTATGGATGTACCTTTTGTCATCGTCCACTTCTCTTAACATTGTAAAATCGCAGTACATTTTGTCAATGCTGTTTGTGCAATAAATTTAACTAAAACAAATCATTTGTTGGACTTTTTCTTGTTCGGAAAGCAGAAGCTCCAACACCATTTCCCAATCAGCTGGAAAATGTTTGCTTTTTATTCCTGCTGAGAGGGAGAACGGGGGCCTCTGAGCCGGCTGTGGTTGCTTCTGCCGGTGCCACGCTGAGTTCAAGGTAATGCAGCAGAGAAGGAGTTTAACACAGCCTGTCTTATGCCTCCTGACAAGAAGATTTCTTTTGCTACACGGCCTCCGCAGGAAGTCGTCTCCACCCACGCAGCCGCCCACACACTGCTCGCTGACGTCAGAGCCGTCAGCAGCAATAAAGATCAGCGGGGAGACGATGAAACGCACCGCGGCTATCACGGAGTCTGGCTTAATGCGGACGATCGTGTGAATGAAATACAGCATACAGCGTAAATTATTTAACAGGCTCTCCCATTAATAAATGTAAGCGTTGGAGTTGTGAAATATTGAGTGCCGGTTTGTAGATTTGCAGTTATTTGACTAACCCGATTTAAGTTATGCAACTTCTTTTCAAAGAAATGTGGCAATATCTGCAGTATTCATGGTTTCATTTCACATGCAAAGATGCATCTGTCCACATGAGGTCAGCACTGCACTGAGAGAAACACCTCGGGTTGGCTGCTGATTTAACTGAATGGAGAAATGCTTGAATAACAAAATAACCTCCTGTTCATACATACATATAGTCTAAGTGCAACAATGGCTAACCTTAGTTCACTGACGTCACGTACAGGGTACATTATGTGCGTCACAGACCGCAAAGAGTTTGTAGGCGTACAGCGGTACCAAAAGGCTGACTGGTTTCACTGGGCCACCGGCATTGATTATAATGAGAGCAAAGACACTGAGTGGACTGGGTTTACCGCAGAGAGGCTGAGTGCGTTGTTATTTTAAGCTTTGAGAGTGAACCAAAATTGAATTTACAGTTGCTTTGGACGTAAGAACTCTGCTGTGATATTTGGACTTTTGATGCATTTTATTCAACAGCTGTTTGTATCATCGTATTGCTTTCATTTCTGGTACTCTTCTTATCCCTATAGCTTTTGTGTGAGGTAGAGTTAATGTTAAAAACTTTAAATACGGTTGGATGGTTTAATATCAAATTGTAATTTGATATTTTTGTATTTTAAATTATTTAAATGCTCATGTACAGTACAACCATCCCAAATACTTGACTTGTACTGTCAGAATAAACCAGACGATGTATAGCAGCACATTTTTATTTAAACTCTGAACAGCTCCATTGCACATTTGCCTTTTCATGCCCTAGGTTCATTTCAGTTGCTGATGAATAAATCCACAGTCCAAATCTGGTGAGTCAAGAAGAAATACAAGTACGTTACATTGCAAAATGGACAAAGTAGTTTGGCCACATTTGGAGACCTGATAGAAAAATAGAACAGCGAAATTCATAGTCCACGTTACATGATGCAATAGGATTTAAATCATGCATTTCCAATGTGATAATGTCTACTGGTAAAGGTCAAAATACGAGGTATTTGTTGGCTCACGTGTTTGCTACATCCTTAGCAAATAGTTGAATTTAACACTGCATAAAACATGCAATTCAAAATTCTGCTCTTTAACTGAAATACACACAGTACAGATCCATGCCACACAATGTGTAAACTCCAATTAACAGCTACAACACAACTCATAAGGCAAACCCCCAAACAAAGAATAATACTTTTCTACTATAAATGGGCACTTCAGTATGACATGTGTCAGCATCAGTCTTCTTTTGGATATTATGAAAGCTGTTTGGAGAGAATATAATGAATGAGATTAAAGCGGGAAAAGAGTCACACAAAATCACTTCTGACTGAAGTTGGAGGGAACCATTTGTTTACCGGTCGGCTCAGCGTGGAGACTGGAAAGAGGAAGGAACAGTGAGCCTGAACCACCGGTATCAAAATCCACACACCAGCACCTCTAAAGCTCTCAAACTACGCAGGCGGTTACATCCAAGGCCGCAGCAACGGATCAACTAGTTGTTGATTATTTTGATTCCAAAAAACTTTGAGTTGAAAGATATTTGAGGGTAAATTGTAAGCCGTGGAAAGATTGCACACCCTGTTTTTTGTTCAGATTAACCAAACAAAACAATGAATATGTGATCCTTAGAACTGCTGGTTGGTGGATTTTATTGCTTTTGGAAAGTTCTTCTGTCTTTGTAGGAAGTTCAGTTTAACTTTGGCTGACTTAAGAAACATAATAAAATGGCACGTTTATTTGTTCAAATATCAACTAATCCTATTTGTTCAAATATCGACTAATCCAGGTTAGGGAGTTTTAATTAAATGTAATGTATGTTTCAGCTGTTTGTGTTAAATCAGCAGATGCATTTCCAAAAGAAATTAATTGGTGTCAGAACAACTTCATCAAGGCACATTGTGTGTGTGTGTGTGTGTGTGTGTGTGTGTGTGTGTGTGTGACACTCAAAATAGATTTCTTTTTGTACATAATGTTATTTCATGATCGTGACGTGATCAAGACATAACTGCAGTTTTGTTTGTTTTTATAAACGAAGGTTTAACTTGGCTTTCCCTCTTAGACTCTCGGTGAGGAGGCCATGCATTTTTCATTAGGATCTTAAAACAAGGCACAGGAAGGGAGCCTAGCACTCAATCTGCATTGCAAGCTTTGTTACCGGTCCTGCTGTTCCTGCACTCCTCGACCCTTCAGAAACTCTGAACCCGCCTAACAAGCCAGAGCTCACAGGTTCTTAAACAGCACTTTTAAATAACTTAATAGTGTACATATTTACAAAAAAAATATCTTTGTTCCCCCGGACAAAATGCGAGCCACGAGGAGGTACCGAGAGCAAAACGAAACAAAACATTCTCCTCAAATCCTCCATGCCTTGTTGTGCCAAAACATCTGTCCAATGCCCAGAATAGTCAGCGTCAGCTTGCGGGTTGACAGGTTGACACATTGGCTGGAGTTTCCTTTCTGACTTGGTCTCATCAGCTGATTTTTAGCTGCTCTGTCAGCCTCCGGCGCAGGAAGAGCCAAGGAGGCAGAAAACCCTCCGTGATCGCGCCGCGCTCAAATCTGCAGCAGTCAAAGCGAAGAGGAGCGGAGCCCCGAGTAACCTCTGCATGCACTGCTTCTTCTGCAGGCTGCCTTTGAGAGGAAATAAGCCCAGAAGAGATCAGGTGGGGAGTCGGTATCCGCAGCCAACTAAGAGGCTTTAGACGTTGTTCCATCAGCAGGTTTCGCTGCGTTCGCCGGCGTCTGCGCCGTCTGCGCCGTCTCCGCCGCAGGGGCCCGAGGGCGCAGAAACACTCTGGCCACGTTGTCTCTTCTCGTTCAGTTCCTCCCAATTGGCCCTGTTTGCTTTGATCATGTCAACCATCGGCTGAAGTTTGGGATTCAGTATGACAAGAGTCTACGGGGGGAGAAAGGAAGGGAAGCAAGATGAGAACGGCGACATACACTGAATGTAATATAACAGATTAAAAAAAAAAAGCACTGAGAGGTACGAGAGGCAAAGGCTGCATCGCTTAAGGGCATTTCCCAGTAGTCAACAACAATGCCGTTATAATAAAGCATTAACAGCATGGCCGCTAGTATATGTGATACAGGACGGTGACTAAACAACAACAGTTGCCCTGAAACTATTATCAAACCACGTCCCGTGTGAAAGAAGCTTCCGCAGTACGTCCAGGTCACGGAGCTATATGTGTTTATTGAAATATTGAAACGTAAATGAGAAGAATGTGGTGCAGCGGAGCTAAATGTTATTTGTGCAACATTTCACAGAAGTCCAAAGTGGATAATGGATAGTGATTCAGATGTTTCAGTGTTTTCCCCAAAAAAAATTAAAATACAGTTGCCAAAAAAAGATGGACAAAGTTGCTGAATTTGCACAAGAAGAACCAAAATGTTGTACTACAATAATTTGTTGAATTTCTTTTACTAACTCATATATTAATAATTATTTGTTATAAAATGGTATTTCCAGCTCAGTGGATTAGCAAATACAGTCGCAATTTGTGAACCAAGTAAAAAATGGTAATGATTGTGCAGCAAATATTTTGTAATCGCTGAGGATTCTGGGAAAACCTTCAGACTATTGACTTTTGTTTAAAAAAAAAAACATAAGCATAAGAAGGAAAAAAAGCACATTATTAATCAAATGTCAGTAATACACAGAACACGCTGCCACAATGAAAGGAACATCCAGCAGCTGGATAGTTTAAGACAATGAAGTGGCTGCTCTTTGCAGATTAGAAAGCGCATGTGTGAGCAACTGTAAGTGGCAACGTGGCAAAAGCTTTCACCCAGCATTTTAATAAATGACCTGAGAGATGGGGGATTCTGTTCCCTCTGTTATCCCAAATTTGTCTACTGTGTCTTTTGGATTTCCAAGGGTCTCTAGTTATTGTTTCATTAACCCTTTGCTATATGGAGAAACAATGAGTGCATGTGCACCACATAACAAAACCTTACTTCTCAAGTTCTATACATTTTATAAAGAACTACAAGAAAATGTTATCTAGGGGGCGCCGGTGACGCCACGCACAAACACCAAATGGATCGATCATGTTCATCTTCATGGATTTGTTTGGTTGAAATCGAGATTTTCTTTAAAAAAGAGAACAATGTCCCTCTTTCTGACGGTAGAAATCCACCGTGCAGCGTGTCATTAGTTTGCACAGCATCATTATTCCACCGAGGTCGACTCGGAGGAAGAAGAAGCAGCGAGAGGCTGTCACACGGGGAGCAATAAGATGGAAGGTTACGTAATGGCTGGATTAATATAGCGAGAAACCAGGAGAAGGAGATCAGCGAGATCAAGCGTGAGACGCCCACAAACAAAACAACCCCCCCCCCCCCCCCTAACCCCCCGCCCCCCGCTGCCTCTGAACTTTCTCCGCTCTCCGGCTCGCACGTTTAATTGCCGGCTGCATCTGCATTCTCCAAACATCAGCCCCCCCCCCCCCCTCCCCCCATGCAGACGACAACACACGCCGCTTTGATGCAGCTGATCTACACCACAAAGGCCGTGACAATGGTGAAACCAAAGCTCTGCACAGACAGGCCTCCTCCAACCGCTGACGTCACGTGATCGTTCAGTAACCGTGGAGATGATCCGTCGTCAGTGACGTGTTTAATGTGACGGTCAAAGAGGGAAGGAGGGTTAACAACACACCGATGAAGAACGTCACCCGGTGCCGTGTGAATGAAGGAGCAATTTTTATCCTCGACTCCCTTCACAACTTTGCTTTCATGAGTTTGGCCTCGCGCCTCGTCTCCTGACGAACCTCATGCACCTTGGTGAGTTCTCCCACACAGGGAGGAGGGAAAGAAACGCACACACGCACGCACACACACGCACAGTACCATGCGGGATGAAGAGATTTCCGTTGAAAGATACCCACTAGCTGTATTCTGACCCAAACATTCGATCAGTAAAACAAAGTGCGTTAGCCCAAAAGGCATCGCTCCATCCCTCTGCAGCGAAGCGCCGCACGTCACGCCTCCATCCACACACACTCCACGACCCCTCGGTGGATCGGCAGTCAGCAAGGTCACCCTCATTGTGGGTGTTCTCAAAAGAGCAGGATGCAACCTTGAAGCTGTTTCAATAAAAAGAAAACATTCATTTTTTTTCAGTGAGAAATCCGTGGCGGTGACAGAAAAGCGGAATAGTTGTTGGTGACAGCTTCACCGCCGGCGTCAGTGAGGGGGACAATAGCCGAGGAAGGACAGCGCCTACTGATGTCAGAGGCGGATGTGTGTGTGTGTGTGTGTGTGAGTGTGTGTCTGTGTCAGACAAGCATGACATAGCGAAGGTTAGACAGCTTTTTTTTTTAGCTTTTACCTCGTAAAGCGGTGTACAAATTCCATCAATCCACTCCAGCTGAAGTCCTGGCAATTCATCCTTCCGGTTCCGATCAAAGATTGCCTGAAAGACAAAAGTAAAAAAAATGAATTCAGTTACATTTGACGAAACAAAAAAAAGGAACGTGATTCTGCTCCCGTACAAGCCAGGCTTACAGTGCCAACGAGAAAGTGTCCCTCCGCTCTGGGGTTTATTTCACGTACGATTTCTATCTTCCTCTTTGTTCGGTAGCCTGAACCGAAAGCGTTTCCACTGAGGCTGTGCTTCACACGCAGTTACTACGCTACGACTCAAGTTAATATTTCATTTCAAACAGCCAGGCACAGCGAGCGGGGAAGGTTTGACAGACCTGGGGATACGGCAGTAGTTATTTCAGAGGGGAGGCCGATTAGTAATAACAGATATTTATTGCACTCGGGAAGCTGTTGGTTTTTTCCCCCCTTTTATGAACATGTAACGCAGTTCAGCCTCCAAACGCCTCCCGAGCAAACACACTTCTCTGCTGCGGTGCTGCTGCTTTGAGGGTAGAACACGTGACGAACTTAGATCTTCATCAGCACCAATTCTTTCCTTGCTATTATTCCCGTGCTATGTTTACATTTGTATGAGAAAGGAAAATACTATTTAAGCGAGTGGAGCTCCGAAACACACTGAAGCAGCTGCTGTGTTTACGGCTGAACGGGAAGGTCAGTGGGTTTTTTCTGTGTTACGAGTTACACGCTTTGCTCTCGGCAGCGAGGCGGTGGAGCGGCTTTGTTTTGGAACTGCGGGGAAAAATAAATCTACAGTGTCATCAGCTCAGTGGAGGACACGGAGGGGGGGGGGAAGAAACTGCACAAAAAGCACAAAAGCAGAGTTGTTTGTGCGGACTCACAGAGGGGGTGAGCTTCAGCTCCGATCTCTCTCTGTCGCCCTGCTCGAAGAACTCGCTGGTCACCAACTCAGCAACCTGGAGGGAGCGAAAGGACGAGCGTTTCAACTGATCGTTTGGACTTCTCAAAATGTAAGGAAGTGACAAACAGCCCACAACCCAAATAGAGACAGAGAAAAGCAGTAAATTCCTGTCATTTTGAACCAGGGAATACTTCCCATTTTAAACGATTAATCAATTATCAAAAAACATCCTTGACATTAGGAGAAGTTTTCTCACCTTGCGGGATATTTCCCATGGTTTAGTGACAGCACCGAGATCACACGCTGTCATCATCATGGATCTGAGAGGAACATTTATCTCACACAGTTTGCACGATGCTAAAGCGTTATTGTGTGTGTGTGTGCGGGGGGCGAGCGGGACGTTACCTGCACATGTCTCTGTGAGCCTTCAGATTCCAGTTGTACTCTCCTTTGCTGACCAGCTCGAAGAAAGTGTTTCTGTTCCTAAAAGGAAACAAAGACATCCGTATATGCAAGTGACGTCAAATCCACAAGGGGGCAGTATTACCTAAAACAGACAGTCATTGTCCAGGGACGGTATGCTTCAATCAACGGGTTAGTACACTGGGGCCAGAACATACTCAAAGTAAAGTGTGAGGTCTGTGGCCAGAATCGACTGTTTCAGCAGCTGCATGAGGTCGCCGTACTCTTTGGACGAGAGGTTGGAGAAGATGTTGTGACCCTGTGGAGACACACATGCACAGGTAACATGATGAAGGATTTCTCAAGACATTTTCACATCCCCCATCAAATTGTTAAATAGCAAAAAGCGCTGTCAGGTATTTCATTTTATTATTTTATTGTGATTCGAATATTTATCATCTGTGTTGATCACAACAGTTTTTCAACATTTTATTATTCGTAACTTTTGTTGTCATTTGTTTTTAAGATTATATGCATGGTCTATGTCCTCTGCATGCATGTGGATTATCATATTATCATTATTATCATCAAGTGCATCGTGTGATGCAGCGAATGGAAGCTCAAAACAAATGTCCCTGTTATGTCTTATCTGATCTTACATAAGTTGTTTTACAGACTTTTAAATCATTTAATAACAGCTTGACTAGTGCGATGGCAGACGATTCAATCTGACAAAGAACATTGCATGTGGATATTTTCCACAAGAGTAAAATGCAGAGCACTTAGTGGGAGATTGTATGTCCTTGAA
Organism: Apeltes quadracus; assembly: GCA_021346845.1. Classification (NCBI taxonomy): domain Eukaryota; kingdom Metazoa; phylum Chordata; class Actinopteri; order Perciformes; family Gasterosteidae; genus Apeltes; species Apeltes quadracus. The sequence goes on along the minus strand of CM037932.1, from coordinate 9,469,565 downwards.
GTTTCCATCAGAATTATCATTTTGGGTGTAATCTTTATCTCTATAAACCGAATAGGGAGGAGGGAAGCCATCAGATCTTCATGAGTGAGCAACATCTCTCACTCGAGGCTCTCTGACATTAAAACAAGCCTCTCCCCATCATGCATTATTCATTCATCACTTAGGCACCGTCCTCGGGAGAACGTAGAGAAAATAGAAGATGTAGAGGTGATAACAGAAGTGGAAGAAGGGAACCTGCAGAAATGAAAAGAGACCTTCAAAACTGGTGACCACAGTTCCGCCCTTTAAACACTTAAAAACAGTTTAAAGCGCCTTTCATTCGCCCCTCACGAGCTTTAGATCGCGTCAAATATTTAGCTACGCAGCAGCAGTGGCACAAAGCACGTCTCTCATTCTGTCACCATTGGAGTGGATGAAGGAGGAAGGAAAGTAGAAGGCGAGAATGACGAGAGAAAAGTTGGAGATGCAAAGGAACGTGAGTGACGCTTAAAAGTTAACTGAGTTGTTCGTGCCGCCGTGTGGATCTAAAAAGGTATCCTTTTCGACTTGGATCAGCCACATTATTCATTTACAGTAAACACCGATAGGACAGCGGTAGAGCAAGCACCCAGCACGAACGGAAAACATGAAGGTGTTCCAAGCATCCCGAGTCGTCAACACCACGGTGACGAAGCCGCTCGAAGAATCAGCACTGAGCCTCAGCGTGGCTGCTCCCCTTAAAGGGCCTTTAATTACAACTTCATGCAAAGGCATTCACCTGGTAGAACGTCTCCTTCAACCGATTACCTCCAAATCCACGGCCCCTCCAGTAACATTGATTTGAGGGCAGGAGACATGACAGACATGCTGCGATATGATGCGCTTGTGTAAAATACCTGTTGTATCGTCATGGTTCAACCCAACTACATCCATTGATGGGATTGCTTTTGACCTTTCGGGAAATGCGCCTGATAAACGTGAACCTACCAGCAGCAGCGCACTGTAAGACTGGGAAGAGGAGAAAGAGCAGTTTCCAGTCTTACAGTACTTTTTTTCAGCTGACACAATATGCATCGTTGTGCATTAGCAGACGCTCAAAGGGTAACTGCACGGCAGCAGATACGGGAACGTGGGGCACCTCGCTCTGCAGGATCATAACGGCGTGGTTGAAGTGGTGGTGCTCCAGTGTAGCTGAGGTCCCATAAAGCAGAGCAAGGGCTGAGCCCGTCCTGAGACACACACACACACACACACACAAAAGAGAGAAGAAAATCAGCATTCTCAAAGAAACAAAGTCTTTTGTTGAGTCTGTTGGAATTCCCTCAACCGATGCTCTCTCTCTGCACTCTGTCGTAAACTGATGACGGCGTAATAAAGGAGGGCTGGAAAGCCATAACCTACACATCTGTAACTGTTCAACGGTGAGTATGATGTCATCAATAATGCGGAGGAAAATACTAGTTTTTTTTCATTGTGTTGTCTCCATCCTCCAGCACATGGGTTTTAAATCAAACAATGGCTACCCAGCAGAAGTGCAGATTTTGATTTCTTGCCTTATTTATGAATACATGCAATTAATGGACAATGATCATAAGCATACAGGCAGACCAACGGCAAACCAACCCTGGTGAAAACAAGAAGTGGTTATAAACAAAAAAAAGGACAATAATCACATAGTTTTTACCCCAAGTAATAAATATAACGGCTTTATTGATTTCATATTCACGTGAGATTGATTTGATTTGCCTTGACTTGTAGCTACATACCTGAGCTCAGATGTGTTGCTGTTAAAACCTGCCTCAACGGCTCCTTGCATGTGTGCGTGGCAAAGAGAGAGAGACAGGAACACTCACTTTGCCTGGAAGGCGTTGTTGGTGCCCCTGTGGTCCAAGTCGTGGCAGACGCAGCCCACGATGAGCGCCAGGGTCTCCACCTCCGTGAGAGTCTCCTGGAAGCCCGCTGTCTGGTCGGCACAGAGCAGAGGAGGCCGTGACGAAACCAACACACACACACACAAGTGCTATTTATTTATTACCTTAATGCAAATGTTTCTGACTAAAACCGAGCGGCCCGATCTGCAGCGGCGGGATCGTTTACCGTCAGCATCGCGAACATGCACTGGCAGACGTTGAAGGCGTGTCTCCAGTTGTGATACAGAACCATTCTGTAGTTCTTCCTGACCGTCAGGAGCCATCTGCACAGCGTCTGCAGGGGGGGAAGGCAGAGAGCGGGATGAGCACGCAATGGGATTCAGCTGCCAAAGGAACCGCGTTCACGTTGGGTCGAGCGTTCAAAGGAAATCGGTGGTCTCACCTCGTAATCAATCTTGAATTTCTGCACCATTCCCAACTCCATGAACATTCTCAAAGCGGCCGTTATCATGGCGTCCACGTCCAGGGAGAAGTCGTCGAAGGATAGTTGACCGATGCCCAGCTCGCACACCAGGGGAATGTTGGCGGCCTGTTTCATAACGGACACATGAAACATTAATAAAGGAGCAAAGCGAACAAGAGACTGTGAGTTCAGACACGAGGAGAGAGCACATGATACATGGAAATGTGTAGACATGTTGATTATGACTCTGAGGACTCATTTGGAGAGAGTTAAGCTCATAAGCTCAGAGAAGGGAGCTTTAGCGGAGGGTGTTATGCAGTAGTTATTAACAAAAATTATTATTATTCAAACAAAAAAAAAGGCATAACACATTTGTGAATCCAATAAACCACACATTCACTCTACAGTATTCACGTCTGCCACCTGCCAGGGTGTTCTAATGAGCAGATAGGTCTCATTTGCCTCTAGTCAGCATTTATAATACAACCATTTCACGCTTTCTGACCTGCATCTCATTCCACCGAGTCTTTCTGTCCGTTTTTCATTCGTCACAGCGACCAGGGCGCGTTTTCACACCAAAATATTGCTCTATATTGTCAGGTCAGCCGGTGTCATCCCCTCTCTAAATCTACAGCCCCGGTTTCAAGCAACCAGGGCTTTTGTTTGCAGCTGCCATTTTGAATTTCGGTGGAATCCCAGTCGAGCGTGATCGGTGAGGCTACCGATGTAGAGCAGTTATGAAAGACAGTGGGGGGAAGGGGAGGAAGCAGTGGGGGATGTAGGGGTGGTGTTGGGGGGGATCACACAGGCTCACTGGGAAGCAGGGTTCCCACTTTGCGCTGACGGCCACAGGGGAAAATCCCAGACATGAAAGTGCCGGCTAATAGGTTATATCTATATTTCAGCAGTGTCAAGTAATTAAGGGTGTAGATATCTTAGTTCTTTACTCTTCATAAATAATTCAGTGAGAAGGATTGCCTATTGATAATAATTTGAATAATCTATTTAAAATACCACAATTAACTTATTTCCACTGGGGAATTCTTGGGCAATACTTTTCAAGCCGAGCAGAAAGACTCCAAGGGCCCAGGAGTAAAATAAAATAAAATAAATTCACAAGTGTGATGATGATAACGGTGAATATTTGTTACCTTGAATTTGTCAACTTCCGTCTTGGAGCAAGTGGCATGGTAAGACAGAACCTGCAAGATAATGATACAAGGTAGCAGTCAACAGTTTTTCAAATGATCACAGTGACCATATGGGCTCCCAGATGAGGGAGTTGGTACCATTTGCCTCGAGAACAGCTCACAAGAGCAGCAAATGTCTCCCCCCCCCGATTTCATGGGCGTTTTCCCTTCACCTTCAACCTCCAGTTGCTTCTTTGCTCGTAAATGTTTATTCAGTACTGCCATAAGCAACGCATCCACATATCAGTTCATCTTGTGTCACCCCTTTAAATGATCCACCTTTGCGTCTATCTTGAAACCATGTGGGGCTGAAGTTTCAGCACTATGTAAAGTATTTCCCTTTGCAAATGTAAGTGAATAACAAAAAAAATATGTTATCTGGATATATCCATAGTTTCACTTTCAAATTGCATTCAGAGGCGTGAAGAGGTTTGGGAGGCCGTGTCCTTACGTCCAGAGCTACGGACTGCTTGGCCCAGGACTTCTTCACCTGGTCGTACATGATGGTGTTGTTGATGCCCAGTCCGCAGAAGATCACAAAGGCCTGAGAGAAGCACAAGAGGCAGACGCACTCAGGTTTTTGAATTTGCCCGGCGTATGTTAAAAAAAGATATATAGAAGCGAATGTAATACTTCAAAGAGACGCTGGTCGGCATCGTCGAACGGTTGCCCATCGAGCCTGTTCAGCACTTGGGCGACACCTGTTACACAAACCGCACAATAAGAGCTTTACAGGAATGTTTTCCGTTTGATGTTCACGAGACATCAGCGCAACTGCCTCTAATTAAAGGGAGATCAAACCCACACGCTCCACACTGGCATTCCTCATTAATGGAAATTAAGTAGAGTCAAAACATCCAGTCACACAAATAGCAGCGTGCGAGCATGGAAAGAATGTAGCGCTGGTGAAACTGGCATTCACTCAGGGTCGTCTTCCAATAGACAACTAGTATTGTCCACAATCGCAATGAAGCCTTTTAATCGACAGGAGTGCTCCCTTTTTAGATCAATCCCTGCATTGTTTAATTAAAAGTAGACAGAGACTACTATAGACGTATTTGATTGAGGGACTTTATTGTCACTGGAAAATTCTGCTGAAATGTAATTACACATTCGTAAAAAACAACATTCGATAGATAACCATTTTAAAACCGTCCAACCACCGGGACATTTTAATTTCAATGAATAGCTGTAGATCCATATGAGTGAAACAGGAATAGTACTATTCATTTTTCATTGCGATGTCATTAGATTGCTTGGCTGACATGAGAGACAAACTTTCACGCTGAGTCGTGTTTCAACCCGAGCTGCGTGTCTTTGGACTGTGGGCGAGAGGCCACGCTGCCACGGGCAGAAAACATGCGACCGCACACGAGGGATCGAATCCCGCTGGTCACCACACGAGAGTGAGACATAATAAAACCTAAATACTGGTCTAACGACCCAGGTGAGATGTTTTCATGTTTGGACTAGCCTGGATCTCCATCCACACCTCTACGACTCAAATTCGAGTAAAAGAGAAAAAAGAAAATGCCAATTCAGTCCAGCTATGTTAATGTTAATCATTAATTGAAATCAACTCAATATTCCAATATACCTTTATCATAGTACCTTTACTTGCATGGGGCTTAGAGAAGTGCTGATTTGAATGACATGAGATATAAAACATGCCACATTGTTGTTATAATTACAGCAGTACTTTCTGCGGTTACATAAACCTTGGCAGATGACACGAGTACATACATTTCCTACAGGAATGTATCCTTGGCCTGAGAATTTCATCTCCTGCTGCTTTGTTTGTATAATGTTTTTTTTTTCACTCACACAGATCCTCAGGTGCCACCCACACATGCTGCATTTATTTCTCCCCTCATTCTCTTTCTGTTCTTCTTCCTCTTCCCTCTCCCCTCCCCAACAAATGCACTTACACCTACGCAAAAAGAAAAAAAAGAAAACCTCAGCTCACATGGACATCACACAAACACACAAACACACACACACACACACACACACACACACACACACACACACACACACACAGGTCCTAACCAACCATCTGCAGCAATTATGCTGATCACTTCACACTCAAACATAACTAATGACTTCCTGCGTCAGATCTCAGTGGACCGAGCGCAGCGCCGTCATCGCTCCTCCCTGCAACATCCAGCAGCCAAACCAGACGAGAGATCAATGATTTATCAGCGTGTCGGCGCGGCGACGGCCCCGGGGCGCGTTCACAAACCCAAAGCACACACACACACACACACACACACAGCCACGAGAAGGGAACTCCGCATCCGAGTGTGGAGTGATGGCGCAGCGTTGGATCTAATCACACACATGCACCCGCAGCGGAGCACATGCTGCAGCTCCCCCCTTCTCCCCTGTTAGCGACTGTGCAGCACAAAAAGACACTTACATAATGAGCGCATGTGAGGGCTCCATGGACACACTACATGTGCGGCCATGGTACTATGGCTGTTTGTCGTAGTTTAAGCTAATCCAATTAGTTCCTATTAGGGGAAATGTTGCAGCTACGTTATGTTACATCACTGTGTGCTTCCATCTGTGTGGGGACAGTTTGACGGAGGCACTTTCCTGTTTGAAGAGGACAGGGCGCCTCGACCTCCAACACCTTCTGGATTAACTGCCCGCCAACATGTGGGCCAGGTGTTGGGTGTGCCTGATCTCGCTAATATTATCTTGTCGAAAGGCATCGCAAAAGGACGGAGGCTTGTGGTTGCAGCTTGTTTGAATCGGGCAGTCACGTTTTTAAATATAGGATGAACCATGAATGCAATGCAGTCAGCGGGACCCTTATGGTGCACTAAAAGACTTACACAAAACGTATATTTATATATGCTGGATATACAAAATAAAATCAAGTACACTACATTATTTTTGTTTTAACTTACCAATGATTTGGTGGTTGCTGTTCCATATGGGAACACAAAGCACGGCGCGGATGTGGAAGTCTGAGAACTGGTCGGCCTGAAAGCAGTGGAAACAGAGTCAAATGAGGATCACCTCCATCTGCGCAAACACTTACCTACTTCTATGTTCCCTATTTGAGCTTTTAGCTTAATATTTTAATTAAAAAAAATTCAGAACAAGCTTCCAACTACCACCATGGCATTAAGCCCCGTTTAAGCAGCTGCATTGAACAGCTACATCTAAAATGTGTTTACGAAGTTTCAGAGAATAAGCCCTTATGTTAGAATATTACAAACAATTCCTAACTCTAAAGTAAGATGCTTTGTCAATCACTGGAGTATTTAGCAAGTGGGGCAAGTACAAGAATCCTTAAAGCCTTCAAAAATTAAGAAACAGCAAGTTCTGTATTCATTTCACTCAGAGCCTGCTGGTAGCTTTTTCCGCCCGAGACACATTTTCTCCAAACTTTTGCTGCTTGCAGGTGGATGCCGAGCGGACGGCTGCAGTAACCGCTGTGGGATTCTGTGTAGCTCCGCGCAGCTGCGGTTGATGCTCTTTGGTGTTAAAGGGCTTTCATCCTACGGAGATCAATTAACGGCTGCAAAACTCGAAAGATGAAGACAAAGAACTAAATGAAAGGCAACTTAAAACATAACCGAGCGTTTCCTAAGAGGAAGCATCGCTCCTGCTAACTAGAAAGCCATTTTTTATCTTCACACCTGCAGCGGTTCTTGAAGGCACGTGTGAGTCGTTTAGGTCATGCAACAACTTCATGAAACATCACAGTCCAATTAAATACGACTAAAGCCGCTTAAACCGGTGCACATCTTACCGTTTGACATTAATGGTCTTCTTCATTTCTGTTTGTTTTCTGATTTAGAATTACTAAATTAAAATATCATCATGACATCATATACTTTGCAGATTACATGCAATTGCTTCAAGATGACCAGCTTCTGTGTGTGTGTGTGGGTGCATCATGGTTGGAGTAGATCTAGTCGTAAACACCGAGAAAACTCAAGAAATCCTTTTAAAGACCACCAAGAAAGGACTGTTGATGGGCAGCGCATTGAAGTGATGGATTCTCTGAATCTTCAGCGCTGAAGCACGCGAGAAAATATGTTTCCTTCAAAAATTCAAGGACGCACAGAGTGAGTCATTTTGGAGGCCGAGAATTCCTTCACTAAGCTGTGACTGCATATGACGCGGATGTGACACCGACACGTGAACGTCACAGCGGTAAAAACATCTTGGAAACCAATCCTTGTTTTGATTGAGACGCCGTCGTGAATAAACATACGGTCACAAGGCATGTTTCCTTCTGGTCGGTCTGTAATGGCACATTTCAGACCCGCGTGTCAACGTCATTGCGTGTCTACCTCGGCATCAAAGCGAGGGTCCTGATAGGCGTCGCTGATGTTCACGGGGAGTCCTGTGGACGCCACCAGCTCTGCGATGCTGTTGTTGATGAGCCAGTCCGAGTAGGACGATTTCTCCATGCTGTCTTTGAAGCTGGGGTCGGAAAATAAAAACGGCAGGATTACAAAAAGGAGCGGAACAGAAAAGAAGAAGAAAATAAATACGCAGCGGGACCCTTTTTCTCAGCAGAGGTTTGATTTTCAAACACAATCCATTAGCTGATAACTTTGTTTTTGTAAGAAATAAAAGCTTTGTATTGAAGTAAAAATGTATTATATTCTCTTTCAAACCTGACTTGCAAGCTGGAGAAAGGTCTTTCTTACTTTCTCCTTGTGGACCCTGTTTTACATTGACTTGCATTTAATGAACTCCTCATACACATCGGCAAGCTTCTCCTGCAGCTCATGGAGTAATGAAAAGTTAATTGTGTGATTGTCTTCCTCGTTGCCAGACGCCCCCACGCGCTGTCACAGAAACACCTGCATAGGCCTCGCTTCTACATTTACTGCTTTGTGCTGTCGCTGATTTTTTCACCTCACTAGACGTGCCAAGGTTAGTGTTCAGTGTGGCTCATTTTGTCTCTCTGGACCAGTAAAAGACGGGGGGGGACACTTCTTTCCTTTGATTTAGACTGCGTGCAGCAAGGAATAACCCTCATGGATGCGACGGCAAGATGCTTTACAGTATCTTTCTTTTTCATTCTTTTTCTCCATTGTCTCCGTCTCTTCCATGCCTCGCGTCTGTCATTTATCTGCCACAGACCCACAGGCAGTGTTGTACTCTCACTCAAAATGATTTTCCCCATGGGGTCCAACACTGCGCTTGCCTTCTGATGCGAGATGTATTCACTTAATAACACACATGGATCTTGTTATTCAGATAAGGTCAGAAACTGGTGTCATAAAAAGAGACGCAATTCTTTTTTGTCATTTCAGCTTGGGTTGAAATGTGTCGTTTTATTACTTGAAATCACAAACTGGCTATTTCATTATTATGTGACACCAGAAACACAGATCTGTATGGAGACAAATATTAACTCATTTCTATTTTTTTATATTTCTAGTGTGGATTTGCGATTTCTTTTGGTTTAATCATTAATACTGCCTTGACTGTTTAAGTTGTGGAAAGTGCAGCAGTTGGGGAATAATTTGTCTTCCTTTCAGCGTTGGTTTTCATCTACACACATCCCACACAATACTAAGCCTCCTTTTCTCCATTCAGCCGTCCAAATGCAGCAAAACCCAATTAAGCAGTTCTCCCATTCCGCATGATCACTCCCACTCCATTACAAAAATTCAAATGTTATACTTTTAATGCAACATTTACAGATGTCGTGGTGCCAAATTCAATCATGGGGGGGATGATGTGACTGTTTAATTGAAATGAGTAACAGGGATAAGTAAGTGTGAAAAGGAGGGCAAAGCTATGGTTTTTATTGTTGGGAGGAGATTTTTACCCTAAAACCTCATACATACCTGCTTTCAATGTCTGCACTACACTTAGGAGACAGTAGCTCAAACGACTTGGTGAACTTCACCACCTGAAAGTTTTGAGAGGGGAAGAAATCGCCTCAGCTTTTGGAATAATTGCGTACAGTGATCACTCGTAAGAACCGGAGGCAGACAGAGAGAACAGACATGCACACATGTACAGACAAAAAAATAAGGAAATTACCGGCGACTCAATGTCCTCCAGCAACTGAACAGAGCAGCGCTCGCACTTCAGCAAAGTCTGGGCACGGTGCATGATCTTCCTGACGATCTTCTCCAGGTCAGTCTGCTCTTCAAAGAGGTCATTGACGACCTCCAAGAGCGCCTGCACACCAGCGACAGGAAAACACAAACCATCTCAACCGCATGCTGAAGCCCCTCTAGATAAATATGTTTGTTAATACTATTATTATTCTTGCTTTTGGTATTTCCATTGTTACCATTGTCCTTCTAGTTATTGCTAGTGGTGTTCTCATTAATAATACAGCTATTATTATTATTATCATTATTATTATTATTATAGGTAATGACAATTTCGTTCCTTAAATAGCCATTTACCGAGCTGTGTTCTCATTTCACTCACTTGCATCACAGATCAATGTGTGACATGAATTATTGCATCTGTAAACATTACTTCAGCCCCCCCCCCCCCCCCCCCCCAATAGATCCACAGAAAATGTCCATGCAGGGCAGCATGCCGCTGTGTGATCCCCACTGCAGCGGCAGCAAGTGGGCTGCTGATCGATACCCAGCCTCGGTGTCAGCATCAGAGGGGGCGGGGGGGTAATGCTGACCCCAGGGATCGGGGGGGGGGGGGTGGGGGGGTGATTATCCTTACCCGACTCCTGTCATACTCTTTCCTTGAGGCGGCGAAGAGTTGGGCATTGGAGATCGCAATGCCACAGAAAGGCAGGTACATGTGCAGCACCTACGGACGCATTGAGCAGACTCAGAACAAACAGGAAAACATGTTCATCGATCCAACTGACACGTTAATACTGGACTGAATGAGCTTCATTTAGTCATGAATTGAAATCAAAACTACGGCTTGCTTTTATTTTGTCCTCGACACGGATTGGTCGTGGACATATGCAGGACGCAGAGAACTGGGCGCAAGACAGCTGAGATAGGAATACACGGGTCGAATTCTACGCGTCCTTTAATTAGCCTCCGTAACATGGAATCAATAGGATTTAGGTTGGGCGCATCCTTACTCTCCCTCTTTGTCATCTATTTTTAGCTTCTGGCTGCTGTGTAAACAATACGATGAGTACAACACACACACACACCCACGAATATTCGCCAGCGTTTGGTGCAACGTGGGGCTGCGGACGCCACGACGATACATGAATGGGAAGTTACTCAGCTGTGGACTCTGATACAGGGAGATCTCTTTCACCTTTAAATAACACTTCCCTGACTCATCAGCATGTTCATCAACAAATGAACATGCAAAGGACAGAATCCTACAGCACTGTGTTGATCATTTGCAAGCTTGAGCCTTTTCAACAACAAACAACAAAAACAATAGGGGGAGACAGGAGATTAACATTCTAAAATGATCTGTTCACTATGCTTTAAAACGCGTTTTCATATACAGTATGTATATATATATATATATATATATACAGTATGTATATATATATATATATATATATATATATATATATATATATATATATATATATATATATATATATATATATATATTTTTTTTTTTTTTTTTTCAGTGTAATACTTTTGGAGCTTCTTCCCTACACATGACAACTTGTCAGGAGTAATTACTGAGGTTGTGATAATTGTAGACCTAAAGAAATGGCATCACAAGCTGGAAAAGTGGAGGAACCCTCTAACGCTCTAATTGCTATAATTTCTCTTCAGAATCAAACAGCTCTGCCGGATTGCCGACATATGTTTAATTTCTGACCGAATTTCCAGGGCAGCATAATAATCTGAATTTAGAACTACAGCAACAATGAATGGTTATAATAAATAGAGACTAAAGATTGAGGAAACAAATATGATGTGCCAGAAGGTTTTTTACATTTAAATCCGGCTCGAAAACTTAATTGGCTAGTTCTTATACAGCTTTAAATGTACAAGTGATGTCACTTTCTTTGTCGGTTAATCATCGTCTTTTTTATTTTCACTCGTGCAAAGAGTTAGAATCAATCGTTATTGAATCATCAAATAAATTGAAGTCAATCAAAACTATGAATCGTAAACTAAATCTCATGCTCTGTTGTGTCACATTGAAGCCTAACTTACACTACTCTTTATGCTACGTGCAAATGTAATAATCAAAAGCAATGCTAATCATACTGTGATAACGAGTACGTGCACTTTATGCACTCCATACAGTCACCGTACATAACGAAGCGTCTCATACAGTTGTTTTCATAGCAATAAGCTCATACATAATGCGTTTCCAGCTGGCCTCTGGAATCCTCCAATAATGATAATAATGAATTCCAGAAAGCCAGCGGTCATCAGCAGTCCCAGCAGCAGCAGATTCATTAGCGAGCAGGACTTTGGGTGTTTGGCTATGGATCTACAGGCGAACCCAAGAAAAGCACGGCCCGCTCTAATTACATTCTGTCAGGCAGGCCATTATACAGGGTTGCATTACAAACGAGACGTTTCAGCCTGGAGGTCCGTGGACTGACCGGTGAAGAGCGGTTTAATAACGAAAAAACTAACTGGCCAAGGCCTCGGGGTCAGTCAGTTCCTCTCTAACCTCAACGACTTCCGCTTCCACAGAAGCCAACAGCTTTCCCGTTTCCACTTGCCGTTCTTCACAATGACTTGTAGTTGTGTGTTCCCTTTGCATGTGTGGTACGGTTGTGTTCAAGTGTTCAAAGCTCCCCATTTGCTCTGATTTCATGTGGCCCATGCAAATATACTTAGCAATGATTGCATCTTTTTGTGATGAGTTGAAATATTCATGCAAAATGAATCTACCCTCCAATTACTTTTTAAATTTAAAGTTGCTCTTATACATCGTTTAATTTAATGTACTGAATCGACTGGCTGTAATTTATCACCTTAATACAACACAGCTAATAAAGACTGTACCACACCAGGATTGCTGCTTAACAACTATTATCCATAAATAATTAATTGTTCCACACATTGCTGGTACATGGAAAGATGCCATGAGCAAAGCAAGGCCACAACAACTCAGTGGTGGATGTTGCATAAGTGCAGTTACATCCGGACAAATCAAACCTTTGTCAACATGTGTCGCTCCTCAAACAAACACTACTGTCATCATAAAAAATGTGAGAAACTGGATAAAAGATGCACTGAAATGGACAGCAAGGGCCACAACGGCACTATCACACGCTCTCACTCTTGCTTTTTGTTTTAATGAAAGTTGAATTTATTTGCACAACACAGGGATTTCATCAAAGTGGGGCAAAGTTTGGTGCTTTAGAAGTTTATTCAAATAAATGTGTTCCTTTCTGTTTATACCAGTGTTCAGAGATGTGATCAGTGGAGATGAGACATTTGTAGTAATCGGTTTTTTGGCAGCCTCCTCTGCCTCTTTTCGGGTTCCCACCAAACATTGCGTCATCCACATCAATTCTTTACCCATATCTTGCAAAATCCTCATATTGCAAATGTTGTTTTCATAGTACTTCTTTCTTGATTTGAATGGATTTCATATAAAGAACTACGTAGGAAACCATTTCGATATAATCCACGGTCTACATTTAATTTGATCTGAAATCCTACAGGAACGTAGAAATTGTGGTTCCAAGCAGAAATCGTGTTTTCTTCGATAGCTGTATATTTTCGTGGGGAAATTGTGTGAACGTAGTTATTACAGTTTTGCTGGGAGCCGATTTGACCGTGAGTTTGGCCGCCGCAGGGAGCACAGCGGTGAGGTGACTGCTATCAGACAATCGACTCTACACATGTTTAACTACATTAGCAAATGGAACCCGATTCCTGAAAACAATTCATACAAAGTGAAAGAAAAGCTCAAGATAACGATAATAATAACGCAATTATTCATGACTTCCCAAAGGACTACTCAACACAACACAACTAATGCAGCGTGGGATTTAAAGTCAACCCATCATGTGTTGAAATTTCCTATGAGCTTTCATTGTATGAAGACCAACCTTTGTCTTAATAGAAGGTACAGTATGGAATCTGCCCATGCAGTATTGTCTCGTGCTTTGAAAAGTGTGATACATTTTCTTAGGTCTTCCATAAAAGCTGCTGCGCAGGGAGCTCGCTGTGTTCTCTGATGCAGGCGTTGCATTTCATTACTAATTCAGCTGCAGCCATCCTGAGCATTAGTGTGACGTTAATGCGATGTGAAAACGAACTCAAAACACCCGAAAGAAAAGAACATAATTCCTGATCTCCATCTATCAACGACAACGGTTGTAATTTTGACGGTGGAGCTCCGAAACAGAAACACACACTGTGAAACATACGACGAATAAAAGACGACAACCTTTTGAGGAGAAACCGAAGGACAAAAGCACAGCTAGCGATCTGCCGCCATGTTTCATCTCGTCTCCCTTTTGGGGGCTCCCGGCTGTGATGAGAGAACGAGTCAGTGTGACGGCTCGTCGCCGCCTTTCTGTTGCTTCTCTTCATGTGACGGACTCAACACAGCGATGATGATGATGCTGATAAGTCAAATAAACATTCATTCAGAAACAGCAGCTCTATCTGGATTAGTGCGAGATGTCACACCCCCCACCTACTGCTTTGGCATATTACAGCCTGTTTTTATATTAGATTCATTCACGTACACTTTGCCTTTAATTTCATTGCAGCAGCCAACCTGCCTGATGATGATGATCCACATGGAGGTAAGTTATTAAAGTCACACCTGTGCGGTTTGTTGTCCGATGAGCGGCTACAGTTGAAATACCCTGACTCCGCTACGAGACGTACTTGGCTACGCTAGGATAACTCCGTTAGCGATCCTGAAAGCTGAATGCTGACCCCGACGCCGTGGCCGTCCCACCGTGCCAACAAACAAAGCTATCACCGCGTGGAGATTGTGAAAAGCTTATGTAAAGTTGTTATTCTCTGTGACAATGCAACAGGGCCCTTTGGTGGAGACCGCGCCAGGAAACAGTAATTGCCATAAACTGAGCACTGAACATGGGGATTTAGGGCATGTGAGCTGGGTGAATTTAAATATGCATTGAGCACAGAAACAAACACAGAATTAGAACATTACAGCCTGTTTATCAGACAAGGGACACGCAGTTGGTGTAACTTGTGAAATATTAGCAAAGGATGCACAAGGAAAAGAAAGATGTTGGCTTAAAACACGTTAAAACAAAGTGGATAGAGAGTCTGAGCATCAGGCCACGACAAGATGAATGAAGGCATGTTCAATGGTTACACGTAACAGCAAACTGTAGCATATTTACCAACAAAAAAAAGGACCCCACTGCTGTGAAAACATTTTACACTGAAGTCACGCTGTCCATCATCCGTGAACAACGGATAACTGAAAACGGACAACATTTACACCAACCTCAAAATCTCAAACATGTGGTGGCGATAGAGGAAAGGGTCACAGGGTCAAGGGTCATAACGATCTCCCCCAACTGAGTGGTCTGACAGTGCATGTCTTCACTTTGCAGAAAAAAAACAACTGTCATCGCTGCGTCGCAGCTGTGTGTAAAATTGAGGAAAACTACCATATTGCCTTGAATCCATTTTAATACGGACTGAGACGATTATAAATAGTTAAATTCAAGATAGCCAACGCAATTACACAAGCCAAGCAACCAGTGGGACACAGTTATGAGAGAACGTTGGCCTCACCCAGCATTCACACTCGTAAGCATAATAGTGAAATTACCTTTTCATCATCCTCAGTGAAGAGTTCTCCACTTGAAGTCTTGTTGATGGCCTGAGCAACTCCAATGATCTCGCCGTCGCTGTTGTGAATGGGCATGCACAACAGGGACTTGGTTTTGTACCCTGTCAGCTTGTCAATTTCGTCACTGAACCGACGATCCTGCAATCCAGAGACATCGGCAAATGTAAACACAATGTAAGCAGTCACTGCAACAAAAAACCCCCCCTCCAGTTTCCCCTTTTTACTTTTATATGATGGTGCATGGAACTGCACAACTCGTCTGGACGCTGTCTTTCAAAGCACAACGTCTAAGATAGAGACAACATGAGAGACAAATGTCTGACTTGAAGAGGTGGACAATAAAAGCAACATAATTATTAATTTCTTCCTCTTCCAAGAACAAGTCGTCTTACGCTGACAAAAAAAGGCCCCGACTTCACAACGCAATGTGATGTCTTGGCAGCTTTTACTATGATTTAGTGTCATCTCACTTTCTTAAAATCAAGGCAACACGTTACATTTGCAAAAAAAAAAATAACAACAAGGAGTGAGAAGTGATACCTCTCCTCAATTCGACTCATTTTGTTAACCTTCTCTACGTGGTTTGACACGATGGTGGGTTCAACTAACTGTATCAGACAGGAAAATAGCCAGAACTTAAATGATCTGTGTTTTTATCCGAGTCAGTCTCTCTCTCTCTCTCTCTCTCTCTCTCTCTCTCTCTCTCTCTCTTGCTCGTGGACACGCACACGCGCACACGCACGCACGCAGAAAGAGCAGGCACCTGATAGGCGTCCGAAATGTTCACCGTCTCTCCGTGCTCGGCCACGTATCCGATGATGCCTTTCCCCCACGGTACCTGCACTTCATCTGAATTGATTGAGGGCAAAACGGTGGTTCCCGCGTGCACGTCAAAGAACTTGGACACCAGTGTCTTCTTGTTGCCCGCCCCCTCCACTAAAAACAACGAGCACCGGTCCGCGTCCACCATAATACAAACAAACACCAGGATCTTGTAGCTGAGACTCGTCAGGTCCAAGTCGTTGGAAATGTCCTTCACGAGCTCCAGGAAAAACTCCCTCTCGTTGTGCTCTTTGAGGTAATACTTGAAATCCACCGCGGTGGACGGGTACTGGGGGATGTTGACCCGGGACTCCAGCAGCGCGCTCAGGATGTGCGCGGTGGTCGGCGGCAGAGAGCTGGCTTTCCTCAGCAGAGCTCTCCTCCTCATGCTGGTCAGGGGCTCCTGGGCCCTGGAGTTGACGTGCTCGTCGTACGTCCTGTTGACGTTGACGGCTTTGGATCGGGCGAAAGTTTTGCGCAGCTCCTTCTGGGAGACTCTCCTGTGCAGGCCGTCGCGCTGGCTCGCCCAGCTGTCCGTGCACGCGTTATTGGCCTTCGCCGGATCCCTCGGCGGCCGCGGGGCGGGATGAGCCGCGGCCGCCGGACTTTGGCTCGCCTTGTGCTCCTTCAGCCATTTCTCCACCACGCTGTGTTTCCCCTTTCGGTTCAGGTAGTCCTCGAACAAGTCCGGGTGGGAGTCCAGGAAACTTTCCACGTCAGAGAACACCATAGTTGGCACGGCCATGCCTGTTCTTCGGACGGTCCCTCAGTGAACCGAGTGCGTGGAGGCCCGCGCGGGGAAATAGCATCTATGACGCTTGGCCGGGAGGTCAAGTGGAGAAATCGTGTGAACGGCACAACTTCCAAGACGCGCGATCCTGGGAGCGCCTGGTGCTCCGGCGGCAACACATCCAGCTGCTACTCTGCGAGGCGAAGGATGGAGATCTCACTTTGCGCACCGGCATATTCCTTCACAGCTTCTCCGCGCCGTTCATTTCGTTTTAGGAGCAACCAAAGCAGATGAAAGCCATTGAATAGGTCTCGCAGAGAGCCACCAGCGAGCCGCCTCCGTCGCACGGGTCTTCTCGTGTGCAAATGACGCTGGCTGTGGTTGGCTCGCTGCAAGCTGACGTTTGCTTCGTCACACCGAACGGACCGTCGGGGGTTTGCTTCAGCTGGCATTTGAACCTGTTGTGCTCCTCGAAGAAGCGCTGCGAGCACGGCGATGAAGATGAAGATAAGGGTGGAGTCATTCATCATCTGAATTCGTGCGTAATGCGCGTATCGTGCCCGCTGTGTAAAGATGTGACAGGTTGTATTGATTAGAGGTGGATGTTTGCTCATTGATGATTACTTTTAGTGATAAGGCAGTCCTCCACTGGATGTATAAGGCTACTGAGGCAATACAAGGATGGGTCAAAAGACCTCAATGCAGCATCATAGATTCACAAATGCTGTCAATAAGAACAATGCGTCTCAAAAATGATAATGCAACACACTTTCTGTCAAAAAAACGACAAATCTGGAGTGGTTTATACAATTTAATAATGGAACATCGGGGAGGGGCCAAAAACATCATATGTATATGATTAAGTATTAGTGTGACTGTGTGCAGATGTGACCTCTGGACGCCAGAGGGAGCTACACACCGCAGCATTGAACGTTCAGCCCCATGAGGATGGGCAGAACGGGTTTGGCTGCGGTTTCCCTTTCCTGACATTCCCAGTCCAATGAGCCCTTTAAATTCAAACAGGAAATGAATCCTGAAGAGTTTAAGTAAACGTCATTGACAACACTGGTGACTGCTACAATCAAGTCAAAACTGTTCAGTTTTACAGAAATTGTATCAGTCTTTATTCTTAGTTCCCCCCCCAACAGATGCAGCTAGTCCCCGTTAACACAGAACATCTGTAACACCATCGAGTCTGCTTTTACTGAGGCAAAAAAACTTGTTAAATCAACAGCCGGACATGCCCATCCAGTATTTTCTTTCAAGAATCTCAATACTGAGGAAGGATTTAGTTCTAGCAGCATGTTGTCAAATTAGAAAAAGAAACCAAGTTAAATTAAACGTTAACGTCTACTCATCATTAAAATTTGATGCAAATATGTCACTCAGTATTACAATCGATAATCAAGACATAAGAGAAAA